>OX940800.1:27375379-27975379 GCA_954870605.1 Acer campestre | reverse complement strand
TAGATTACTTCACCTAAATCACTCCTCTCTATCCATTTCCTCCACCTATTTCCTTTGTCACTTTCCATATGACTCCACCTATCTAGACACATCCTCAACACCCAATTTTTGCACAAGATTCAAGTAAGGAAGCTCAAGGAAGGATCAAGCTTACAAGAGAGACCCAAGGGTGATTTCTCTCCATTTTACTTCTTATCTTGTTTGTAATTATGTGTAATTAAACCCCCGTTTAGGGGATGATTTGAGAAACTTTTGGACATGAGTATTTATTAAAGCTTTGAATATTATGTTTGCACAATTATAGTTTTATTTACTTTTTAATTAGATCTTGCACTTATGTGATTGATTGAGTTATTGACACACTTGTTAATCACAAATATGTTGTAGGATATACTTTTTTAAATAAAATTGGACTGATCTAAGGGGAAAAAGTATCACAAGCGATCATATGCTGAAAAACCCCTAGAAAGTATCCATATATATAAAAGAAAAAAGAAAGTAAAAAGTGACAAAAAGCAACAAAGCACAAAGAGCCAGGGGAAAACAACCCCAAACAAAAAGAGGCACGCAGGCCACACCAAAAAGAAAAGGAAAACATTAAGAAAAATGAAAAGACTCTCGGCCCATGCAGTCATTGCCAACTAAAGAAGAACAGAACGGCGGGGCAGAAAGCCACCAAGAATCAGCCTGAAGCTCCATAGCATGCTTAGAAAGCGTATCCTCAACTTGATTCCCCTCTCTAAAAATATGTGAAACCTGAAAATCTATATGCGAGATTTGGAAGATGCAACGCTGCCACGCTTGACGAACCCTCCAAGGAACCATCTCAGAATGAGAAGTAAGAAGCTAAACTACATAAGAAGAGTCGCTCTCGAGCCAGATTCGATGCCACCCATACTTCCAAGCAAAATTAATGGCCAATGAGGCCGCCAGAAGCTCGGCCTCAAAAGTGAAAACCTGACCAAGAGGAATAGCAAAGCAACCTTTCACAAAAGCTCTACAGTTTCGAAAGATACCACCACAACCACCAACCCCCGGAGAGCCCATAGCAACGCCATTTGTATTCACTTTGATCCAACCGGGGGTCGGAGACCAAGAGGAATAGCAAAGCAACCTTTCACAAATGCTCTACAGTTTCGAAAGATACCACCACAACCACCAACCCCCGGAGAGCCCATAGCAACGCCATTTGTATTCACTTTGATCCAACCAGGGGTTGGAGGTGACCAAATCACACTCTTGATAACCGGGGCTTTAGAAGGGCGACCTGAAGACCAAATCGACGAAGAATCAAAAGGTCGTCCATACAATTATGAATGCAACCAATCTCCAGGCGATTAGCCTCTGAAACCGCACACCAAACCAAAGAAAGGATAGATCTAAAATCCACCGACTTCCCTTTAAAGATCCACTGATTACGAGCAGTCCACACCCCCCTATATCACTGCATGGATAGCCGCTTTCCATAAAATCCTGACCTGCTCACTAAAGGAAACCGACATGGCCTTCAAGAAGAAAGATTGCCAAGTTTTGGTAAAGACATATCACTAGAAAGTCGAGAAAACTGCCTCCCAAAGAGCAACTGCCAGGGGACAATAAAGAAAATGATGATCTGCAGATTCACTACTAACCTCACAAATACTGCAACGAGAAGCCAACTGGAACACAGACCTACTAAGGCAATCCTTAGTAGGAAGCCTATTCAACATCAAACGCCAGGTCAAAGCTGAGTGAGAGGGGGGAATAAAACGGGACCAAACATCTCTCCACCAAACAACCTGAGGAATATCACGAAGAAACTGGGAATAAGCAGCCTTGCAAGAAACACGACCATCCCGAGAATTAGCCCAAACCAGAGAATCCACAACAGGAGAAATTGTTATACTATCAATCCGAAAACACAGATCCGGGAAGCACGCTCGGAAACAATCGTCCAGCACCTATCTACCTTGATGAATAAAATCTGAGACCCTCGCCCGGAGCGGATTAGCTAAATAATCAGGAATCCCTAAAAGGTCCAAAATGGGAACCCCCAACCAATTATCCAGCCAAAAGTCCCTCTGAGAGTTCTCGCCAATCAGCCAGATACCTTCCTTAAGAAGGGAACTATAATTAGACCGAAGAGAAGACCAAATCGAGGAGGTGACATACCTTCCATAAGGCTTCTGCAAATGCCTGAGATACCTCTCCCGAAGAAAAGAGAAAGCAAAACCATCAGTGGTCATAAACTTCCAAGTGAATTTCCGCAATAGTGAGTCATTCAGCAACCCGTTATCTTTCAGACCAAGACCACCCTGAGAGTAAGGCCTACAACAACGATCCCAAGAAACCCGAACCATCTTAGTCTCCTCATAGGAGCCAGTCCATAAAAAGTTTCTCAACTTGCGGTTAATCAAAGATAGTAAAGAAGAAGGCCACTTGTAAATCATGAAAGAGTGTACAAATGAACCAGTGATGACCGACCTAATCAGAGTAGCACGACCGGCCAGAGAGAGGGACTTGCCCTTCCATTTAGCGAATTTAGACAAAATCTTATCTGCAATAGGTCGTAGCACTGCTTTTTGAGGCTTACCCCGAAACTTGTGATAAAATTGATTAAGTTATTGATACACTTGATTGATTGTAGCATATAGTGAATAGGATAGGCTTTTGGAGGGATGATCAACCGCGATTGTCTAGGCCTTTGATCATCACTAACCGATCCCACCTTGACCCCTTTTCCTTAATCGGTTAGGCATTTTGGTAGGAAGATTGTTTAGGGTTCGTAGTGACGACCTAAACAACACTTTTGAATGAGATCGGTCCTTGATTGTGTAGATAGTACGTTAATGAAGTCTTGTATGAATTGCTTATAGGCCATTAGCTACTCTATCATTTCCCTAGAATTCCTATTAATTGTATAATCCATTTTCTTATCTAGGTTGTTTGTATTGGATTCCTATCTCCATTCATTTTCCCTTTACATTTTTGTTATATTAACTTTGCCTGCATTGTTTGATGGTTTCTCAAACCATACACTATCTAACTAATCATGATTTACTTTCTTGCACACTATTTAGACTAACTTAGATTAGATAGCAAATCAATTAATCTAACCTAATCCCTGTGGAACAAATATATGCTTACCAATTCACTAGTTTTCAAAACTTAGAGCACATTGCGTAGGATTTTCTTTATAAAACATCTTTTGATAATTTACAATTTAGTAACAACACAAAATGCGAGTCATCAGAAGTCCAAGCTCAAGAATGACGTTCCAAACCAAGAGATGTCTTCAAGAGAGGGGATTCAATGCTCTACTAATGTGGAGGATTCAGGCATATCTCCCCGAAGTGTGGAAACTTGAAGGATAGAAGAAAATGAAAGGTGATGGCTGCCTCATGGAGTGAGGATGAGAGTGAAGAAAATCCCTCAAGTGATGAAGAGCTTGCCATTAACTACACGGCATTTGGAGCCACTCGTGTAGAAGTTGAAGAAGATGGCAAAGATGCCTTGAGTTGTGACCCTAAAGAAGGAATAGATGAAGATGTAACTAAAGAGGTTGTTGGTGTAGCTATTCATTGGGACATGGCTCATATAACATTAAGCGAACAAAGTTGTCTTGATGAGGAAAATGACTCCACTGGTGAGATGGAAAGTATATGTGATGACTCTAGTGATAAGAATTCGTCATCTCACTCCATAAATGGAAATGTGCAGAGTATGGATCTTCATGACTATATAGTCAAGTTTGAAAGCTCAAGGATGAAGAATAAGAAAGAAATTAGAATATTGAAGGAGGAAAATCTAGAGCTTTCAACACAAGTTGCCCACTTAAGTGAGGAAGTGGTGAGATCTATAAAGGATGAAGATAAGCTATAAGATGAGTTAGCTTTATCTAAGAGGAATGAATTAGAGCTGAAGAGAGAGCTTGAAGAAGCTAAAGCATCAATGACTAAGATGACTTCGAGCACAGAGAAGCTTGACCACATGTTGGGAGTTGGAAAAAGGCCAAGTGACAAGAGATGTCTTAACTACATTAATGACAAGGAAGCTTCCTCCTCAAGCAAGATAACCTTTGTCAAGAACATAGACATTAATAAGTCTCCTCCTCCTCAACACCCTAGGAAGAAGATTGACCTAGGAGAATGTTCAAGAAGTGCCCAAGTAAAGGTGGCACCAAAAGGTCAAGCTCTAGCTCAACCAAAAAGGGCCCCTTAAGCTAACTTCCTCAACCTAAAATACATCAAGGGAAGAGACCGATCTTGCAAGCTCAACCAAGCAAGCAACCTTGTCTTGGTCAACAACAAAGATGGGGAGATCTAATCTCACAACCAAAGACAACAACAAAGACAAGGGAAAGCACCAATGCATACATGAGGACATGGTATGATTCCTCACTTTACTCCCACTTGTCATTTTTGTGGTATTGATGGTCACATTAGACCAAATTGCTTTCACTATATCAAAATGCGTAGAGTTGAAAGCATGATAGAAAAGAAAAAGGCTAGAGTCAAGATGCATGTTTCTAGGAAGGATAGAACCCATTAACATGATCTTAGAACATCTAGAGTTTATGAACCATTGACCACTAGGATTGAAAATGTGTCACCTAAGTGGATAAGAAAAGATGAACCCACCTGCTACTGTGCTACCATGTCTCCCATAGGTTCAACTAGGTCCAATGGACTTGGTAGGTTTATAGGACATCATACCTTTCATTGATGCAATATGGTAATTGACCCCATATGGGGAACTCAAGCAAATAGAGCTATTTTACATACTTGTCACATGCAAAAATTTGATAAATATTATGCTTATTTATTAATTGCTTGAGTAGCTTGGTTGCACATATGCTTATATGATATTTTATTCAATAAGTGTAAACCATTGCTTTGTTTGCAATCCATGTCATATTTATGTTCAAACATGCATTTTTGGACTAGGAATCTACTTAGGAAGTACTCTTTGAATGACCTATAGTTATCTCCATGACATGATGATTCCTTAATAACATGCTCAAAATGAAAAGCATGAAATTCTTATGACATGCTCAAAATGAAAAGCATAAATTGATGATTGCAATTTCTTAAATGCAAAACTTGTGTGAAAAGCAATAATGAGACTTCAAATGAATAAAAGATCTTGTATCCATTCTAAAGATGTTAAAATCCAATGTCTCTCTTGTTTTATTTGTTAAAACAAGTCCTCCAAACTCAATTCGAGATGCTTAGGATGGAGGAGAATGAGTGCTTCAATGACTTCAAGATTAAGTTGATGGACATAGTTAACCAAAGTCATCAATTTGGTGACCCTTACTTGGATAGAAGGATAAAGCAAAAGATAATGAGATCGCTTCCTAAGAGGTTCGAGTCCAAAGTAAGGGCTTTAGAAGAAAATAACAACTACAAGAATATAAAGCCGAGTGAAGTTATTGGAAGATTTCTTGCCTATGAGTCAAGAAAGGCCACAACCTCACCTCCTAAGAAGAAAAAGAATATAGCCTTGAAAACCTCCAAGGTGGAGAAGGAGGATGATGACTCGGATGAAGGCATGACACTAATTATCGAGAGATTCAAGAAATTCTTGAATATATAAAAGAATGGTTAAAGCTCAAAAAGGGATGGCTTCAAGAAGAAGACCAAGCTCAAGAATGACGAGCCAAACCAAGAGATGTCTTCAAGAAAGAGGATTCAATGCTACGAATGTTAAGGATTCAACCACATCTCCCTGGAGTGTGGAAACTTGAAGGATAGAAGAAAAGAAAAGGCGATGGCCGCCTCATGGAGTGAGGATGAGAGTGAAGAAAATCCTTCAAGTGATGAAGAGCTTGCCATTAACTACACGACATTTGGAGCCACTCATGTAGAAGTTGAAAAAGATGGTAAAGATGCCTTAAGTTGTGACCTTAAAGAAGGAATAGATGAGGAAATAGCTAAAGAGGTAGTTGGTGTAGCTACTAATTGAGATATGGCTCATATAACATCAAGTGACCAAAGTGAAGATCTTGATGAGGAAAATGACTCCATTGGTGAGATGGAAAGAATAGAAGATGACTCTAGTGATATGAATTCGCCATCTCACTCCACAAATGGAAATGTGGAGAGTATGGATCTTCATGACTATATATTCAAGTTTGAAAGCTCAAGGATGAAGAACAAGAAAGAAATTAGAAGATTGAAGGAGGTTAATTGTAAGATCCTTGATTTGTATTGGCCTGATTCCATTGCAAAACACTCTTTATTTATAATAGTTAGTTACTTAGGTGATTGTTGGTGAAAAGAAGCTTCAAAGGAGAAAAGCAACTTCTTATGCAAATATCGTCTTCAAGAGGAAAATCACTTACTTGGATGCTAAGGTATCAAGATTCTTCTTCCTCTTGCAAGGTGTAAGCGAACACATACACAATTCATACATGTGTATCCCTGCATCATAGTTACAACATTTGGTATAACACATTCATGCTCATTTTAGTATGCACATGCATTATTCTCATATTGTCAAACATTGTAGAATTGCATGTTTTATGACTATCATTTGGATATGGCATGCTTGTGTGACATTGTGTTTATTTGTTTGTGTTTCTTATATTTTGGACTTAAACATGATCTCTTATTATTCCTTATTGAGTCTCGGTCATTTCGGTTACTCATTCATTGGGTTTCGAGTCCAAACGATGTAGCTAAGCTATTTTTCGTTCTCATTCATTGAGTTGTTTTTGTCGTCATATTTTGAGATGAATTCTCAACTTTTTTGTCAAATTTTCATAGTTGTCGTTGTGCATGAGAGAGTCACAATTTGTAATCCAAAGACGGATTCAAAATTGGAGTTCGAAGGCCCGGATACGACCAAAGAACACGAGCAGAGCACGAGAGGAGCAAGCAAGGCCAACGGCTAAGCTGGGAGGCCACATGTGGACCACGTGTGGCACACAGCCAGAGACCTCCTCTGCCAACATGTGCCACACGTGCCCCACACATGGATGGTGATGTGGCTGCAGCTGGTTGGTCCATTTTTCTCTCTCTTGAATTCTTTCAAATACTTTCCTCCTTCCCTTCAAACATAACTTGAAGAAAATTGAAAAATAAAGAAGTGCAGAATTTCTTCATGATTTTTGATATCTTGTTCAATCATAACTTTCTAATTTCAACTCCGAATCACTTGATTCAAAAGCCAAAAATGTTGGTCTTGATAAGAGCTACAAACGCCATGTATTTTTAGAGCCAAGTGACTTCGTGATTGTTCGCTGAGAGCTGATTTCAGTCTGAGGTTCATATTTGTATGTGAAACTTCTTCTTCTCACTTTCTCTTTTGATCATCTCTTTCAATCTTCTTACTTGATAGATGAAATGTATTAAGAATGATATTAGTTCACATTCTAGGTTTGTACGATTGATTAATTGTTGAGTTTTAGCATTGTGATCTCATTTGAACATATTTAGCTAAACTTGATTAATCTTGAAATAGATTCTAGAAATGATATATAGATGTGCCTCATGATATTTTCTAGGTTTAATTTCATGATCTATGAACAAATAATTTTTGTATGATATATTGAATATTCTTGACTTGTTCTTATTGATTCACATGCTTTGATATCTAGGTACATTTGTGATTGTTTATTGAAAGCATATCTTAGAATATCTCTAAGCATGTTCATAGAGCTTGATCGACCATCTTGCTTTATTTGATTGTAGTTTGCATCATTTGCATCACTTAGATCATTTCCTTGTGGAAAGGTTGAAGTCTCTTGTTGAAGTGAGTGAAGCTTTAATTTGAGCAAGAATACTTGGCTACGAATGTGTTCCGGATAGCCAAGCAAAAGTCTTAGCAAGGAGTTTGGTACTCCGGATAGTTGAGCTAGGGAAGCTTGACTAGGATCTTTGTGATCTAGATTGCTAAGCAAGGAAATCTTCCTAGAGGCTAGTGAGCATTGGATAGGAAGTTACTTCCGAGAGGTGTAGGACACACCTTGGATAGGAAGTAGGCTAAGTGGTTCACTAGCCCAATGGTAGATTAGAAGGTGATAGCTTATGGTGGATATCATTGTGTTGATAGCCTTGAGTGTGTAAGTCCTTTTCATATAGTGGATTTACTTTGCCGGTGGTTGTGGTATCAACCCGTGGATGTTTCCTCTTTGAGGTTTTACCACGTAAAAACATTGTGTCTCATTTTGCTTTACTATTCATTATCTTCCATTTCATATATTGATTGTGTCTTTTGTATATTGATTTTCACATGTATTGATTCATATTATACAATTGTTAAATCATATCAAATGTACATTTCATTCTTGTTATCCGCATATTTTGAATATTGGAAGAATTTGGGCCTATACCTATTCACCCTCCCTCTAGGTATATTATACACTATTGCTTTAAGTGAATTTCATTTGGTATCAGAGCGGGTGTCTAGACGCACTTAGATTGATCCTTTCTTTATAGTGTTTTTGCTTTATTTGTGATAGTCATGATTAAGGAAGTGTATTCCTATGTGGCTTCTTTTGTTGAACATATTATCGAAAGTCAATGTGTCCCTCAATAAGAAGCTAGAGAATCATGGACTAGGCTCAAAAGAATTCAATAAACTTAAAGACAAGATCCTAAGTCTAGAAATGAACTTAAAAGATAGCAATGATAGACTTAGCATCTTGAACAAAGAAATTGAGCAAAGGGATAGTTCTCTTGTTAGTGCTAAGAGACTAGAAAACATGTTGAAAGCCAAACTCAGTGATCACTTAAATCAAGAAAAAAAGTATGAACAATGGCTAAATAAATCACGTGAAGATGTTAGGAAAAGTGATGACATCTTAGAAAAATATGCCATTAAAAATAGGATGCTTAGTGATAAGCTTGATGAGGCAAGTAGGATGATTCACAAGATGTCATATAGTTATGACAAGGTAGAATCCCTCATTAAAAGTGGTAAGCATCCATGTGACAAAAGTGGTTTAGGTTATATCAATGAGAAGGAAACTCCTTCATCTAACAAATCTATTTTTGTCAAAGCAAATGTTGAATCAAATGTAGGTACTCTCTCTCTCTCTCAAGGTAAAGCAATGAAAGCTACCAGAGGTGCCTCTTCATCAACAAGGATCTCAAATGAAAGATCACAACAAGATCAAATTCAAAAAGCATCAACCTCAAAGGCAAAAGTTGGAGCATCAAAGGTTGCACTTCAAATAGGTAAAATTGTGAGAAGACCAAATGTTTTGGAAGCAAATGCAAATGGTAAATTTCTCAAACTCATACCTATTTGTCATCATTGTAATATGATAGGACATATTCGACCTAAGTGCTTTGAATATATTCAAAAATGTAAATTCGATAATGCTTTCCATGATATGTCTTTGAATGGTCCTTGGCAATCATCCATGTATGGATTTAATACTAGACCTAGGAAGACCTTGGAAAGGCATGTTGTGAAGAATCTTCTTGATGACTTAATTGTTAAATCTTGTGTTGTGCCTCACTCTACTATGCATAAGAAAGTTAATAATGCTTTGTTTGATATTTTTGAATATGTGACCAATGAGGTCAAGGTGCATGTTAAAAAATTCTAACATTGAGTTAAAGCATGATAGTGGTAAGAGTGAGAAGCATATTGTGAAGAGTGTATGGGTTAGAAAAGACACACCTAAATGTCTAGTTGCACAATATGCTTTATGTGCCAACTCCTCCTACTCTTGGTACCTAGATAGCAGTTGCTCTAAGAACATGACTGGGAACAAAGAGTTCTTTAAGAATATTGTGTTAAAGGATGGAGGATGGGTCACTTTTGGTGATGGCACCAAAAAGCAAGTTCTAGGCAAGGGAACTATATGTATCCCCGGATTGCCTAAACTTCACAATACTTTGTATGTTGATGGGTTACAAGCTAACTTAATAAGCATCACTTATTTGTGTGAAATCTTTAAGGAAGTTAGCTTTAACAAAGATGTGTGCACTATAATTGATAAAAAAGGCAATGTTGTCCTAAGAGTCAAAAGGTCTATAGACAATTGCTATTGTCTTGAGATAGATCCTCTAACTTGCAACACGGCACATGAGTGCAACAAGCTTGATTTGTGGCATCAATGTTTGGGCCACGTGAATTTTAAAGACTTAAAAAGGCTTGAAAAACAAGGCATTGTTAGAGGCCTTCCCAATCTTGGTAAAAAGCTAAAGGTTCTTTGTGAACCTTGCCAATTAGGTAAACAAACCAAAATACCTCACAAAAAGAACACTTATATTGCTACCAAGAGACCTTTAGAACTTGTGCACATAGACCTAATGGGGCTAATTCAAACCGAGAGCATCAATGACAAAAAGTACATTTTTGTATGCGTTGATGACTATTCTGCGTTTACTTGGGTTTATTTTCTTAGAAACAAGACCGATGCTTTTGATTACTTAAAAAATTTATGTAATCAAGTTCAAAATGAAAAAGGTCTTGATATCAAGAAAATATATCGCATTAGGAGTGATCACGGGACGGAATTTGAAAATGCCAAATTTAGTGAGTTTTGTGATGGTTTAGGGATTTCTCATGAGTTCTTGACACCTAGAACTCCTCAACAAAATGGAGTTGTTGAGAGAAAAAATTGTGTCTTGCAAGAGATGGCTAGGGTCATGTTCAATAGCAAGAAAGTCCCTAGAAACCTAAGGGCTGAAGCGGTCAATACCGCTTGTTATGTGTCTAATAGAGTATTTAGAAGGCCCGGCACAAAACAAATGTCCTATGAGCTATGGAAGGGCAAGAAGCCCAATGTTGGTTACTTCCACACTTTTGGGAGTAAGTGTTACATTTTGAATGATAGAGATCACTTGGTTAAATTTGATGCTAAAAGTGATGTTGGTCTCTATCTAGGATATGCTATTAATAGTCGTGCATATAGAGTGTTCAATTTGACCACTAAGACTATTATGGAATATGTTAACTGAAAATTGTCACTGGGGTGGATTTCCAATTAACAATTCAAGTAACTGTGATCAGGGTAGATCTTAGTCAAAGAGGTATCAGGTAATTCGATACCTTAGGCTCTCAGTAAAGGATGCTCAAATATTATGGCTATGATGAACGGTAATAACTAATAAAAAAGGTTCACATACTACACTTTTTATTGATCGTAAAATAAAGAAAAATACAATGGTTGAATTATCATGACAAAAATATGACTTGGATGAAGATGGTGGTGAAGCTCTCGTGCATGTCGATAAGTAGAAAAAAATACACCGTAGGGTTCTTTTGCATTACAAGTTACGGTGCCTTTTCTCTATAGTATCGTGTTCTTTATATATCTCTTGTGCTTGATGAGCACTCCTCTAATTTAGGTCTAGTGACCTAGAGATTTTCGGGAATCTCCATGGTGATTGGCAAAAAGGTAGTCATCTTCCATCCAGGAATCAAGTGAACCCTTACTTTGCGGAATCTGATAAAGTTGACCCCTTTTTCAAATACAACTCTCTAGTGGCAGGAAGGAATCAACTTCCTTATTTACCAAAACGATGGCGTCTTACTGTTTTTCTATGTGTCTTCCTCTTGTCCTGGTACTTTTTATCGGTTTTAACTGGTTCACGACGGGATCGGGGTACTGGACACTTCACTCCCTATTTGATTGTACTTTGTATACATGTATTGGGGTATAAGGGTACCGGGGTACCGAGGTACCTTGCTAGTGTGACGGTTGGGTACCAGGGTCTGGTAACTTAGTTTCTGTGTTCTCTGGTATCGCGGAGTTTTAAGAGATTTCGACCCTGATCCGGATTGGTGGAGGGCGTACTTTTGTGGCGGGGTACTAGAAGGTCTTTCATTCTATCCGGATTCTTCCCTTATGTAGATGGAAAATTCTTCTTTGAAACCCTGCCATTTTTGGTGGTTAATAGAAGTCTCTCCTGACTTGAACAACGATACCTTGCTAGGGTTGGAGTCAAGATATCTGGATACTTGAAGAGTTTTCCTTCTTCTTCCTAGCTAGTTTCCATTGTCTTGTGGGGAGTCCTCCTTTAATACACAAATCCCTCTTCTGCACGCTCGTAATAAATGGGTAGCCCACGTGTTATGTCTAGAATGGTTCGCATATTTGAATGAGCCATTTTTGGTGCGGTTTTCTCGAAACCGTCTCCTGTTCACTTCCGGTCACCAATTCCGATTACCTTGCCACCTACTTCCACTACAAATAACCTCGAGGACTTCCTGCTCCCTTCACACTACTTTCAAAATTTCTAAAGCAAGAAAAAACCCTAGCCTTCTCTTCATGGAATCCTCCATTCTTTCCATAAATCTCCCTAATCTCTTAATTCTTCTCATAATGGCAACTCCAACCGATCTTCCTACAGCTTCCCAAAGTCTTCATCCTTCTTCCACAAACCCTTAATCTACCATAGCCAGCTCTTCTGACAGTTTGGATGTCCTCCTTAATATGGGGAAGGTCGATTCGGGGGAACTTCTCAATCGTCGAGGGGGAACAAGAGGGGCCTAGAGGAGGGCGAGATTGCTAAAGGTGGCAATCTATCTTAATGTAGGATCCTAGATCTTTGTTGGCTTGATTCCATTGAAAAACTCTCTTTATTTGTAATGGTTAGTTGCTTAGGTGGTTCTTGGTGAAAATAAGCTTAAAGGAAGAAAGGCAACTTCTCATGCATATATCGTCTTCAAGAGGAAAATCGCGTACTTGGATGCTAAGGTATCAAGTTTCTTCTTCCTCTTACAAGGCGTTAAGGCACACACACACAAATCATTCATAAGTGTCCCTGCATCATTGTGCACCATTTATATAACACATTCACATGTTTTTGTATGCTCATGCATTGAACTCAAATGTTCATACATTGTAGAGTTGCATGTTCTAAGACTATGTCTAGGAAATGGCATTCATATGTGAATTTGTGTTTCTTCTGTTTTAGACTTGTACATGATCTTATTTGATTCCTTATTGAGTCTCAGTCATTTTGATTACTCATTCATTTAGTTTTGAGTCCAAACGATGTAGCTACGCTACTTTTCGTTCTCATTCGTTGAGTTGTGTCGTCATCGTTTTCCGAGATGAATTCTCAACCTTTTGTCGAAGTTTCATAGTCTTCATTATGTGTGAGGGAGTCACGATTCATAATCCTAAAATAGATTCGAAATCAGAGTTCGGAGGCCCGAATATGGTCGAAGAACGTGGGAGGTGCACGAGAGGGGCATGCATGGTCAAAGGCCATGCCTTGGCCACCCCGTGTGGAGGCCGTGTGCCACACGGGCTGACCACCCCTCTGGTCCCGTGTGGCCCACGCGCCCCACATGGGAAGGAGGCTGATGTGGCCTTATTTGATTGGCTGAAATCTTCCTTCTCTCTCTCCTTTTAAAATATTCCCACTTCCCTCCATTTGTTTTCAAGAAGAAAGAAAGAAGAAAATAGAAAAAATCCCGTCAGTTTTTTTTCTCTCCAATTTTCTCATCTTCCAAACACCATAACTTCTTCATACGAAGTTGGATTTGAGTGATTCAAGTTGAAGATTGTTCGTAATTGAGTCATCTATCTTTTCCAAGTGATCTTACAGTCATTTGATTGAGTTTTCAAAGTGTTCTATCCAGAAAATCGTGACAGCTCGTGTTGGAGAGATATTGACTTTATCTTTGTGATTTATTCTTTTATAACCTTCAATTTGCTTGGGGTTTCTTCTTCTATATGTATATATATATATATGTTTAGTGAATGCTATAGAGAAAGATAGCTTCATAATCAATCTTAATCAAAAGTCTAATTAGAGACACTTGTGAACTAGAATTCTTAATTCTATGATTTTCACATGTTTAAGAGTTGTATTGTGATTAGATTGATATCTAGGATTATTTGAGACTTAATTGAATCATTTTATGATTAATTATCCTTGAAATGTGCTTTGATCCTTTAATTGAATAATTCTAGGATTAGCACATTTGATTTTGTATTTAGAGCTAATTAGGATTTAATTGATTATTGTGAATATATTTGCTCTAAGTACTTGCTAGAATATTCATTGATCATATCTTGTCATTCTAGCATTTTTGTTGTTTGTGATCTAAAGTCTTGAATATATGCTTAATGATCATGCTTTGTTTTCAAGCTTTAGTAACATGAATAGAATCTAGGATTTGACATGTTTTGGGTGTTTTGCATGCTCTAGATTATTGTTTATGTTTAAAGTCTAGACAACCTTGTTTTGTATGCTTTGTTGCCTATGTCTAGATCTTCATGGAGTATACTTTATCCATACATTTCATATGCTCATGCATCATTTTGTGTGCTATCATGTTTTGGATCATAAACTAAAAAAATATACATTGTGTGCTCATTGATTATTTCTAGTTTCTATAGGATGTATTGATCATATATTCTATGTTGCATGTGTTTGCATCATTTGCACCACTTAGATCATTTGCCTAGCAAAAGGTGGAAGTCTCATCTTGGAGTGAGTGAAGCTTCAATTTGAGCAAGAAGTCTTGGCTAGGAACGAGTTCCGGATAGCCAAGCAAAAGTCTTAGCAAGGAGTTGTGTACTCCGGATGGTTGAGCTAGGAGAGCTTAACTAGGATCCTTGTGATCTAGATTGCTAAGCGAGGAAATCTTTCTAGAGGCTTGAGAGCCTTGGATAGGGAGTTGCTTCCTTGAGGTGTAGGACACACCTTGGATAGGGAGTAGGCTTGGTGATTCACTAGCCCGAGGGTTAGATTAGGATTTGATAGCTTGAGATGGATATCATAGAGTTGATAGTCTTGAGTGTGTATGTCCTTTTCATATAGTGGATTTGCTTTGCCAGTGGTTGTGGATTCAACCCGTGGATGTTTCCTCTTCGGAGGTTTACCACGTAAAAATTAATGTGTAAAATGTCTCTATCTCTATCTCTTTATATTTGTATGTTTGTTCAATATAACTTGTTTATGATCTTCAATTCCTCACATTCTTGTAAACATGTTATTAATAAAGAAAGAGATGGTCACATTGTTTGTTGAATCAACATTTGTTTCTTGTATCTTGTAAGTGTTTGATCTTTGTATCTTGCAATATTCTATATCAAGTTGTATAGTTTTACTTAGTGATCTTTCATTGTAATATTCATAATACAACTTGTAGAATGTGCTCTTTATTGAATATACTTGTATATGAGATGCATTGTTTCTTGGTATATGTTTTGTAGACTAAGTGTGGTGAATTGAGCATACTTGTGCAAATTGTTTTTCTCATAACAATCTTGTTCAAGGTTTATTATATGCTCACCAAGGTTTTGACACTAGTCACGAAAGAGTTTTTAAAACTAGTGTGTCAACCTATTCACCCCCCCTAGGTTGTTTAGTATAACCTTGTAGACATTTTCACTTAACGGCACCGTACACATGAGAATTCCGAAAATGGGTTGGGTTCCGACAGCGACAAGGAAGACTCGGTTCAAATAGTCAGCGGAGAGGACGACAATGATGCCGGTGATGATGGGGGAAAAATCCCGATCCTCACTTCAGCAGGCGTACTTACCGACCCTTTTTCTTCATTTCATGATGGTCGAATCATCCTAGTTTGGTCTGCACAATTGATACCTTAGCTTACCTGAGACGGGAGTATCAAATTCCAGATTCCATCACCCTTTCTCTCCCCCATCGAGGTTACGACGTGTACACTCTGCCTCCCAATGTGCTCTTGATTCATGCAGCCACTTTTGAATGTGAGGTCAAGCTCCCCCTTCATCCTACTCTTCGCAAGGTGCTCATCACCCCAGAGCTAACCCCGTCACAAATCTCACCAGGGTTTTGGAAGCATCTGATGGGGTTCCTGGTGCTTTGGAAAGAGCAATGTGTGTGAGATAAGGTGGAGAGGGAACCGGGTTTCAATGAACTCCGCTATATCTTCCAAATAGCGAACCTGGTACCCCGAGGTCAGTTTTACTTAAGAGCCTACTGATCAAGCCAAAATTGGTATGATTTTGACCCTTATTTCTGACTCTTTTTGCTTGATTCTCTGGCATTTCCCCGTGTTTAATGGTGTTAAATTGAGTGTTTCAGGTTTTATCAGGTTTAAAGAGCAATTGGGATGAAATTGAGGACTTGTGTGCAAAAAGGCTCACAAATGGGAAGAAACAGGGCATTTTCGCTACTTAGGCAAGAGAAGGTCGCTACATGGTCGCCATGGCGACAGAGGATTATTCAAAGCTTCAGAAGGTCGCCACTTGGTCGCCATGGCGACAGAAAGTTACAAAAATGCATCAGGTGGGTCGCCATTTGGGGGTCGCCATAATGACCCACCCTTGCAAATGGCGACCTAGCAACTTTTGGTAGGGTCGCCACATATGGTCGCCATGAGAAGAGTGGCAACCTATTCACAATTTGCTCATGGTCGCCACTTGCTATATGGCGAAAAAGATGGTGTTCATGGCAACCTTTGCATCTAACCGTTTTATGCACCAGGGTTGCCATAGCGACAAAATGGTGAACTTTGCGCCACATCAGCGAATTAAGCAGTTATCAGTACATGTCCAAGAGTGTGTATATATAAGAAGCGGCCTTTCATCTTCAGAAGACACACCACCTTAGAGAGCACGAAATTCATACATTGAGATCTAGTTTTCTCATCCATGGATCATCATTCCTCATCCTCCATTTCTCTACTTGTACTCATCTAATTTCATCAAAAACCTCAACATCTAACCTTGATTACTTCCCTAAATCATTCATCTCTTACCATTTCTCCACCCAAATTCCTTTGTCACTTTCCACCAAACATCTACATTCTAATACATATCCTCTACTTCCATTCCTTGCATTTAGGAGCATAAAGGAGAAGAAGGATCAAGCTTAAAGAAGGAGGCCCAAGGGTGATTTCCTTACTATTTACTTCTTTTCATTTATTGCTAATATGTGTAACTAAACCCTAATCTAGGGGATAGATTTGAGGATCATTTGGTGTTGGGTATTAGCTTTAAGCTTTGTAATGAATCTCTTATGTGTTCTATTCATTCAAATCATTAGATTCTACTCAATATGTAATTGACTTGTATATCACTTGTTAATTGCAATCTTGATTAGAGTAATATGTTATATATTCATATTTGGATTAACACTCCTTGTGTGATTAAGAACCTGTTGAATAGGATAGATTAGTGGTGGGTATATCAACCCCACTAATCTAAGCCTTTAGTGGTTAACATAAAGAGATTGGTACATTAAAGTGGCTATAAGGCATTACCCACACTCAAGTGCTAATCAATCTATTCCTTAGCAATCATATTAATTGTAATCATATTAATTGTTTTCATCATTATTCTTATCAAGGTCGTTAAGTATTCTATTTTTCATATCACTTTTGTATTTTTCACTTTTGTAGTTAACATTGGTGGTTTTTGAAACCACACATCTATCAAATATCATGATTTACTTTACTTGTTTAAGACTAGTCAATCTATCTAATTAGCACTCCATATCCCTGTGGAACAAACTTGCTTACCATTTGCTATTAAATCACACTTTAAGGGATTTAAGTGGCTTTAAAGGGTTTTCAAAGATCAAACAAAATTACATCATTTTTGTGAGTGCACGACGGCTCATCACCTACAACGAGATGAAGTTTATAATTCCTAGAGCGAATACCAAATATGCTTTTCCTTAGAAGGAAGAGTGGATAGTTATTGGAGGAGATTGGGGCCAATTGGCCTTTATTGGAGGTACTAAGTATCTAGTCCCTACCCAATTCATCACGAGGGACAAGTGGGGTAAGAGGGTTCTCTCAACGGAGTCCCAGGGAATCCTTAGGATGTTCTCTCAGCCAAGGCCAAAATCAGCCCATGGTGGCAAAAATGTGCACACCTCTTTCATGCCGTGCCATAAAAACTTCGTTTGAAAGAATTTTCCGAGCAATTTTTTACATGAATGCTTAGAATAGTGTCATAGACTATCATGCAAAATTTGAGGCAATTCCGAGATATTTTTTTTTCCCCCGAAGGCCAACGTTGCCTAGCCAAGGCTAAAATCAGCCCATGGTGGCAAAAATGTGCACACCTCTTTCAAGCCGTGCCATAAAAACTTCGTTTGAAAGAATTTTCCCATCAAAACCCATCATTCTTGTATGCTTCATTCATCATTTAGCATGTTCTAGTTTGATTCTAATAGGGTTTTCATACTTGCTCACATGACTTGTAATTAGAACATCCTTGCATCACTTCACATGTTTCTTTCTCTACAAGATTGCTCTTTCATTACTTGACTAGTTTCAAGATTGCTCTTTTATGACTTGAATTAGTTTCAAGATTGTGTTATTGTGTTTTGTGAGTTGTATTGTGGTAGATATTGCATATAGGACTTTGTTGCCCACTTTGATGTATCTTATGCATGCAACTTAGAAAAATGATATTTAGGAATGTCTAACATGTTCATCCATGCCTAGATAAGCTAAAATGTCTAACCTTGCATTTTGAGCATTTTGAATATTGCATATATTCACACTAGGTTGTTTTATCTCTTCAATTAGAGTCAAGTCTTGTATTTGCCTTTTGGTAGTTTGCAAGCATGAACTAAATTCACTTCTAAAGGCCCGTGGGTAGCAAAGATGGATTAGTAATCTTAGGTGTGATGCGGTCAACCCAGATTGTAATTGTATTTGCAAGTAGTGGATTGAGGTTCTAGTGTGGCGCACAAAACAACCCATGGTTTTTCCCCGTGTGGGTTTCCACGTAAAAATCATGTGTTATTTACTTTCCTCATTCTCTTCACTTGATTTTATTCGTTGACTAGTTAGGGTTGTTTTTGTAATCTTGTTTTATCTTGAAAATTGGCAAAAAAGGATTAAATTCTATTCAACACCCCACACCCCACCCCCTCCCCCTCCCTCTCTAGATTATATTAGGACTCGTTAATATTTATTTTCATTTTGATTAAGATTGATTATGAAGCTATCTTTCTCAATAGCATTCACCAAACATATACATACATATAGAAGAAGAAACCCCAAGAAAATTGAAGGTTATAAAAGATGAAATCTCAAAGATATGAACTCTACCTTGCAATCACGAGCTGGTTCGTTTTTGACAGCGAAACCACCATAAAAGTCAATCAAACAGTTGCAAGACCACTTGTAAAAGATAGAGGACTCGATTACAAACACTCTCCAATTTGAATCAACCAAATCTGACTTCGTATGAGAAATTTATGGTGTTTGGAAGGTGAGAAAAATTGAGATAAAGTTTTTGGACAGATTTCTTTCTTTTCTTCTTCTTAGAATGAATGGGAGGGAATGAGAAATATTTAAAATGAAGAGAGAGAGGGAAAAGACCAGCCAACTAGCATGTGCCATGTCAGCCCCACGTGTGGACCGTGTGTGGCACACATTGGTAGAGGACCATCTGGTCGTGTGGCACACGTGGCCAACAAGCTTGGCCGTTGGCCTCGCTTGTTCCTCCCGCGCTCCGCTCACGTTCTTCGACCGTATCTAGGCCTCCAAACTCCGATTTTGAATCCTTCTTCGGATTACGAATCATGACTCCCTCACACACAATGAAGACTATGAAACTTTGATAAAAGGTTGAGAATTCATCTTGGAAAACTAAGACGAACACAACTCAACGAATGAGAACGAAAAGTAGCGTAGCTACATCGTTTGGACTCGAAATCAAATGTATGAGTAACCGAAATGACCAGGACTCAATCAAGAATCATAAGAGATCATGTTCAAGTCCAAAAATAATAAAACATAAACATATAAGCACAATGTCACATATATATGCCGTTTCCTAGACATAGTCTTAGAACATACAATTCTACAATGTATGATAATTTGAGTTCAATGTATGAGCATGTAAAAACATATGGATGTGCTATATAAATGTTTCACAATGATGCAAGGACATATATAAATTATTTGTGTGTGTGTGCCTATTGCCTTGAAGAAGTAAGAAGTCTATATTACCTTAATTGTGCAATGTAGTTCATTCCTCTTCAAAGGCACCTTCTTGCTTGATCTTTTGGCCACATCTTTCTTTGAAGCTTCAAATCATCAACCTATGACCATTAATCAAATACAAGAAAAAAATCGTTTTGATATAGAATATATGTCAAGACGAACTAAAAACCTAACACAACTTCTGAAACACTGAGTATGACATCAAATTGATGCTTGCCCTAGAGTCAATCAATGCCTTCCCAACCTCTATTTGGCCAATGGTGCATGGGTTTGTGAATTTTTTGGGATCCCTTAGCTTAGGTTGGAGTTTGTTTTGTAGGATCGCACTACACTCCTCTGTTAAGGCGATCATCTCTAATTCTTCTAGTTTCCTTTTGTTGGAGAGCAATTCCTTAAGGAATCTCACATAAGTAGGCATTTGGGAAAGTGTTTCGGCAAAGGGGATGTTGATTTGAAGTTTCTTAAATATCTCCAAAAACTTTCTGAAATTATGAGCATCCTTTCATTTCTTCAATCTTTGCGGACATGGTATGAGAGGAACATAGGCTTTGACTTAAGGTTGTGGAGGAGGATCTTGTGATGTGGTAGGCACGTCATCATGGCTAGAACTCTTCTTTTCTTCTACAACCTTTTCTTCAATAATACCCTCTTCTTTAACAACAACTTCTTTTTCTTTCCCAAAGTCTTCCGGCAACTCAACCTCTTTACCACTTCTCAATGCAACGGCCTTGCATTGTTCCTTAGGATTAATCACTGTGTCGCTTGGTAAAGACCATTGTTGTCTTCCTTGTTGTCCCCTAGCTAGTTAACCGACTTGCATTTCCAAGTTTTGGATTGAGGCTTATGAATGTTGAGCAAATTGGTCAATCTTCATATCAAGCTTCCTCAATGCTAAGTCTTGGATCTCCATTCTAGTGTCCATCTTGCCCATATATATAGAGAAAAGTTCCTATAGGTTAGACTTTCTCTCCCCTTGATTGTTTGGGGGTTGGTTATGGTAGTTTTGTTGTTGTGATTGTGGAAATCCGGGGGGTTGTCTTTGGTTGAGGTTTTGTTGTTGTTGAGGTTGGTTGTCCCTCCATGATAAATTTGGGTGGTTTTTCCATAATGGGTTGTAAGTATTTGAAAAAGGGTTGTTTTGAGGATTTTGGTTGGCATGTTGGTGTTTTTAGGGTTGATTTTGGAAGTTTCAGTTGTAGTTTACAAAGGAAACTTGTTATGTTGAACCTAAATCAAAGGGGTTTCCAACTTGACAATCCATGCTAGAGTGTGGCCCCAAACATCACTCACATAAGGCTACTTGCACATTACTAGGCCCTGCACTCAACATTTTCATATGGTTTTAAAGTGCCATCATTTAAGCCTTTACACTCGTTAACTCATCTACTTCTATAAAACCCATAGCTTTCTTCGGTAATTGCCTTTGGTTTCCCCAATGGCTATTGTTTAGTGTCATTTCATCTAGGAGATCATTGGCCGCATCCATTGATTTGCTTATTAAAGAACCTCTAGCAGCCGCATCCACTAAATTCCTAGTTGACACCGTGATTCCTTGGCAGAAAGCTTGCAAAGTCTGCCACTTTGCAAGTCCATTATGAGGGCATCTCTTGATAAGCTCCATAAACCTCTCCCAAGCTTCGTAGAGACTCTCATTCTCATATTGTGCAAAAGAAAGGATCTCATTTCTGAGGTGAGCAGCCTTCCCTAGAAGAAAAAATCTATTCAAAAATGCTTGGGCCAACTAATCAAAGGTAATGACAAAGTTCGGTGGTAGCGAGTTCAACCACACCTTCCCATCATTTCTTAGGGAGAATGGGAATAACTTCAACTTGGTAAAATATTCGGGAATCCCATTGTATTTGAAGGTGTCACATATCTCATTAAAGTTCTGAACGTGTAGGTTTGGATCATCATTCGCCAATCCATTGAACACACAAGTGGTGCCTATCATCTGAATTACCGACGGCTTAATCTCAAAGGAATTTCCTACAATCGTTGCTCTGCAAATAGATGACATGTTTTGCTCAACTCTTGGCATCGTGTAATCCCGTAGAGTGCGCTCATCTTCCTCATGAGGCAAACCCTCTTGATCTGGAATTGCCACAGGAGGCAATTCCCTCTTATTTTGATTTGCCACAGGAGGCAAACCAAAATGTCCTAATTGTGCATTCGGATATCCCATCTCTACTCTTCTCACCCTTGTCTCACGTCCATTCCTTAGAGTTAGTCTCTCAATTTTTGGGTCAAATTCTAAGAAGCGAAGATTTTGGCTTCTCGTGCGTAGGTGCATGCAAGATCAAATGTACCTATAAAGAAAATATACAAACTAAATTAAAAAATTCAAATTAACAATAAACTAACTAGTATCGATATCAATCGTTCCGCTCAATCCCCGGTAGCAGTGCCAAAAATTGGCTATTCTCTTAGTGACACTCGCAATCGTATGAGGTCGGAGAATAGTACAATGGTAAAGTAAAGTTCATTCCAAACAAGGATCAAGTGACTGATTACCGAAATTGATTAGCTTATGTGCTATTCAAACAAGCAATACATAAGGTTTTCATACATGAATACTTAAAGCAAACTAAATTAAACTAATAACAAGGATATATGTTATTGCAAAAGAGAAATAACAGATAATAAACTCGAATGTAATAATAAAGAATATGATGCTAGGACTTGACTACACCCCACCCTCTTCTACTTCCTCTCTAGACTCAATTGCACACCCAAAATATGCTCATGCAATTCATAGATTCTTGCACCCTAATGTTAACCTATAATCTCGGTCGAGTAGAATAGGTTACACCCAAAATCATACCCAAGCCTATCTCTCGATTACTTAGAATATATGAATGAGTTTAGTAAGAACATTGGCACACTAAGGAATCCTATACGCTAGCCGAAATATGTCTACCTTTCTAGACATGCATAGAAAACATTTCGTCGAGCACGATATGTGTGTGTCTCCGGTCGGTTCATAACACACAATCGAAAATCATTCAATAGACGATCAACCTATTGAAAGCATTAAGTACTCTAAAACATCCATACGAACTACAATTGCACATAATGGATAAACAAAGGTCAATATAAATATGTAGTCATGGGTGAGGTTTCATCAAATCCTAGCACTAGATACTTAGCTTATATTACAAAGGGTAGCCATACAATATATAATATCAAATGAATAATACTTAGCTCATATTACAAAGGGTAGCCATACAATATATAATATCAAATGAATACATGTTTAAATATAGAAAATGAAAGAGAATAAAGTATAGAGAAAACTATGTAAATCTTCTCTTCTTCCTTTGCTCCTCTCATCTTCCAAGCTCCTTCAATTTCCTATCTCCCAAGAACAAGAAAAGATCATGGATTGATGTCAAGTGTCTTGTGGATTGTGTAGGAATTTAGAAAAGATGGAGTCTTGATGAATATTTTTGGGTACAGAGTTGGTGTTTTGGTCTAAAAATATCAAAGGTTATATAGGAGAATGAATTAGGTCAAGATCAAGGAGGTAAATTCTTGAATTTTAACATTTTTTGGTTATTAAAGGTGACCTTGGGGCGACCTTGGGGCGACCTAGATGCTCTTTGGTTGAAGAAAACTGTTGAAAACCCAAGAGGAAAGCGACCTTGAGGGGCGAGCTTGGTGAGCTCGCCCTGAGGTTGCATCTCTCTCGGATGAAGTTTTTCAGCTTCGTGCACTGTTACAAAAATAGTCATAACTTCCTCTAGAGAACTTGGACCCCCAATCCGTAAAAAGCGTTGAAAAGTAGACTTATGGGGCTTTACAGAAATAGGTTAACCAAAACGTAATTTGATCAGAGGAGGGAGATATGGCCCTCAAAAGTTGAATGTTCTGCATGAAGATTTCCAATTTCAGCCCTTTAACCTATGAAACTCTTCAATTATGCTTAATACCTTATTTTAGGGCATATAACCTACACAATACTCACAAAACGCATTATATACAAAAACACTCTCAAAAATGAGTACAAAATCTAGGAAATGGGGACCTCAAATAGGTATGTAAATCATCCAATCAGATACCAATAAACACAAACAAATAAATAGAATAACATAAATGTATGTCATTTCCTACAAATAGTCCTAGAACATGCAATTTCATAAAAGTTGTCAATATAAATCTAATGCATGTGCATACAATAATTATGTGTGTCTGTGTTATACCAATTGAGCACAACGATGCATGGATACATATGAATGCAATGTATGTGTGTTCTTGAACACCTTGCAAGAGGAATAAGGTCTAGATATACCTTTGATGTGCAACAAAGCTTGTTCCTCTTGAAGACTTCACTTTACTTGATGTGTTGTCATTCTTCTTTGAAGCTTGAGTCAAACATAAACCTAGACAATTAATCAATACAAAGGAAATGATGTTTTGATGGGGAATTATGCCAACATGACTCAAAATCATTGAAATTTTACTTTTAATGTGGGGATTGTGTGAATTTGAACGAATAACACGCATTGGGGGTTAATATGGGGATTGTATTGAATTGCCTTATAAACTTCCATCCATTTAGTATATATTTTAAGCATCACCATTATCTCTGAATTATTTTAACCATACTTTACATAGTGAAGAACCTTTTCTCTGTCGTTCATAACGACCATGGATTTTCCCTTCATTAAGGGTTTCGATGTAAAATTATTTGTATCATTTATATTTCTGCATTCTTTTATCTTCATCTTTTCTACTCATTACAATTACACACTTATCAGGTAGGCGTCTTGATTGCATTTCAAGATTTACTCAGGCGCCGATTTGCATACGTGTCATTGCTGACTAGATTTCTTAGAAATCGACGTCAACAAGAGCAAAAACATTGGTTGTCACTATCTCAATCTCCATACCCTCATTAACCTTCCAAATATTCAAGATTACCCCCAAAAATGCATCTCTATTCACCATTTTGTTTGTTAAGACCTTCCCCACTAAGCTCAAGGTCAGCGTCTGAATCCCCACCTCACAACTTCGAAATATCATCTAAACTCATCTTGTTATACCGATTAAGTTTTTTTTTTTAAAAAAGACAAGAATATTGATAAGGTTTAAAAGAATACCTTACTTACATTCTAAAGGTTCAGAGAGAACCCATAGACTTTTTGATATGGAGCGATTACTAGTAATTGAATTTTAATCTAAAGTCTACAAAAATCAAAAGTTTGAGAATTAACCTTGAGTGGTTTTTACAATGTTACAATTATAATCCTAATGTTTGGTTTGATGGAATAGAAGAGAAAGGAATGGAAAGGAAATGGGAGGATGTCATATCTTTTGTTTGGATTGTTAAATGAGAAGGAAAGGAAAAGAAAATAAGTGAAATTGAGGGAAATTGAGGGAATAGTTTTTTCTTGTTTCATCCAATTTGTTTTCTCTCCAAAATTGGACGGAGAGGAGGGAAAGGAATTATAAGTAATGAAATTTTCCAATATTCCAAAATTAACCCTATTAATACTATACTTGTTTCCTTTCCTTTCCATTGCATTCATAATCATCCAAGCAACCATCACTACAAACAATAACTTTTTATCTCTTTTCCTTTCCTCTTTAACTTATCATTTCATTTCCTTTCTATTTCATCAATTCAAACATAGTGTAAGAGATCAATTATCTCATTGGACCTTTGTATATGAATAGCATAACATCTGAACTATAATATATATATATATATATATTGTATTTTAATTACTACAGCAAACCACAATAAAATTAAAAAGGGCAAATTACATAAAAACAGATGAAAAAATATAGTAACACTCATTATCTCTTGACCTACTAACTAACTAACGTCAATCATGAAAAATGGTTAATGTCTGTTTTGCCCTTGTATTTGGAAAATATTAAATATTATATTAAATTAATTAATGAATTAAAACTGAGAGTTAGACTAAATCA
Organism: Acer campestre; assembly: GCA_954870605.1. Taxonomy (NCBI): domain Eukaryota; kingdom Viridiplantae; phylum Streptophyta; class Magnoliopsida; order Sapindales; family Sapindaceae; genus Acer; species Acer campestre. The sequence goes on along the minus strand of OX940800.1, from coordinate 27,949,585 downwards.
ACTTAATTTTTTGACTTAATTTTTTCTCTCAAACATTTCAACCTTATGTGTTCTTAATCTAATGATTGAGATGTTGAAGTCAAAAAATTAAATAAGAAATTTAAGGCATAATCTTTGTTTACAACTATTTTCCAAATGTTGATTATTATTACAATTAATAATAAACATATAATCAAACAAATTGTAGTATTTGGATTAATACCTTTCACCGTTGGAAATTCAAATCATATGGCAGAAACGGGATTGTGAGCGGGTTGTATCACTGGTCGGAGAACGATCACAGATTCCAATCACGGATTTCGGAAAGTTCACTCAACTCACCGTGTAATTTGCTATCATCGGAAAAAACCTGCAAAAAAATAGAAATTCTTTGATATAATATGTTCTGAATTGAAATGATTAAATAAATAGCAAGCTCTGATATTTATAAAGTCCAGACTCCTATCTAGATGAATAGTGATATTCAAATTTAAATTACATTTAAATTTAATATCTTTTATCTCATTTATCCCTTTATCTCATTTTATTTGATTGTTTAAATCCAATTGAATTATCAATATAATTCAAATTCAAACATAAGATGGTTTAATCCATTTAAGTAATTTTCAATTAATTAACTGATATAACCACTTGAGCGTATGTTTCCAACATCTCCCACTTGCACAAGTGGAACAATGCAAACTTTACAGAGTCATGTTTCTTAAACTTTTGGGTCTAATCATAGATCGTTCATACAAGCAAATGCATAGTGTGACCGATGAACAATTTTTCAAACTGTATTGGAGCATGCAATTTGATATCTCATATATCAAAATTATTGTTCATATGTGTCCCAGATTTAATTTTCATTCATTAGTCCAAGCATACTTAACCCCTCTTTATACAAAGCCATGCTTGACTATTTCAAATTTCTATGTACTCACAATTGTATTCTTGTCTTTCATAGACAATACAATTGGTCGACTAGTGAATACAAAAATTTATGAAGAAACATTGAATCTTCCCATCAAACACTTGTATCTCAGTTTCAAAACAACTGCTATCCTAGTCGTGTCTCATAGACCAAATAGTATCATAGCCATAGAAAAACACGCTAAAGAAGCTAACATTATTCTGTTACCTTGATACAAAGTCAATGATCACAAGGACACCATTTGAGGTTTTATTAATCCTCAAGGAACTTACATAATGAGGAAGCAGGGATTTATTCACTCATTTTCCTTAATTTTCACATAGCACACGTTGTACAAGGCACGTGCTACAGTGAATTTCATTCTTTACAAAGAACGCACATGTCTTAATCAATATTCACTGTACAAATCTTAGTTCAGTCGCTATCGAGCGCCTAACCTGAGTCCTTAAAAGCTCGCTTACTATAAGCGTCAATTAAGATCTCACATCTGACTTAATCATGTTTCATGATTATGGGGTATATCATGATCGGTTCTAAAATTACAAAAATTTTAAAACGAACCTCATCTTGACCCAACCAAGGCGATATACTCATATATATAAGCTCCATGAGAATAAAACATCCACTTTATTCTCTTATATATATGTGTCTCATCTTAGCATGCTATCGTAACATCTAAGGCGACTGCACGTGTAAGAATGCCGATCTTAACCTGACGACATATTTTCATCACCTTATGTCTGTAATTATGCTAGCATAATGAGTACTTTGCCGTACTTTTAAGGTATGTCATAATCCTCTTGACAACATTTTGATGTTTCAATCTAGGATTAAATTGGTATCCACTTACCAATCTTATGACATAACTAATATTGGGTCTTGTACATATCACAATGTACATGAGACTCTACATGGTACTAACATGAGGTACTTGTCATCAATTTCTTGATCTCATGGAGTTTCAAGGCACATATCGAGGTTAAGATTTTGCAATAAGAATGTCTATGAGCTTATAATTGCTCATTTTAAATCACTTAAGAATCTTTCTAATATATAACTCCTGTGACAGAGATAGAAATTTTCTTAAGTAATTTTAATCAACTTTCACTCCTAATATATAAGCGACTTTGCTTATTTATCAAATTTCAATGAAATTTGAGAATAAACGTTTCATTATGGTTTTACAAACTCTTCATTATTTATAGCCAAATCATATTATCCACATATAAAGATAATATCAAAAAGATTATCTTCAACCTTTTGATGTACATATGGCTATCTTCAATCATCACAAATCTGTAAGACATTACAGCTCGATGAAATTAAAGATGCCATTTTCTAGAGGATTGTTTCAAACCATATATTAACCATTTAAGCAAGCATACTTATGCTCTTTTGGCCTTTTGAAACAAAAAGTTATAGGCTGTTCCATATAAATCTCTTCCTCTAGTTCTCCTTTGAGAAATACAATCATTACATCAATCTAATGTTATTTTAGGTTTATATGTGCGACGAGTGCTAGAATAAGGTATATGGAAGAAAACTTTACTAAAAGTTTCTTCATTTATGACAAATCGTGTCTTATTCCTCTCAATAGTGTTATCTGCCTTACATATGGCATGTGGACACCATTTGTTCACAAAGGTCTGACGACCAGGCGGTAAGTCAATCAAGTCCCGGATATGATTACTTTATAGACTCCTCTTTTTCCATTGCTTTCATTCATAATTTCTTAGTAGAAGAAGTGATAGCCTAATTCAAAAATCCTTGGCTCATCACTATCAATTGAAGCAATCATAAAATCCTCCATTTCAATCTCCAAAAGATGACATGGGATAACTTTACGATTATTTCGATGAATTGGTAAATTATCATGGTGGCTTATTTATAGTCATTCCACTCCCACTAGGGATGAAGGATCCAAGTAGACTTTCACTCCCACTAGGGATGAAAGATCCCAATTTACTTGGTAAATTATCATGGTGGCTGATTCTACAGCTATTCCACTCTCACTAGGGATGGAAGATCCATGTAATCCACTCCCACTAGGGATGAATGATCCAATTAGATCACAATTTACCTCTACTCGTGTATTAACACAGATCATCTAATTCATAAAAAAGTTAGATATCTATATAAATTCCTTTTCTACTAGGAAATCCATTCTCCAAAATAATGACATCATGTGATTTTAATTCAGTCACACTTCCATCTGATTGTACACCAGTGTTTATGTCCTTTGGAATGCATAAAGTATACAATAAAGATACACACTTTCTTTTCTTGCATCCAATTTCTCATTTCTATGAGATGGATTATGAACATAATTTGCATACCTCCAGGGTCGCAGATTAATCAGACCAGGTTATATACCTGTCCAAAGCTCATAAGGTGTTGGAAGTGTTTAGTGGAACATGATTAAGCATTTAGGCAACAATCAATTAACATATCTTCTAGTAAGATACTGGAAGATTAACTTGCGCCATCATAGACCTAACCATTTCCGACACCAAAGTTTCTCGATTCTTTCATTAAACTATTAAAGTGTGGTTATATGCGAACAAAGTAAATAAATCTATTGTGATTTGTTTATGGTTTAATCAACCAGCCCTTAAAATTTGTTCTCTTCCATTATTATTATTTTCATTGAATTTCTAGATTGCAACGTAGAACCCAAAGCAAAATTGATTAAAGAAAAATAATGATTTGATACCAAATTATAATACAAACACCCTGTGCTGAAGAAGAAGGCACTACCCAACAATGTTACTCGCTGGATGATCAAAATATCTCAGATAAGTCAGTATAGATATCTCAAGCATGAAAGTCATTCTCAAAATTTGAATTCTTTATTAAACAAAAACAAATTAATTAATTCTTACTTAATTATATGATTTTATTTTGTTTCGAACAAGATTTTAGACTTAAAATTACATAATTGTATGTTTTTTTTTAGCGTTGTCTAGTTGAAACTCTAGATGCTAGACTAGTGGTTATGCACTGATTTTGATCCAGAAACTATATCTTATCAATTCATTTCACACCTGCTTTGTGAGTAATCAGACAAAACACAATGAAAATTTCTTAAACTTGTTATACAACTTCTGATGGAAGTGTTATTTATCTACCAATATTTTGGGATTGGGAGAGAGGATATGACTAGAATGCACAACCTCTTGGTATTAGGCGTGAGGAGCTTACCACTGAACCAACCTCGTCTTATCAAACAAATCAGATATACTAGTTAAAGTCCATGAGAATGAACAGTAATTATAAATAGTAATATAAACATATACGTACATTAGAATATCAGAATACCATATACATATTTTTAAGTTTCGGAATTCTGTCAATTAAAGACTTGAATTATTTTGAAAGGCATGCCTAGATGGAATTACGGTCAGGACGTCCTGACCAAAAAATGATGGTATAAAGATGCTCAATTCTAAGCAAACATTCATTTCTATAGAGTAAAATTTACTTTCATTTGTACAATTTTTTCAGGGTTTCTTCCAAAGATTATTACGTGAGCAGGATTCAAAGAATACAAAGGGCTGAAACTGAAGGTGGTCACGATAAACCTGCATGTCGAGCGGAGAAAGGTCCCAATGCTTTCTTTGCTGTTATTACTTTGCTAACCAACAATGTCCACTTTGCTTCATCTTTCTTGCTGTTCTGCTGCATTTTCTCCTTTAAATGCCTAACAATACATTAAGAAACAATTTCATCATATTCCCTTTTGTTTCATGTTTGTCAAACACATTGGAAGACTAGGAGGGGTGTTTATAGCGACTTGAGAAATAAATAACTAATGAAAATTATTAATTAGATGGAGATGTCTAGATTTTACTAAAAACCAGAATTAGAATTTCAACCGTTTGATGAATCGAACATGTGAGACTATTTTGTCTATCCATGTTGACCGGAGCAGAATAATAGAAAAGAGAAATAAATATGCCCTATCAGATATATACAACTGTTGAGATTTGACATCTAGATGACTGCATGAACTAGTTACCTATGTCATTGCAACACCAATCAAATTAGCAGCTGAATGGTTCACCTCTCAATTTACAAGAATTAATGATCCTCTATTCATTAATTTGCTCCCATTTCTACCAATGACTAATTTTTCTCGGACCATGAACGATTATGGGCTCCTGTACGCCATTGAGAACTAACATTATGATTTGTTGACACTTTCCTATAAGAATATGAATATCTAACATGCATATGTGCAAAATTGTGTCTTTCTTCTTCCTCCTTTACTTTGTTTATGTTTTGTCTTATTTTCGCTTCTTATCTCTAATAACATGTCTTTTTTCACATAAACATGAATAGGTACAGATATGCATAGTCTGATGCGAGTTTTATACTTACCTACAGAGAGGAACCTTGCAAATATCTGATTCATTGCACATTCGAGAATGCAATTCAAGAAGCTGCCACATGCGCTTGCAGTGAACACATCCACCAGGAACTCGAGCCTTACAATTGGAGAAATGACGAACTAAAGCCTCAAGCCCTTTGCAAGCTAAAAAATTGCAGGCAACCTGGCTTCCTTTAAGCTTTTTGTCACGAGGCCCAATGGTTCTACATCCATCCCTACATATGTGAAGAAGTGCCTCCATTGCCTCGTGCAATTGCAAATATACCTTTCTCTCTTCCATTTTCGTCAACCTCTCCTGTTTTCTCTAAAACCAGGAAGTGACTCTAAGGTCAATCTAACTGAAATGGATGGAGATTTTCCAGAATTAAATGACACCAGAATCACCAGGTTCACTTTATTATCAATAGTCTATAATTTACACTCAATATTTGTAAAATGCCATACATGAATTAAGTGTATTTCCATTTATGCTATATGCCACAAGTAAATCTAAACGTGAGCCAGTAGTTCTGTTTTGTAGTTGACGATTACTAACTATTAAATTGGAGGAATTCTTTGCACAAGACCCAGATGATATTACACTTAAAAGAAAACTATCTTATTTTGTAGTCAAAAGTTGTCATGCAGGCATTCACAAATTGCCTGGTGGCTAGTGCAAAAGTTTTCCATGTAATTGAACTGAAAGGATTCCAAAATCAATATAAAGAAAATCTTTACCACAATCCACCTAAGGAAACTAAAGATTCCAAAAAAAAAAAAAAAAAAAAAAAAAAACACAAACAGAAAAAACGAAGGATGTCATCTGAGCAGATCTAAAATAACTCAAGTCAATATTACTTGGATGATTAAAAAACAAATATGAATTGCTCCAAACTGAGAATAGCAACTGACTTACAGAGTCTTCTTCAACAACAGCTTCTACAAGCTCTTGTTCAAGGGCAGGGTTAGCACGCTTCATCACTTTCCAACCTTGAGTTGACGATATAGATTTGAAGTCCTTCACAACCATACGAACACATATGAACGAGAGCCTGGGCACGTCACAGTTCCTAGCTAACTGAAGCACATCAATTACGTTTTCTTTTGTCAGCCAGCCATGCTCGAGATGGTTTATACAAACTCTTTTCAGTGGTGGAACCAAGAAGGAGTGTGATAAAACCAACAAATGGAGAACAAACTTCTTCAAATCTTCCTCTTCATAGCTGCATAGGGACATCAAAGAATGATAAGTCTTCACAATTAAAACCAGTGCAGATGGCAATTAAGAAGAATACTGAAAGGGAGGGCAAGCTTTGTCTCCCAACACTTAAAATTTATACAATAATCATCAATTTGCCCAAATTACAGAAAGAAATTCTATCTATTAAAACAATCATATAAACCATGCACTACTATCTATCTCATCTGTGTAGAAATTCCTTCATCAAAATACACTTTATTTACAAATAATAGGCATTCCCCTCACAGTTATATCATCCTTCAAGCTTCAAGGAACCATAGTGTAATACAACAGATTTTCTGTTAAAGTTTCCAGGTGTACCTTTAAATGAAATTTTTGATATAATAATGTCAACTTAACTATCAACATTTCAACTTGGAGTCTTGGACAATAACGACAGTGGCACAACTCTAGGTTCATTAACATGACAATCCTACAGACCATGGCCTAAGTCTACTTCCCAAAAGCTAATTTCTCAAGCATTATTTAATCCAGTACCAGTAGAAGCTAAACGATAAGATATACTTGGCTGCCCAAGAGAGTATACGATTTTAAGACAATCAAGTAATATACTAATGCTAAGCTCTTCAGTAAAATGATCGTCATAGAACTTAAGCACATTTATGAAGTTTCACTATGATTTGTTGATAATAGCAGAAGATACATATGATAAGAAAAATATTGAACTAAAATTTGGCACCAGGATATGAACAAAACAAACATATAAAAAGGAATAATTTCAACTTACCAGGATGAATATAGAAAACGGATGAATACATAGACAGCTTCACAAGGTACCCCGGGAATTTTGATATATCTTATACCATCTTTTACTTTTGACTGTTGCAAAATATTCCCCAGCGCAGGTGAGGCAATGCTCTGTACACATAGTAGTTCTAACTTCAGGAACATGCATACAATGAACTTAAATATTGGAGGTCCCATGGTTTCACTTTCTCATTTATAAATGAAATAATTTCAAAATTAACATTATTTATATGGCATAGAAGCCAATAGCAACTCAAACCCTACACTTTATGAAGCTAGAGGGGACCATCTTTAAAAAAAAAAAAAAAAAAAAAAAAAAAGCCAGGAGAATAAACTTACCAGAAAAATTGAATGAGCCGGAATACATGACAGGTCCTCTGTAATAATATAGACATCCGCACCGTGTGCTTCCTTGAAAAGTTTATCCCATGTATCTTTTGATTCCTTGGGAACAACACTACAATCTACAAGTCTTTTCTGATACTTAAATTTTGTACAAGCTTTATCAGGGAGAGGAGGTGGTTTGGGAATATCACATTTATAGGATACAGAGGAGGTGGGAACTTCCAGCACAGGAAAAATATCAGCTGTGTTCCCTTTCTCCATCCGTATATTGAAAGATTCACGGAAGGATTCATCGGTGGAAGAAAGCGAAAGCCATGGTGACTCAAGATCTGGTGAAGCCATCAACTACTAATGTGTGTGTAATCAAAATATACAATCTTGCTACAAGATCTGCAGTGATAAAAGATAGAATCAAAAAGCGCTACTCATCATAATATAATTTATAAGCATAAGTGTACATGAAACAATCTATGTGCCAAAATAATAACCCAAATATACGCAAATTTTTGCTACTAAAAGGCATTTGATATTACCATATAATATATATCAAAAACTTCTTCCTAACACGAAACTTGATGGTGTCAAACAGGAATAGAATCAATACCAACTATCCAAACCATTCTTCAATAACTTCTAAACAATTCACAAAGTTACTTGCAGAGAAAATCTGGAACAATCGGTTGTCTGAATTCAAAGGTTTCATCAAAAACCCATCAAAATAAAGTTGTCTAAGGAATCGAATAACCACCCAATCAATCAATCAATCAACGACACGCAGCATATAAAGCTCCAAAAACCCATGTTCACCAATATAACATCTAACCAGCTCCCACTTCACATACATGAATCCACACTAGAAAAGACTTCCAACTTTACGATATTTCAATTATTATTATAAAGCCATACCGCTCTACCATTACACGTGTTGACAAAAAAAAAAAAAAAAAAAAAAAAAAGGGGGTCACGAAAAGGCTTCGTATTTAATATAAAGAAACAAGCATCACAAGTCAAATTTGCACTACATAGCTGAATTAACAGAAACAAAATTTAATTTAGAAAAAAACAACTGATTAATCATCATTTTACGAAAAAAAATAATCAAATTATGATTATATCATGAGAAACATTTGGTGAAATATTATTTTCGTGGGAGGTCAAACCTTCAAGCCAAAGAATTCAATAGATAAAACAAAATATTAAAATTAAAATTAAAGAAAAAACAATTTCATTTATAAGAAAATGATTAAAACTGTGTAGAAATCATCGAAAAACTATTCTTAATCGAACTTAAACAATTAAAGCAAAAACATATTATATAAAAGAAATTATTGGAAACTGGGAAGAAATCATGGATTTAAACCGATTCTGTTCGATTAAAATTCAAAAAAATAAAAATAAAAACAGAGTAATCGAATGATATATATTTAGAGAGAGAGAGAGAGAGAGAGAGAGAGAGAGAGAGAGAGAGAGAGAACGAAGTTTACCCTGATTGAGTCGAAATTACAATTGAAGGACTTGTAAAATGTTTATTATATATATAGAGAGAGAGAGAGAGAATAAAACGGGAGCGTTTTGCGAGAAAGGAAGCTGGCTGAGAAGAGAAGAGAGTGGTGCCGAAAACGGGAGGGAAACGATAGGCACGAGCACGACTCACGAGTCTGCTTATTTTTAAGGGAAATTATCATTTTCTCCCCTGAGGTTTACCATATTAGAAAGACTGGTCCTTATAGTTTCAATAATGGCCACTAAACCCCTTGAAACCTTAAATATTGGTCATCTTGCCCCTATTGGTAGCTTTTCTATCGAAAAAGCACTTTGACCGTTAATTTAGAAGGGTAAAAAAGTAAAATACAAAATACATATTAAAAATTAGAATTAATTTTTTAAAAGGAAAATCGGAATTAATAATAATAATAAACCTTTAAAAATAATAGTAATAGAAAAAAACTTTTAAAATAAAAATAATAATAATAAAACCTAATTTAAACTTAAGGGATATTATTATTTTTCCCCCTAATGAGGTATTGGTAATTTTGCACCCTCTTGTTTTTGTATTGGCCATTTTTACACCATCTAATTGAATTGATCGTCATTCTACCCCCTACCGTTACTATTCCGTTAATAAAATGGAATATTTCGTTAGGTAGGTAAGGGTATAATCGTAACTCAACAAGGTATAGTTAATAATTATTAAAAATAATAATTTTTTTAAGGATTAAAAATAATATTAAAAAATCAATTCAAACCCTAATTTTCTTTCTCTCTCCCCGCTTCTCTTCCGTTTTCTCTCTTCCCGATGCTCTATATCTCCCTGATTCTCTTCTTTCTCTTTCTCTTCAACCGGTCTTTTCTTCTCTTTCTCTCTCCTTGATTCTCTTTTGCTGCTCTATTCTTCTCTTTTTATGGGTTTGGGTGTTGAAATATGTGTTCGGTGGTTTGGATTATAGGTCAGGTAGTGGGTATGGGTGATTGGTGAGGGGATTGGATTGGGGGTGGTGGCTATGGTCGATTTCGATTAGGGATTGGCGGTTGTGGTTAGTTTATTTTTATTTTGGGTGAGGGTTATGGTTGGTTGATTTCAATTAGGGTAGTGGTTGATTTTGATATAGGGTTTTCAATTGGGGTTGGTGGCAGGATTTTGGAGGTGGTGATTTTTTTTTTTTTTTTTTTTTTTGTGTTACATGTGGTTTGTTGGGGTGTTCTTTCTAGAGGTTACGGTAGTGTGGAAATAGTCTGATAGAGCAAGCAAGCTGGTATGGTGGAGAAGCCTATCATCCCATAGAGATCAATGAGAGTTCTGGTCTGGTAGAGATCCAGATTAGATCTCCTCCGTCCACTGTTTTTAATATATTTTTTAAATTTTGTTTTTATTTAATTACTTTTAAATATTTTTTTTTAATATTAAATAAAAGGGCAAAATAGTATTTTTGACAGAAAAGGTTAATAGAACTTAACAGAAGGGGTAAAATTGCCAATACCGAAACAAGAGGGTGCAAAATGACCAATACCTCAAAAGTCACGCGCCGTGTGGGGTGGTATAATAATATCCCTAAACTTAAGCACCAAAATCTAAAATCTTTATCTTTTCATCTTCTCCAACCGAGTCTAACACACCCAAACCTTAGCCACTACCACCACTAAAATAAGCGCTCGATCCAACATCTGCATCTTCTCTCTCTTTCTTTCCTTCTCATTATCTATCCTTCTATCTTCGACTTTACCACCGATTCCTCTCACCTTTATCTCATTCGCCAGCGAGATCAAGCGTTGGTGATGGTGATTTCTGGTGGCGTGGTTGATGGTAGTGTGAGTGTGAGTGTGTAGATTTGGATTTTGAAGCTTCGAAATTTGGTTTATGTTTGAATTTTTTTTTTCAATTTCTATTATTTTCTTAGTTTTTGGATTTGAGCCAGTGATGGTGAACACAGATGTGAGAGAGAATTATTTTCTAATACTCTCATTCATAGTGAATAATACATTAGGTTACAAGCCTATATATAATGGTAAACTACATATTACAAGGAAAGAAATATTTACATATTCTAATCCCTATAACATGGGAAGTATTAATTAAAAAGTCAACTATCTAATCCCTAAAATTACTCTCCAAGAAATAGCATGAAATCAGCCTAGATAGTCAACTATCTAATCCCTAAAATTACTCTCCAAGTAATAGCATGAAATTATCCTAGATCTTTCCACACTCCCCCTCTAGCTGGCTCAAAAATGTTTTGCATTCCTAGCTTGCATGTAAGGCTATCAAATTGACCATTTTATAACCCTTTCGTGAGGATATTTGCCACCTACTCTTTGGTCGAAATATAAGGCATGCATATTACTCCTCCTTCTAATTTTTCTTTAATGAAATGTCAATCAACTTCCACATGCTTGGTTCTATCATATTGGATAAGATTGTGAGCTATGTTGATTGCAGCATTATTGTCACAATAGAGCTTCATCGGCATAGGACTATAGATTTTAAGATCTTCAAGTAGCCTTTTTAGCCACAAAAGATCACAAATTCCAAGAGTAACTGCTCTAAACTCTGCTTCTGCACTACTTCTTGCTACAATAGTTTACTTCTTGCTTCTCCAAGTCACCAAGTTACCACCAACATAACTATAATAACCTAAAGTAAACCTTCTATCCATCACACTACCTGCCCAATCGACATCGGTATAGGCTTCAACCCTTAGGTGGCCCTGGTTTTCAAACAGCAAACCTTTTCTAGGTGTTCCCTTTAAGTATTTGAGAATTCGGTAAACTGCCTCAAAGTGTTCTTCATCAGGTGATCAATGCATAAATTGACTCATAACACTCACTGCAAAGGCAATATCTTGTTGAGTATCCAAGAGATAAATGAGTCTCCCAACCACCCTTTGGAATTGTTCTCGGTTCACCACTTTTTCTGCATTAGCTGCTTGCAATTTTAAGTTGGGCTTCATAGGTGTTTCCACTGGTTTGCAGCCAAGTAAACCTGTCTCCTTGAGTTAGTCTAACACATACTTCCTTTGAGAGACAGATATCCCTCTCTTGGATCTCGCAAACTCCATTCCTAGGAAGTATTTTAAGGCTCCAAGGTCTTTTATCTCAAACTCCTTTGCAAGAAAAGACTTCAAATTCTCCAATTCTCTTATGTTTTCTCCGGTCAAGATCATGTCATCTGCATAAAGATAAGTATGGCATCCTTACCAACACTTGAATGTTTGTAAAACAATATGTGATCGGCCATACTTTGACAAAATCCATGGCCCTTAATAACTTTACTGAATCGATCAAACCATGCTTCGGGTGATTGTTTCAACCCATAAAGTGAATTTTTTTCAATCTGCACACCTTTCTGGCTTCATAAACATCTACAAATCTAGGTGGTAGATCCATGAACACTTCTTACTCTATTTCACCATTTTATAATGCATTTTTTACATCTAGTTGTTGCAATGGACAATTGAAACTTTCAGCTAAGGACAACAACACCCGTATGGAGTTTACCTTTTCAGCAGGGGAAAATGTTTCTTGGTAATCTATTCCATATGTTTGGGTGAAGCCTTTGCCTACGAGCCTTGCCTTGTATCTTTTGATATTACCATCTACCTTATATTTGACCGTGACCATCCATTTACAACCTACGGTCTTTTTCTCCTTTAGAAACCCAACAAGTTCCCAAGTTTTGTTCTTATTGAGAGCTTCCATCTCTTCCATAACTGCTACCTTCCACTCGACATGATTCAAAGCATCCTGTATATTTCTAAGGATTGAAACACTAGAAAGATTAGTGGTAAATGCTCTATAATTTAGAGACAATCTATGTTAGGGCACATATTTAGCAATAGGATGCAGGGTACAAGAACGAGTACCCTTTCTAATTACAATAGCCACATCAAGATCATTAGATAAACTCTCTTCATTGCTAGTTTTTAAAGGAGGAAATGAGGCATAAATGCTTGTTTCATTCAAGTTACCTTCATCTGAAGAGTTTTCTTAGTTGGTAGTAGGTTGATGCTCTTTATTTTGATCATTCCTTCGATGAGAGTAAACACAAAGCTCAGGTTGAGGTTGGATTTGTAGTGATTCTCCCTTTGAAGTATTGTATACAATATTTGTCTCCATAGGCTTAGTGGGTACAATACTTAAATTATGTAGAGTAAGGCTTGGTGAAATATTCGACAATGGCAATGGTAAAGTATGGTTTTGTGAAACACTAGACAATGTTAAAGTACACAATACTTCCTAAAAATGGTATCGCCTCTCATTACTCTCCCCCTTAAGAGTATTTTTGGTGAAACAGGGTTGAGTCTCAAAAAATGTCACATCCATATTCACAAAGAATTTTTAGAGGTGGGATTATAACATTTATACCCTTTTTGTTTTGGAGAGTACCCAACAAACACACACTTCTCATCCCTATGATCAAGTTTTGATCGATTTTGCTTATGAATATGCATGAAAGCAATACATCCAAACACTTTAAGAGGAAATGAGGTAAAGATCCGAATATGGGGAAAAACTGCCAGTAAACTATTTAGAGGGGTTTCAAATTTCAACACCCTAGTTGGCATTCTGTTAATCAAATATATAACTATAAGGATAGCCTCGCCCCATGGATATTTAGAGACCCCCATAGTGAACATGATTGCCCTAGCAACCTCAAGTACCCTCAAGTACCGTTTTGCTATGGGGTGTCATTACAAGTAGACTGATGGAAAATACCCTCCTTTTTCAAAAAATCACCAAGAATAGTGTTAAAGAATTCTTTGCCATTATCAGTTCGAAACACTTTAATTCGGGTTTGAAATTGGCTTTCAATCATGCCATAAAATTCTTTAAACACTCTTTCGACCTCATATTTGTCTCTCAAAAGATACACCCAACACACTCTAGTATGGTCATCAAAAAAATTGATGAACCTTCTAGTTCCATTCAAATCAGTAACCTGAGAAGGTCCCCACACATCACTATGAATCAAATAAAATGGTTTTGATGCTTGATATGAGTGAGAAGGATAAAAAAAAACATAATGATGCTTGGATAATAGACAAGATTCACATTGAAATAACAATGGATTTAAATTCTTGAACAAAGATGAAAACAATTGTTTTAGGTAAGGAAAACTAGGATGTCCTAACCTAGGGGGCCATAACATTATTTGACTCTTAACTGGAACAGAAATATCACTACTACTCACATCTTAAGCTTGTCCACTCTTAATGATTCCATCATCAAAATAATAGAGTCCATCAACCATCCTAGCTCTACCAATCATCTTCCCCGAATGTAGGTCCTGAAATTCAAAGTGAGAATCAAGAAATTTTACAATACAGTGAGAATCCTTGGTAAGCTTACTAACTGACAAAAGATTACCGGAAAGGTTAGGCACATGGATAACAGATTTTAAAATAAGATTTTTTGAGATATCTATAGAACCTTTCCTTATAACCAGGAACAAGCTACCATCGACAATACGAATTTTTAAATGACCAGAACATGGAAAATATGTGCTAAATAAATGTGACAAACTAGTCATATGATCATATGCGCCCAAATTAATTATCCAAGGTGCTGGATTGACACCACTAGTTGGAGCTATTAAAGAACTACTTTTTTTGGGCAAGAGAGCCTAAAAGGGTATTTGAGACCTAAGTATAATTCAATAGTTTGTAGAGATGGTCAAGTTGTTCCTTACTAAAGGGAGTATAATTCACGTGGAAACCTTTAACAAGGAAAAACCATGGGCTGTTATGTGCACCACACACAATCCTTGAAATCACTATCTGTAATGATATCCACAACCTAGGTTGACCAACCATTCTCGATCACTAATCCACCACTACTACCCACATGCCTTTCATAGCAACCCTAGATCAATTTGCTTGCACACTAAGCCACCTTAGCCATAAGACTAACTTCTCAATGAAGAGATTAATCAACCTATGTGAATATGCATGATATCCAAATATGCAATTAATGCTAGGTTACACTAAATGCTTATCTAGGATTAAAAGATGTCAATTAAATCAATCCTAGATATCAATAGCTATATGTCATGACATAAAGCATATCTATATAAGATAGAGCATCCACAACTAGAAAGAGAGGATGGAAAGTGAAAGGATCAAAAACCTCGATAAGTCAATTTCTAGTCTCACACGACACTACTTACCCCCCTTACTGGAAGACTCGAGCAGGAAGGCTTCTTAAACTCCTAACTTCCCTTGAGCCTGGTTAAGAAAGGAAAGCCGGTCCAATCCTAGTTTCTGAAACAAGCTTCCCATAAAACCCGGTGCTCAGCCCGTCAAGGCAAGGCATTTTTCGTAGCGGCCAAGGATAAGTTCGATCCATTAGGTTCTTCGATTTGTTTTGAAAAGAAACGAGAGAAGGCCTCTTGATTCAATCTCTAAGCAGGACTCTTTCTTAATGGGAAGGCCATGAAGGAGGTCCGTAGCTCAAAGGGGTTTTATTCCCTCTCGGCGGATGATTTACTAAGTATAGCTATCATAATACAACACTCAAACATTCAACACATAATCTTGATCTTGTAAGTAGAAATTAATCTAAGAACATACAAGTTATAAATGAGATAAATTGCTAAGTAAAAACACTAAGATTAGATAAAATTAGTGTTCAACTTACCATAACATTTGTGTTGAAGAAGACCCATGCATTAGCGCATACTAGATGATCCTAGATGATGCTTACATGATGATTTATGCATATCGAAAAGTGTTTAGAGAATTAAAGGAGCAATCTTGTTGCCTTTTCTCTTTAAAAATCTTTCTTTCTCTTTTAGGGTTCTTGATGGTCAAAGAGGTGAATGAAAGAGAGTGACAGGTGTATTTATAGAGAGCAACAAAATGCTTCGTGAAAAGACAAGTTTACCCTTGAAACGCGCCAATCGGCTGTTTCGTTTGACGGCCATAAACCGTCGATCCAACTATCAAATTGAGCCAGAGAGAACAGGGGAACAACGACAATTTCATTCGGTGCCACCAACCATCGATCTAACCGCCAAATTGAACCTGAGAGATAAAATCAATCAGGTCTCATCGACGATTTCAATCGCCTGTCTGGGCACCCGATTATAACCACAAAATCACTCCAAAGACTTTTGGAATCAAATGGCGGTTTCATTCGACGGTCAGGCCGCTGATCACAACCGCCGTTTCACCAAATGTGGTGAAATCAAAGGAGAAGCCAAGGGCATTTTCCGAAGGTGATCCTCGTGCTAAACCAAGCACACCAACGTGCATGTGTGGATGTTTTCGAATAATCTTTGGGAAACGAATTACTTGACACACTAAAGACATAACACAAACCATCAAAGATGTGCAAGTGTGGAGTGTGAAAAGAATGCATCCTAACTTAAAATGACATGGCAATTATCAATCAAGATGCAATCAAATAAAACATGCAAGAAGAGAGTTCAATAGCATGAATGCACAAACATGAAACACACAACATACAAGAAGTATAGATATGCATGAGTTGTATGTGTGTGCAACTAAGATCTCTTCAATGCAAATAAGCACAAGTATTTTACCTTTGGAGTGCTTATCATCTCTAGGTCTTGAGAGGGCCTTTGTTGTGCTTGATCACCAATAATGATGCACCTAAGCTACCCTTACAATACAAGCTCAAATTGTGGTTTGTCACTGAAATAAACCAATCAAACTTTGAGGAACTTACAATCTCCCCCTTTGGCTATTTCGTGACAAAATCACAACTCACATTGATCCTCGCAACAAAATTTAAACTAAAGGTCAACTATGATTTTCTACATTACAAGGAGATGGTTAAAAGCTAAAACTTGAAGTCTTTAATCTCTTGTAGAATAATCAATCCTTCTAAACAAAAAAGATTACACTTTCCAAAACAAGTGTATGTGAGGTGATCAAGTGAAATCAAAACAAGCATTTGCATTTTAAAGAATTTAAGCAACATCATGCAATGACATGTGCGTGCATTGCAATGCTCCCCCTCAATGGGTTACTCCCCTCAATTAAGCATCTCCCCAATATGTGAATTTGCTACTCTCAAAAAGCACTCTCCCTTACCACATACTACTCCCCCTTTTTGTCATGAGATAAGCAAAAGAGTAGTCCCCAATCAGGTCATTTTAGCAAAGAGAGATAGTAGCATACAAGACATTTACATAGTCATTACAAGTCAATTAATTAGAGAGAAACAAGGAGATTTATTTGAAGGAAATGTGTGATTAAAATGCTTTGCATACAAGACATGTTGCATTCTAGTTCAAGAATCAATGGTATTTTGCAAAGCAAATGACAAAGGCTTCCAATAGAATTCGAACCAATTTCACCATTTGCCATGAATCAAAACAAGGATATAGAATATTCATTGATTTCAATTAAAATGCAACTATATCCAACTTTATAAGTGAAACATGGCATGAGCGACTTTTGTACCCTATTCGATTTTTCTGGATAAGATACCTATATGATAGTAGCCATGTTCAATCAATAAAGAAAGAGAGACATTTGGATTTTAACATCCTTTGAACGGATACAAGATCCTTTATTCATTTGAAGTCTCATTATTGCTTTTCACACAAGTTTTGCATTTAAGAATTTGCAACCATCAATTCATGCTTGTTATTTTGAAGCATGTCACAAGAATTTCATGTTGTTTCATTTTGAGCATGTCATAAGAATTTCATGCTTTTTCATTTTGAGCATGTTATTTAAAGAATCATCATATTGGTTCAGTTTTTTATGTAGAACCACTAGAAAAATTGATCAAACAGCTGCAAGACCACTTGGAAAAGGTAGAGAACTCGATTATGAACACTCTCCAACTTAAATTAACCAATTTCGACTTTGTATGAGAAAGTTATGGTGTTTGGAAAGTGAGAAAAATTGAGAGAAAAATTCTAGTGAGTGATTTCAAACTTTTTCTTCTTTTAAATGGATGGGAGTGAATGAGAGAAATTTAAAAGGAAGAGAGAGAGGGAAAAATGAACCAATTAGCATGTGCCACATCAACACCCTATGTGGGGCGCGTGTGACACACATGGACAGCAAGCTTGGCCATTTGGCCGAATAACCTTCTCTCGCGCTTCTCTTGCATTCTTCGTCCGTATCTAGACCTCCGAACTCTGATTTCAAATCCATCTTTGGATTATAAATCATGACTCCATCATGCACAACAAAAAATATGAAACTTTGACAAAAGGTTGATAATTCATCTTAGAAAACGATGACGAACACAACTCAACGAATGTGAACGAAAAATTGCGTAGCTACATCATTTGAACTCAAAATCAAAAGAATGAATGACCGAAATGACCAAGACTCAATAAGGAATCATAAGAGATCATGTTCAAGTCCAAAAAAAAAACATAAACATATAAGCACAATGTCACACATGTATGCCGTTTCCTAGATATAGTCTTAGAACATGCAACTCTACAATGTATGAGAATTTGAGTTCAATGTATGAGAATTTGAGTTCAATGCATGAACATGTAAAAATATGTGAATGTGTTATATAAATGTTGCACTACAATGCAGGGACACATCTAAATGATTTGTGTGTGTGTGCCTATTTCCTTGAAGAAGAATGAGGTATATATTACCTTAATTGTGCAATGTAGTCCATTCCTCTTCGAAGACACCATCTTACATGATCTTGTGTCCACGTCCTTCTTTGAAGCTTCGAATCATCAACCTAGGACCACTAATCAAATACAAGAAAACATTGTTGTTATTGGAAAATCGTCGCTAGGGGTGAAATTTCAAATAACGACTTTACAGGGACCAAGATCAAGATTGACCCTGGTCGGAGGGGTATCAAGTGGTTCGATACCGACTATCCTAAGCAATGTAAATACGACGTAGGACACTAGAAAATAGATAAAAATAAGTTTTTTTTTTATTGATCGTCACTTTGCATTACAAACATGTGAACTATACATTCAGGATTAACAGTAAGGTATAGAGATTCAGTGGGTAATAAAGATGATCGTGATGGTGAACTCATGCATGTCGATAAGTAGAACTTGATCGTAGGGTTTATGGCCGCGATCACTCCCCCTTTTCGATGAATAAGTAGCTGTATATATAAGTCCTGTTACTTGCCATGCACTCATATAATTTCGGTCTAGGGTTTGGCCAATGTAGGATCCTCTTCTTTTTAGGAGATAATCTCAGAGCTTTACGTGTAGAATCTAGTCTTTTATTCCTAGGAGGAGTCAATCTTGTGATCAAATTGTTACCTTCCTAGTAGGATTCTTACTGTGTTGTGTTGACCTGCTTAAAATAGGACTCTCTAGCGGGAAAGAGTATTTCTCCTTTGTACGACAGCGTTTTAATGAATCTTTTATGGAGCTTTTAGTTTCTAATATGAGAATCTTACTGCCTGGTATCTTCCTGCTTGGCGGGCTAGCTATATCAGAAAGTGCAAGCCAGTAGGCATCCAGCTGATGGAGTAGGGGGATATCTAGCTGGTATTATAGCGGGATGCTCAATGGAACTCCGTGTCAAGGTGCTGCGGGGTTTATAGGAGACCAGGGTATGGCGGGGTTGGACCCCGCTGTAGGTTCTAAATGAGTACTCCGACTCGGGACGTTGCTTATGGATCAAGATTCTAGCGGGGTCCCTAAAAAGCTGGAGGAAAGCTGGGTCGGACCCCGCTGGAGGGAATGCGCACTCGGATCAGTCTGAGTCCTCCTTTGTCGGGATAGCCGGATGGTACGGTTGTCGGGGTAGCTGGATGGTGTCTGTACTCCTATCTTCTCCTTGTGTTGGGGTGGAAAATTCTTCCTTGGTCCTTCGCCAATTTTGGCGGTTAACAATTGTTTTGATATGGAATATATGCCAAGACAAACCAAAAACCTAACAACCTTCAATTTGCTTGGGGTTTCTTCTTCTATATGTGTGTATATGTATGGTGAATGCTATTGAGAAAGATAGCTTCATAATCAAACCTAATCAAAAGTCTAATTAGAGACATATGTGAACTAGTTTCTTAGATTCTATGATTTTTCACATGATTGAGAGTTGTATTGTGATTAGTTTGATATCTAGGATTATTTGAGACTTGATTGAATGATTTTATTACTAATAATCCTTGAAATGTGCTTTGATCCTTTGATTGATAATATCTAGGATTATTGCTTGTGTATGTGTTTTGAGAGACATATAGGATTTAATTGATTTATCATTATATCCTTGCTCTAAATCTTTGGCTAGAATATTCATTGAATAAATTTTATGTTTCTAGCATTTTTGTGTATGTTTATAGCATCTTGAATATGTGCTTCATGTTTATGATTTATTCAAGTGCTATTTGTATGAATGAAATTATGAGATTTTGTGTTAGGTGCTTTCACATGCTCTAGGTTTAATTCATGTTTTTGCATCTAGACTTTTATTACTTGTGTTCTCACATGTTTAGGTCTAGTTGTTCCATGGAATGTCTTGATCACATATTCTATGTTGTATGGATTACGATTTGCATCATTTGCATCACCTAGATCATTGCCTTGTGGAAAGGTTGAAGTCTTTTATTAAAGTGAGTGAAGCTGTAACTTGAGCAAGAAGACTTGGCTAGGAATGAGTTCTGGATAGCCATGCAAAAGTCTTAGTAAAGAGTTTGGTACTCTGAATAGTTGAGCTATGGGAGCTTGACTAGGATCCTTGTGATCTAGATTGCTAAGAAATGGAATCTTCCTAGAGGCTTGAGAGCCTTGGATAGGAAGTTGCTTCCTAGAGGTGTAGGACACATCTTGGATAGGAAGTAGGCTTAGTGGTTCACTAGCCCGAGGATAGATTAGGAGATGATAGCTTGAGGTGGATATCACTGTGTTGATAGCCTTGAGTGTATATGTCATTTTTGCTTTGTTGATGGTTGTGGATTCAACCTATGGATGTTTCCTCTACGGAGGTTTACCACATAAAAATCTTTGTGTCTATTGTCTCTTTCTCTATCTCTTTATTTTTGTATATGTGTATGTTTATCTTGTTGGATATTATTCTCTTATGATGTATATTTGAACAAGTATTTGAAAAGTGTGATTTGTATGACAATCCACTTTGATCATATTTGTTATTGTAATTCTTCCTTATATAGTTATCTTTGTGTATAACTATATTTGTTCATTTTTTTAATACATTGCATAATATTGATATGCAAAGTATTCTTTGATATTGTGTTTTTGCGCCATTACACCTCATACAACTAATTGAAATATATAGACAATGCCTAAATGATAAAATGTTTATCTTGTCTAAGTATGAATGTTTCGTTTATATGTTGTATGTAAAGCTACCTTAAGGGACAAACGTGAGTTTGTTCAAGGGATTGAAAAAGGCGTAAAAACCTATTCACCCCCTCTTCTAGGTACGCTTTAAGCAATTTAACCTTGTTTGTATACTTTTAATTGGTATCATAGCGGGTCAATGGATGGCACTCGATGAGATCTGAGTTATACTTACTAGTGAATTGCTTAGGTTTTTGAAGTATGGTCTTGTAGAAGATGTGATGAACGAAGGGGCTTCTGATTCTAGGCCTCATCTTCTCAAGGGCTACAACTATGGGTTTTGGAAATTGAGGATGAAGGCTTACATTTGCTTTATTGATGAGAGAGCTTGGATGACCGTGGAAGAAGGTTATCTTGCTCCCAATAAGATTGAGAATGGAGTGACCGTTTCCAAGCCTAGAAGTGAGTGGTCTACTAATGAGTTTGAGTTAGCAAATTCGCATCATCGGGCGGTGAATGCTATTTTCGGAGGTATGGATAGTAGACAATTTAGCTACATCCAAAATCTAGAGACCGCAAATGAGGCATGGGATGCTCTCCGAGTCACCAATGAGAGGACTAAAGTGGTGAAGAAGTCTTATCTTCAATTGCTCACTTCCCAATTTAAGGTTTTGAAAATGGGTGAGGAAGATAAGTTTGTTGACTTCCAAGATAAGCTACTAGACGTTGCCAACAAGTGCCAAGCTTTTGGTACTCTTATCTCCGGTGAGAGGCTAAATTGGAAGATTCTAAGATCTCTACCAAAGAGGTTCAAAGCCAAGGTTACCGCCATTGAAGAGAGCAAAGACGTTGACGCCATGAGCTTAGATGAACTATTAGGATCTCTTCAAACCTTTAAAGCGTGCATGAAACCAAAGGCTAAGAACAAGGGTTTAGCTCTCAAGGTTGTCAAAGAAGCTAGTAGTAGTGATGATGACGAAGAGATGGCATTATTGGTTAGAAAGTTTAGGAAGTTTTTAAAGAAAGGAGCCAAGTGGCAAGTACTCAAGAGACAAGGAAGTCAAGAAATCCTTTACTCCACCTCATGAGAGGAGTGGTCATGTTAAAAGCAATAGAAAGGTCCAATGCTTCAAGTGCAAGAAGTTACGACATTATGCTTCGGATTGTCCAAATGGTGATTCTAAGAAGAACAAGAAGGGAAAAGCTATGGCGGCCACATGGAGTGAAGATGATGAATCTAGTGATAATGAGAGCTCAAGTGATGAGTCTTCTAGTGAAGAAGAGCTAGTGAGCAACTTTGTTAGCTTCATGGGCTCTTACTCTATTCTAGAGGATATAAGTCAAGATTTGTTAGACAAGGAGGTTGATACAAATCATCAAGTGTGCTTAAGTGAGAATCCTAACTGAATTGATCTTTTGGCTAAAGTGAAGTGTCTTGAAGATAGTTTGAAGATAGCCTTAAGTGAGGTGGATGAGAAGAATGATTTGATCAAGATACAAGTGGATGAGTTTGTTTCAACAACTCGGAGGCTCTTGGGTGAAAAGAATGCTCTTGCCAAGAAGCTTAAAGAAGTTGAAGGGTTTGTTCTCGAAAATGATAGGATCATCTCTAGTTTGACTCTATGAGGCTCAAGTGACGCGGTAGTTAAGGAGAAGCTTATAGAAGCATCACTTCCTACAATCGATGTCATTGTTGACAAGAAGGCTCCTAAGAAGAGACGTTCCAAGACCAAGAACAATTTGAAGAAAAAGGTACCCCTTCAAACTCCCATTTGTGCTTCTCCTATCCCGGAAGGTAATATCTCTTCTTTTGTTCCCATATGTCATTTTTGCAATACCATAAGCCATATCAAGCCTAAGTGCTATAAATTCATTGAATATTGAAACATGAAAAATAAATCTAGGGATAGAGAGATTGAACTTCATTTTAAGCATGCTAAAGCTTTTGAATATGGAAAGCATGTTAATGTTACAAAGCATGTTAAGAATGTCTGGAATGTGAAGAATAAAAACCTTGCAAAAATTGACAAAGCATATGTTGCTAGCAATGTTGAAAAGAAGAGTATAAATGATATTCTTGTGAATCAAGTGGTTGAAGAACTTAATTCTAGATTCAACATTATTGTCAATAAGGATATTGATGATGTTTGTGTAAGTTCACCCAAGACAAAGTTTGTCAAGGGTGAGTGCTCTTACCAATAGTGTAAGTTGCACATGTGAGTTAGCTTTAAGATTAGTGTTATGTTATTAAGAAACTTAGCTTGTTTGCTTTGTATCTCTATGACTTAACATGAACTTAGCTATCTCAGATTCTTTGTTATGATAGTTGAAATTGATTGATTAACTTTTTGAGAAGTTGTTTTTATGATAACTATATGGTGACAATTTTGTTAGGACTTTTACTCTCAACTAGCTCTCTTATGAAGTGGTGTCTAATGTCAATGTGCTTTGTCCTAGAATGTTGGATGAAATTTTTAGAAATGTTAATGGTACTCATGTTATTGTAGGGAAAAAAACGTTTGCACGCGGCGGAAGCGAGACTAAAAAGAGTTTAGTATATTTTTAAAAAAAATTTCTCATATTGAACCTTAACCCTTTAATTAATTAAACATATATACGAAAAGATAAAATACCTTTGTCGCATGATCCGATTGACTAGCGTCGATGGTAATCCGCAAGATCTTCCAAACCCGATCACGAACGTGAATCACCTAGGAGCGTGGTCTCTCTTCTTTTGAATTGTGAACCTGAGAATGAACAACAAAAAACTTTTCTGATTCTGTTAGTCACAACAAACTCCAAAAGGTTGCTAAGAATGTTCCGGTCGCTTTTGAATTCACAATCGTTAGATTAAAATTCGCGTGAACCTTATTCGAAATTGTGTACAAGATCTCTTGATGTTAAGATCACTAGTGCACTATCGAAATAAGAACAATTCTTTTCTCACAACCCCTTTTGGCCGAAATCACTCACTAGTCTTAGAGTAGGATTTTATTTTTCCACTTTAGCAAAAGAAAATTAATTCTTCAAAGGCAAAAACTAGGGTTGGCCGAAATTCATCCCTTATGTTATATAGGGACCGAATTTTTTGCCCTAGTATATTTAGGGTTGCCGAATTCTAGCCTTGTCCAACAAGGTAATCACCAAAGTCCTTTTCCAAATAGGATTTGTATTTCCACAAAAGACTTCTTAGAATTCAAACTCTAATCCTAGAATTCAAACTCTAATCCAACTCTTTAGTGAATTTGTGACTATATAAAAGACTTCCTAATTTGACTAAACAAATCAAGTTTTTTATATTTAATATTTTTTAATAAAATTGGACTGATCTAAGGGGAAAAAGCATCACAAGCGATCATATGCTGAAAAACCCCTAGACAGTATCCGTATATAAAAGAGATAAAAGAAAGTAAAAAGTGACAAAAAGCAACAAAGCACAAAGAGCCAGGGAAAACAACCCCAAACAAAAAGAGGCACGTAGGCCACACCAAAAAGAAAAAGAAAACATCAAGAAAAACGAAAAGACTCGCGGCCCATGCAGTCATTGCCAACTAAAGAAGAACAGAATGGCGGGGCAGAGAACCACCAAGAATCTGTCTGAAGCTCCAAAGCATGCTTAGAAAGCGTATCTGCAACTTGATTACCCTCCCTAAAAATATGTGAAACCTGAAAATCCATATGTGAGATTTGGAAGATGCAGCGCTGCCACGCCTGACGAACCCTCCAAGGAACCAACTCAGAACGAGAAGAGAGAAGCTGAACCACATAAGAAGAATCGCTCTCAAGCCAGATTCGATGCCACCCATACTTCCAAGCAAAATTAATGGCCAATGAGGCCGCCAGAAGCTCAGCCTCAAAAGCGAAAACTTGACCAAGAGGAATAGCAAAGCAACCCTTCACAAATGCTCTACAGTTCCGAAAGATACCACCACAACCACCAACCCCCGGAGAGCCCATAGCAGCGCCATCAGTATTCACTTTAATCCAGTCGGGGGCCGGAGGCGACCAAACCACACTCTTGATAACTGGGGCTTTAGAAGGGCGACCCTGAAGACCAAATCGACGAAGAATCAAAAGGTCATCCATACAGTTACGCATACAACCAATCCCTAGGCGATTAGCCTCTAAAACCGCACACCAGACCAAAGAAAGGACGGATCTAAAGTCCACCGACTTCCCTTCAAAGATCCACTGATTACGAGCAGTCCACACCCCCCATACCACTGCATGGATAGCCGCTTTCCATAAAATCCTGACCTGCTCACTAAAGGAAACTGACATGGCTTGCAAGAAGAAGGATTGCCAAGTGTCGGTAGAGACACGTCGCTGGAAAGTCGAGAAAACCGCCTCCCAAAGAGCAACCGCCAGGGGACAATGAAGAAAAAGATGATCTGCAGATTCACTACTAACCCCACAAATACTGCAACGAGAAGCCAACTGGAACCCAGACCTGCAAAGGCGATCCTCAGTAGGAAGCCTGTTCAACATCAAACGCCAAGTCAAAGCAGAGCGAGAGGGGGGAATAAAACGGGACCAAACATCTCTCCACCAAACAACCTGAGGAATATCACGGAAAAACTGGGAATAAGCAGCCTTGCAAGAAACACGACCATCCCGAGAATTAGCCCAAACCAGAGAATCCACAACAGGAGAAATTGCAATACGATCAATCCGAAAACACAGATCCGGGAAACGCGCTCGAAAATAATCGGCTAGCACCCATCTACCCTGATGAATAAAATCCGAAACCCTCGCCCGGAGCGGATTAGCTAAATAATCAGGAATCCCTAAAAGGTCCAAAATGGGAACCCCCAACCAATTATCCCGCCAAAAGTCCCTCTGAGAGTTCTCGCCAATTAGCCAGATACCTTCCTTAAGAAGGGAACTATAATTAGACCGAAGAGAAGACCAAATCGAGGAGGTGACATACCCTCCATGAGGCTTCTGTAAATGCCTGAGATACCTCTCCCGAAGAAAAGAGAAAGCAAAACCATCAGAGGTCATAAACTTCCAGGTGAATTTCCGCAATAGTGAGTCATTCAGCAACCCAATATCTTTCAGACCAAGACCACCCTGTGAGTAAGGCCTACAACAACGATCCCATGCAACCCGAACCAACTTAGTCTCCTCACAGGAACCGGTCCACAAAAAGTTTCTCAACTTGCGGTTAATTAGTGACAGAAGAGAAGAAGGCCACTTGTAAATCATGAAAGAGTGCACAAATGAACCAGTGATGACTGACCTGATCAGAGTAGCACGACCGGCCAGAGAGAGAGACTTGCCCTTCCATTTAGCGAATTTAGACAAGATCTTATCCGCAATAGGGCGTAGCACTGCTTTTCGAGGCTTACCTCGAAATAAAGGGACTCCCAAATAAGAAAACGGAAGATGCCCAATCTGCATACCAACCAGAGACTGCAAACTACCAATCCTAGAGGAGGAGATAGAAGATCCGAAATAAATCGAAGACTTACCCCAGTTAACCAACTGGCCTGAAATATCACCATAATTGCCAAAAGCACCCATGATATGCTTTAGATTCTTTTGAGTGCCTCTGCAAAAGATCAAAACATCATCTGCATAGAGCAAATGAGTTGGAGCCAAAAAACCCCTTGGGGAGGAAATCGGCAGAATCTGAGAAGAACCCACCAACCTCGTTAACAATCTACTAAGGAAGTCCTCTGCAATACCAAACAAAAGCGGAGAGAGCGGATCTCCCTGACGAACCCCTCTAGAGCAACCGAAATATCCCTCTGGGACCCCATTCAAAAGAACTGAAAGCCTAGAAGAACGAAGAATACTGTTCATCCAATCCACAAAAATAGAAGAGAACCCAAAAGCCTGAAGCACTCTGCAAAGGAAAGACCAATCCAGGGTGTCAAAAGCCTTACGAATATCAATCTTCATGGCCAAATTACCCCCATAGCACTTCTTATGCAACACATTCACACAGTCAGAAGCCAAAGCAATACAATCCTCGATATGCCGGTCTCGAATGAAACCGAACTGCTGAGGAGAAATAATCCTGGAGGCAACAAGAGATAAACGATCAGCCAAAATCTTCGAAGAAATTTTAAATAGAAAGTTGCTAAGAACAATCGGACGAAACTGATCAACCGAAATAGATTCCCTCAGCTTCGGAAGAAGAATAATGAAACTGGAATTAAGACCCGGGAAAATAACTCCGGTGATGAAAAAATCCTGAACAGCAAGGACCACGTCACTACCAACAACATCCCAACATCTTTGATAAAATCTACCAGAAAACCCATCTGGCCCAGGGGCAGAAGCAGCATCCATAGCAAAGACTGCATCGTGAATTTCATCTGCAGATGGAACGCTAGTCAAGAAAACGTTCTCTACGGCAGTTACCAAGGAAGGAATCACATCATCTACAATAGATAAATCTCTTCCAACTTGAGAAACATCCGAGGAAAAAAGGTCAGAATAATAACTAATGATATGATCCCTGATGGTAGGCCGATCCTCCGAGATAACCCCATTAATCGAAAGGGCTGATATAACATTACGATACTGCCTACGTTTGATAGAGGCATGAAAGAAATATACTACTAATAGTAGTATACTACTAGGAAATATATTTCCTAATCAGAAAAAGATTTGATTTTTAATTAAATAATTAATTAACATATTAATTAATTTCCATTTAATAAAATAAAATAAAACAATATAATGGGCTAAAAATTAGCCATTGCCGCCCATGACAAGAACTTGGGCCTATATATTGTTTTATTATTTTATTTTAATCCATTTGGACTTTAATAAAAAGCCCATATGTGAACTAGACCCATTTTTACTAAAAGAAACAAGCCCACATGCCTTTCATTAATATATTAATATAATTAAACAACCCATTAAATAAATAATATGCAAATTATATTCTTAATATATTAAACCCACAAATAGTCCGGTAGAATATATCAAGTGATTCATGCAAGTCCGTGCGGATTTGGGGATCTTGGCGGGCCTATCTAAATTTAAGCTCCAATAGACATAACCCAATCACCATCAACAAATGATTCACTTAGGTTCAATCTATTAATTTTAGTTCATTCCACTAAAGAACTAAAATTGCACTCTTAAATAAAGATGGAATAAGTTAACGATACTCATTCATACCCTAGACAATCATATGGGAGATAGTGAATCCTCTTGAAGAATATCAGTAATCGCTAAGAGCTCATAGACCGCCTATAGCTCTCCAAGTTACCATATTTACTCATATGACCACACTTTGAACTTGGATATATATTATGACTTGTCCAGAAGTCATCTTTCAATAGACACTATTGAAAACTCAACGTTAAGATTTAATATCCAAAACCACAAAGCATCCATATGATGATATTCTACTCACATTTAATAAATGGAGCCACGATGTCCATATCTATAAATGAAGTCCTCTATCGATTAACAAATGAATACCACCAAACTATCGACGATAGACTATGCTATATAATCGTACTCATTGATAGCTCAAATGATAACACTTGCAACCACAAGTCCATCATTTATCTCAGGATTAAGATAGACTCTCCGATTGTCCTGATAATGAAAAGCCTTTTATCTATTGATGATTCTAGAAAAAAGTATTTCATTGTGATACAGTTCAATGCACCCAGTGCACTAGATTCTTTTACTCGAAGACCCTTCGATGATTTTAGACTCATCATAACACATTTGATCCCACTCAAATGCCAGTAAAAGAATTCTACAACTTTAACAAGATAAAGGTGCCCAACCTTTAACTTAGGTTGTGAACGTTATTCAAGACTAACTAAAGAATTGTGTCTACCTCATACATATCCAGATGTACGAACAATTCTTCTTTTCTCATAGTCTTTTGACCTTATGATTATTTACTTTGACAATTATAATAATAAATGCTATATAAGATTTTGTTAAATAACAGAAATCACTTTATTAATATGAAAAGATTGTCAAGTACAACATTACACTCTTGCTATTGAACATAACCCTAACACTGGAATCCTTCTGGTTGCATCATATAGATGCTTTCATCAAGACTTCCATTAAGGAAAGCTGTTTTGACGTCCATTTGCCAAATCTCTAAATCTAAAGATGCCGCAATGGATAAGAGTATCCTAATGGATTTAAGCATGGCCACAGGAGAGAAGGTGTCCTCGTAATCGATACCTTCTTTCTGTGTATAACCTTTAGCTACTAATCTAGTTTTAAAGGTTTCCACTTTTCCATCCATACCTCTTTTCCTCTTGTATACCCACTTGCATCCAATGGGTTTTATCCCTTTATGCAAGTCTACAAGGGACCAGACTTTGTTATTGAACATGGACTCAATCTCAGATTGCATTGCCTTTTGCCAATGGCGACTATCAACATCCTCCATTGCTTCCTTATATGTGTAGGGATCATCGTCGTCTGGGAGATTCTCCACTGATTCTCCCAGACCGATGTATCTCTCGGGTTGTCTTACAACCCTCCCACTACGACGAGGAATGGTAGGTTGTTGATCTTGTGATGGTTCGGAACTTACAATTGGGCTAGGTTGTGAAACCTCTTGTGGAATTGTATCTCCTGACATCTCATTTAGGACAATTCTACTTTTAGGTATAAACTCATTCATATAGTCCTTTTTCCAAAAATTTAGCATTTGTCGAAACAAATACTTTAAGATCTAAAGGACTATAGAAATAATACCCTTTAGTTCCTTTTGGATACCCCACAAATATGCATGTTTCTGTACGGTACTCCATCTTTTCTGTCTTTCCTTTTAACACATGCGCAGGACAACCAAATATCCTTAAGTGTTGTAAACTAGGCTTTCACCCAGTCCACAACTCATGCGGTGTTTGAGGAACCGACTTCGATGGTATATCGTTTAGACTGTACATTGCAGTTTATAGAGCTTATCCCAAAAAAAGAAACAGGGAGTGTTGAATAACTCAACATTGACCTAACCATGTGCAAAAGAGTTCTATTTCTTCTTTCTGCCACCCCATTATGTTGAGGTGTTCCTGGTGCAGAAAATTGAGAAATGATTCCATTATCAATAAGATATTGCTGAAACTCACTAGATAGATATTCTCCACCACGATCAGATCTCAAGATTTTTATGTGTTTCTCTAGCTGATTATCCACTTCAGCTTTAAATGCTTTGAACATGTCAAAAGCATCTGACTTATGTCTCATGAGATACACATAGCCAAATCTCGAGTAATCATCTGTGAAAGTGATGAAGTACTCATATCTACCTCTAGCTTGAATGCTCATAGGACCACATACATTAGTATGCATTAATCTTAAACATTCAGTGGCTCTTGTGCCTTTGGTCCTGAACGACCTTTTAGTCATTTTACCTTCCAAACATGATTCACAAGTTGGTAGATCATCAACTTTTAAGTCACTTAAAAGTCCATCACTAACCAATCTTTTAATACTATTAAGGTTAATATGACCTAGGCGCAAATGGCATAGGTAGGTTTCATCTTTTGATAATTTAACTCTTTTATGATTAGGTTGTGTTAATTATGTGTCTAATAAGTGAGAGATATTTCTATGCAAATAGAATAGACCATTTTCCAATGTACCTTTGCAAACAAATTTGTCATCCTTACTAATAATAAAATTTTATTAAAAGTAACTGAATATTCAAATTTATTTAAACAAGAAACTAAAATTAAAATTTCTCTTGAATTGAGGTACATAATAAATGTCTATCAAATCTAAATGCCTACTATAATCTAGATTAACTCTAATATCTCCCACTGCACTAGTAGACACCAACGATCCATTGCCTAAACGCAAGTTGATTTCATTCTTATTCAACCTTCTCCTTTCTTGAAACCCCCGTAAGGAATAACAGACATGATTAGTGGCTCTAGAGTCTACGATTCAAGAATATGTAGAATCTGCCAGAAAACATGTTTCAAGATAATTCACATTACCTTGTTCCTTCTTATTCTGAGACTTTGGGCAATTACTTTTCCAATGTCTCTTTTCACCACAAAAGAGGCACTTCCTTTTGATCTTGGTTACTTTCTTGGTCTCCATCTTGGTAGGCCCAAGTTGCTTTTTCTTTTATTATTCCTTGACCTTCTGACGGGTGTTAATAGTAGCAACTTTACCAACCATATGAATCTCTTCTAGAGACATCATCATATCAGCAGCAAACCCCATTCCTTCATGCTGCTGTTGCAACATGTCTGAGATGGTAGCCATTTGGCCATCTCATTTGCTCATACTCGTCTCATTGCATCACATTAGATTCATTATTAGGAGCAGGTGGTTTAGGAGTAGTTAGAATAAACTTATGTTTTTCAGCTTGCAGCAACAACCCAATTTTCCTTTTCCATGTGACATAATTATTATCAGTTAAAGTTTTATCTTTTTGGATGATCATTAGGGATGAGATCATGATTTCTTAACAAAAAATATATATGAGTAAATAATCATGGTTTAGCATTTTTGAATATTTATCTTGAATTAAATATTTATAATTCAATCGTAAAATTCAACGTTCGATCGAACACCCATAAATGTTACGCCTCCTTTGGGAGTTCACACCATTTATTAGTTGGACTAGGTCCCACCTAATTGTTAACATAACAACCAACGTTTTCAATTTTAGCCTTGTGATTTTATTAACAAGAACTCTTGGGAAGATATCAATAAAACCACATTGAGTGTACTACCAAGATTTCGACCCTCAATATATTCCCTCACGAAAATCCCTCCTTGGGGAGTAGATATTGTTTGAGTCAATTGTCTAGTCTATCCTTGTAAGGAAGTATCTTGCTATATTCCATTCATGGACGCCCCTTGGGGGGATTACCAAAAAATAATATAGCTCAACTAACCTTGGAGGCCATAGGTGTTTGCAATACACCTTCTCCCACTCAATTATTTAAGGCATGTGATTAAATCTCATAGAATGATTTACCAAGTTATCTAGCTGCCAATTAGATACCTAAATCATTCAATGCATGTTCATACCAAAAGAGATATATGAGTGGCACTCCTATTCTATATGACATGTTATCAAACAATAACAAATATTGTAATATTTACACAAAGTAAATAGCCACAATTTTGATCCATCCTAGAAAAGCAATTAAATTACAATTGTTTGGAATACAAAAAATCTCCTTTCTTTTTGAACAAATCTTCAAGCGGCCATGGATCACGTGAGCACCCACGGCTGCCCAATTGGTGTGCACACTCCACAACCCTAACAAGGGCTGCTGTGTGCAGCCCATTGACTCCATGGGGCTGCATGCGCAGCCCACAGTCCAACATGCACAGCTGCGTGCAATTTTGCGCGCGTGCACTTTGCTATGGTGCGCATGGTCCCAAACTCGTTCCGGTTGCTATTAATGCTTCAAGTCTTCGAATCTTCGATGCTTGAACATATTACATACATATTTAAACAATAAAAATACTGCAGTAAATTTTTATTTTTTTTTATTCACAGCAGTATTTAATAAAAAAAAATACTGCACTTATTTTTTAATACATAAAAAAAATACTGCAGTTAAATTTAATACATTAAAAAAAAAAACTTAGCAACTACCAAGAAGGAAATTGTGACGATAATAGGCCACCCTTCTTGTTACAATTCCGAAACAAAAAATACATTGAAATTCTAGGATCAAAATCGAGCAATAACAATTCACTTTATATCAAAATATAACATATATAAATCCATACATTCCAATGTAATTATATATGAGAATACCTAGAGTGCCATCTCTTTCTAAACATGCATAATCACAATAAAAGGAAATAGATTCACGTATATATACGATAATTAATTAAAGGGTACAATCAGGCTCTGATACCAATTGTAGGGAAAAAATACGTTTGCACGCAGCAGAAGCGAGACTAAAAAGAGTTTAGTATATTTTAAAAATTTTTCCATATTGAACCTTAACCCTTTAATTAATTAAGCAATATATACCAAAAGATATCATACCTTTGTAGCGTGATCCGATTGACTATGCGTCGATGGTAATCCGCAAGATCTTCCAATCCGATCGCAAACGTGAATCACCTAGGAGCGTGGTCTCCCTTCTCTTTGAATTGTGTACCTGAGAATGGACAACAAACTTTTCTGATTTCTGTTAGTCACAAAAATTCCAATAGATTGTTAAGAATGTTCCGATCACTTTTGAATTCACAATCGTTAGATTGAAACTCGTGTGAACCTTATTCGAAATTGTGCACAAGAACTCTTGATGTAAAGATCACTAGTGCACTATCGAAATAAGAACAATTCTTCTCACAATCTTTCTTGGCCGAATTTCACACTAGTCTAAGGGTTGGATTTTATTTTTCTCTAGCAAAAGAAAAACTCTCAATTGCAAAAACTAGGGTTTTTGAATAATATTAACGAAGAAGAAAAATAATTATATATATAACGTCCACGCCTAATATATATCTATCTATATATATTGTGCATGCCTCTTATATATATATATATATATGTAGTGCAATTACTGCACGTCTCTTATACATATTTTGTTTTATTTAAAACACTTCATGCATTATATAATATATATTGTGTTTTGGTTCAAAATACTGCATGCATATATGTATGTATAATTTATTATACCGCATGCATATATGTATAAAATCTATATATATATTCCACATGTATGCATATAAATTATATACCTACTATATATTCCACATGCATATATATTATATACAAACCCTAATTCAACTCTTTAGTGTATTTGTGACTATATAAAAGACTTCCTAATTTGACTAAACAAATAAAGTCTTTTATATTTAGTATAATACTAATAGTAGTATACTACTAGGAAACATATTTCCTAATCAGAAAAAGATTTGATTTTTAATTAAATAATTAATTAACATATTAATTAATTTCCATTTAATTAAATAAAATAAAACAATATAATGGGCTAAAAATTAGCCATTGCCGCCCATGACAAGAACTTGGGCCTATATATTGTTTTATTATTTTATTTTAATCCATTTGGACTTTAATAAAAAGCCCATATGTGAACTAGACCCATTTTTACTAAAAGAAACAAGCCCACATGCCTTTCATTAATATATTAATATAATTAAACAACCCATTAAATAAATAATATGCAAATTATATTCTTAATATATTAAACCCACAAATAGTCCGGTAGAATATATCAAGTGATTCATGCAAGTCCGTGCGGATTTGGGGATCTTGGCGGGCCTATCTAAATTTAAGCTCCAATAGACATAACCCAATCACCATCAACAAATGATTCACTTAGGTTCAATCTATTAATTTTAGTTCATTCCACTAAAGAACTAAAATTGCACTCTTAAATAAAGATGGAATAAGTTAACGATACTCATTCATACCCTAGACAATCATATGGGAGATAGTGAATCCTCTTGAAGAATATCAGTAATCGCTAAGAGCTCATAGACCGCCTATAGCTCTCCAAGTTACCATATTTACTCATATGACCACACTTTGAACTTGGATATATATTATGACTTGTCCAGAAGTCATCTTTCAATAGACACTATTGAAAACTCAACGTTAAGATTTAATATCCAAAACCACAAAGCATCCATATGATGATATTCTACTCACATTTAATAAATGGAGCCACGATGTCCATATCTATAAATGAAGTCCTCTATCGATTAACAAATGAATACCACCAAACTATCGAGGATAGACTATACTATATAATCGTATTCATTGATAGCTCAAATGATAACACTTGCAACCATAAGTCCATCATTTATCTCAGGATTAAGATAGACTCTCCGATTGTCCTGATAATGAAAAGAATTTTATCTATTGACGATTCTAGAAAAAAGTATTTCATTGTGATACAGTTCAATGCACCTAGTGCACTAGATTCTTTTACTCGAAGACCCTTCGATGATTTTAGACTCATCATAACAAATTTGATCCCACTCAAATGCCAGTAAAAGAATTCTACAACTTTAACAAGATAAATGTGCCCAACCTTTAACTTAAGTTGTGAACGTTATTCAAGACTAACTAAAGAATTGTGTCTACCTCATACATATCCAGATGTACGAACAATTCTTCTTTTCTCATAGTCTTTTGACCTTATGATTATTTACTTTGACAATTATAATAATAAATGCTATATAAGATTTTGTTAAATAACAGAAATCACTTTATTAATATGAAAAGATTGTCAAGTACAACATTACACTCTTGTTATTGAACATAACCCTAACACTGGGGTCCTGACGGATCGAGATGGCCCTGGGAGGATCGGAGTCTCATTCTGAAGATCTCTAAGTAGAACTAGGCTGTTTTGAGATTGGTTGGGATATAGGTCCCCACAGACGGCGCCAAAAGTGTTACCGGAAAATCATCATTGGGGTGAAGTTCCAAATAACAACTTTAAGGTGACCAAGATCAAAATTGATCCCGGTCGGAGGGGTATCACGCAGTTCGATACCGACTATGTTCTCAATAATACTCGTATGATTTGGATAGAAATATGATAGATAAAATAGACTCTTTATTGATCGTCACTTTGCATTACAAGTACATGAGTTGTGGTTTTCTAGATTAACCATAAAGTATGGAGATTCAGTGAGCAATGGAGATGGTGGTGGTGAACTTGTACGTGTTAATAAGTAGAACTGAACTTAGGGTTTTTCAAGATGATTTTTCGGGTCCCTTTTCTGGTGCATAGCATGTTGTTTATATAGGTCCCGTTACTTGCCATGTACTCCTATAGTTTCGGTCTAGGGTTTGGCAATTGCAAGTGCAGGAGACAATCTCGAAGCTTATATCATCAGAATCCAATCTTTCCTTCCTAATAGGATACGATCTTATAGGAGCTTTTAGTATCGAGTCTTACCTTCCTAGGAGGATTCTAATAGAGTTGACCTGTTAAAATAAACCTTTTTAGTTGGCAGGAAGGAGTACACCTCTTCTGTTTTGACTGAACGGTGGCGTTTCAATAGGTCTTCATGGAGCTTTGAATCCTGGCATGAGAGTCTTGCTCTTTGGTAATTTCTTCATCTGGTATTTTCCTGCTTAGCGGGCTGATTCTGTTAAGAGGTATGAACTCTTAAGTATCCCGCTACTACTTGAGGGTCGGGATAAGGCGAGACTGTAGTGGGGTATCTTGCTGACAGAGTAGAGAGATATTTGGATGGTACATTAGTAGGATGCTTGGTGGAACTCTGTGTCGGGGTGCTTGTCGGACTCGCGAATGGCCCAGCTTGGGGCAATGCCTATGAATTGGGAGGCTGCATGTTGAACTATGAATTGGGGTACCGCGGGGTCCATGAGAAGCTAGGGAATGGCTTGGCTGGATCCCGTTGGAGGGGGTATGCACTTGGATCAGTCGGGATCCCTCCAATTTTGGGGTAGCCGGATGGTGTCTAGACTCCCATGTCTTCCTTGTATCGAGGTGGAAAATTCTTTTTTAGTCTTCTGCCAATTTTGGTGGTTAACATATTACAATATTTGTTATTGTTTGATAACATGTCATATAGAATAGGAGTGCCACTAATATATCTCTTTTGGTATTAACATGCATTGAATGATTTAGGTATCTAATTGGCATCTAGATAACTTGGTAAATCATTCTATGGAATTTAATCACACGCCTTAAATAATTGAGTGGGAGAAGGTGTTTTGAAACACCTATGGCCTCCAAGGCTAGTTGAGCTTTATTTTTCGTGTGATAACCCTCCAAGGGGTATCTATGAATGGAATTTAGCAAGATACTTCCTTACAAGGATAGACAAGACAATTGACTCAAACAATGTCTACTCTCAAAGGAGGGATTTTCGTGAGGGAAAATATTGAAGGTCAATATCTTGGTAACACACTCAATGTGGCTTTATTGATATCCTCCCATGAGTTCTTATCAATAAAATCGCAAGGCTTAAATTGAAAATGCTGGTTGTTATGTTAACAATTTAGTAGGACCTAGTCTAACAACTAGATGGTGCGAACTCCCAAAGGAGGCGTGACATTTATGGGTGTTGGATCACCATTGAATTTTATGATTGAATTATTTATTTAATTCAAGATAAATATTCGAAAGTGCTTTATCATTATTATTTAATTATATATATATTTTTTGTTTTATTCAGAAATCATGATCTTATCCCTAATCAACATCCTAAAAGGTAATACTTTAACTGATGATAATTATGTCACATGGAAAAGGAAAATTGGGCTGTTGCTGCAAGTTGAAAAACATAAGTTCGTTCTAGCTACTCATAAACCAACTGATCCTACTTATGAATACACTGTGGTGCAAAGAGACGAGTATGAGCAGTGGAAGACCTCAGATGAGATGGCCAAATGTTACATTATGGCTACCATCTTCGACTTGTTGCAACAGCAGCATGAAGGAATGAGGACTACTGTTGATATAATGATGTCTCTAGAGGAGATGTTTGCTATGAGGTCTAGGGCGACTAAGAGAGAGGCAGTGACTGCTTTTATGAATCTTAGGATGAAACATGGACAAGCTGTGAAAGATCACATGATGAGAGTCATATCACATCTCAACATTGCAGAACTCAATGATGTTGAGATAGATGGTGAGATGAAAATTGACATGATTGTCAACTCACTGTCAGATTCCTTTGATCAGTTCAAGTTGGACTACACCTTGAACAATAAGGAATACACCTTGCAGGGCCTGATGCTAGATGTTCAAAGCGTTGAAAAGATCCTTATGAAAGGCAAAGGTCAAGAGATTCATACGGTTAGTGTTAACCGCCAAAATTAGAGGAGGACCGAAGAAGAATTTTCCACCCCGATACAAGAAGAAGATGGGAATCCAGATACCATCCGGCTACCCCAAGAAAGGAGGGATCCCAATCAATCCGGATGCATAACCCCTCCAGAGAGATCTAGCCCAACAATTCCCTAGCTTCTCATGAACCCCGCAATATCCCGATGCACAATTCAGCACGCTACATCCCAACATGGAGTTCCACTCGGTGCTCCGATACGGAGCTCTACCAAGCATCCCACTGCTACCTCATCCAGACATCCCACTATTGCATCAGTTGGATACCCCGCTGCAGCCTTAGTTGGTATCCCGATCCTCAGGTGATAGCGGAATACTCAGGAATGCATAACACCTTCTAGAATCAGCTCATCAGACAGTAAGATACCAGACGAAGAATTTACCAAAGAACAAGATTCATACGCCTAGAAGACCGGGGTAAAGCTCCATACTGGAATGCCGTCGTTTTGTCAAGCAAAAGAAGTAGACTTCTTCCCGCCAACTAAGAGTTCCAATTGAACAAGGGGTCAACTCTATTAGAATCCTACTAGGAAGAAATGACTTAATTCTGATGATTAAAGCTCCTACGAGATTGTCTTCTCCTAGGAAGGAAAGACTTGATTCTAACGATTAAAGCTCCTACAAGATTATCTCCTATGAAGAAGGAAAGTCCTGTAATCACCAAACCCTAGACCGAAATCATAGGAGTGCATGGCAAGCAATGAGACCTATATATACAACATGATACACACTAGAAAAGGGATTGGAAAATTATCTCCTAAAACCCTAACCTACAGTTCTACTTATCGACATGTACGAGTTCACCATCACCATCCCATTGCCTATAAAAACTCAACATTTTAACCTAACCTAGAGAACACATTTTTGTATTCATAATATAAAGTTACTGTCAATAAAGATCTAATCTATTTCACCTTACTTTCTACGTTTAAATCTCACTTGTTTTGTTAGGAACATTGTTGGTATCAAACTACGTGATACACCTCTGACTGGGATCGATCCTGATCTTTGTCCCTTAAAGTTGTTATTTGGAGATTCACCCCAGTGACTATTTTTCAGTAACACTTTTGGCGCCGTTTGTGGGAACTCTCTCCCAACCAATTTCTTGAAACACCCAAAGGTCTTCAGAATAAGACTTCGATCCTCCCAAGTCCATCCCGATCCATCAGGACCCTGGTCCTTTGCTTCCACTGAGAGAGCCCAAAGGCGGGGTAAAGGATCCAAGAATGAGAATCCAGCACCAGTACCTCCTCCAGCTGCGGGCCCCTTGCCTCAGGACCTCGCCAGGTAAGAAATCAATCAGGATGTCCTAGAACAACAAGCCACAGCATACGTAGAAGCCATCTGGCTCTGGATGATAGCCCAAGGAATCCCCTTTACCGGGATCCCAGGAGACATTGGCCCAAGTACCCGGGTACCAGTGTTTGACCGACTAGAGCCACCTCTCCCAGTCCATCAGGTGGATCTCAGACCTAGACTAGTGAAGTCTGCAATTGAGATTCCTCTTAGGAGAGCCCAATCTCCACCAAAACAAAGGGCAAAGGAGAGGGATCCGCATCTCGATTCAGAAGGAAGCGCCAAATCCTAAAAGAGTCCTAGATGGAGACATCAGAAAGCTAAGCGGAAGGAAATGGTTATTGATTCAGAAACTTCGGACGAAGAAGGCTCAGTAGCCCGATCCGGAAATAAGAAATCCCAGCACCTGGAAGATCAGATGGCCAAAATGGCAAAGGAGTTGGAGGAATTGAAGAAGGGAAATCATCAAGGAATCCAGAGGAACCCCCTGGGTGAGATGAATGCACCCTTCTCCAAGAGAGTCAGGGAGGCGGGGTTACCTCCCAAATTCAAGATGCCCTCTGAGAAGTACTTCGGGACAGAGGACCCCGTCAGCCACCTAGAAAGCTTTATTCACCAGATGGAGGTCCAAAATGTGACCCGGTCAGCCATGTGCAGGATGTTTCTGTTAGGATTATGCTCAATAGCAAGAGTGTAATATTGTAATTAACAATCTTTTTCATATTAATAAAGTGATTTCTGGTTTAAACAAATCTTATAGCATTTATAGTTTAATAATTGTCAAAGTAAATAATCATAAGGTCTAAAGACTATGAGAAAAGAAGAATTGTTCGTACATCTGGATATGTATGTGGTAGACACAATTCTTTAATTAGTCTTGAATATTGTTCACAACTTAAGTTAAAGGTTTGGGCACCTTTATCTTGTTAAAGTTGTAGAATTCTTTTGCTAGCATTTGAGTGGGATCAAATGAGATATGATGAGTCTAAAATCATCGGAGTGTCTTCGAGCAAAAGAGTCTAGTGCACTGGGTGCATTGAACAGGATCACAATGAAATACTTTATCTATAACCGTCAGTAGATAGAAGTAATTTCATTATCAGGACAATCGGAGAGTCTATCTTAATCCTGAGATAAATGATGGACTTATGGTTGCAAGTGATATCATTTGAGCTATCAATGAGTATGATTATATCGCATAGTCTATCCTTGATAGTTTGGTGATATTCATTTGTTAATCGATAGAGGACTTCATTTATAGATATGGACATCGTGGCTCCATTTATCGAATGAGAGTATAAAATCATCATATGGATGTTTTGAGGTAATTGGATATTAAATCTCAACGTTGAGTTTTCGATAGTGTTTATTGAAAACATGGCTTCTGGACAAGTCAAAATATCCAAGTTCAAAACGTGGTCATATGAGTAAATATGGTAACTTGGAGAGTTATAGGCGATCTATGAACTCTTGGCGATTACTGATATTAATCACGAGGATACACTATCTCCAATATGATTGTCTAGGGTATGAATGAGGAAACATCTTCCTTTTCTGTCTTTATTTAAGAGTTCAATTTTAGCTCTTTAGTGGAATGAGTTAAAATTAATGGATCGGACCTAAGTGAATCATTTGTTGATTGTGATTAGGTTATGTCTATTGAAGCTTAAATTTAGATAGCCCGCCAAGATCCCCAATCCACACGGACTTGCATGGATCAGTTGATATATTCTACCGGACCAATTTAGGGTCCATCTAGAATTGCATTTAATATATTAAGAATATAATTTGCACATTATTTATGTAATGGGCTGCTCAATTATATTTATATATTAATTGATGACATGTGGGCTTGTTTCTTTTAGTAAGAATGGGTCTAGTTCACATGTGGGCTTTTTATTTAAAGTCCTATGGATTAAATGAAATAAGAAAATAATATTTGGCCCAATATTTTATATGGGGCGGCAAGGTGACTAATTAACCTTAAATATTATTTTGTTTTCATTGTTTAATTAAATAAGAATTAATTAAATTATTAATTAATTGTTTAATTAAGAAACAAATCTTTTCTGATTAGGAAATATGATTCCTATTGGTATACTATTGGAAGTAGTGTACTTAAATTAAAAGACTTGTTTGACAAGGAAATAAATAATTAATTTTATTTATTTAATCAAATAAGAAGTCTTTTTATTTTAGTCAAATAAGGAATAAAAGATTTATGAGTTGGATTAGGGTTTGAACTCTTAGAAAGTGAATTAGGGTGCAACTAAAACTCCTATCTTTTTGGAGTAAAAATTGCGGCAACCCTAGTCCATTTGAAAGAAAGAATTCGGCCACCCTTAAAAGAAAAAGAAGAGAATTTCGGCCATAGGGTTTTTTGGTGCAGAAATTTTATTTTTTCTTCTTCTTCTCAACTCATAGATAGAGAGCTTTTATTCTACTAAAAAAAAAAAGGAACATAGATTATTCTTTGATGGTATATTGTTTGCTTATTCATCAATAAGCTTGTGTATACTACATCGATTTAGGTTCACGCGAGTTTCGATCATAAGATTGAGAACTCAAAAGTGACCGGAATAATCTTAGGTTTCTTTAGATTGTTTTTGGGACTAACGAATCAAGAAAAGTTTGTTATATCCGCTCTCAGGTTTGCAATTCAAAGAAAGGGAGACCACGCTCCTAGGTGATCCACGTTCGTGCTAGGATTGAAGATCTTGCGGATTACCATCGACGTAAGTCAATCGGATCACGCGACAAGAGGTATTAATCTTTTGTTATTTATTATATATCTTTAATTAATCAAAAGGGTTTAAGGTTCATAAAAATGGAAAAATTTTAAAAGCTACTCAAACTATTTTTTTTAGTCTCGCTTCCGCTGCGGGTATATTTTTCCCTACAATTGGTATCAGAGCCTAGGTTAAACCCTTTTAATTAATTAACGTATATATACGTGGATCGATTTCTTTTTATTGTGATTATGCATGTTTTAGAAAGAGATGACACTCTAGGTATTCGCATATATAATTACATGTGATGTATGGATTTATATATGTTTTATGTGGTTATGTTGTTGCTCGATTTTGGTCCTAGATTTTCTATGTAATTTTGATTTCGGAATTGTAACAAAAAGGGTGGTCTATCATCGCCATAATTCCTTCTTGGTAGTTGCTATATTTTTTTTATGTATTAAATACTGCTGCAGTTTTTTTTTATTGTATTAAAAATATTGTGCAGTATTTTTTTACTGCTGTGATTAAAAAAAAATATATATATATTTTTTCTGCAGTATTTTTATTTGTTTAAATTAAATTGTAACACGTTCTACATCGAAGAATCGAAGACGTGAAGCAACCGGAACCGAGAACGAGCACCGTGCGCACCCTAGGAGTGGATTGGGGTGCGCATGGCAAGCCCAAAGCTTGGTGGGCTGCGCACGGCAGCCTTGCAAAGCCTAATGGGCTGCGCATGGCAGCCCCTTATGTGGGGTTGTGGGCCGTGCAATCCCAAGGGAGGAGGCCGAAGGATGAGCGTATGGTTGATGGGCCACTTGAAGATCTTGTATTCCAAATTCATTGTAATTTACTTGTTTTTCTAGGATGGGCCAAAATTGTTGCTATTTAATTTATGCTTAAATATTACAATATTTGTTATTGTATGATAACATGACATATAGAATAGGAGTGCCACTCATATATCTCTTTTGGTATGAACATGCATTGAATGATTTAGGTATCTAAATTGGCATCTAGATAACTTGGTAAATCATTCTATGGGATTTAATCACACGCCTTAAATAATTGAGTGGGAGAAGGTGTTTTTGTAACACCTATGGCCTCCAAGGTTAGTTGAGCTTAATTATTTATTGGTAATCCCCCCAAGGGGCGTCCATGAATGGAATTTAGCAATATACTTCCTTACAAGGATAGACTAGACAATGGACTCAAACGAGATCTACTCCCCAAGGAGGGATTTTCGTGAGAGAAAATTGAGGGTCGATATCTTGGTAACACACTCAATGTAATTTTATTGATATCCTCCCAAGAGTTCTTGTCATTAAAATTGCAAGGCTAAAATTGAAAACGCTGGTTGTTATGTTAACAATTAGGTGAGACCTACTCTAACTAGTAAATGGTGCGAACTCCCAAAGGAGGCGTAACATTTATGGATCGAATTTTTATGATTGAGTTATTCATTTAATTCAAGATAAATATTTAAAGTGCTTTAAAATGATTATTTACTTATATACGTTTTGTTTTTATTCAGAAATCATGACCCCATCACTTATGAACATCCTGAAAG
Source organism: Acer campestre (assembly GCA_954870605.1). Classification (NCBI taxonomy): domain Eukaryota; kingdom Viridiplantae; phylum Streptophyta; class Magnoliopsida; order Sapindales; family Sapindaceae; genus Acer; species Acer campestre. The sequence goes on along the minus strand of OX940800.1, from coordinate 27,905,845 downwards.
ATAACACCTTAACTGGAGATAATTATGTAACATGGAAAAGGAAAATTGGGTTGTTGCTGCAAAGTGAAAAACATAAGTTTGTTCTAACTACTCCTAAACCACCTGCTCCTAATATTGAATCAAGCATAATGCAAAGAGATGAGTATGAGCAGTGGAAGACTTCAGATGATATGGCCAAATGTTATATCATGGCCACTATCTCCGACGTGTTGCAACAGCAGCATGAAGGAATGGAGTCTGCTGCTGATATAATGATGTCTCTAGAGGAGATGTTTGCTATGAAGTCCATGACGACTAAGAGAGAGGCAGTGACTACTTTTATGAATCTTAGGATGAAACCTGGACAGGCTGTGAAGGATCACATGATGAAAGTCATAGCACATCTCAACATTGCTGAACTGCATGGCGCTGAGATAGATGGTGAGACAAAAATTGATATGGTTGTCAATTCATTGTCAGATTCCTTTGATCAGTTCAAATTGGACTACACTTTGAACAAAAAGGAATACACATTACAGAGCCTGATGCAAGATGTTCAAAGTGCTGAAAAGATCCTTGTGAAAGGCAAAGGTCAAGAGATTCATATGGTTGGTAAAGTAGCTACTGTTAAAGCCCGTCAAAAGGTCAAGAAACAACAGAAGAAAAAGCAACTTGGGCCTACCAAGAAGGAGACCAAGAAAGTAACCAAGATCAAAGGGAAATGCTTCCTTTGTGGTGAAAAGGGACATTGGAAGAGAAATTGCCCAAAGTCCTAGAACAAGAAGGAAGAAGGTAATTTGAATTATCTTGAAACATGTTTTTTGGCTGATTCTACAGATTCTTGGATCATAGACTCAGGAGCCACTAATCATGTTTGTTATTCCTTGCAGGGGTTGTTAGGATTATGCTCAATAGCAAGAGTGTAATAGTGTAATTAACAATCTTTTTCATATTAATAAAGTGATTTCTGTTTTTAAACAAATCTTATAGCATTTATAGTTTAATAATTGTTAAAGTAAATAATCATAAGGTCTAAAGACTATGAGAAAAGAAGAATTGTTCATACATCTGGATATGTATGTGGTAGACACAATTCTTTAGTTAGTCTTGAATATCGTTCACAACTTAAGTTAAAGGTTGGGCACCTTTATCTTGTTAAAGTTGTAGAATTCTTTTGCTAGCATTTGAGTGGGATCAAATGAGATATGATGAGTCTAAAATCATCGGAGTGTCTTCGAGCAAAAGAATCTAGTGCACTGGGTGCATTGAACAGGATCACAATGAAATACTTTATCTATAACCGTCAGTAGATAAAAGTAATTTCATTATCAGGACAATCGGAGAGTCTATCTTAATCCTGAGATAAATGATGGACTTATGGTTACAGGTGATATCATTTGAGCTATCAATGAGTACGATTATATTGCATAGTCTATCCTCGATAGTTTGGTGATATTCATTTGTTAATCGATAGAGGACTTCATTTATAGATATGGACATCGTGGCTCCATTTATTAAATGAGAGTATAATATCATCATATGGATGTTTTGAGGTAATTGGATATTAAATCTCAACGTTGAGTTTTCAATAGTATCTATTGAAAACATGGCTTCTGGACAAGTTAAAATATCCAAGTTCAAAACGTGGTCATATGAGTAAATATGGTAACTTGGAGAGTTATAGGCGGTCTATGAACTCTTGGCGATTACTGATATTAATCACGAGGATACACTATCTCTAATATGATTGTCTAGGGTATGAATGAGGAAGCATCTTCCTTTTCTGTCTTTATTTAAGAGTTCAATTTTAGCTCTTTAGTGGAATGAGCTAAAATTAATGGATCAGACCTAAGTGAATCATTTGTTGATTGTGATTAGGTTATGTCTATTGGAGCTTAAATTTAGATAGCCCGCTAAGATCCCCAATCCACACGGACTTCTATGGATCACTTGTTATATTCTACCGGACCAATTTAGGGTCCATCTAGAATTGCAATTTAATGTATTAAGAATATAATATGCACATTATTTATATAATGGGCTGCACAATTATATTTATATATTAATGGATGACATGTGGGCTTGTTTCTTTTAGTAAGAATGGGTCTAGTTCACATGTGGGCTTTTTATTTAAAGTCCTATGGATTTAATGAAATAAGAAAAATAATATTTGGCCCAATGTGTATATGTGGGGCGGCAACATGCTATAATGGCATTTAATATTATTTTGTTTCATTATTTAGTTTCATTATTTAATTAAATAAGAATTAATTAATTTATTAATTAATTGTTTTATTAAAGTAACAAATCTTTTCTAAATAGGAAATATGATTCCTATTTGTATACTATTGGTAGTAGTATAATTAAATAGAAAGACTTGTTTGACAAGGAAAATAAATAAATAATTTTATTTATTTAATCAAATAGGAAGTCTTTTTATTTTAGTCAAATAAGGAATAAAAGATTTATGAGTTTGATTAGGTTTTGGAAATCTTTTCTAAATAGGAATTAGGGTGCAATTCAAACTAATTAATTTTGTTTGAAAATTGCGGCAACCCTAATTATTTTAGGAAGAGAATTCGGCCAACCCTAAAGAAGGAAGAAGAGAAATTTCGGCCACATATATATGTACACATATAGATTTCGGCCACCACTCTAAGAACTAGGGTTTTTGGTGCAGAATTTTTTCTTCTTCTTCTTCTTCTCAACTCATAGTTAGAGATCTATTATTCTACTAAAAACAAAAGGAACATTGATTATTCTTTGATTGTGTTCTAGTTGCTTGTTCATTAATAAGCTTGTGAATACTATATCGATCTAGGTTCACGCGAGTTTCGATCATACGATTGAGAACTCAAAAGTGACCGGAATAATCTTAGGTTCCTTTAGATTGTTTTTGGGACTAACGAATCAAGAAAAGTTTGTTTAAATCCAATCACAGGTTTGCAATTCAAAGAGAAGGGAGACCACGCTCCTAGGTGATCCACGTTCGTGCTAGGATTGAAGATCTTGCGGATTACCATCGACGCAAGTCAATCGGATCACGCGACAAGAGGTATTAATCTTTTATTACTTTATTATATATGTTTGATTAATCAAAAGGGTTTAAGGTTCATAAAATTGGAAAAATTTTAAAAGCTACCTAAACTAATTTTCTAGTCTCGCTTCCGCTGCGGGTACGATTTTTCCCTACAGGGGTTCCAAGAAAGGAGAAGGCTGAATAAAAATGAGATCAATTTGCGCTTGGGCAACGGAACGTTAGTGTCTGCAAGTGCAGTGGGAGATATTAGAGTTTGTTTGGATTCTAGAAGGCATTTAGATTTAATAGATGTTTATTATGTACCTCAATTCAAGTGGAATTTAATTTCAGTTTCTTGTTTGAATAAATTTGGATATTCGGTTACTTTTAATAAAGTTTTTATTATTAGTAAGAATGACAAAGTTATTTGCAAAGGTACATTGGAAAACGGTCTATACTTCTTGCATAGAGATATCTCTCACTCGTTAGACACAAAAATAACGGAACCTGATCATAAAAGAGTTAAATTATCAAAAGATGAAACCTATCTATGGCATTTACGCCTAGGTCATATTAACCTAAATAGGATTAAAAGATTGGTAAGTGACGGACCTTTGAGTGACTTAAAGGTTGATGATCTACCAACCTGTGAATCTTGTTTGGAAGGTAAAATGACCAAAAGGACGTTCTCTGCCAAAGGTGCCAGAGCTACTGAATGTTTAGGATTGATACACACTGATGTATGTGGACCTATGAGCATTCAAGCTAGAGGTGGATATGAGTACTTCATCACTTTGACAGATGATTACTCAAGATTTGGCTATGTGTATCTCATGCGACATAAGTCGGATGCTTTTGACATGTTCAAAGCATTTAAAGCTGAAGTGGAAAATCAGCTTGAGAAACGCATAAAAATCTTGAGATCTGATCGTGGTGGAGAATATCTATCTGGTGAGTTTCAACAATATCTTATTGATAATGGGATAGTTTCTTAGTTTTCTGCACAAGGTACACCTCAACAAAATGGGGTAGCAGAAAGGAGAAATAGAACTCTTTTGGATATGGTTAGGTCAATGTTGAGTTATTCAACACTTCCTATTTCTTTTTAGGGATATGCTTTACAAACTGCTATATACATTCTACACGATGTACCATCTAAGTCTGTTCCTAAAACACCGCATGAGTTGTGGACTGGGCGCAAGCCTAGTTTACAACACTTAAGGATATTTGGTTGTCCTGCGCATGTGTTAAAAGGAAAGACAGAAAAGATGGAGTCCCGTTCAGAAACATGTATATTTGTAGGGTATCCAAAAGAAACTAAAAGATATTATTTTTATAGTCCTTCAGATCTTAAAGTATTTGTTTCGACAAATGCTAAATTTCTGGAAAAGGACTATATGAATGATTTTGTGCCTAGAAGTAGAATTGTCCTGAATGACATGTCAGGAGATACAATTCCACGAGAGGTTACACAACCAAACCCAATTGTAAGTTCCGATCCAACACAAGGTCAACAACCTACCATTCCTCGTCGTAGTGGGAGGGTTAGAACACAACCCGAAAGATACATCGGTCTGGGAGAATCAGTGGAGAATCTCCCGGACGACGATGATCCCTATACGTACAAGGAAGCTATGGAGGATGTTGATAGTCACCATTGGCAAAAGGCAATGCAATCTGAGATTGAATCTATGTTCGATAACAAAGTATGGTCCCTTGTAGACTTGCCTAAAGGGATAAAACCCATTGGGTGCAAGTGGGTATACAAGAGGAAAAGAGGTATGGATGGAAAGGTGGAAACCTTTAAAGCTAGATTGGTAGCTAAAGGGTATACACAGAAAGAAGGTATCGATTACAAGGAAACCTTCTCTCCTGTGGCCATGCTTAAATCCATTAGGATACTCTTATCCATTGCAGCATCTTTAGATATAGAGATTTGGCAAATGGACGTCAAGACAGCTTTCCTTAATGGAAGTCTTGACGAGAGCATCTACATGATGCAACCAGAGGGATTCATTGAAAAGGGCCAAATGGAAAAGGTATGCAAGTTGCAGAAATCCATATATGGATTAAAGCAATCATCCAGATCCTGGAACATAAGGTTCGATAAAGCTGTCAAAGGTTTTGGATTTATTCAGAATCTTGACGAACCTTGTGTATACAAAAGGATTAAAGGCGACAAGTTGGTTTTCCTGATTCTTTATGTTGATGATATACTACTCATCGGAAACGATGTAGGTGTATTGACATCAGTAAAAGAATGGTTAGCAAAACAATTTGATATGAAGGACTTAGGAGAAGCAAGTTTTATTCTAGGTATCCAAGTTATAAGGGATAGAAAGAATAGAACGATTGCATTATCCTAAGCTTCATACATAGAAAAGATCTTGTCTAGGTTTTCCATGCAGGATTCCAAGAAAGGTATGTTACCTTTCAGACATGGAATCAAGCTTTCTAAGGAACAAGTTCCTAAGAATGAGCATGAAGAGCAATTCATGAGTAGAGTTCCATATGCCTCGGCAGTTGGAAGTCTCATGTATGCAATGCTCTGTACTAGACCAGATATTTGTTTTGCTGTTGGCATAGTTAGCAGGTTTCAATCGAAACCTGGACCTGATCACTGGACGGCAGTCAAGCATATTTTCAAGTATCTTAAGAGAACGAGAGATAATATGCTAGTATACTCTGGAGGGGATTTAATTCCCGTTGGGTATACAGATTCTGATTTTCAATCAGATTCTGACTCCAGAAAATCCACATCAGGGGTTGTGTTTACTATTGAAGGAGGAGCAGTTATATGGAGGAGTATCAAGCAATCTTGTATTGCTGATTCCACCATGGAAGCTGAGTATGTTGCTGCATGCGAGGCTGCCAAAGAGGCTGTTTGGCTCCGCCAATTCTTGATTGACTTGGAAGTGGTTCCCAGTGCGAATAAGCAGATCACTATCTACTGTGACAACAGTGGAGCAGTGGCTAATTCAAAAGAACCAAGAAGTCACAAGAGAGGTAAACACATTGAAAGAAAATATCATCTTTTAAGGGAGATTGTTCAAAGAGGTGACGTGACGATTACCAAAATCGCGTCAGCAGAAAATCTAGCAGATCCCTTCACAAAGGCTCTACCTCAGAAGTGTTTCAATGGGCACCTAGAGAATATGGGCTTGAGAGATATGACACATTTGCTATAGCGCAAGTGGGAGATTGTTAGGATTATGCTCAATAGCAAGAGTGTAATATTGTAATTAACAATCTTTTTCATATTAATAAAGTGATTTCTGGTTTAAACAAATCTTATAGCATTTATAGTTTAATAATTGTCAAAGTAAATAATCATAAGGTCTAAAGACTATGAGAAAAGAAGAATTGTTCGTACATCTGGATATGTATATGGTAGACACAATTCTTTAGTTAGTCTTGAATATTGTTCACAACTTAAGTTAAAGGTTGGGCACCTTTATCTTGTTAAAGTTGTAGAATTCTTTTGCTAGCATTTGAGTGGGATCAAATGAGATATGATGAGTCTAAAATCATCGGAGTGTCTTCGAGCAAAAGAGTCTAGTGCACTGGGTGCATTGAACTGGATCAAAATGAAATACTTTATCTATAACCGTCAGTAGATAAAAGTAATTTCATTATCAGGACAATCGGAGAGTCTATCTTAATCCTGAGATAAATGATGGACTTATGGTTGCAAGTGATATCATTTGAGTTATCAATGAGTACGATTATATCGCATAGTCTATCCTCGATAATTTGGTGATATTCATTTGTTAATCGATAGAGGACTTCAGTTATAGATATGGACATCGTGGCTCCATTTATCAAATGAGAGTATAATATCATCATATGGATGTTTTGAGGTAATTGGATATTAAATCTCAACGTTGAGTTTTCGATAGTGTCTATTGAAAACATGGCTTCTAGACAAGTCAAAATATCCAAGTTCAAAACGTGGTCATATGAGTAAATATGGTAACTTGGAGAGTTATAGGCGGTCTATGAACTCTTGGCAATTACTGATATTAATCACGAGGATACACTATCTCCAATATGATTGTCTAGGGTATGAATGAGGAAACATCTTCCTTTTCTGTCTTTATTTAAGAGTTCAATTTTAGCTCTTTAGTGGAATGAGTTAAAATTAATCGATCGGACCTAAGTGAATCATTTGTTGATTGTGATTAGGTTATGTCTATTGAAGCTTAAATTTAGATAGCCCGCCAAGATCCCCAATCCACACGGACTTGCATGGATCAGTTGATATATTCTACCGGACCAATTTAGGGTCCATCTAGAATTGCATTTAATATATTAAGAATATAATTTGCACATTATTTATGTAATGGGCTGCTCAATTATATTTATATATTAATGGATGACATGTGGGCTTGTTTCTTTTAGTAAGAATGAGTCTAGTTCACATGTGGACTTTTTATTTAAAGTCCAAAGGATTAAATGAAATGAGAAAATAATATTTGGCCCAATAATATATATGGGGTGGCAAGGAGGTTATTTAACCTTAAATATTATTTTGTTTTCATTGTTTAATTAAATGAGAATTAATTAAATTATTAATTAATTGTTTAATTAAGAAACAAATCTTTTCTGATTAGGAAATATGATTCCTATTGGTATACTATTGGAAGTAGTGTACTTAAATTAAAAGACTTGTTTGACAAGGAAATAAATAAATAATTTTATTTATTTAATCAAATAAGAAGTCTTTTTATTTTAGTCAAATAAGGAATAAAAGATTTATGAGTTGGATTAGGGTTTGAACTCTTAGAAAGTGAATTAGGGTGCAACTAAAACTCCTATCTTTTTGGAGTAAAAATTGCGGCAACCCTAGTCCATTTGAAAGAAAGAATTCGGCCACCCTTAAAAGAAAAAGAAGAGAATTTCGGCCATAGGGTTTTTTGGTGCAGAAATTTTATTTTTTCTTCTTCTTCTCAACTCATAGATAGAGAGCTTTTATTCTACTAAAAAAAAAAAGGAACATAGATTATTCTTTGATGGTATATTGTTTGCTTATTCATCAATAAGCTTGTGTATACTACATCGATCTAGGTTCACGCGAGTTTCGATCATAAGATTGAGAACTCAAAAGTGACCGGAATAATCTTAGGTTTCTTTAGATTGTTTTTGGGACTAACGAATCAAGAAAAGTTTGTTATATCCGCTCTCAGGTTTGCAATTCAAAGAAAGGGAGACTACGCTCCTAGGTGATCCAAGTTCGTGCTAGGATTGAAGATCTTGCGGATTACCATCGACGTAAGTCAATCGGATCACGCGACAAGAGGTATTAATCTTTTGTTATTTATTATATATCTTTAATTAATCAAAAGGGTTTAAGGTTCATAAAAATGGAAAAATTTTAAAAGCTACTCAAACTATTTTTTTTAGTCTCGCTTCCGCTGCGGGTATATTTTTCCCTACAGTTTCCTTCAACCCTGACCAACTGCGCCAAGACGTGGTTCAGAAAGTTACCACTAGGTAGTGTTGATTCCTTTTCTAAACTTACCACAGCTTTTTGTGCGCAGTTTCAGGAGATCAAGCCTCTTCCCAAGGACCCTATCTTGCTTCAGTATGTGGTCCAAGAGCGAGGTGAAACTTTGAGATCCTACGTGGAGAAGTTTCACAAGGAGGTTATCCAAATGGGAGTGTTTGATGAGAAGAAGACCTTAGCCAATTTTCGAAGAAACTTGTGGGCTGGCAGACTATTTCGCTCCTTTGCTAAGCATTCGCCAGAAACTTACTAGGAAGCCTACAATCGAGCTTTAGAACAAGTAGACATAGAGGAACAACTCCGGATCAAGGTCGAACATGATGAAGCCCGGTTAACCCCGCGTCCTAAGAAGGAGGCTCTGAAGCCCGTACCAATAAAGAGATTCTAGAATCAGCCCCCAAACCGGTCCACCTACCAGCCGCCTCTTATCCCCTCATACCAGGAAATATATCCGGCTAGGAGATCACCCCCTAGGGCAGTCTCCCTGAAGGAGGTGGCCAGGGTAGCAAGAGAGGAAGATGGATATAATCACTACACCCTCCTCAATGCTTCGCAAAGCCAACTTCCATGAAAGTCCTAGTTGACAAGAGGAATCAATACAAGTATTGTGATTTCCACAAGGACGTAGGAAACAACACATCTGAGTGCTACAGCCTCCGTAACCAGATCGAAGGATTGGTAAAAGGGGGCCTTTTAATTGAATTTTTACAGCAGGTGCGGGATAGCATCAATAAAGGGAAACATGTATAAAACGGGATGCAAGAAGCAGAAGAAAGAAGGAGGGATGGAGAGAAGGATTTGATGCAGCAGATCCAGATGATTCACACCATTTGTGGAGGCCCTACTCTAGCCAGAACCTCCAATAATTCAAGAAAAAACCATTCAAGGAAGATCCCTAGGCTCAATACTGGTCATGAGATGCTCAAAGTCAATAGTGAATCCTGAGATCTACCACGCTCTACCAAGATTATTTTCACAGAGGAAGATGTCTACAATACAGTTCAACCACATGATGATCCCATGGTAATCTCAGTACAGATCGCCAACTGTCGGGTACACCACGTCTTGATTGATAGGGAAGCAAGGTTGACATCATGTTCAAGGGAGCCCATGAACAACTTAACTTGAAAAAATCCTATTACAAAAGCTGCACCTCGCTTTTGTATGGATTCACAGGGGACTTTGTAATGCCAATAGGGTCCAAAATCCTACTCGTGATAGTCGAAGAAGCTCCACTTTAGCAGAACGTGATGATAGAGTTCATCGTGGTGGACACTCTGTCTGCCTATAACGCCATCCTAGGTAGGCCCTTCCTATCCGGGATTAGGGGAGTACTATCCATGTACTCCAACGTCCTGAAGTTCCCAGTAGGAGCGGATGTGGGGGAAGTCGGAAGTGACCAACATGCAGCCCGCAACTGCTATACGGTGTCTACCAATCCCACCGCGCTTGCAAGACAATGCGCTCATGTCACTGGTGAACCTAGCCAGGGAATGCTGGAACATGACCATTATGTTTTGGAAGAAAGAGAAGTACCAGACATAATCGTGGAGGAACCAGAAGAGGAAGAGCGAGGTTGGGCCAGTGGACATCCCGTAGATCAGCTAGAAGAAATACATGTTAGGGGTGAAGACCCAACTAAGGCAGTGAAAATTGGAGGGGGTCTGGACCCTGAAATCAAGAAGGACTTAGTAAAACTCCTCAGGGAATACATTGACATCTTCGCTTGGAGCCATGAAGAGATGCCTGGCATTCCTCTTGGCCTAGCTTCTCATAGGTTGGCAGTAGACGCAACCTTCAAACCAATAAAACAGAAGCGAAGACATTTAAATGCTGAACGGAACGCCGCAGTCCAGGAAGAAGTAGACAAGCTCTTAAAGGCCGAGTTCAACAAGGAATCCCGATACCCTGAATGGATTACCAATATGGTCATGGTAACCAAGTCTAACGGGAAATGGCGAATGTGTGTGGATTACACCGACCTTAGTCGGGCTTGCCCCAAAGATAGCTTCCCTTTGCCTAAGATAGATCAGCTCATTGATTCCACTACGGGCAACAAGCTCCTAAGCTTCATGGATGCTTTCTTGAGGTAAAATTAGATTATGATGCATCCCTTTGACCAAGACAAAACCAGCTTTATCACCGGCCAGGGACTCTTCTGCTACAAGGTAATACCTTTCTGACTTAAAAATGTAGGTGCCACATATCAGCGTATGGTGAACAAATTGTTCAAAGAACAGATAGGAAGATCCGTGGAGGTATACATAGATAACATGATCACAAAGTCTCGGGAAACTGAACAACATACAAAAGACTTGCCCAAACTTTTTAGGTGATAAGACAGAATCAGATGAGGTTGAACCCTATAAAATATGCTTTCGGGGTAGCAGCGGGAAAATTCCTAGGATTCATGGTGAATGAAAGGGGGATTAAGGCCAATCTAGAGAAGATCAAGGCCATCCTTAATCTCAAATCCCCCACAACTCTCAAGCAGACATAAGGATTAACTAGCCGGATAGCAGCGCTGAACCGATTCATATCCTGCTCCACAGATAAGTGCCTCCCCTTTTTTAAGATAATCAACCAGGGAAAGAAGTTGAAGTGGGACAAGCAAAGCAAACAGGCTTTCCAAGCATTGAGGGAGTACTTGTCCATCCCGCCTTTGTTGGTGAAGCCTACCCCGGGGGAAGAACTCTTACTTTATTTGGCAGTTTCAGAAGCTGCTACTAGCGGAGCCTTAGTGAAGGAGTGCAGTGACTAGGTACAGAGTCCAGTTTAATACGTGAGCCGAGCTTTCACTAAGTCTGAGAAAAACTACACCCTCCTGGAGAAGCTCGCATATGCCTTAGTAACTACATCTAGAAAGCTCCGGCCTTACTTTCAAGCTTACACCATCATGGTAGTCACTGACCAGCCCTTGCGATAATTCCTCCAAAGGCCAGATGTGTCTGGAAAATTGGTCCTATGGGCCCTAGAGCTCACCCAGTTTGACATCAAGTACAAGGCAAGAACCACGATCAAAGCTCAAGCCTTAGCGGATTTCGTAATGGAATTCAGAGTAACCTCAGACCCGGATACGACAGCAGACCCGAGTCTGGATCCAACTAATCTAGATTGGCCCAAAGGTAGCAAGACCTGGGTCTTTTACATGGATGGAACCTCAAATCAGTTTAGGTGTGGGATCGTCGTGATTGACCCAGAAGGGGTTAAATGCAGTCACTGTTTTAGGTTTGAATTCAGAGCCACTAATAACGAAGCAGAATATGAAGCCTTACTAGTGGGAATGGGAGTAGCAGAAGCCTTAGGGGCTGATTTCCTCATGATCAAAAACGACTCTCAACTAGTAGTCAATCAGGTGTCGGGTTTGTACCAGGCAAAGGGTGATAACATGGCAGCATGCTTGACTAAGTCCGGGAAGTAATGAAGAGATTCAAAGGTGTGAAAATAGTGTAGGTTCCTAGAGAGAAGAACCATCGCACAGACATCCTAGCCAAGATTGCAATAGGTGAAGGGCATGCTTTACCTAGTGGAGTACCTTTCTAACTAATACCCCATTCCAGCATAACTAGGGGGGAAGTCCTCCCAGTCAGCCGCCCCCCATGTTGGATGGATCCAATTGCGGACTACCTCCAAAGTGACACACTCTCTGTAGATCCGGATCAAGCCTACTAGCTTAAGAGAATCGTTACCCGGTATTGCCTGGTAGATGGATACCTCTACTGTAAAGGGAAGTCTCTCCCCCTACTCAGATGTCTTCACCCAGACGATGCATGCTGGACACTCGATGAGGTACATTCAAGGGACTGTGGTAACCATGCATCAGGCGAGACACTAGCTTACCAGATACTTAGAATGGGCTACTTCTGGCTGATTATACACCAGGACACAAGGCAGTTTGTATGATCCTGCGAGGCTTGTCAGAGGACAGCAAACCTCCATCATCTCCCTCCAGAAAGACTCTCCTCGATCAGTACGCCCTACCCCTTTACAACCTGGGGACTAGATTTAATTGGGCCACTCCCTACTGCACCTGGCCATGCCAAACATGCAATGGTGGCAATAGATTACTTCACCCGGTGGGTAGAAGCTAAAGCCCTTACTAGAATAACTGAAGAAAAGACCACCAACTTTGTCAAGGAGAACATTGTTTGCCGTTTTGGCACCCCGATGGCCATCATAACTGATCTGGGAAAGAAGTTTGATAACGCCAAATTCAGGGAATTCTATGAAGGCTGGAACATTGATCTCCATTTTGCACCAGTGGCTCATCCTCAAATTAATGGGTTGGTCGAGGCTACCAACAAAACCATCAAGAAGCTCCTGAAGAAAAAGCTCCAACAAAAGAAAGGATTATGGGTTGAAGAATTGCCCAATGTGCTATGGGTATACAGGACAACTAGGAGGACTACAACGGGGGAGACCCCTTACTCATTGGTATTCGGGACTGAAGCGGTCTTGCCCATCAAGCATAAGCTTATATCTTTCCAGGTCCAAAATTATGAACCGAAAGATAACGAGGCTAAGATAAGAGCCAATCTGGATCTACTTGAGGAAAAACAGAGCAGAACTGTCGAAAAAGTGGCAGTGTACCAGAGTAAGATAGCCCGACACTTCAATAAGAAGGTAAGGATCCGGAATTTTAAATAAGGAGATTTGGTTCTCAGGAAAGTAACTCAGAACACATGAAAGAGGTCCGATGGGGTGCTAGCTCCTAACTGGAAAGGCCCATACCTGATTAAAGCAATGCTCCGGGGTGGCGCCTATAAACTGGAGGACATGGAGGGGTACCCAGTAGATCATACATGGAATGCCGATCATCTCAGGTGGTTCTACCCTTAGAAATTCAACTTATATAGGCTGGTATACATACCTCGAATTCATATTGTACTACTTGGGAAATTCAATAAAATCAGTTTTCTTTCTTACATGATTCTCCTATGTTCATTCTGCAATATCTCCTACGTGATTCTCCAATGTTCGTTCTGCAAGTTTTCACCATTACTGCATCACCTAAAGACCAAGAAATAGCCTTATAAGCTTCTGTTGCCTTGGTCGGGGTATACCCTCCTCCAGGAAGATTCTGGATAAATCTGACGAAGGATCCGGACTCATGGCCTTAGTTGCCCGCCGTATCCTCTAGACCAGGAAATAGCCTTATGACGCTCCTGTTACCTTGGTCGGGGTATACCCTATTCTAAGAAGGATCTGATCCACCAGACTAGGGACCCGGACTTACGACCTTAGTTGCCCGCCACATCCTCAAGACCAGGAAATAGCCTTATGGCGCTCCTACTGCCTTGGTCGGGGTATACCCTCCTCCAAGAAGCCTGGTGCTAAAGTAGCCTAAGTTGCCTACCAGGACAGATCATCAGCAGCATCGGGATACCTCACCAAGGTACCTCGTACCTTACTTCTCCATCTCTCCTCAATACCAGGAAATAGCCTTATGGCACTCCTGTTGCCTTGGTCGGGGTATACCCTCCTCCAAGAAGCCTGGTGCTAAAGTGGCCTAAATTGCCTACTAGGAAAGATCATTAGAAGAAACAAGATACCTCATCGGGATGCCTAGCACTACACTCCTCTATCTCTTCAAGAAACCTGGTGCTAAAGTGGTCTAAGCTGCCCACAAGGATAGATTATCATAAATATCAAGATACCTTACCAAGAGATCCGATACCTCACTTCTTCCAAGAAAACTTAGAACCAAGGTAGCCTCAATAGCCACCCCGGACCATCAGCCTAAAGGATCAGGGTTCCATTCCAGGATACCCAGAACTTTAGACTACTATATGTTCGTAAGAGCCCGATTGGAGAAGGAGATGTGATTACTTGATAGATCCTGCTAGTATTTACAATTACAAGATACCAGGATGTACAACGTCTAGTTATCAAGTATCCTGATTTACTCAGTCAAGGCACATGCATCCAACTTGGGTCCAACTATTCACAAGCGTGTATGTTTGAAGATTTTTTCTAAGTTAGAAGAGCAAGCAAGATACTATGTGAATCAACAAAAGGGGAAATTTGTATTGATCAAACGGGGTGCCTAAACCCCCTTTCTGGGCTACAAGAATACTAAAAAATATATATATATAATATAAAAAACAATGCTAAGTGCCAAGTCATGCGCCCCTCTCTTCCTCCTGGTATTCCTCTAGGCCGACCACTTTTGCCCCTGTAACATCAGCTACAATACCATCTTAGGTCCCCTAAACTGCTGGAGCCCGGGTTCCAGTTAGATCATTCCCCTCCTCTTCAGTTGCAGTACCAGTTTGGATCTCCCCCACTGTTAGAACCCCGGATCTAGCTGGATCATCCTTTTCCTCCACTAAGATAACCTCCGAAGGAGGTGCAGGATCTGATGTTTGCTCTTCTTGAATAGAAGGAGGGTCCTGGACCGCCTTCTCAGTACCTTCGGATTGAACCCCAGCAGGTAGATCAGCCCATTGATCCGGGTGTACAGCATCCTGTGAAGGAACCTCTTGTTCCTAATCCTCGTTTGCTAGCTGAGCGGCCTTCGCCATAATCTGATCCCGATCCCAATTCAGCGTAGCATAGAGATCAAATGGAGGAGGTAAGGCCATTGCAACTTCATAGCAAGCACTGAAGTAGCCATCTTCAAAAGAGGGACCTTCCTTAGCCTCTAGGCTATGTACCATATCCAACAAAAGTTGGTTCTCCTCCTGCAACAATCTTTTTTCCCTCTTCAAGCACTCCCTCTCCTCCCGACGGCACAATGACCTGACTGTCTTGGTATCCAGGCAGCGCTCATAACGTCTAGCTTCCACTAAGGCGGCCTGCCTGCCCGGAAGTGGGGTACTTCATGTTTGTGTACCTCCTCTTCATAATTCTCCCGAGAATATCCCGGGATTCCAATGAGAGCATCCCCCTTCGCCCATTTACCTTTCACCGTAAACTGGGTTAGGACGGGGTAATCAAATCCCCTAATGAAGGTTGTCCACCCCCATTCATCTTCAACCACAAGCCACTCCTCCTTCCAAAGCACAACATACTTCACGTTCACCCCTAGAATGACGAACTTCATGTCATTGGACGCCCTCAGGCAGAATTGACCCCGAGGTACCACGTTCGCAATATTGAAGAGGAAGTGTAGCTCATCAAAGCCCGGCTCCCTATCTATTTTGTCATTCTTACATTGCTCCCTCCAGAGCACCAAAAACCCGACCAGGTGCTTCCAGAACCTCAGTGAAAGCTGAAGGGGGGCTAACTCCAACGAGACTAGGGCTAGGCGAAGAGTAGGGTGAAGCGGGAGCCAGACTCCGCATTTGAAGGCAGCCTTATGAATCAGTAGGCGATCCCGAGGCGGGGTGTATACATCATAATCCCGATGAGGAAGAGACAACGTGATATACTCCGAGATCTTGTACTCCTCCCTCAACTTGGCGAGTGTGTCCAGAGTACACACCGAGTTGGGCACTATCCTCTGATCAAGCCAAAATTGGTATGATTTTGGCCCTAATTTCTGATTCTTTTTGCTTGATTCTTGGGTATTTCCCCGTGTTTAATGGTGTTTGATGAGGTTGCTTGTGTACTCAACAAAATTAATATTAGTATAGATTTTTGGTTGATTCTTGAAAACTCTTTTAAGCCACTTAATTCTTTTAAAATGTGACTTGATAGCAAAATAGTGAGCAAGTTCGTTCCACAGGGAATGGAGTGTTAATTAGATAAATTGACTAATCTTAGAACAATAAAGTAAATCATATTGTTTGATAGATGTGTGGTTTCTAAAACCACAAATGCTAACTACTCAAATGAAAATACACAAAATATGTTATGAAAAATAGAATACTCAACACCTTGATAAGAATAGTGATAAAATCAATTAATGAGATAGCTAGGGAATAGATCGATTAACAATTGAATGTGGGTAAGCTAACTAGCTTCATTAATGTACCAATCTCATTATGTTAACCACTTAGAGGCTTAGATTAGTGGGGTTGATATACCCACCACTAATCTATCCTATCCAATGGGTTCTTAATCACACAAGGATTGTCAATCCACATATGAATATATAACAAATCACTCCACTCAAGTTAGCAATCAACAAGTGATATACAAGTCAATTATAATGAATGGAATCTAATTAATTTGAATGAATAGAACATATAAGAGATTCATTCAAGCTAAGTTAAACCCACAACCAATTGATCCTTAAATCTATCCCCTAGATTAGGGGTTTAGTTACACATATTTGCAATAAATGAAAAGAAGTAAATGATAAGGAAATAACCCTTGGGTCACCTTCTTTAAGCTTGATCCTTCTTCTCCTCTATGCTCCTAGATGCAAGAAATGGAGGTTGAGGAAATGTCTTGGAATGTGGGTGTTTTGGTGGAAAGTTACTAAGGATGTTGGTGGAGAAATGGTGGGATGAGGAATGATGTAGTGAAGTAATCAAGGTTTTGTGTGAGGGTTGGATGGATTAGATGAGTTCAAGGAGAGAAATGGAGGATGAGGAATGGTGTTCATGTTAGGATTATGCTCAATAGCAAGAGTGTAATATTGTATTTAACAATGTAGGGAAAAATCGTACCCGCAGCGGAAGCGAGACTAAAAAAAAATAGTGTTTGGGTAGCTTTTAAAATTTTTCCAATTATGAACCTTAAACCCTTTTGATTAATCTAATGATCGAAACTCGCGTGAACCTTAATCGATATAGTATTCACAAGCTCATAGATGAATAAGCAACTAGAATACAATCAAAGAATAATCTATGTTCTTTTTGTTCTTAGTAGAATAAAAGATTTCTAGCTATGAGTTTAGAAGAAGAAGAAGAAGAAGAAAAATTCTGCACATTAGCACTAGGGGGTGGCCGAAATCTATATGTGGTCTTATATAGGTGGCCGAATTTTTCTCTTCCTTTTTGCCCTAGGGTGGCCGAAATCTCTACCAAATCAAATTAGGGTTGCCGCAATTTCACTCCTAAAATATTGGAGATTTAGTTGCACCCTAATTCCTATTTTGTTTAAGATTTCCAAACCCTAATCCAACTCAATAATCTTTTATCCCTTATTGGACTAAAATAAAAAGACTTCCTATTTGATTAAATAAATAAAATTAATTATTTATTTTCCTTGTCAAACAAGTCTTTCTATTTAATTATACTACTACCAATAGTATACAAATAGGAATCATATTTCCTATTTAGAAAAGATTTGTTACTTTAATTAAACAATTAATTAATAAATTAATTAATTCTTATTTAATTAAATAATGAAACAAAATAATATTAAATGCCATTATAGCATGTTGCCACCCCATATGTGTATTGGGCCAAATATTATTTTTCTTATTTCATTAAATCCATAGGACTTTAAATAAAAAGCCCACATGTGAACTAGACCCATTCTTACTAAAAGAAACAAGCCCACATGTTATCCATTAATATATAAATATAATTGTGCAGCCCATTACATAAATAATGTGCAAATTATATTCTTAATATATTAAATTGCAATTCTAGATGGACCCTAAATTGGTCCGGTAGAATATTTCAAGTGATCCATGCAAGTCCGTGTGGATTGGGGATCTTGGCGGGCTATCTAAATTTAAGCTCCAATAGACATAACCTAATCACAATCAACAAATGATTCACTTAGGTCCGATCCATTAATTTTAGCTCATTCCACTAAAGAGCTAAAATTGAACTCTTAAATAAAGACAGAAAAGGAAGATGCTTCCTCATTCATACCCTAGACAATCATATTGGAGATAGTGTATCCTCGTGATTAATATCAGTAATCGCCAAGAGTTCATAGACCGCCTATAACTCTCCAAGTTACCATATTTACTCATATGACCACATTTTGAACTTGGATATTTTGACTTGTCCAGAAGCCATGTTTTCAATAGACACTATTGAAAACTCAACGTTGAGATTTAATATCCAATTACCTCAAAACATCCATATGATGATATTATACTCTCATTTAATAAATGGAGCCACGATGTCCATATCTATAAATGAAGTCCTCTATCGATTAACAAATGAATATCACCAAACTATCGAGGATAGACTATGCGATATAATCGTACTCATTGATAGCTCAAATGATATCACCTGCAACCATAAGTCCATCATTTATCTCAGGATTAAGATAGACTCTCCGATTGTCCTGATAATGAAATTACTTTTATCTACTGACGGTTATAGATAAAGTATTTCATTGTGATCCTGTTCAATGCACCCAGTGCACTAGATCCTTTTGCTCGAAGACACTCCGATGATTTTAGACTCATCATATCTCATTTGATCCCACTCAAATGCTAGCAAAAGAATTCTACAACTTTAACAAGATAAAGGTGCCCAACCTTTAACTTAAGTTGTGAACGATATTCAAGACTAACTAAAGAATTGTGTCTACCACATACATATCCAGATGTATGAACAATTCTTCTTTTCTCATAGTCTTTAGACCTTATGATTATTTACTTTAACAATTATTAAACTATAAATGCTATAAGATTTGTTTAAACCAGAAATCACTTTATTAATATGAATAAGATTGTTAATTACACTATTACACTCTTGCTATTGAGCATAATCCTAACAATCTCCCACTTGCGCTATAGCAAATGTGTCATATCTCTCAAGCCCATATTCTCTAGGTGCCCATCGATACTCTTCTGAGGTAGAGCCTTTGTGAAGGGATCTGCTAGATTTTCCGCTGACGCGATTTTGGTAATCGTCACGTCACCTCTTTGAACAATCTCCCTTAAAAGATGATATTTCCTTTCAATGTGTTTACCTCTCTTGTGACTTCTTGGTTCTTTCGAATTAGCCACTGCTCCACTGTTGTCACAGTAGATAGTGATCTGCTTATTCGCACTAGGAACCACTTCCAAGTCAATCAAGAATTGACGGAGCCAAACAGCCTCTTTGGCAGCCTCGCATGCAGCAACATACTCAGCTTCCATGGTGGAATCAGCAATACAAGATTGCTTGATACTCCTCCATATAACTGCTCCTCCTCCAATAGTAAACACAGCCCCTGATGTGGATTTTTTGGAGTTAGAATCTGATTGAAAATCAGAATCTGTATACCCAACGGGAATCAAATCCCCTCCAGAGTATACAAGCATATTATCTCTCGTTCTCTTGAGATACTTGAAAATATGCTTGACTGCCGTCCAGTGATCAGGACCAGGCTTCGATTGAAACCTGCTAACGATGCCAACAGCAAAACAAATATCTGGTCTAGTGCAGAGCATTGCATACATGAGACTTCCAACTGCCGAGGCATATGGAACTCTACTCATGAACTGCTCTTCATGCTCATTCTTAGGAACTTGTTCCTTAGAAAGCTTGATTCCATGTCTGAAAGGTAACATACCTTTCTTGGAATCCTGCATGGAGAACCTAGACAAGATTTTGTCTATGTATGAAGCTTGGGATAATGCAATCGTTCTATTTTTCTATCCCTTATAACTTGGATACCTAGAATAAAACTTGCTTCTCCTAAGTCCTTCATATCAAATTGTTTTGCTAACCATTCTTTTACTGATGTCAATACACCTACATCGTTTCCGATGAGTAGTATATCATCAACATAAAGAATCAGGAAAACCAACTTGTCGCCCTTAATCCTTTTGTATACACAAGGTTCGTCAAGATTCTGAATAAATCCAAAACCTTTGATAGCTTGATCGAACCTTATGTTCCAGGATCTGGATGCTTGCTTTAATCCATATATGGATTTCTGCAACTTGCATACCTTTTCCATTTGGCCCTTTTCAATGAATCCCTCTGGTTGCATCATGTAGATGCTCTCGTCAAGACTTCCATTAAGGAAAGCTGTCTTGACGTCCATTTGCCAAATCTAAAGATGCTGCAATGGATAAGAGTATCCTAATGGATTTAAGCATGGCCACAGGAGAGAAGGTTTCCTCGTAATCGATACCTTCTTTCTATGTATACCCTTTAGCTACCAATCTAGCTTTAAAGGTTTCCACCTTTCCATCCATACCTCTTTTCCTCTTGTATACCCACTTGCACCCAATGGGTTTTATCCCTTTAGGCAAGTCTACAAGGGACCAGACTTTGTTATTGAACATAGATTCAATCTCGGATTGCATTGCCTTTTGCCAATGGCGACTATCAACATCCTCCATAGCTTCCTTGTACGTATAGGGATCATCGTCGTCCGGGAGATTCTCTACAGATTCTCCCAGACCGATGTATCTTTCGGGTTGTGTTCTAACCCTCCCACTACGACGAGGAATGGTAGGTTGTTGATCTTGTGTTGGATCGGAACTTACAATTGGGTTTGGTTGTGTAACCTCTCGTGGAATTGTATCTCCTGACATCTCATTCAGGACAATTCTACTTTTAGGCACAAAATCATTCATATAGTCCTTTTCCAGAAATTTAGCATTTGTCGAAACAAATACTTTAAGATCTGAAGGACTATAAAAATAATATCCTTTAGTTTCTTTTGGATACCCTACAAATATACATGTTTCTGAACGGGACTCCATCTTTTCTGTCTTTCCTTTTAACACGTGCGCAGGACATCCAAATATCCTTAAGTGTCGTAAACTAGGCTTGTGCCCAGTCCACAACTCATGCGGTGTTTTAGGAACAGACTTAGATGGTACATGGTTTAGAATGTATATTGCAGTTTGTAAAGCATATCCCCAGAAAGAAATAGGAAGTGTTGAATAACTCAACATAGACCTAACCATATCCAAAAGAGTTCTATTTCTCCTTTCTGCTACCCTATTTTGTTGAGGTGTACCAGGTGCAGAAAACTGAGAAATATCCCATTATCAATAAGATATTGCTGAAACTCACCAGATAGATATTCTCCACCACGATCAGATCTCAAGATTTTTATGTGTTTCTCAAGCTGATTTTCCACTTCAGCTTTAAATGCTTTGAACATGTCAAAAGCATCCGACTTATGTCGCATGAGATACACATAGCCAAATCTTGAGTAATCATCTGTGAAAGTGATGAAGTACTCATATCCACCTCTAGCTTGAATGCTCATAGGTCCACATACATCAGTGTGTATCAATCCTAAACATTCAGTGGCTCTGGCACCTTTGGCAGAGAACATCCTTTTGGTCATTTTCCCTTCCAAACAAGATTCACAAGTTGGTAGATCATCAACCTTTAAGTCACTCAAAGGTCCGTCACTTACCAATCTTTTAATCCTATTAAGGTTAATATGACCTAGGCGTAAATGTCATAGGTAGGTTTCATCTTTTGATAATATTACTCTTTTATGATTAGGTTGCGTTAATTCTGTGTCTAACAAGTGAGAGATATTTCTATGCAAATAGAATAGACCATTTTCCAATGTACCTTTGCAAACAAATTTGTCATCCTTACTAATAATAAAATTTTATTAAAAGTAACTGAATATTCAAATTTATTTAAACAAGAAACTGAAATTAAAATTTCTCTTGAATTGAGGTACATAATAAATGTCTATCAAATCTAAATGTCTACTAGAATATAGATTAACTCTAATATCTCCCACTGCACTAGTAGACACCAACGCTCAGTTGCCTAAACGCAAGTTGATTTCATTCTTACTCAGCCTTCTCCTTTCTTGGAACCCCCATAAGGAATAACAAACATGATTATTGGCTCCAGAGTCTACGATCCAAGAATCTGTAGAATCTGCCAGAAAAACATGTTTCAAGATAATTCGCATTACCTTGTTCCTTCTTATTCTGAGACTTTGGGCAATTACTTTTCCAATGTCTCTTTTCACCACAAAAGAAGCACTTCCTTTTGATCTTGGTTACTTTCTTAGTCTCTTTCTTGGTAGGCCCAAGTTGCTTTTTCTTCTATTATTCCTTGACCTTCTGACGGGTCTTAATAGTAGCAACTTTACCAACCATATGAATCTCTTCTAGAGACATCATCATATCAGCAGCAGACCCTATTCTTTCATGCTGCTATTGCAACACGTCGGAGATTGTAGCCTTTTGGCCATCTCATTAGAGGTCTTCCACTGCTCATACTCGTCTCATTGCATTAGATTCATTAGTAAGAGCAGGTGGTTTAGGAGTAGTTAGAACAAAATTTATATTTTTTCAGCTTGCAGCAACAACCCAATTTTCCTTTTCCATGTGACATAATTATTATCGGTTAAAGTTTTATCTTTCAGGATGTTCATAAGTGATGGGGTCATGATTTCTTAATTAAACAAAAATTAATATAAGTAAATAATCATTATAAAGCACTTTAAATATTTATCTTGAATTAAATGAATAACTCAATCATAAAAATTCAACGGTGATCTAACACCCATAAATGTTACGCCTCCTTTGGGAGTTCGCACCATTTACTAGTTAGACTAGGTCCCACCTAATTGTTAACATAACAACCAGCGTTTTCAAT
The DNA here is from genome assembly GCA_954870605.1 of Acer campestre. Classification (NCBI taxonomy): domain Eukaryota; kingdom Viridiplantae; phylum Streptophyta; class Magnoliopsida; order Sapindales; family Sapindaceae; genus Acer; species Acer campestre. Next base: position 27,882,960 of record OX940800.1, on the reverse strand, counting down.
TTTAGCCTTGCAATTTTACTGACAAGAACTCTTTGGAGGATATCAATAAAATTACATTGAGTGTGTTACCAAGATATCGACCCTCAATTTTCTCTCACGAAAATCCCTCCTTTGGGAGTAGATCTCGTTGAGTCCATTGTCTAGTCTATCCTTGTAAGGAAGTATATTGCTTAATTCCATTCATGGATGTCCCTTTGGGGAATTACCATAAAATAATTAAGCTCAACTAATCTTGGAAGCCATAGGTGTTACAAAAACACCTTCTCCCACTCAATTATTTAAAGCGTGTGATTAAATCCCATAGAATGATTTACCAAGTTATCTAGATGCCAATTTAGATACCTAAATCATTCAATGCATGTTCATACCAAAAGAGATATATGAGTGGCACTCCTATTCTATATGTCATGTTATCATACAACAACAAAAATTGTAATATTTAAGCATAAATTAAATTGCAACAATTTTGGCCCATCCTAGAAAAACAAATAAATTACATTGATATAGGAATACAAGATCTTCGAGTGGCCCATCACCATAAGCCCATCCTCCAGCCTCCCTCCACGGGATTGCACGGCCCACAACCCCACGTAAGGGGCTGCCATGCGCAGCCCATGGGCCTTGCATGGCTGCCGTGCGCAGCCCTCTTGGTGGCAAGGCTGCCGTGTGCAGCCCACTGGATTTCGGGCATGCCATGCGCAGCCCAATCCACTCGTAGGGTGCGCACGGTGCTCGTTCTCGGTTCCAGTTGCTTCGTTTCTTCGATACTTCGATGTAGAACGTGTTACAATTTAATTTAATCAAATAAAATTACTGCAGAAATTTTTTTTTTTTTTTATTCATGACAGTAAAAAATACTGCACATTATAATAAATAATACATTAAAAACTGCAGCAATTTTTTTAATACATAAAAAAAAAAAAATCCTAGCAACTACCAAGAAGGAATTATGGCGATGATAGACCACCCTTCTTGTTACAATTCCGAAACCAAAAATACATTGAAAATCTAGAGCCAAAATCGAGCAATAACAATCCACATAAAAACATATATTAATCCATACATCACATGTAATAATATATGCGAATACCTAGAGTGCCATCTCTTTCTAAAACATGCATAATCACAATAAAAGAAATCGATCCACGTATATATACGTTAATTAATTAAAAGGATTCAACCAGGCTCTGATACCAATTGTAGGGAAAAATCGTACCCGCAGCGGAAGCGAGACTAAAAAAAAATAGTGTTTGGGTAGCTTTTAAAATTTTTCCAATTATGAACCTTAAACCCTTTTGATTAATCAAACATATATATATAAGAAAGTAATAAAATATATTAATACCTCTTGTAGCGTGATCCGATTGACTTGCGTCGATGGTAATCCGCAAGATCTTCAATCCTAGCACGAACGTGGATCACCTAGGAGCGTGGTCTCCCTTTCTTTGAATTGCAAACCTGTGATTGGATTCAACAAACTTTTCTTGATCCGTTAGTCCCAAAAACAATCTAAAAGAACCTAAGATTATTCCGGTCACTTTTGAGTTCTCAATCTAATGATCGAAACTCGCGTGAACCTTAATCGATATAGTATTCACAAGCTCATAGATGAATAAGCAACTAGAATACAATCAAAGAATAATCTATGTTCTTTTTGTTCTTAGTAGAATAAAAGATTTCTAGCTATGAGTTTAGAAGAAGAAGAAGAAGAAGAAAAATTCTGCACATTAGCACTAGGGGGTGGCCGAAATCTATATGTGGTCTTATATAGGTGGCCGAATTTTTCTCTTCCTTTTTGCCCTAGGGTGGCCGAAATCTCTACCAAATCAAATTAGGGTTGCCGCAATTTCACTCCTAAAATATTGGAGATTTAGTTGCACCCTAATTCCTATTTTGTTTAAGATTTCCAAACCCTAATCCAACTCAATAATCTTTTATTCCTTATTGGACTAAAATAAAAAGACTTCCTATTTGATTAAATAAATAAAATTAATTATTTATTTTCCTTGTCAAACAAGTCTTTCTATTTAATTATACTACTACCAATAGTATACAAATAGGAATCATATTTCCTATTTAGAAAAGATTTGTTACTTTAATTAAACAATTAATTAATAAATTAATTAATTCTTATTTAATTAAATAATGAAACAAAATAATATTAAATGCCATTATAGCATGTTGCCGCCCCATATGTGTATTGGGCCAAATATTATTTTTCTTATTTCATTAAATCCATAGGACTTTAAATAAAAAGCCCACATGTGAACTAGACCCATTCTTACTAAAAGAAACAAGCCCACATGTTATCCATTAATATATAAATATAATTGTGCAGCCCATTACATAAATAATGTGCAAATTATATTCTTAATATATTAAATTGCAATTCTAGATGGACCCTAAATTGGTCCGGTAGAATATTTCAAGTGATCCATGCAAGTCCGTGTGGATTGGGGATCTTGGCGGGCTATCTAAATTTAAGCTCCAATAGACATAACCTAATCACAATCAACAAATGATTCACTTAGGTCCGATCCATTAATTTTAGCTCATTCCACTAAAGAGCTAAAATTGAACTCTTAAATAAAGACAGAAAAGGAAGATGCTTCCTCATTCATACCCTAGACAATCATATTGGAGATAGTGTATCCTCGTGATTAATATCAGTAATCACCAAGAGTTCATAGACCGCCTATAACTCTCCAAGTTACCATATTTACTCATATGACCACATTTTGAACTTGGATATTTTGACTTGTCCAGAAGCCATGTTTTCAATAGACACTATTGAAAACTCAACGTTGAGATTTAATATCCAATTACCTCAAAACATCCATATGATGATATTATACTCTCATTTAATAAATGGAGCCACGATGTCCATATCTATAAATGAAGTCCTCTATCGATTAACAAATGAATATCACCAAACTATCGAGGATAGACTATGCGATATAATCGTACTCATTGATAGCTCAAATGATATCACCTGCAACCATAAGTCCATCATTTATCTCAGGATTAAGATAGACTCTCCGATTGTCCTGATAATGAAATTACTTTTATCTACTGACGGTTATAGATAAAGTATTTCATTTTGATCCAGTTCAATGCACCCAGTGCACTAGACTCTTTTGCTCGAAGACACTCCGATGATTTTAGACTCATCATATCTCATTTGATCCCACTCAAATGCTAGCAAAAGAATTCTACAACTTTAACAAGATAAAGGTGCCCAACCTTTAACTTAAGTTGTGAACGATATTCAAGACTAACTAAAGAATTGTGTCTACCACATACATATCCAGATGTATGAACAATTCTTCTTTTCTCATAGTCTTTAGACCTTATGATTATTTACTTTAACAATTATTAAACTATAAATGCTATAAGATTTGTTTAAACCAGAAATCACTTTATTAATATGAATAAGATTGTTAATTACACTATTATACTCTTGCTATTGAGCATAATCCTAACAAACAATCTGTTTCATATTAATAAAGTGATTTCTGGTTTAAACAAATATTATAGCATTTATAGTTGAATATTATAATTGTTAAAGTAAATAATCATAAGGTCTAAAGACTATGAGAAAAGAAGAATTGTTCATACATCTTGATATGTATGTGGTAGACACAATTCTTTTGTTAGTCTTGAATATTGTTCACAACTTAAGTTTAAAGGTTGGGCACCTTTATCTTGTTAAAGTTGTAGAATTCTTTTGCTAGCATTTGAGTGGGATCAAATGAGATATGATGAGTCTAAAATCATCGGAGTGTCTTCGAGCAAAAGAGTCTAGTGCACTGGGTGCATTGAACTGGATCAAAATGAAATACTTTATCTATAACCGTCAGTAGATAAAAGTAATTTCATTATCAGGACAATCGGAGAGTCTATCTTAATCCTGAGATAAATGATGGACTTATGGTTGCAAGTGATATCATTTGAGTTATCAATGAGTACGATTATATCGCATAGTCTATCCTCGATAATTTGGTGATATTCATTTGTTAATCGATAGAGGACTTCATTTATAGATATGGACATCGTGGCTCCATTTATCAAATGAGAGTATAATATCATCATATGGATGTTTTGAGGTAATTGGATATTAAATCTCAACGTTGAGTTTTCGATAGTGTCTATTGAAAACATGGCTTCTGGACAAGTCAAAATATCCAAGTTCAAAACGTGGTCATATGAGTAAATATGGTAACTTGGAGAGTTATAGGCGGTCTATGAACTCTTGGCAATTACTGATATTAATCACGAGGATACACTATCTCCAATATGATTGTCTAGGGTATGAATGAGGAAACATCTTCCTTTTCTGTCTTTATTTAAGAGTTCAATTTTAGCTCTTTAGTGGAATGAGTTAAAATTAATGGATCGGACCTAAGTGAATCATTTGTTGATTGTGATTAGGTTATGTCTATTGAAGCTTAAATTTAGATAGCCCGCCAAGATCCCCAATCCACACAGACTTGCATGGATCACTTGATATATTCTACCGGACCAATTTAGGGTCCATCTAGAATTGCATTTAATATATTAAGAATATAATTTGCACATTATTTATGTAATGGGCTGCTCAATTATATTTATATATTAATGGATGACATGTGGGCTTGTTTCTTTTAGTAAGAATGGGTCTAGTTCACATGTGAGCTTTTTATTTAAAGTCCAAAGGATTAAATGAAATGAGAAAATAATATTTGGCCCAATAATATATATGGGGCGGCAAGGAGGTTATTTAACCTTAAATATTATTTTGTTTTCATTGTTTAATTAAATGAGAATTAATTAATTTATTAATTAATTATTTAATTAAGAAACAAATCTTTTCTCATTAGGAAATATGATTCCTAAAGGTATACTATTGGTAGTAGTATAATTAAATAGAAAGACTTGTTTGACAAGGAAATAAATAATTAATTTTATTTATTTAATCAAATAGGAAGTCTTTTTATTTTAGTCAAAGAAGAGAATAAAAGATTTATGAGTTTGATTAGGGTTTGGAAGTCTTAAACAAAATAGGAATTAGGGTGCAAATCATACTCCTTTTTGTAGGAGGATTTGCGGCAACCCTAGTTAATTTTGGGGAAAGAATTCGGTCACCCTAGGGTAAAAAGAAGAAGAAATTTGGCCACCTATATAAGGCCTCTTATAGAATTCGGCCACCCCCTAAGGCTTGAGTGCAGAATTTATTTCTTCTTCTTCTTCTTAACTCATAGAAAGAGATTTTTTATTCTACTAAGGCAAAAAGGAAACATAGATTATTCTTTGATGGTGTACTATTTGCTTAATCATTGATAAGCTTGTGTATACAACATCGATCAAGGTTCACGCGAGTTTCGATCATTAGATTGAGAACTCAAAAGTGACCGGAATAATCTTAGGTTTCTTTTGATTGTTTTTGTGACTAATGAACAAGAGAAAAGTTTGTTTAATCCAATCACAGGTTTGCAATTCAAAGAAAGGGAGACCACGCTCCTAGGTGATCCACGTTCGTGCTAGGATTGAAGATCTTGCGGATTACCATCGACGTAAGTCAATCGGATCACGCGACAAGAGGTATTAATCTTTTGTTATATATATTATATATTTTTAATTGATTAAAAGGGTTTAAGGTTCATAAAAGGAAATTTTTTTTAAAAGCTACTAAATCTAATTTTTAGTCTCGCTTCCGCTGCGGGTATATTTTTTCCCTACAATTCAATGGATGATAGAGCTAGATCTAGATGTGTTCTCTGTATTTTTCTCTGATATCTCGATGCCTTTGAAGATGGAGGGGCGATCTATATATATGCACTCTTGGACATGTACTGATAACTGCTTGATTCGTTGAGGTGGCGCCTTGTTCGCTATTTGGTCGCTATGGCGACCCTGGTGCGTAAAATGGTTAGATGAGAAGGTCGCCACGAAAACCATCTTTCTCGCTATTTGGCAAGTGGCGACCATGAGTATTTTGTGTAGAGGTCGCCACTTGCACCTCTAGGTCGCCATGGCGACCATAAGTGGCGACCCTGCAAATGTGAGGAGGTTGCCACTTGCAACATCAAGGTCGCCATGGCGACTCTAAGTGGCGACCATGCCTTGAGTGCACTGGGTCACCATTTGCAAGGGAGGTCGCCATGGCGACCCCACCTGGTTGATTTGGGGACTTTCTGTCGCCATGGCGCTCAAGTGGCGACCTTATGATGTCTTTGGAGAATCCTCTGTCGCCATGGCGCTCATGTAGCGACCTCTCATGTCCAAGTGGCAAAAATGCCCTGTTCCTTCCCATTTGTGAGACATTTTCGCACAAGTCCTCCACTTTCATCTCAATTGCTTCTGAAACCTAATAAAACCTGAAACACTCAATTTAACAACATTAAACACGGGGAAATACCCGAGAATCAAGCTAAAAGAATCAGAAATGAGGGCCAAAATCATACCAATTTTGGCTTGATCAAATACCCCCAAACTAATCTTTTGCTAGTCCTCGAGCAAAACAATCACAAGCAAACCCCCAAAAACATGCAAATAGATATTTCAAAGGTTATCACTTCAAATGATCAATGTGCGAAGCTAAAATGAAGAGATTAAAACAGTTATGCCATGGTGAGGATTTAAACATGAAAGAGCATGTATAGTTAAGATTAAAAACGTGCCACCTTTAGACATAATTGTACGCAATGCGATCTCACATTCAAAATGCCAAAGCTTCAAAGCAAAGGTGCTATTAGTTTAGAATGTAATTCGCTTTGATACTAAACCTCACCGGATTCTCTCTTCTTTTCTCCAAGACTCCTAGGTTCACTCAATATTGTACATGTGCAATATGAATTCATGTTATGGCAACAAATTGATTGCACATGCTAATCATTAAAAACGCAATTTCCTGAAAAGTGATCTCATGAATGGAATTGCAAGCCATGAATTAGAAAGAACATGCATCAACCAAATTTGTACAAAATGGACAATCCTAAAGATGATGAAGGTCTTTTCTTTGGTTTTAATGGGGCCTAAGGTCATGGTGAAACAAAGAATGGAAAAATGGATAACAAGGAACCTAATGATTACATTAAGGCATACATTCTAATTTTTTAAGTTCCACAAGATTCACACATATTGTTCACACTTCAAGGTGTCCAGGCTCTCACAATTATACTTGTGTATGCTACTCCTATTTTCAACTTGAGTAGTTCAATGATTTCTCTTTCCTTTCTAGGCCATTTGTGCCTAATTTCTTGGTTCTCTTTTTCTTTGCTTTTTCTTTGCTTGCCAATTCTTTTCTTTTCATGCTTTTCATTTTTCTTTTCTTTTCACATTCTTTTCAAGCTTTTGTTTTCTTTCATTTTTTTTTTCTCTTTTTCAAACATCTCTTGCTTTGTAAGACTCGTACACACATTTACATGCCTAGGTACACACCTTACATTTACAAATTCAAAATTTTACATTGATTTCCTAAGCCTTAGTAAATCATTTGGTCAAGGTAAGTCAATTATTATAAGGCTATAAGGTTCATGTAGATGTGGTTCATGAAAGAAAAAGCTTCAAATGTGTTTGGCTTCAAAGTGGCTTGGGAGCACACATAATCAAATTGGTTGGAAGTGTTTAGGCCAAGATGGTTTTCACATGCATCGCCTAAAATCATTTCTAAAGATTTGTCCACTAAGCAAAATAAGGCATCCACAAGCAGTCCATAATATTCTATGGCAAACAACATTTAGTGCAAATGAGACCAATACATGTTTGTATGAGTGTTTGAGAATGAATGTGTAAAGAGTGAATGTTTACAACTCAACATATGCTTTTTAAAGGCTGTGTTTGTGATCCTCACGGGAATCTCCACTATTAATTCTTGGCCATCAAGCAACTTGATAATTCACTCAACATTAAGAGAAAAAGACTAACGCACTTTGTTCAATGACACCCTCAGTGGCATGGTGTTAATCTATACCAAACACTCTCAAACATGCACAATTCTTCACTACATCATGTAAAGAACAATCTCCACAAGCAAAGCATGCTCAAATATGGCAATATCGCAAAATATTTTTGAAAAATTTGGCACACAATTTTTGAAAACCAAGCATCATGGCGTTGCGCAAACGTACCCCCAACCTAAATTTGACATTGTCCTCAATGTTCATGGGTGGAAAAAATAATAACAACAAGCGCAACCCAATAAGTTTCAAGCAATAATCCAAAAAGCAAAGGCAAAAACAAAATATTTCAATAATCCGGCATATTGCCCCTCTCAATCATCCATACACAAAATCCCAACAACACATATAATCAATAAGGCACCAATGTCCTAAATCCACTACCAAAATCCAATCCACACCCTTATTCTATGCGGAAGCAAAATAAAGGCAAAAATGAAAAAAAAAATAAAGATCAAAAGGAAAAGAAATGCGAATAAGCATAAATCAAACTAAAATATCCAACAATATAATCCAAAAATAAAAACATAAACTAGAAATGTCCAAATAAAATGATAGAAAATGCAAATGATGGAAAGGTAAAATAAATCCTAAAAATGCTAGTAGGCCAACTAATCTGAATCCTCCTCCTCATCCTATTCTACTCTACCCTTCCCTTTCGGGTCCTTCCTTCTCTGCTCCCTTGCTAAAGTCGCTCTCCTAGACTGCTCCTCTCTCCATCTCCTCTGCGCAGCTGCCTCATCAATGGGAGGACCTCCCACATAACGGGGCCCCTGATCAGTCAAGGAACGGGCCATGGCCTCCTCTAACTGTGCTGCCTCCTCAACAGCCGACTATGTAGTCTGAAATACGAAGTCAGGCTCCTCTGTGCTATGTCCTGAAGGTGCAGTGGGGGTAGGTGGAATCACTGTGGTGGGCTTCTTCGGCCTCCTGACATATGGGGTGAGCCTCAGATCATGGCGGAGGTCTGTAAAACCTGTGATCACTGTCTCACTCAAATCCTGAATCAGGCTTTCCAACCTCAGCTGCCTGTCCTCCAAGGCCTTCTGCCTTTCTTCAATCGCAAGTTTATCAGCATGAAGGATATCAAAATCACCAGTCTGAGTCTTCCTAATGCGCTGTACACCATCTAGAATCCGAAGACCTAACGGCTGCCCATGATCATCACAAATAGGAATCTCCTCCTCCTCATCATCATCGTCCTCCTCAGGAATCACTCTCTCAAATTCTTCCCTAACACTAGTGCCAGCCTCTGAACTCCGCACTCTCCTACGTTTCCCACCAGTAGGTATCTCCCCATGCTTTATCATCAAGCGTCGCCAGGTGGTCAAGTCCATATCTGACATGGGTGGCTTAAGTATGTCCCCGGATACATCTACACTCGCCAGCTTGCAGGCCTCTGTGATCAAACATGGGAAAATGAGGATATCTGTCTCTGATTCATTCCTCCCAATCCGCTGAATCTCCATCTTCACAATAATACCCACATTAATAGGCTGCCTCTCAATGATACTATGAAGGATCCTAACCACCTCAAATGGTACAGTGGATCTGTGGGAAACTAGCCTGAGGGAAGAATTGAGGAAGATGTGCCAAAAAGCTTGCTCAATCTTCAAGTTTGATTGCTTGAGAGGGAATCTCTTCACCATCCATATAGTCATAGGAGTGATGGTCATCGTGTTAGCAAATTCCACCAAATTCTTCATATACAAGGGATTCGTGGTGATCCCTTCCACCATCCTTTCACGCAACCCCTCAATTTCCAACAATGTAGTCCCAAAGTAGATATTAATGTCCGGTACATTCAAGTAAATGGGAACCCCTCTCACTAGAATAGGACCAACCCTCATATACTCTCCGGGATTCATTCCCGCATAAAACTCCTTCACTAGGCTCTCACTATAGTGTGGAGGAGTGGCTGCCAATCCTCCCCATCCCAAGTCATTCACAGTTGCTGGGATAGGGGTATCCCTTAAACTCTCCAAATCAATGCCTCTCTCAAGCCACATCTTCTTCTCAGCAAACGTCTCTAATCTGTCATCAAAATTCCTATTGAGTTTGCATTCAGGGACCACCTTTCTCTTAGGAGTGGGGGTCTTGCTACCTTTTCCTCCCTTGTTTGGTAATTTCATCTTAGGAGCCATATCACACAATCTAAAACGAAAATTCTGTCTAAAATCCGGTAGCACAACGACGTTTCAACACCAATCCGACACTCTTTGAATGCCCTCAATCAATCAAAACTACTACCACACTTCCACAATCACTTCTATATGAATCAAACCGCACAAAATCCAATCCTAAGCACTAATCACTTCAAATCAAACTCAAAACCACCCTTAGTGATTCTAGATGCAATGTAGGAAGGATTTAATCAAAAGAATTGAAGAACTAGAGTGATTGCTTACCGGATTTGAAGATTATGTGCGTGCCACGGCTTTGGAATTAGGAGAATTTGAGAAGAGAGGACTTTTGTTTGTGCGGCGTTATGTTTGAGTAGCAACTTATAGTTGAACGCCATTTGTGCCCCTCGGTCGCCATGGCGACCGAGAAGGATTTTGAAATTTGCATGTGGTCGCCATTTGCACAAGTAAGGTCGCCATGGCGACCAAATGGCGACCATACCTGATATGTAAAGGTCGCCATTTGCAACATGTGGTCGCCATGGCGACCATGTATGTGGCGACCTCTGAATTCTTCTTGTAAGTGAGGTCGCCACTTGTGTGCAAATAGCGACCAAATGGCGACCCTTACTTGAGGTCCTCTTCTGAATGTATTTTCATCACCTGCAATGAAACAAAATCCACAAATAAGCTCATATTTCAAACCACTATCAAGAATAGAAGGACACTTATTCAGAAAAACAAAACAAACAAAAGAAATACACACAACAAGCAAAATTTAAAACACCAACATTTTTATTCTTGGCATGAAATGTAAAAACCAAATGTAAATCCTACTACTGCATCCTACCATGCGAAATGGAATCATGATGCTCATCACCCAAGTCAACCACATTATAACTCATTTTCTTCTTGACTACCCAAATTGGACCCATAGACTCATCCCGGACTTGATCTACCAAATCCTTCCTTACCCAAATTTTCTTTACATGGCTAGATCTCATTCTAGGTCTAGTTTTCTCATGATTAACATGCTTCAAAAATTCAAAGCACCTAGACTTTACATGACCCTTTTTATGACAAAAATAACAAGTTAAAGGATATGAAGGAAATCTTCCCTTTTGCATTGGAGGTTTAGGCCTTGAGGGACCGTTATTGGTGAGTTCCTTGATGGCTTGATCCATTCGATCTATCTCCACCAAATAGTCGCACTCCTTCACCTTAGCAACCTTCAAAGACATCTCCCTCTTGCTCAATTCCTCATTCAACTCCTCAATTGCCTTGTTCTTGGCATCTACACTCATGAGGGTCTTTCTCATCTTTCTTGAGAACTCTTCCTCAAATTCTTCAGTGAGTTTAGCCAAATCCCCAAGCTCTTTTACCGACACCTCATTCTCCATGGTGAGAGCCACATTGATCTTTTTGAGCTTATGGTTCCGTCTTGCTAAATCATCAAGCTTCTTCTCTAAAACATATTTCTCCGCCTTAAGAACCTCCACTTCAAGCATGAGCTCTTGGTTAGAATTCTTGAGCCCTTCAATCTCAGAGTCACCAATGCTCTCAACTTCGTCCTCTTGGCTACTCTTTTCATACAATTGCACCAATTCATATACTTTTCCACCCGTTGACCTTGGTGGTTGCACCTCAACCACATAGCAACTCTCAATGCTTTTTAGGTCATCATTGCATATGGTTATGTCAATCTCAAGTTCTTTCTCAAATGCATGCATACAAACTTTCCTCTTGCAAACATCGATCTTCATTTGAGCGGTAGCCATGAATGGTCTACCAAGGAGAACTTGCCACTCCCTAACATCTTTTGACTTGTTAACAATGTCAAGGACTACAAAATCCGTTAACACCACTATTCCGTCAATGACAATTGGGACATCCTTTATTTCACCACTCGATGATAGTGAGGATTGATCTGCTAGCATAAGTTTCTTCCCGGTTGGCTTCAATCCTACCAAACCCAACTTCACATAAGTAGATAGGGGCATCATACTCACACTTGCTCCCAAATCTAGTACTCCTTTAAGCACCCCACTATCCCCTATCGATATAGGAATCACAAAACTTCCCGGATCTTCCACTTTCTGAACATATGCTTCTTCAAACAACATAGCCTCATCCCTAGCTCCATCCTTCTTGACAAAATTTCCCTCCTTAGCTTGCTCGGTATGGCTTGGAAACTTCCCCTTTTCTTGCTTTTGTAGGGCTTCGGCAATTTGCCCCATTTGGGTCTCCAATTTCCTGAAAGATGCCTCTAGGTTGCCAAACCTTTGGCCACTAGCTTGCATGAAACTTGTCAAGGTATTCTCGGCTCTTTGGAAACCTTGCATCATACCTCTCATCTCTTCATCAATGTTTCGGCGAGGTTGATACGAGCTAGATTGAGCATTGTTGTTGTTGTTCCATTGGTTTCCTCCCCATTGGTTTCCTCCTTGGGGAAATCCTCCTTGTGGTAATCCTCCTTGTGTTTGATTTTGACGGTAACCCCCTTGTGAGCTACCTCCTTGGTTGTACACCCCTTGTTGTTGATTTCCTTGTTGTTGATTTCTTGGTGGTGGGTTTAAAATGTTGTTGTTGTTGTTTGACCAAGAAAGGTTTGGGTGATTCCTCCATAGTTGAGCATGGTTGTTGAAATAGGAGTTGTTTCCTTGTTCTTGGAATCCCATAGCTTGAACCTCCTCTTGCTCTTGACCTTGACCTTGAAAAGTGTCCTCAAACCCTTCGTTCTCATTAAAGTGCCCGCTTGAGCCTCCTTCTTGCTTTCCTAGCAACTTCACTCCCGCCTTCGGAAATCCCATACTCTCTATATGAGAAGTCAAGGTCTCCACCTTCTTGTTTATCCTTGAGATTTCGATGGCGGCCTCCGTACTAGCATTTACATCAAATTTCCCACCTCGAATACTGTTGGCATTCCTTTGCTGAGAGTTTTGTGCCAACATCTCATAGATGTCATATATCTCCGAAGCGGTCTTGGTGTCATATGAACCTCCACAAGCGTTATCCACCAACACCTGGGAGAACCGAGTTAAGCCTCCTTGGAAACAAGACACCTTGTATTCCTCAGTGAACATGTGAGGAGGGCATTGGGCCACAAAGCGTTGATACCTCTCCCATGACTCATGAAATAGCTCCCCCTCACTCTCATAAAAATCTGCTATCTTCACCTTTAACTCTTTTGCTTTCCTAGCCGGAAAGAATCTGTTGAAAAACACATTGCAAATTTGACCCCAACTTGTCAATGATCCTGGCCTAAGCCCCATGAGCCATGTCATAGCCGCATCCTTCATACAATACTGGAAGCAACGCATTTGCAACTGTTCACGCGTGAGACGCATGATGGGGAAGGTCTCAATAATAGCACTGTACTCCTTCATGAACTGGAGGCAGTCTTCATTCAACTTCCCATGAAATGAAGGCAAGAGGTTGACGTGCATTGTCCTCAACTCATAACCCCTAGCAACCAGGTCTAACACGATAGGCGATGGTTGGTTCCCGATATCCGGCAAGGCATACTCCCCCATGGTTATCCTTTGACCACGGTTGGTTTGAGTCTCTTCCATCATCTCCTCTCTAAAAGGAGCTTCGTCTTCCCTACCATGTTGTTGTCCTTCGGTACTCATAGTTTGTCTTGGAATTTCTTCGAACTCTCTCACACGGCTAGTGCCTTCTAGTGGGGGATGAACACCTCTACCTAGAGATCTCCTACCGTGCATAAAACTGAGCACCTGAAAAAGGAATAAATAAAGAGATACAAGGAAAGAAAAAAGTAAAAACAACACTATGAACAAGTCAATAACCACAAAACAAAATACTAAACTAACAATCTACAATATACCAATAAAATGTGAAGAAAAGTCAATCTATGTAATCAACGCTACCAATTCCCCGGCAGCGGCGCCATTTTTTGATGAGGTCGTTTGTGTACTTAACAAAATTAATATTAGTATAGATTTTTGGTTGATTCTTGAAAACTCTTTTAAGCCACTTAATCCTTTTAAAATGTGATTTGATAGCAAAATAGTGAGCAAGTTCGTTCCACAGGGAATGGAGTGTTAATTAAATAAATTGACTAATCTTAGAACAATAAAGTAAATCATATTGTTTGATAGATGTGTGGTTTCTAAAACCACAAATGCTAACTACTCAAATGAAAATACACAAAATATGTTATGAAAAATAGAATACTCAACACCTTGATAAGAATAGTGATAAAATCAATTAATGAGATAGCTAGGGAATAGATCGATTAACAATTGAATGTGGGTAAGCTAACTAGCTTCATTAATGTACCAATCTCATTATGTTAACCACTTAGAGGCTTAGATTAGTGGGGTTGATATACCCACCACTAATCTATCCTATCCAATGGGTTCTTAATCACATAAGGATTGTCAATCCACATATGAATATATAACAAATCACTCCACTCAAGATAGCAATCAACAAGTGATATACAAGTCAATTATAATGAATGGAATCTAATTAATTTGAATGAATAGAACACATAAGAGATTCATTACAAGCTAAGCTAAACCCACAACCAATTGATCCTCAAATCTATCCCCTAGATTAGGGGTTTAGTTACACATATTTGCAATGAATGAAAAGAAGTAAATGATAAGGAAATAACCCTTGGGTCACCTTCTTTAAGCTTGATCCTTCTTCTCCTCTATGCTCCTAGATGCAAGGAATGGAGGTTGAGGAAATGTCTTGGAATGTGGGTGTTTTGGTGGAAAGTTACTAAGGATGTTGGTGGAGAAATGGTGGGATGAGGAATGATGTAGTGAAGTAATCAAGGTTTTGTGTTGAGGGTTGGATGGATTAGATGAGTTCAAGGAGAGAAATGGAGGATGAGGAATGGTGTTCCATGGATGATAGAGCTAGATGTAGATGTGTTCTCTGTATTTTTCTCTGATATCTCGATGCCTTTGAAGATGGAGGGGCGATCTATATATATGCACTCTTGGACATGTACTGATAACTGCTTGATTCGCTGAGGTGGCGCCTTGTTCACTATTTGGTCGCTATGGCGACCCTGGTGCGTAAAATGGTTAGATGAGAAGGTCGCCACGAAAACCATCTTTCTCGCTATTTGGCAAGTGGCGACCATGAGTATTTTGTGTAGAGGTCGCCATGGCGACCATAAGTGGCGACCCTGCAAATGTGAGGAGGTCGCCACTTGCAACATCAAGGTCGCCATGGTGACCCTAAGTGGCGACCATGCCTTGAGTGCACTAGTTCGCCATTTGCAAGAGAGGTCACCATGGCGACCCCAAGTGGCGACCCCACCTGGTTGATTTGGGGACTTTCTGTCGCCATGGCGCTCAAGTGGCGCCCAAGTGGCGACCTTCTGATGTCTTTGGAGAATCCTCTGTCGCCATGGCGCTCATGTAGCGACCTCTCATGTCCAAGTGGCAAAAATGCCCTGTTCCTTCCCATTTGTGAGACATTTTCGCACAAGTCCTCCACTTTCATCTCAATTGCTTCTGAAACCTAATAAAACCTGAAACACTCAATTTAACAACATTAAACACGGGGAAATACCCGAGAATCAAGCTAAAAGAATCGGAAATGAGGGCCAAAATCATACCAATTTTGGCTTGATCAGTGTTAAATTGAGTGTTTCAGGTTTTCTCAGGTTTCAGGAGCAATTGGGATAAAGTTGAGGACTTGTGTGCAAAAAGGTTCACAAATGGGAAGAAACAGGACATTTTCGCCACTTAGGCAAGATGAGGTCGCTACATGATCGCCATGGCGACAGAGGATTATTCAGAATTTCAGAAGGTCGCCACTTGGTCGCCACTTGGTAGCCATGGCGACAGAAAGTCTCAAAAATGCATCAGGTGGGTTGCCATTTGGGGGTCGCCATGGCGACCCACCCTTTCAAATGGCGACCTCACTCCTTAAAGCAGGGTCGCCACATATGGTCGCCATAGTGACCTTCATGTGCAAGTGGCGACCTCTTCATAATTTGCTCATGGTCACCACTTGCTAAATGGCGAAAAAGATGGTGTTCATGGCGACCTTTGCATCTAACCGTTTTGTGCACCAGGGTCGCCACAGCGACAAAATAGCAAACTTGGTGCCACATCAACGAATCAAGCAGTTATCAGTACATCTCCAAGAGTATGTATATATAGAACAGCCGTTCATATTCAGAAAGGAGATCCAGACTTGAGAAGAGCACGAAATTGCTTACATTGAGATCTAGCTTTCTCATCCATGGCACACCATTCCTCATCCTCCATTTCTCTACTTGTACTCATCTAATCCCATCCAAACCTCAACACAAAACCTTGACTACTTCCCTAAATCATTCCTCTCCTACCATTTCTCTACCCAAATTCCTTTGTCACTTTCCACCAAAACACCCACATTTCAAGACATATCCTCTACTTCCATTCCTTGCATTTAGGAGCATAGAGGAGAAGAAGGATCAATCTTAAAGAATGAGGCACAATGGTGATTTCCTTACTATTTACTTCTTTTCATTTATTGCTGTTATCAGAAAATCATCAATGGGGTGAAATTCCAAATAACAACTTTAAAAGGACTATGATCGAGATTGATCCCGGTCGGAGGGGTATCACGTAGTTTTATACTGACTATGTCCCTGTCAATGCAAGTATGATATAGAACACTGGAAATCAGATAAGAATGAGCTTTTGTTGATCGTCACTTTGCATTACAGATATACGAACTATGTTTTTAGGGGTTAACAACAATGTATGGAGATTTGGTGAGTAATGGAGATGGAGGTGATGGTGAATCTGTGCCTATCGATAAGTAGAATTTGAACGTAGGGTTTTTTTTTTTCTTCTCCTTCGATCCCCTTTCCGTGAATAAACTGTTTGTTTATGTAGGTTCTGTTACTTGTCATGCACTCCTATGATTTAGTTCTAGGGTTTGGCCGCTGCCGAACCTTTTTTCCTTTCTAGGAGATAATCTTGGAGCTCTTAAGTGTAGAATCCATACTTTCCTTCCTAGGAGGAGTCAATCTCGTAGGTAAATCTTTCCTTCCTATGAGGACTCTAAATGTGCTGACCTGCTCAAAATAGGACTCTCTGGCAAGATGGAGTATATCTCCTCTGTTTTATCTGAACCGCGGCGTTTTAATGTGGAGCTTTTAATCCTGGCATAAGAGTCTTGCTATTTGGTATCTTCCTGCTTGGCGGGGTAGTTATTTTAGAGGGTGTGAACCACTAGCGAGTCCTGCTATTGAAACAGGGGAGGATCTAGCTGATACCTTATCGGGATGCTTAGTGGTACTCCGTGTCGGGGTGCTGCGGGGTCTATAGGAAGCCCGGTCATAGCGAGGTTGGATCCCGCTGTGAGTTCTAGTGAGTAATCCGGCTCGCGGCCATAATTATGAATTAAGATGTTGGCAGGGTCTTTGAGAAGCTGGGGAGAAGCCGGACCGGACCCCGCTGGAGGGGGTATACACTTGGATCAGTCGGGGTCCCTCTTCTTCCGGATTAGTTGGGACACCGTCTCTCACGGGGTAGCTGGTAGCCCGTCTCAGAGCAATGCTGTCTGGATTCTTTTGTATCAAGGTGGAAAATTATTCTTTGGTCCTCCACCAATTTTGGTGGTTAACAATTGCTAATATGTGTAACTAAACCCCTAATCTATGGGATAAAATTTGAGGATCAATTGGTTGTGGGTATTAGCTTTAGCTTGTAATGAATCTCTTATGTGTTCTATTCATTCAAATTATTAGATTCTATTCATTATGTAATTGACTTGTATATCACTTGTTAATTGCAATCTTGAGTAGAGTAATATGTTATATATTCATATGTGGATTGACACTCGTTGTGTGATTAAGAACCCATTGAATAGGATAGATTAGTGGTGGGTATATCAACCCCACTAATCTAAGCCTTTAGTGGTTAACATAAAGAGATTGGTACATTAAAGTAGCTATATGGCATTCCCCACATTCAATTGTTAATCAATCTATTCCCTAGCTATCTTATTAATTGTTTTCATCACTATTCTTATCAAGGTTGTTGAGTATTCTATTTTTCATAACATTTGTGTATTTTCAATTTAGTAGTTAGCATTGGTGGTTTTTGAAACCACACATCTATCAAACACTATGATTTATTTTACTTGTTCAAGATTAGTCAATCTATCTAATTAGCACTCCATATCCCTGTGGAACGAACTTGCTTAGCATTTGCTATCAAATCACATTTTAAAGGATTAAGTGGCTTAAAAGGGTTTTCAAAGATCAAACAAAATTATATCATTTTTGTGAGTGCACGACGGCTTATCAAAAATTGGCGCCGCTGCCGGGGAGTGGTAGCGTTGATTACATAGTGCATTTTCTTTAGTTGCTCATATTGAAAAGTGGTATTAAACTGTAGGCTTCATTGGAATTCTTTACGTGGTATTGTGGTGTTGTGCGAATTTCAGGAAATGGATTCTCTTGCGGAACAAATGGCAAATTTTAGTAGAGAAATGACGACATTTGCCACAAGGTCCTCAAGGGGAGTGGAGAGACAAGTAAGAGTGCCCGAGGAGGTGGAGTTCCATGAAGAAGGTATGGAAGACGAGATGAGACGAAACCTTCAAGTAACATAAGCAACCTATGAGAAGCTTTTGAATGGATTTATAGATGCCAGTCAAAGTCGGTTCTTAAAGCTAGAAGAATCAATTGGTGGACTTGAAGGGCATGTAGGAAGGATTGCGGATAAGGTGTTAAGTGGAGAGGTAATAGGCTCAAGTGACTCTCTCAATTTTGGTAGTGCAAAAGCCATTTTGAGAAGCGGGAGAGTAGTGAATAATGGAAGAAATGAGGGGGTCACTGTTGATAACAACAACTCACCTATAGAAGGTAATGATGAAGAAGATGTAGTGCTTGCGAGAGAGACCGTTGATAGGAAGAAGGCTCTAATTCCGGAAGAAGTAGAACCACCAAAGGGAAATCCTAGTAACAACACACCTCTTAACCCCAGTTTCTCAAGAGTACCATACCAGAGGAGGTTGAAGAAGGGTAGGATGGAACAATCGTTCAAGGATATCTATGATGTGCTTTCTAAAGTAACGATCAATCTACCTCTTCTAGAGGCAATTCAGAAGATACCGGCGTATGGGAAGTTTTTCAAAGAGTTGAAAAAGGAGAAGCACAGGTTTAGGCCGAAGAATCAAGAGAGACTTGACGAGAATGCAAGTGCGGTCATTCAGAAGAGACTCCCGCCGAAGCTTAAAGATCCAGGAAGTTTCATTATCAATATAACAATTGGTGAAGAGGGACAAGTGAGGGCTATGCTTGATCTAGGGGCAAGCATCAACTTGATGCCTTTCTCAATTTACAGGAAGTTGGGGTTGAATGAGTTAAGACCAACCAAAATGTCTCTCATTTTGGCGGATCAATCGGCTAGGCAACCTAGAGGGATAGTTGAGGATGTCCTTATCTAGGTTGATAAGCTAATCATCCCTGTAGACTTTGTAGTGCTAGAAATTGAGACCGATCCGGATGAAAAAGACTCTGTGATTCTTTTGGGACGCCTTTTTGATGAGGTCGTTTGTGTACTCAACAAAATATTAATAATAGAGATTATGGTTGATTCTTGAAAACTCTTTTAAGGCCACTTAATCCTTTTAAAATGTGATTTGATAGCAAAATAGTGAGCAAGTTCGTTCCACAGGGAATGAGGTGCTAATTAGATAAATTGACTAATCTTAGAGCAATAAAATAAATCATATTGTTTGATAGATGTGTGGTTTCTAAAACCACAAATGCTAACTACTCAAATGAAAATACACAAAATATGTTATGAAAAATAGAATACTCAACACCTTGATAAGAATTGTGATAGAAATCAATTAATGAGATAGCTAGGGAATAGATCGATTAACAATTGGATGTGGGTAAGCTAACTAGCATCATTAATGTACCAATCTCATTATGTTAACCACTTAGAGGCTTAGATTAGTGGGGTTGGTATACCCACCACTAATCTATCCTATCCAATGGGTTCTTAATCACACAAGGATTGTCAATCCACATATGAATATATAACAAATCACTCCACTCAAGATAGCAATCAACAAGTGATATACAAGTCAATTATAATGAATGGAATCTAATTAATTTGAATGAATAGAACACATAAGAGATTCATTACAAGCTAAGCTAAACCCACAACCAATTGATCCTCAAATCTATCCCCTAGATTAGGGGTTTAGTTACACATATTTGCAATGAATGAAAAGAAGTAAATGATAAGGAAATAACCCTTGGGTCACCTTCTTTAAGCTTGATCCTTCTTCTCCTCTATGCTCCTAGATGCAAGGAATGGAGGTTGAGGAAATGTCTTGGAATGTGGGTGTTTTGGTGGAAAGTTACTAAGGATTTTGGTGGAGAAATGGTGGGATGAGGAATGATGTAGTGAAGTAATCAAGGTTTTGTGTTGAGGGTTGGATGGATTAGATGAGTTCAAGGAGAGAAATGGAGGATGATGAATAATGTTCCATGGATGATGATCTAGATCTAAAATGAGTGTTCTCTGAATTTTTTCTCTGATTTTTCGATGCTTGAAGATGGAGAGACGCTTCATATATATACTCACTCATGGACATGTACTGGTAACTGCTTGATTTGCTGATGTGGAGCCCAGGTCGCTATTTGGTCGCTATTTGGTCGCTATGGCGACCCTGGAGCGTAAAACGGTTAGATGAAAAGGTCGCTTCGAAAACCATCTTTCTCGCTATTTGTCAAGTGGCGACCATGACCAATATGTGTAGAGGTCGCCACTTGTAACCTCTAGGTCGCCATGGCGACCATAAGTGGCGACCCTGGAAAAGTTAGGAGGTCGCCATTTGCACAATCAAGGTCGCCATGGCGACCCTAAGTGGCGACCATGCCTTGAGTGCACTAGGTCGCCACTTGCAAGGGAGGTCGCCATGGCGACCCCACCTGATTGTTTTTGTGACTTTCTGTCGCCATGGTGCTCAAGTGGCGACCAAGTGGCGACCTTCTGATGCCTTTGGAGGATCCTCTGTCGCCATGGCGCTCATGTAGCGACCTCTTATGTCCAAGTGGTGAAAATGCCCTGTTTCTTCCCATTTGTGAGACATTTTCGCACAAGTCCTCCACCTTCATCTCAATTGCTTCTGAAACCTAATAAAACCTGAAACACTTAATTTAACAACATTAAACACGGGGAAATGCCCGAGAATCAAGCAAAAAGAATCGGAAATGAGGGCCAAAATCATACCAATTTTGGCCTGATCAAATACCCCCAAACCCATCTTTTGCTAGTCCTCGAGCAAAAACAATAACAAGCACACCCCCAAAAACATGCATAGAGATATTTCAAAGGTTATCACTTCAAATGATCAATGTGCGAAGCCAAAATGAAGAGATTAAAACAGTTATGCCATGGTGAGGATTTAAACATGCAAGAGCGTGTATAGTTATGATTAAAAACGTGCCACCTCAGACATAATTGTACGCAATGCGATCTTACATTCAAAATGCCAAAGCTTCAAAGCAAAGGTGCTATTAGTTTAGAATGTAATTCGCTTTGATACTAAACCTCACCGGATTCTCTTTTTTTTTCTCCAAGACTCCTAGGTTCACTCAAATTTGTACATGTGCAATATGAGTTCATGTTATGGCAACAAATTGATTGCACATGCTAATCATTAAAACGCAATTTCTTGAAAGTGATCTCATGAATGGAATTGTAAGCCATTAATTAGAAAGAACATGCATCAACCAAATTGTACAAAATGGACAATCCTAAAGATCATGAAGGTCTTTTCTTTGGTTGTAATGGGGCCTAAGGTTATGGTGAAACAAAGAATGGAAGAAATGGATATCAAGGGACCTAATGATTTCATTAAGGCATACATTCTAATTCTTTAAGTTCCACAAGATTCACACATATTGTTCCCACTTCAAGGTGTCCAGGCTCACAATTACACATGTGTATGCTACTCCTATTTTCAACTTGAGTAGTTCAATTACTTCTCTTTCTTTTCTAGGCCCTTTGTGCCTAATTTCTTGATTCCTTTTTCTTTGCTTTTCTTTGCTTGCCAATTCTTTTCTTTTCATGCTTTTCATCATATATTTTTTTTTTATATTCTCTTTTTTATTTTTATTTTTTTTTATTCTTTACAAGATTTTGTTTCCTTTTCCATTTTCAAACATCTCTTGCTTTGCAAGACTCTTACACACATTCACATGCCTAGGTACACACCTTATATTTATAAATTCAAAATTTTACATTGAGTTCCTAAGCCTTAGCGAATCATTTGGTCAAGGTAGGTCAATTATTATAAGGCTATAAGGTTCATGTAGATGTGGTTCATGAAAGAAAGGCTTCAAATGTGTTTGGCTTCAAAGGGGCTTGGGAGCACACATATTCAAATTGGTTGGAAGTGTTTAGGCCAAAGAGGTTTTCACATGCATCGCCTAAAATCATTTCTAAAGATTCGTCCATTAAGCAAAATAAGGCATCCACAAGCAGACCATAATATTCTATGGCAAACAACATTTAGTGCTAATGAGACCAAAACATGCTTGTATGAGTGTTTTAGAGTGAGTGTTTAAAGAGTGAATGTTTACAACTCAACGTATGCTTTTTAAAGGCTTTGTTTGTGATCCTCACGGGAATCTCCACTATTAATTCTTAGCCTTCAAGCAAATTTGATCATTCACTCAACATTAAGAGAAAAAGATTAACGTATTTTGTTCAATGACACCCTAAGTGGCATGGTGTTAATTTAAACCAAACACTCTCAAACATGCACAATTCCTCACTACATCATGTAAAGAACAATCTCCACAAGCAAAGTGATGAGAATAAGGGAGCTGCACCAAGGGACCCATTGCATGTTCCGGTTGGGCCAATAACAAGGGCTAGGGCTAGGAGATTCAAAGAGGCACTCAATGGCCTGATCCAAGACACTTGGGCTGATTCTAAATTGTTGGAGCCCAAGATAAGCCCACATGAAGACCAAGGCTTAATTAATGTCATCAAGGCAATGGATTGGGCCAAATAAGAGAAGACTTGGGCTTTTGGAGGAATTTCATTTGGAGGAATTTCAATTTTAATTTTTTTGTTTTCCTTAAATTAGGCATGTTGCCTACCTTGTCTTTTCCTTAAATTAGGCATGTTGCCTACCTTTTCTTTTTCTTAAATTAGGCATGTTGCCTACCTTGTCTTTTCCTTGAATTAGGCATGTTGCCTACCTTTTCTTTTCCTTAAATTAGGCATGTTGCCTACCTTTTCTTTTCCTTGAATTAGGCATGTTGCCTACCTTTTCTTTTCCTTGAATTAGGCATGTTGCCTAACCTTGTCTTCTAGGGTTTTAGTATAAAAGGAACCAACCTCTATGATTTTGGGGAGCTTGAATTTGAATGAAAAATGAGAGAGTTTTCTCTTTTGTTCCTTGAGAACTAATTGGAACTTATCAGATTTTCTCTGTGGCGTTCCTCCTTGACTTATCAATCAAGTCTTCCATCCTTGATTGTGGCGTCTTCCTTATACCAAGGTTCACATCTCGCTATAGGTGTTGGGTCGCGGTTTCCATCCGAACCAGAGGTTAGAACGATCCGAGGCATCATCCTTGTTACAATCAACGAGGATCGTATCAGTTGGTATCAGAGCTTCGGCATCTAACATCAGGTTTTATCTATCTTTGTTCTTCGTCTTCCTTTGAATTCCGTTCAAGTTCAGTACTCAAAAAAAAAAAAAAAAAAAAAAAATTTCAGAAGATCTTGATTGTTGATCAAGGTCGGTAAAAAAAAAAAAAAAAAAAAAAAAAAAAAAAAAAAAAAAAAAAAACGAGTACAAATTTTTTTTTTTTATTTTGAACGATCTTGTAGTTGAATATATATCAATCTTTGTCCTTCTTCTTCTGGTTTCGTGCAGTAGTAGCATTAAAATATATATATATATATATTCTTGGTAGTAGAAACAGCCCTATTATTTCAGTTTCATTGTAATTCGTTTGTGTGAACCTAGCAAATCTAAGTTTCTTGTGAACGTAGCTAAGAAATCCTGATTATTGTTTGGTTAGTTTGATAAGAACTTTTGAGGAAATTGTGAGTGGAAAAAGGCAAGAGTGGTGAGAAAATACTGAGGGTAAAAGCCGAATATGATGAGTGAAACACACGAGTGTTGAGTGAATTGATTATTCGAGCGAAACACGTGAGGGAGTGCCGTGAGGTCCTTTTTATTTTCTAATCTTTTTCTTGCAGGAAAAACATGTCTGACAACAAAGATAAAGGCACTACTGAGGATTCTTCCATTCCAGCAGATCTAAAGAATTGGAAGGAGGCATTAGTAGGGGAGATGAGACGAATGATGAGGGGAGAAATGGAGCACTTACATGAGCGCTTAGATAAAGTGGAAAGCGCACGTGCGGAACAGCCACGACCCGTTCACCAAGCACGTAGGAGAGAGAGAGTTCCGGTAAGGGAAGAAGTTAATGATTATTATGGGGATGAAAACGACATGGAAGGGGATGACCGCATGTCCAATGTGGGTGCGGGAAGATTTAGGCGTGGAATGGGAGGTAGAGGAGATAGGTATGGGAATAGAGAAGATAGGTATGGGAATAGAGGAGATAGGTATGGAGAGAGGGTTGATAATAATTTGGGTAATATCAAGGTGAAGATTCCAACCTTCCAAGGTAAAACTGATCCTGAAGCTTACTTGGAGTGGGAGAAAAGAATAGAGTTGGTGTTTGATTGCCATGATTACTCCGAATTGAAGAAAGTGAAATTGGCAGCCATAGAATTCACCGATTATGCTATTGTTTGGTGGGATCAATTGATTATGAGTAGGAGACGGAATGGAGAAAGACCTATTGAGACATGGGAGGATATGAAAACTGTTATGAGGAGGAGATTCATTCCAAGTCACTACTACAGGGGTTTGTTTCAAAAATTGCAAACTCTTACTCAAGGGTCTAAGTGTGTAGAAGACTACTACAAGGAGATGGAGATAGCCATGATTCGAGCTGATGTGGAGGAGGACCGAGAGGCGACAATGGCTAGGTTCCTAAATGGGCTACACCGAGACATTGCAAATGTAGTGGAGTTGCAACACTATGTTGAATTGACTGACATGGTACACATGGCCATCAAAGTGGAACAACAATTGAAGAGGAAGGGTTCCACACGGGTTGGGCAAAATTCGGGTTCTTCATCATCATGGAAACCGAATTGGAGCAAGAAAGAGGACCAGCCTAGTTTCAAGGCCAAAGCCGAACCTCCTAAAGATCATAAGGCCGGAGGCTCATTAAATCAAGGTAAATCAGATCCTCAACCTTCTAGAAACCGTGACATTAAATGCTTTAAGTGTTTGGGAGCAGGTCATATTGCATCACAATGCCCAAACAAGAGAGTAATGATTTTGAGGGATGATGGTGATATCGAATCCGAGGAAGAATCTGATGATGAGTCTATGCCACCTTTGGAGGATGCAAGTGACTTCGAATATCCGGTAGGTGGAGAGCTTTTGGTCGCAAGAAGAGCTCTTAGTGCTCAAGCCAAGGAAGAGGATGAGGTACAACGTGATAACATCTTTCACACACGCTGCCATGTTGATGACAAGGTATGTAGTATGATTATTGATGGGGGGAGTTGTACTAATGTGGCTAGCACTACTTTGGTGGAAAAATTAAATTTGACAACTTTGAAGCACCCAAAACCTTATAAATTACAATGGTTGAATGATAGTGGGGAAGTTAAGGTGAATAAACAGGTGTTGGTGTCATTTTCAATTGGAAAATATAAAGATGAAGTTATTTGTGATGTGGTACCAATGGATGCGAGTCATATTCTTTTAGGAAGACCATGGCAGTTTGATAGGCATGTGACTCATGATGGATATACAAATAGATACTCATTTGTACTCAATAAAAGGCCAATCACTCTTGTACCTTTAACCCCAAGCCAAGTATATGAAGATCAAGTGAGGTTAAAAAAAGAGAGAGATGTTAAAAAGGAGAGTGAGAGCTCAAAAGAAAGAGAGACAAAAGAGAGGGAGTCCGAAACAGCAAAAAAAGAAAAAAAGGCTGATGAGAAAAAAAAGGAGAGAAAACAAGTGAGCTTTTATGCACGAGGGAGTGAGATCAAAAGGGCTTTGTTTTCAAATCAGCCAATGATTGTACTTTTGTACAAAGAGGCTTGTTTTAGTGCTAACGAAATTGACTCTTCTTTGCCTAGTGTTGTTGTTTCCCTTTTACAGGACTTTGGTGAAGTGTTTCCCGAGGAGATGCCTATTGGTTTACCGCCAATAAGGGGGATTGAGCACCAAATTGATTTTGTACCCGGAGCGCCAATTCCAAATAGGCCCGCATATAGAAGTAATCCCGAGGAGACAAAGGAACTTCAAAGACAGGTTGAGGAGCTCATGGAAAAGGGGTATGTTCGTGAGAGTATGAGTCCTTGTGCGGTTCCCGTATTGCTTGTGCCTAAGAAGGACGGAACATGGAGGATGTGTGTTGATTGTCGTGCCATCAACAATATCACTGTAAAGTATCGACATCCTATTCCTAGATTAGATGATATGCTTGATGAATTGCATGGTTCTATTGTTTTCACAAAAATTGATCTTAAAAGTGGATATCATCAAATTAGGATGAAAGAAGGTGATGAGTGGAAAACTGCTTTCAAAACAAAGTATGGTTTATATGAGTGGTTAGTTATGCCTTTTGGGTTAACTAATGCACCAAGTACTTTCATGAGATTAATGAACCATGTATTGCGTGCTTTCATTGGGAAATTTGTGGTTGTTTACTTTGATGACATTCTGATTTATAGCAAGACTTTGGATGAGCATGTTGAACATTTAAAACTTGTTTTAGGTGTTTTAAGAACAGAAAAATTGTTTGCTAATTTAAAAAAGTGTACATTTTGCACAGATAAGCTTGTATTTCTGGGTTTTGTTGTTAGTGTTAAGGGAATTGGGGTTGATGAGGAAAAGGTTAAGGCAATTAGGGAGTGGCCGAAACCGACAAATGTGGGACAAGTGAGAAGTTTTCATGGGTTGGCTAGTTTCTATAGGAGGTTTGTGAAAGACTTTAGTAGTCTAGCTGCACCTTTAACTGAAGTTATCAAAAAGAATGTGGGATTTAAGTGGGGTAATGAACAAGAAAAGGCATTTAACTTGATTAAGGACAAACTAACTAATGCACCTTTGCTTGCTTTGCCTGACTTTGCTAAAGCTTTTGAGATTGAGTGTGATGCTTCAGGAATAGGTATTGGAGCTGTTCTAATGCAAGAAGGACGTCCCATTGCATTTTTTAGTGAGAAGATAAATGGAGCAGCCTTGAATTATCCTACCTATGACAAGGAGATGTATGCGTTGGTTAGGGCATTGGAGACTTGGCAACACTACCTTTGGCCAAAGGAATTTGTGATCCACACGGATCATGAGTCCCTAAAGCATTTAAAGGGGCAACATAAGCTAAATAAGCGGCATGCCAAGTGGGTGGAGTTCATAGAAACATTTCCATATGTGATCAAGTACAAGAAAGGTAAGGAAAACGTCGTCGCTGATGCTTTGTCTAGAAGGTACGTTTTACTTTCCACTTTGGATGCTAGATTGTTTGGTTTTAACTACATTAAAGAATTGTATGTGGAAGATGCTGATTTTGGCAATGTATTCAATGCATGTGAAAATGTTGCATTTGGCAAGTTTTATAGGCATGATGGATTTTTGTTTAGAGAAACTAAATTATGCGTGCCTAAGAGTTCTTTGCGTGAATTGCTTGTTAGAGAAGCACATGGGGGAGGTTTGATGGGGCACTTTGGTATAGCCAAGACACTAGATGTTTTGCATGAACACTTCTTTTGGCCTCATATGAAACGTGATGTAGAGAGAATTTGTGAGAAATGCATTACATGTAGACAAGCTAAGTCTAGGGTTCAGCCTCATGGTTTGTATACTCCTTTGCCTATACCTAGTGGACCTTGGATTGATATTTCTATGGATTTTGTGCTGGGTTTGCCTAGGTCAAAGAGGGGTAGAGATTCTATATATGTGGTTGTTGATAGGTTTTCTAAAATGGCACATTTCATTCCTTGTCATAAAACTGATGATGCATCACATATTGCTGATTTGTTTTTCAAAGAAATTGTTAGATTGCATGGCATGCCTAAAACCATTGTTTCGGATAGAGATGCTAAGTTCTTAAGCTACTTTTGGAAAACTCTGTGGGGCAAGTTAGGAACTAAACTTTTATTTTCTACTACTTGTCATCCACAAACTGATGGTCAAACTGAAGTAGTTAATAGAACTTTATCTGCCTTGTTGCGTGCTATAATACAAAAGAACTTGAAAACATGGGAGGATTGTTTGCCGCATGTAGAGTTTGCTTATAATAGGAGTGTGCATTCTGCAACTCATTTTTCGCCTTTTGAAATTGTGTATGGTTTTAATCCGTTAACTCCTTTGGATTTAATTCCTTTACCTGTGAATGAGCATGTTAACTTGGATGGTAAGAAAAAGGCAGATTTTGTTAAGCAAATCCATGAAAAGACTCGGCAAAATATTGAGAGGAGAACTGAACAATATGCCAACCAAGCTAATAAAGGGCGCAAGAAAGTTGTGTTTGAGCCAGGTGATTGGGTGTGGTTGCATATGAGGAAGGAACGGTTCCCAGTCCAAAGGCGTTCTAAATTACTTCCTAGGGGAGATGGCCCATTTCAAGTGCTTGAAAGGATCAATGACAATGCCTACAAGTTAGATCTTCCAGGTGAGTATAATGTTAGTGCAAGCTTCAATGTTTCTGATTTGTCTCCTTTTGATGTAGGTGACGATTTGAGGACAAATCCTTTTCAAGAGGGAGGGAATGATGAGAATAAGGGAGCTGCACCAAGGGACCCATTGCATGTTCCGGTTGGGCCAATAACAAGGGCTAGGGCTAGGAGATTCAAAGAGGCACTCAATGGCCTGATCCAAGACACTTGGGCTGATTCTAAATTGTTGGAGCCCAAGATAAGCCCACATGAAGACCAAGGCTTAATTAATGTCATCAAGGCAATGGATTGGGCCAAATAAGAGAAGACTTGGGCTTTTGGAGGAATTTCATTTGGAGGAATTTCAATTTTAATTTTTTTGTTTTCCTTAAATTAGGCATGTTGCCTACCTTGTCTTTTCCTTAAATTAGGCATGTTGCCTACCTTGTCTTTTCCTTAAATTAGGCATGTTGCCTACCTTTTCTTTTCCTTAAATTAGGCATGTTGCCTACCTTGTCTTTTCCTTGAATTAGGCATGTTGCCTACCTTTTCTTTTCCTTAAATTAGGCATGTTGCCTACCTTTTCTTTTCCTTGAATTAGGCATGTTGCCTACCTTTTCTTTTCCTTGAATTAGGCATGTTGCCTAACCTTGTCTTCTAGGGTTTTAGTATAAAAGGAACCAACCTCTATGATTTTGGGGAGCTTGAATTTGAATGAAAAATGAGAGAGTTTTCTCTTTTGTTCCTTGAGAACTAATTGGAACTTATCAGATTTTCTCTGTGGCGTTCCTCCTTGACTTATCAATCAAGTCTTCCATCCTTGATTGTGGCGTCTTCCTTATACCAAGGTTCACATCTCGCTATAGGTGTTGGGTCGCGGTTTCCATCCGAACCAGAGGTTAGAACGATCCGAGGCATCATCCTTGTTACAATCAACGAGGATCGTATCACAAAGCATGCTCAAATATGGCAATATCGCAAAAATTTTTGAAAATTTTGGCACACAATTCTTTTGAAAACAAAGCATCATGGCATTGTGCAAAAGCACCCCCAAACCTAAATTTGACATTGTCCTCAATGTTCAAAGGTGGAAAAAATAAAGACAACAAGCGCAACCCACTAAGTTTCAAGCAATAATCCAACAAGCAAGAGCAAAAACAAAATATCCAATCATCCGGCATATTGCCCTCCAAATAATCATACACAAAATCCAAACAACACATATATCAATAAAGCACAAATGTCCTAAATCCACTACCAAAATCCAATCCACACCCTTATTCTATGCAAAAACAAAATAAGAGCAAGAAATAAAACAAATTAAAAAGCAAGAAATAAATTGTACCTAGGTGGGGTGCCTCCCACCAAGCGCTTGGTTTTACGTCTTTGGCTAGACGGGCTACTTGGATCGGTCAACCAAATTCCAAGGCTTCGAATTTGCGCCCATATGCAATTAGGTCTTGAAAGTATTTGTCACCCGCTGGCGTGTTCCTAATCACATAAAACAAAGGCAAGTAAATGTTCACTTGAAAAAGTGATTTAGTTAGTTCGGAAAACAACCTATACCATTTGCTTTTTCGTAGGCGACATGGAAAAGTAGTGGGAGGGATATAAGGCTTGGTTTTCTTCACTTTATCTCTCATTTCCTCCTTTCCTACTTCTTCACCTGAAATACTAGAAGAATCCTTAGCAAAATAATGACTGAAATCATGCTCTACATTCTCACCACTCCAAGGGATGGTGGTAACTTCTTCTGGCTTTGGTGGAAATGGGAACTTTTCACTCTCTTGCCTTTGCATGGCCTCCATGATTGTTCCAATGTGCACTTCTATTCTGCTAAATGAAGCTTCTAGTCCGGAAAACCTATGTGCACTTGCCTCCAAACATCCATTCAAAGTCTGCTCGTATGACATTTGTGATGTTCGGATGGCCTCTAGCATTTCTTCCTCGGGGTTCCCCTCCTTTGGCCCCGTATTGGAAGAATTCGAGTCATGATCTCTTTCTTCCCTCGAGTGCCTTGAGGCAAATAATTCCATTTCCCGGTTGAAGTTGGCCAATTGCAAGTCATAAGAATCCATTGTTCCTGAAAAGAAAACAAAAAAGAAAAACGACACAAGGCACAAAAGAAAATAACACTAGAAAATCTAAAATTATAACAAAAATGACAAACAACCTAGAAAATCTAACTACGAAGAATGAGTAACACAAGAACTACAAAAATCTAACAACAAACTAAAAACTAGCAAAAGATAATAATTAAATAAAAACAAATGTTAGTAGGCTATTTAATAAGAATATAAATCGCAAAGAAAAGTCAATCTATGTAATCGACGCTACCATTCCCTGGCAGCGGCGCCATTTTTTGATGAGGTCGTTTGTGTACTCAACAAAATATTAATAATAGAGATTATGGTTGATTCTTGAAAACTCTTTTAAGGCCACTTAATCCTTTTAAAATGTGATTTGATAGCAAAATAGTGAGCAAGTTCGTTCCATAGGGAATGAGGTGCTAATTAGATAAATTGACTAATCTTAGAGCAATAAAATAAATCATATTGTTTGATAGATGTGTGGTTTCTAAAACCACAAATGCTAACTACTCAAATGAAAATACACAAAATATGTTATGAAAAATAGAATACTCAACACCTTGATAAGAATTGTGATAGAAATCAATTAATGAGATAGCTAGGGAATAGATCGATTAACAATTGGATGTGGGTAAGCTAACTAGCATCATTAATGTACCAATCTCATTATGTTAACCACTTAGAGGCTTAGATTAGTGGGGTTGGTATACCCACCACTAATCTATCCTATCCAATGGGTTCTTAATCACACAAGGATTGTCAATCCACATGTGAATATATAACAAATTACTCCACTCAAGATAGCAATCAACAAGTGATATACAAGTCAATTATAATGAATGTAATCTAATTAATTTGAATGAATAGAACACATAAGAGATTCATTACAAGCTAAGCTAAACCCACAACCAATTGATCCTCAAATCTATCCCCTAGATTAGGGGTTTAGTTACACATATTTGCAATGAATGAAAAGAAGTAAATGATAAGGAAATAACCCTTGGGTCACCTTCTTTAAGCTTGATCCTTCTTCTCCTCTATGCTCCTAGATGCAAGGAATGGAGGTTGAGGAAATGTCTTGGAATGTGGGTGTTTTGGTGGAAAGTTACTAAGGATTTTGGTGGAGAAATGGTGGGATGAGGAATGATGTAGTGAAGTAATCAAGGTTTTGTGTTGAGGGTTGGATGGATTAGATGAGTTCAAGGAGAGAAATGGAGGATGATGAATAATGTTCCATGGATGATGATCTAGATCTAAAATGAGTGTTCTCTGAATTTTTTCTCTGATTTTTCGATGCTTGAAGATGGAGAGACGCTTCATATATATACTCACTCATGGACATGTACTGGTAACTACTTGATTTGCTGATGTGGAGCCTAGGTCGCTATTTGGTCGCTATTTGGTCGCTATGGCGACCCTGGAGCGTAAAACGGTTAGATGAAAAGGTCGCTTCGAAAACCATCTTTCTCGCTATTTGTCAAGTGGCGACCATGACCAATATGTGTAGAGGTCGCCACTTGTAACCTCTAGGTCGCCATGGCGACCATAAGTGGCGACCCTGGAAAAGTGAGGAGGTCGCCATTTGCACCATCAAGGTCGCCATGGCGACCCTAAGTGGGGACCATGCCTTGAGTGCACTAGGTCGCCACTTGCAAGGGAGGTCGCCATGGCGACCCCAAGTGGCGACCCCACCTGATTGTTTTTGTGACTTTCTGTCGCCATGGCGCTCAAGTGGCGACCAAGTGGCGACCTTCTGATGCCTTTGGAGGATCCTCTGTCGCCATGGCGCTCATGTAGCGACCTCTTATGTCCAAGTGGCGAAAATGCCCTGTTTCTTCCCATTTGTGAGACATTTTCGCACAAGTCCTCCACCTTCATCTCAATTGCTTCTGAAACCTAATAAAACCTGAAACACTCAATTTAACAACATTAAACACGGGGAAATGCCTGAGAATCAAGCAAAAAGAATCGGAAATGAGGGCCAAAATCATACCAATTTTGGCCTGATCACCTTTCATGGCTACAGCAAAGGTAGTGATTAATGTGCATAAGGGGAAATTGATGTTGAAGGTTCTTGATGAAGTGGTGGAGTATAAGGTATTTGAGTCTTTGGCGTGTTCAATTGGGGCACATGATTTCTACAGTGTGGATATCTTGGATGATATTGAGGAAGAAGATAATATGAGGGTATGTTATCAAGAGGTAATAGACGAAGTGATTACTGAGGACAATGAAGTAGAGAATGTTTTGGTTGAACAACGGGGGAGCAATAAGGATGAACCCCCCCGGAAGAAACTAGAGTTGAAAGAACTTCCTTCAAACTTGAAGTATGCATTCTTAGATGATAGTCAAACTTTTCTGGTTATCATTGCGGCTAACCTAGACCTAAGTGAGGAGCAGAGATTGCTTGTGATCTTGAGGAAATACAAAAAAGCTATAGGGTGGACACTAGACGATATCAAAGGAATTAGCCCGACATTGTGCATGCATAAGATCCTTTTGGAAGAAGACATAAAGCCAACTAGGGAGGCGCAACGTAGGTTGAATCCAATTATGCAAGAGGTTGTCAAAAAGGAGGTGTTGAAGCTTTTAGATGTCGGAATCATCTACCTGATTTCGGATAGCAAGTGGGTAAGCCATATACATGTGGTACCAAAGAAATCCGGAATCACGGTTGTGAAGAATGAGTAGAATGAGTTGATTTCTCAACGGTTACAGACAGGATGGAGGGTGTGTATTGATTATAGGAAATTGAACACAAGCACTCAAAAAGACCATTTTTTACTTCCTTTTTTTGACCAAATGTTGGAGCGTCTCGCAGGTCATAGCCATTACTGTTTCCTAGATGGCTATTCCAGGTATAACCAAATAGCCATAGCTCCAGAAGATCAAGAGAAGACTACATTTACATGTCCGTTTGGCACTTATGCTTATAGGAGAATGCCTTTCGGGCTATGCAATGCACTAGCCACCTTCCAAAGGTGCATGACCTCAATTTTCTCAGATATGGTAGAAGACATTATAGAGATTTTCATGGACGACTTTTCAATATTTGGGGCTTCATTTGATGAGTGTTTGAAGAATCTGTCTTTGGTACTCCAGAGATGTGAGGAGACAAGTCTAGTGCTTAATTGGGAAAAATGCAACTTTATGGTTAAAAGTGGTATTGTTTTAGGCCATGTGATTTCCGAAAAGGGCATTGAGGTCGATAAGGCGAAGATTGAAGTAATGAAGAGTTTGCCCCATCTTAGATCGGTTAAAGATATTAGATCATTCATGGGTCATGCAGGGTTTTATAGGCGGTTCATAAAAGACTTATCGAAAATTGCAAGACCATTGTGTACCCTCCTTCAAAAGGATGTAGAATTCAAGTTCTATGAAGAATGTAGCATTGCTTTTAAGATTTTGAAAGAAGCGCTAACCTCAGCTCCTATCATCATGCGACCACAATGGCGTTTTCCGTTTGAACTTATGTGTGATGCCTCCGATTATGCCATAGGGGTAGTTTTGGGACAGCGTATAGAGAAGCTTCCACATGTCATTTATTACGCATCAAGAACTCTCAATGATGCTCAAATGAACTGCTCAACTACGGAAAAGGAGCTATTGGTGATAGTATTTGCCATGGAAAAGGAGCTATTGGTATGGAAAAGTTTAGGCAATACTTGGTGGGCTTTAAAGTTGTTGTATACACGGATCATGCCGCCATCCGGTATCTTTTGCATATAAAGGACGCAAAGCCTAGGTTGATTAGGTGGATACTCTTATTGCAGGAATTCAACCTTGAAATTAGAGATAAGAAGGGGTGTGAGAATGTGGTGGCGGATCATTTGAGTAGACAAACTCAAGAAACTTTTATGGAGGAAGATGTGATACCATTAAGAGAAAGTTTCCCTGATGAACAATTATGGGTAATACAAGATAAAGACCCATGGTATACGGACATAGTCAACGTTTTAGCATCAAATGTGATCCCTTCAGAATTGAACCCTCAAGCGAGAAAGAGGTTCATTGCTAGTACTAGATTCTACTTTTGGGATGAGCCATACCTGTTTAAGCGTGGTCCAGATCAAGTTATTAGAAGATATGTTCCAGAAAACGAGCAAGGAGCAATACTAAGATTTTTTCATGAACGTGAATGTGGAGGACATTATAGTGGTAAGAAGACAATGATGAAGATTCTCCAATGCGGGTTCTATTGGACAACCTTGGCAAAGGATGCTTATGAATTTTGCTTGAAGTGTGATAGATGCCAAAGGTCGGGGAACATTGGAAAAAGAGACGAGAAGCCATTGAATAGTGAGCATGTGATTGAGTTGTTTGATGTATGGGGGATAGATTTTATGAGGCCATTTGTTGCATCCCAAGGTTATAATTTCATCTTGGCGGCAGTAGATTATGTATCTAAGTGGGTGGAAGCAATCCCCACAAGAACGAGCGATAGCCATGTGGTTGTTGGGTTCATCAAGGAAAATATCTTCACAAGGTTTGGAATTCCTAGGGCAATAATAAGTGACGGTGGAAGTCACTTTTGTAATAGAGTTTTCAAAACTTTGTTAAAGAAATATGGGGTTAGACATAAGGTGGCAACCCTGTACCATCCTCAAACCTCGGGACAAGTGGAGGTGAGTAATCGACACATCAAGCAAATCTTGGAAAAAACAGTCAATGGGAGTAGAAAAGATTGGGCATCCAAACTGAGTGATGCATTATGGGCATACATGACGGCTTACAAATCCCCAATAGGAATGAGTCCTTTCCGGATAGTCTTTGGAAAAGCTTGCCATTTGCCGGTGGAACTAGAGTACAATGCCCTATGGGCTATTCGAAAGTTAAACCTAGACCTTGACAAAGCTGGAGAGGAAATGAAGCTACAACTCAGTGAACTTGAGGAGTTCCAGTTAGAGGCATATGAGAGTGCAAGGCTTTACAAGGAGAAGACTAAATTCTACCATGATAAGAAGCTTAGAAGGAAAGATTTCCACCCAGGAATGCTAGTACTACTATTTGAGTCCCGTTTGAAGTTATTTCCGGGGAAGCTTAAGTCAAGATGGACGGGACCTTACAGAGTTGTGCAAGTGTTTGCGCATGGCGCCATTGGGATTGAAAGCTTGAAAAAAGGCGAAAGGTTTAAGGTGAATGGCCACTAGTTGAAACCATATAGGGGAGGAGACCCAACTTGGGTACCCATTTCAAACGAGGAATTGACCGATCCGCTCGGGTAACAATTGTTCTTCCTTTTTCTTAGTAGATTTTATTATCATAAATTTTTGCTATTTGCATTTCTTTTTATTTCGCTCTATATTTTTCTTTATTGCTCTTATTTTGTTTCTGCATAGAATAAGGGTGTGCATTGGATTTTGGTAGTGGATTTAGGACATTTGTGACTTATTGATATATTTTGTTTGTTTGGATTTTGTGAATGGATGGATGAGAGGGCAATATGCCAGATTATTGATATCTTTTGTTATTGCTTTTGCTTGTTGGATTTTTGCTTGAAACTTGTCAGGTTGCGCTTTGTGATTTTATTTATACCACCTATGAACATTGAGGACAATGTCCAATTTAGGTTTGGGGGTACATTTGCGCAACGCCATTGTGCTTGGTTTTTAATTTGTGTGCCAAATTTTTCAAAATTTTTTGCGATATTGCCATATTTGAGCATGCTTTGCTTGTTGAGATTGTTCTTTACATGATGTAGTGAGGAATTGTGCATCTTGATAGTGTTTGGTTTAGATTAACACCATGCCACTTATGGTGTCATTGAACAAAGTGCGTTAATCTTTTTCTGTTAATGTTGAGTGAATTATCAAATTTGCTTGAAGGCTAAGAATTAATAGTGGAAATTCCCGTAAGGATCACAAACACAGCCTTTAAAAAGCGTACGTTGAGTTGTAAAATATTCACTCTTTAAACACTCACTCTCAAACACTCATACAAGCATGTATTGGTCTCATTTGCACTAAATGTTGTTTGCCATAGAATATTATGGACTACTTTTGGATGCCTTATTTTGCCTAGTGGACAAGCATTTAGAAATGATTTTAGGCGATGCATGTGAAAAACCACTATTTGCCTAAACACTTCAAACCAATGTGAATATGTGTGCTCCCAAGCCCCTTTGAACCCAAACACATTTTAAGCCTTTCATTCATAAACCACATCTACATGAACCTTATAGCCTTACGATAATTGACCTACCTCGACCAAATGATTTACTAAGGCTTAGGAAATCAATGTAAAATTTTGAACTTGAAAATGTAAGGTGTGTACCTAGGCATGTAAATGTGTGCAAAGAGTCTTGCAAAGCAAGAATGTTTGAAAAGAAAAATTGAAAGAAAACAAAAGCTTGAAAAGAGTGTGAAAAGAAAAGAAAATGAAAAGCATGCAAAGAAAAGAATTGGCAAGCAAAGAAAAAGAGAACCAAGAAATTAGGCACAAATGGCCTAGAAAAGAAAGAAAAGTAAATGAACTACTCAATTTGAAAATAAGAGTAGCATGCACATGTAGAATTGTGAGCCTGGACACCTTGAAGTGTGAACAAATGTGTGAAACTTGTGGAACTCCTAATTAGAATGTATGCCCTAGTGTAATCATTAGGTTCCTTGATATCCATTCTCCCATTCTTTGTTTCACCATAACCTTAGGCCCTATTACAACCAAAGAAAAGACCTTCATGATCTTTAGGATTGTCCATTTTGTACAATTTGGTTGATGCATGTTCTTTCTAATTCATGGCTTGCAATTCCATTCATGAGACCACTTTTCAGGAAATTGCGTTTTTAATGATTATCATGTGCAATCAATTAGATGCCATAACATGAATTCATATTGCACATGTATGATGTTGAGTGAAACCTAGGAGTCTTAGAGAAAAGAAGAGAGAATCTGGTGAGGTTTAGTATCAAAGCGAATTACATTCTAAACTAAATAGCACCTTTGCTTTGAAGCTTTGGCATTTTGAATGTGAGATCGCATTGAGTACAATCATATCTAAGGGTGGCACATTTTTAATCTTTACTTGACATACTCTTACATGTTGAAGTCTTCACTATGGCATAATTATTTTAATCTCTTCATTTTGGCTTTGCACATTGACCATAAGAAAGTAATAACCTTTGAAATATCTCGATGCATGTCTTTGGGGGTTTGCTTGTGATTGTTTTGCTTGAGGACTAGCAAAAGATTGATCAAGCCAAAATTGGTATGATTTTGGCCATTATTTCCAATTCTTTTTGTTTGATTCTCAGGCATTTCTCCGTGTTTAATGGTGTTAAATTGAGTGTTTCAGGTTTTATCAGGTTTCAAGAGCAATTGGGATGAAGTTGAGGACTTGTGTGCAAAAAGGTTCACAAATGGGAAGAAACAGGGCATTTTCACCACTTAGGCAAGATGAGGTCGCTACATGGTCGCCATGGCGACAGAGGATTATTCAGAGCTTCAGAAGATCGCCACTTGGTCGCCACTTGGTCGCCATGGCGACAGAAAGTCTCAAAAATGCATCAGGTGGGTCACCATTTGGGGGTCGCCATGGCGACCCACCCTTGCAAATGGCGACCTCACTCCTTAAGGCAAGGTCGCCACATATGGTCGCCATAGCGACCTTCATGTGCAAGTGGCGACCTCTTCACACTTTGCAAGGTCGTCACATATGGTGGCCATAGCGACCTTCAAGTGCAAGTGGCGACCTCTTCACAATTTGCTCATGGTCGCCACTTGCTAAATGGAAAAAATGATGGTGTTCATGGCGACCTTTGCATCTAACCGTTTTGCGCACCAAGGTCGCCACAGCGACAAAATAGCGAACTTGGCGCCACATCAGTGAATCAAGCAGTTATCAGTACATCTCCAAGAGTGTGTATATATAGAACGACCTTTCATCTTCAGAGAGGAGATCCAGACTTGAGAAGAGCACGAAATTGCTTACATTGAGATCTAGCTTTCTCATCCATGGCACACCATTCCTCATCCTCCATTTCTCTACTTGTACTCATCTAATCCCATCCAAACCTCAACACAAAACCTTGACTACTTCCCTAAATCATTCCTCTCTTACCATTTCTCCACCCAAATTCCTTTGTCACTTTCCACCAAAACACCCACATTTCAAGACATATCCTCTACTTCCATTCCTTGCATTTAGGAGCATAGAGGAGAAGAAGGATCAAGCTTAAAGAAGGAGGCACAAGGGTGATTTCCTTATTGTTTACTTCTTTTCATTTATTGCTAATATGTGTAACTAAACCCCTAATCTAGGGGATAGATTTGAGGATCAATTGGTTGTGGGTATTAGCTTTAGCTTGTAATGAATCTCTTATGTGTTCTATTCATTCAAATTATTAGATTCTATTCATTATGTAATTGACTTGTATATCACTTGTTAATTGCAATCTTGAGTAGAGTAATATGTTATATATTCATGTGTGGATTGACACTCCTTGTGTGGTTAAGAACCCATTAAATATGATAGATTAGTGGTGGGTATATCAACCCCACTAATCTAAGCCTTTAGTGGTTAACATAAAGAGATTGGTACATTAAAGTATCTATATGGAATTACCCACATTCAATTGTTAATCGATCTATTCCCTAGCTATCTTATTAATTGTTTTCATCACTATTCTTATTAAGGTTGTTGAGTATTCTATTTTTCATAACATTTGTGTATTTTCAATTTAGTAGTTAGCATTGGTGGTTTTTGAAACCACATATCTATCAAACACTATAATTTATTTTACTTGTTTAAGATTAGTCAATCTATCTAATTAGCACTCCATATCCCTGTGGAACGAACTTGCTTAGCATTTGCTATCAAATCATATTTTAAAGGATTAAGTGGCTTAAAAGGGTTTTCAAAGATCAAACAAAATTATATCGTTTTTGTGAGTGCACGACGGCTCATCATCCTCCCATTGTGGAAGGAAGCGAAAGAGCTGTTCTAGACCCTGACTAAAGTGACGTCTCGTTCGCCACCTTCCCCGTCACCACTAATCCTTACAGGGCCTTCCTCATCGATAATCTGAACCGAGTCCTCAGGCCTGTTGTTGAAACCTAACCCGATTCACAGGTTTCTTGTAAAGTGATGGCATAGAGGCCACATTGTATCACCAACTACGTCGCCATCGTCTCAACCCTGTTTTTTCCCAATCGACGTCGGAGAGACCTCTATTAAGTCAACCTTTTCCGTATTAAATAAGGTATCAAGACTATCTGAAGGGTGTGGAGAAGCGAGGTCTGGATGCGTAGAAGTTGTGACAGGGTGAGTTTGATTGGCGAAAATTTCTTGTAAAGCAGCAGGGAGTTTAAAGGGGGATGCCATTGAGAAAGAAGAAGAATGAGGTAGTAGAAACTTGAGAGATTACTGGTAAGAGGAAGAAAGAAGTAGCTAGGGTTTTCTTTGCTATAATCTTGAAATTTTAAAGTGGTGGAGAAGGCACCAAGAATCTCGGTCTATTTATAGAGAAAGACAAGCAATTACAAACAAGGAAACTGGAAGTGATGACCGGCAACATGCTTAGGGGACGTGCTAGAGATGGTTTCGTATTAATCGTGCCAAAAACGGCTTTTTTTTAAATCCAAAAGGCAAATCACCGTTTGACATGTGGCCTACGCAGTAATTACCAGCGTGTCAAAGGAGGATTTCCCCTCTGAATGGTGATAGCCAACTAGACAGAATATATGCAGACAAGCGGGGTAAAAAAACCTACAAGTAAAATTGAAATCCTGACTCCGACCCCGACAAACCAGTGTCCAAGTCAAGGGGGACTTCTGTTAACCGCCAAAATTGACAGAGGACCAAAGAAGAATTTTCCACCCTGATACAAGGAGAAGATGGGAATCCAGATACCATCCGGCTACCCCAAGAAAGGAGGGATCCCGATCAATCCGGATGCATACCCCCTCAAGAGGTATCTAGCCCAGTAATTCCCTAGCTTCTCATGAACCATACAGTATCCCGATGCATAGTTCAGCACGCTGCATCCCGACATGAAGTTCCACTCGGTTCCCCGATACGGAGCTCCACCAAGCATCCCACTACTACCTCATCTAGACATCCCACTATTGCATCAGTTGGATATCCCGCTGCAGCCTCAGTTGGTATCCCGATCCTTAGGTAATAGCAGAATACTCAGGAATGCATAACACCTTCTAGAATCAGCTCATCAGACAGTAAGATACCATACGAAGAATTTACCAAAGAACAAGATTCATACGCCTAGAAGACCGGGGTAAAGCTCCATACTGGAACGCCGTCATTTAGTCAGGCAAATGAAGTAGACTTCTTCTGGCCAACTGAGAGTTCCAATTGAATAAGGGGTCAACTCTATTAGAATCCTACTATGAAGGAATGACTTAATTCTGATGATTAAAGCTCCTACGAGATTGTCTCCTCCTAGGAAGGAAAACTTGATTCTAACGATTAAAGCTCCCACGAGATTATCTCCTATGAAGAAGGAAAGTCCTGTAATCACCAAACCCTAGACCGAAATCATAGGAGTGCCTTCCAAGCAACGAGACCTATATATACAACATGATACACACCAGAAAGGGGATCAGAAAATTATCTCCTAAAATCCTAACCTACAGTTCTACTTATTAACATGTATGAGTTCGCCATCACCATCCCCATCACCTACAAAAACTCAACATTTTACCCTTACCTAGAGAACATATTTTTGTATTCATAATATAAAGTTACTGTCAATAAAGATCTAATCTATTTCACCTTACTTTCTACGTTTAAATCTCACTTGTTTTGTTAGGAACATTGTTGGTATCAAACTACGTGATACCCCTCTGACCGGGATTGATCCCGATCTTGGTCCGTTAAAGTTGTTATTTGGAGATTCACCCTAGTGATGATTTTCCAGTACAGTTAGTAAAGTTGCTACTAGACCCGTAAGAAGGTCAAGAAACAATAGAAGAAAAAGCAACTTTGGCATACCAAGAAGGACACCAAGAAAGTAACCAATATCAAAGGGAAGTGCTTCCTTTGTGGTGAAAAGGGACATTGGAAAAGAAATTGCCCAAAGTCTCAGAACAAGAAGGAACAAGGTAATTGATCAAGCCAAAATTGGTATGATTTTGGCCCTCATTTCTGATTTTTTTTTCTTGATTCTCGGGTATTTCCCCGTATTTTATGGTGTTAAATTGAGTGTTTCAGGTTTTATCAGGTTTCAAGAGCAATTGGGATGAAGTGGAGGACTTGTGTGCAAAATGGCTCACAAATAGGAAGAAACAGGGCATTTTCGCCACTTACACAAGAGGAGGTCGCTACATAGGTGCCATGGCGACAGAAGATTCTTCAAGACATCAGAAGGTCGCTATTTGGTCGCCACTTAGGCGCCATGGCGACAGAAAGTCTCTAAAAGCATCAGGTGGGTCGCCACTTGGGGGTCGCCATGGCGACTTACCCCTACAAATGGCGACCTCACTCTTCAAGGCAAGGTCACCACATATGGTCGCCATGGCGACCTTGATGCACAAGTGGCGACCTCCACACCATTTGCTCATGGTCGCCACTTGCTAGATGGCGAAAAAGATGGTTTTCATGGCGACCTTCGCATCTAACCGTTTTACGCACCAAGGGTTGCCATAGTGACCAAATAACGAACTTGGTGCCGCATCAGCGAATCAAGCAGTTATCAGTACATGTCCAAGAGTGTGTATAAATAGAACAGTCTTCCATCTTCAACACAAGCAGATCCTTAGAGAAGAGAGCACGAATTTGTATCTTTGAGATCTAGCTTTCTCATCCATGGCACACCATTCCTCATCCTCCATTTCTCTCCTTGAACTCATCTAATCCCATCCAAACCTCAACATAAAGCCTTGATTCCTTCCCTACATCATTCCTATCCCACCAGAAGGATCAAGCTTCTAGAAGGTAACCCAAGGGTTATTTCCTTACTATTTACTTCTTTTCATTTATTGCAAATATGTGTAACTAAACCCTTAATCTAGGGGATAGATTTGATGATCAATTGGTTGTGGGTTTTAGCTTAGCTTGTAATGAATCTCTTATGTGTTCTATTCATTCAAATTAATAGATTCTATTCATTATGTAATTAACTTGTATATCACTTGTTAATTGCAATCTTGAGTGGAGTAATTTGTTATATATTCATATGTGGATTGACACTTCTTGTGTGATTAAGAACCCATTAAATAGGATAGATTAGTGGTGGGTATATCAACCCTATTAATCTAAGCCTTTAGTGGTTAACATAATGAGATTGGTGCATTAAAGTAGCTATTTGGCATAACCCACATTCAGCTGTTAATCGATCTATTCCCTAGCTATCTTATTAATTGTTTTCATCATTACTCTTATCAAGGAGTAGAGTATTCTATTTTTCATAACATTTTTGTATTTTCATTTTAGTAGTTAGCATTGGTGGTTTTAGAAATCACACATCTATCAAACACTATGATTTATTTTATTGTTCAAAGATTAATCAATCTATCTAATTAACTCTCCATATCCCTGTGGAACGAACTTGCTTACCATTTTACTATTAAATCACATTTTAAAAGGATTAAGTGGCTTAAAAGAGTTTTCAAGAATCAAACAAAAACTATATCATTTTTGTGAGTGCACGATGGCTCATCAAAAATTGGCGCCGCTGCCGGGGAATGGTAGCATTGATTACATAGATTGACTTTTCTTAGTGTTGTTTTATTAGTATAGTTAAGATTGTTAGTTTAGTATTTTGTTTGTGGTTATTGACTTGTTCATAGTGCTGTTTTACTTTTTTTTCTTTCCTTGTATCTCTTTATCTATTCCTCTTTCAGGTGCTCAGTTTTATGCACGGTAGGAGATCTCTAGGTAGAGGAGTTCATCTCCCATCGGAAGACACTAGCCGTGTGAGAGAATTTGAGGCAATTCCGAGACAAACCATGAGTACAAAAGGGCAACAACCTAGAAGGGAAGATGAAGGCCCTTTTAGAGAGGAGATGACTGAAGAGACTCACACCAACCATGGTCAAAGGATGACCATGGGGGAGTATGCCTTGCCGGATATTGGAAACCAACCATCGCCTATCGTGTTAGACCCAGTTGCTAGGGGTTATAAGTTATGGACAATGCATGTCAACCTTTTGCCAGCATTTCAGGGGAAGCTCAATGAAGATTGCCTACAATTCATGAAGGAGTATAGTGCAATCATTGAGACATTCCCCATTATGCGTCTTTCATGTGAACAGTTGCAAATGTGTTGCTTCTAGTATTGTATGAAGGATGCGGCTATGACATGGCTAATGGGGCTTAGGCCGAGGTCATTGACAAGTTGGAGTCAAATTTGCAAGGAGTTCTTCAATAGATTCTTTCTGGCTAGGAAGGCGAAGGAGTTGAAGGTGAAGATTGCCGACTTCTATGAGAGTGAAGGGGAGTTATTTCATGAGTCGTGGGAGAGGTATCAATGCCTTGTGGCCCAATGCCCCTCTCAAATGTTCACTGAGGAATATAAGGTGTCTTGTTTCCAAAAAGGTCTAACTCGGTTCTCCCAAGTGTTGGTAGATAACGCTTGTGGAGGTTCATATGACACCAAGACCGCCTCAGAGATCTATGATATTTATGAGATGTTAGCACAAAATTCGCAACAAAGGAATGCCAACAGTATTCGAGGTGGGAAGTTCGATGTGAATGCTAGCACGGAAACCGCCATCGAAATGTCAAGGATAAACAAGAAGGTGGAGACCTTGACTTCACATATTGTGAGCATGGGGTTTCCGAAGGCGGGAGTGAAGTTGCTAGGAAGGCAAGAAGGAGGCTCTAGTGGGCAATTCAATGAGAACGAAGAGTTTGATGACACCTTTCAAGGTCAAGAGCAAGAAGAGGTTCAAGCTATGGGATTCCAAGGACAAGGAAGCAACTCCTATTCTAACAACTATGCTCAACCATGGAGGAATCATCCAGACCTTTTGTTATCCGAAAATCGTTAATGGGATGAAATTCCAAATAACAACTTTAAAAGGACCAAGATCGAGATTGATTCTGG
Organism: Acer campestre; assembly: GCA_954870605.1. Taxonomy (NCBI): domain Eukaryota; kingdom Viridiplantae; phylum Streptophyta; class Magnoliopsida; order Sapindales; family Sapindaceae; genus Acer; species Acer campestre. The sequence continues at coordinate 27,838,086 of OX940800.1, read as the reverse complement.
TCGGAGGGGTATCACTTAGTTTGATACCGACTATGTCCCTATCAATGCAAGTACGACATGGAATACTTGAAATCAAACAAAAATACAAGTTTTTATTCATCGTCCCTTTGCATTAGAGATCTATGATTATGTATTTAGGGGTTACAACAATGTATGATCGTTTGGTAAGTAATGGAGATAGTCGTCATGGAGAATCTGTGCCTGTCGATAAGTAGAATTTTACTGTAGGGTTTTTGGTCCAGATTTTTTCCCCTCTCTTTTCGATGAATAAGTAGTTGTATATATAGGTCCTGTTGCTTGCCACGAACTCCTATAATCTTGGTCTAGGGTTTGGCCAGCGTAGGATCCTCCTCTTTTTTGGAGATAATCTCGGAGCTTTACGTGCGGAATCCGTAGAATCTAGTCTTTCCTTCCTAGGAGGAGTTAATCTCGTGACTTAAACTGTTACCTTCCTATTAGGATTCTTACTGTGTTGACCTGCTCAAAATAGGATTCTCTGACGGGAATGAGTTTACTATCGTGTTTAATGGGTCCCTCATGGAGTGTATAGTTTCTAGTGTGAGAATCTTGCTGCCTAGTATCCTTCTGCTTGTCGGGCTGGCTACACCAGAGAGTGTAGAACAGTATGCATTCTGCTAATGAAGTAGGGGATATCTAGCCGATATCATACCGGGATGTTTTAGTGGTACTCTGTGTCGGGGTGCTGCGGGGTCCATACTGCAGCAGGATACTCAGTGGAACTTCGTGCCGGGGTGCTGCGGGGTTCATAGGAAGCCCGATCACAGCTGGGTTGGATCCCGCTATAATCCTAGTGGGAGGTTCGGCTCGCGGCCGTATTTTCTGAACTAAGATGTTGGCGGGGTCCTTGAGAAGCTAGGGAGAAGCCAGACTGGTCCCCTGTGGGGGGGGGGGGGGTGTGTACTCGGACCAGTCGGAGTCCGCCTTTGTCGTGGTAGCTGGATGGTGTCTGTACTCCTATATTCTCCTTGTGTTGAGGTGAAAAATTCTTCCTTGGTCCCTCGCCACTTTTGGCGGTTAACACCTTTCTTGGTCAAACAACAATAATGTTTTGAACCCGCCACCAAGGAATCAACAACAAGGAAATCAACAACAAGGGATAAACAATCAAGGAGGTAGCTCACAAGGATGTTACCGACAAAGAGAACCACAAAGTGGATATCAACAAGGAGGATATCACCAAGGAGGAAGTCAATGGGGAGGAAACCAATGGAACAACAACAACAATGCTCAACCTCGCCGAAACATTGATGAAGAGATGAGAGGTATGATGCAAGGTTTCCAAAGAGCCGAGCATACCTTGACAAGTTTCATGCAAGCTAGTGGACAAAGGTTTGGCAACCTAGAAGCTTCATTCAGGAAATTGGAGACACAAATGGGGCAAATTGCTGAGGCCCTTCAAAAGCAAGAAAAGGGCAAGTTTCCAAGCCACACCGAACAAGCTAAGGAGGGGAATTTTGTCAAGAAGGATGGAGCTTGAGATGAGGCGATGTTGTTTGAAGAAGCATATGTTCGGAAAGTTGGTGATCCGGGAAGTTTTGTGATTCCAATATCAATAGGTGATAGTGGGGTGCTTAAAGGAGTACTTGATTTGGGAGCAAGTGTGAGTATGATGCCCCTATCAACTTATGAAAAGTTGGGTTTGGTAGGATTGAAGCCAACCGGGAAGAAACTCATGTTAGCGGATCAAACCTCACTATCATCAAGTGGTGAAATAAGGGATGTTCCAATTGTCATTGACGGAATAGTGGTGCTAACGGATTTTGTAGTGCTAGACATTGATGACAAGTCAAATGATGTTAGGGAGTGGCAAGTTTTCCTCAGTAGACCATTCATGGCTACCACTCACATGAAAATCGATGTGTGCAAAAGGAGATTTGTTATGCACTCATTTGGGAAAGAGCTTGAGATTGATATCACCATATGCAATGATGACCTAAAAAGCATTGGGAGTTGCTATGTGGTGGAGGTGCAGCCACCAAAGTCAAAGGGTGGAAAAGTATGTGATTTGGTGCAATTGTATGAAAAGAGTAGACAAGAAGATGAAGTGGAGAGCATAGGTGACTTTGAGATTGAAGGACTCAAGAATGCCAACCAAGAGCTTCTGCTTTAAGTAGAGGTGCTCAAGGCGGAGAAGTATGCTCTAGAGAAGAAGCTTGATGACTTAGCAAGGCGAAACCATAAACTTAAGAAGATCAATGTGGCTCTCACCGTGGAGAATGAGGTAACGGTGAAGGAGCTTGAGGATTTGGCTAAGCTCACTGAAGAATTTAAGGAAGAGTCCTCAAGAAAGATGAGGAAGGCTCTTATGGGTGTGGATGCCAAGAACAAGGCATTTGAGGAAATTAAGGAGGAATTAAGCAAGAGAGAGATGTCCTTGAAGGTTGCTAAGGTGAAGGAGTGTGACTATTTGATGGAGTTAGATCGGATGGACCAAGCCATCAAGAAAATCACCAAAAACAGTTCCTCAAGGCCTCAACCTCCAATGCAAAAGGGGAGAATTCCTTCATATCCTTTAACTTGCTATTTTTTTCATAAGAAGGGTCATGTTAAGTCTAGGTGCTTTGAATTCTTAAAGCATGCTAATCATGATAGAACTAGACCTAGAATGAGATCTAACCATGTAAAGAAAATTTGGGTTAGGAAGGACTTGGTAAATCAAGTCCGGGATGAGTCTATGGGTCCAATTTGGGTAGTCAAGAGGAAAATGAATGATGGCATAGATAACTCGTGTGATGAGCATCATATTTCCAATTCGCATGCTAGGATGCGATAGTGTGGACTTGCATTTCTTTTTACATTTCATGCTATGAATAAATGATTGGGTGTTTTAGTTTTGCTTATTGTGTGTTTCTTTTGTTTGCTTTGTTTTTCTAATAAGTGTCCATTTGTTCTTGCTAGTTGTGTGTATTGTGAGCTTATATGTGTATTGTGTTTCACTACAGATTCTGATGAAAATGCACTCGAAAAAGGACTTCAAGTGAAGATCGCATTTTTGTTGCCATTTGCAAATAGCGACCCATAAGTGGCGACCTCACTTACAAGAAGAATTCAAGGTCGCTATGGCGACCAAATGTTGTAAATGGCGACCAAGTCAGACTTGGTGTGGTCGCCATTTGGTCGCCATGGCGACCATACTTGTGCAAATGGCGACCACATACAAATGTAAAATTCCTTCATGGTCGTCATTTGGTCGCCATGGCGACCGAGAGACACAAATGGCGACATATGGTGTTCAGCTATAAGTTTGCAAAGCAATTGGAACGCCGCACATCAACAAAATCTCCTTTCTCAAATTCTCTCAATTCCTAAGCCGTGGCACGCACGTAATCATCAAATTCGGTAAGCAATCACTCTAGTTCTTCAATGTTTCCATTCAAATCCTTCCTACATTGCATCTAGATACACTAGGGGTGGTTTTGAGTTTGATTTGAAGTGAATAGTGCATAGGATTGGAATTTGTGTGGTTTTGATCATATAGAAGTGATTGAGGTAGTGTGAAGTAGTTTTGATTGATTGTGGTGTACTCGGAGAGTGCCGGATTGGTAGAAAAGCGTCGTTGTGCTGCCGAATTTTTGACAGGAAGTTCAGTTTCGAAATTGTGTGTGATTATGGCGCCAAAGATGAAATTGCCAAGCAAAGAGGTAAGGGTAGCAAGGCCCTTGTAAGGATTCCCATTATTGATTGGCTTATTTCGTGGACAAACCACAAGTTGGGGTTCGAATTGTAAGGGTAGATTAGGTGATTGGAGACCAACATCGAAGGCCCTCTTCAAGACCTCAAGGTGACAAGCACTCCAAAGGTATATTTCTAGTGCTTAGTTTTCTTTGAAGAGATCTAGAAGCACACACACACTTAGCATACTTGCATTTGTGTGCATTCTCTTCACATGTCACATTACACACTAGCACTTTGTTTGATTATATCTTGTTGTGTATTTGTTTGTGTCTTGTAATTCGTTTCTCGAATATGTTCGGAAACGTCCACGCTTGCACGATTATGTGCTTGGGTTTGCACGAAGATCGCCTTCGGAGAATGCCCGTAGCTTCTCCATTGGTTTCACCTTCAGTGGTGAAATGGCGGTTTGATCGGCGGCCTGACCGCCGAATGGAAACCGCCGTTTGATTCCAGAGATCTCTGGATTGGATCTGCCGTTACGATCGGTGGCCAGGCCACCGAATCGAAACCGTTGAATTAGACCTGATGCATTTATTATTCTCGGGTTCTGTTCGGCTGTTTAATCGGTGGCCTGGCCACCGAATTGAAACCGTCGAATTAGATATTTTAGGTCGGTTTCTTTTTGGGTTTTGATCGGCAGTTTTGATTGACCGCCGAATCTGGTCGCCGAATGATCCCTTGCTTCTCGGGTTCAATTCGGCGGTTACATTCTGCGGTTACATTCTGCGGCTACATTCTGCGGCCACGACCGCAGAATGAAACCGCCGATCGGTGATTTCAAGGGCAATTTTGTCTTTTCACTTGCCCTGTTCTTGATACCTATATATATCATACTTTCTCATTTCTCTAACTTAGTTCTCTAATTCAAAAAGAACCCTAAAGTTCAAAAAGAAAAACTTGAGAGAAAAACAATCAAGAACTCATTTTTATACACTCAAAACCATTCTCATATGCATCTAAATATCATCTAGCATTTTCTAGCATAGTTAGGATGCTTGCTTGCATGGGTTTTGTTAGGATTATGCTCAATAGCAAGAGTGTAATAATGTAATTAATAATCTTTTTCATATTAATAAAGTGATTTCTGTTTTAAACAAATCTTATAGCATTTATAGTTTAATAATTGTCAAAGTAAATAATCATAAGGTCTAAAGACTATGAGAAAAGAAGAATTGTTCATACATCTGGATATGTATGTGGTAGACACAATTCTTTAGTTAGTCTTAAATATTGTTCACAACTTAAGTTAAAGGTTGGGCACCTTTATCTTGTTAAAGTTGTAGAATTCTTTTGCTAGCATTTGAGTGGGATCAAATGAGATATGATGAGTCTAAAATCATCGGAGTGTCTTCGAGCAAAAGAATCTAGTGCACTGGGTGCATTGAACAGGATCACAATGAAATACTTTATCTATAACCGTCAGTAGATAAAAGTAATTTCATTATCAGGACAATCGGAGAGTCTATCTTAATCCTGAGATAAATGATGGACTTATGGTTGCAGGTGATATCATTTGAGCTATCAATGAGTACGATTATATCGCATAGTCTATCCTCGATAGTTTGGTGATATTCATTTGTTAATCGATAGAGGACTTCATTTATAGATATGGACATCGTGGCTCCATTTATCAAATGAGAGTATAATATCATCATATGGATGTTTTGAGGTAATTGGATATTAAATCTCAACGTTGAGTTTTCAATAGTGTCTATTGAAAACATGGCTTCTGGACAAGTCAAAATATCCAAGTTCAAAACGTGGTCATATGAGTAAATATGGTAACTTGGAGAGTTATAGGCTATAGGCGGTCTATGAACTCTTGGCGATTACTGATATTAATCACGAGGATACACTATCTCCAATATGATTGTCTAGGGTATGAATGAGGAAGCATCTTCCTTTTCTGTCTTTATTTAAGAGTTCAATTTTAGCTCTTTAGTGGAATGAGCTAAAATTAATGGATCGGACCTAAGTGAATCATTTGTTGATTGTGATTAGGTTATGTCTATTGGAGCTTAAATTTAGATAGGCCGCCAAGATCCCCAATCCACACGGACTTGCATGGATCACTTGATATATTCTACCGGACCAATTTAGGGTCCATCTAGAATTGCATATAATATATTAAGAATATAATTTGCACATTATTTATGTAATGGGCTGCTAAATTATATTTATATATTAATGGATGACATGTGGGCTTGTTTCTTTTAGTAAGAATGGGTCTAGTTCACATGTGGGCTTTTTATTTAAAGTCCTATGGATTTAATGAAATAAGAAAAATAATATTTGGCCCAATATATACATGTGGGGCGGCAAGGTGATTTAAAAGCCTTAAATATTATTTTGTTTTCATTGTTTAATTAAATAAGAATTAATTAATTTATTAATTAATTGTTTAATTAAGAAACAAATCTTTTCTGAATAGGAAATATGATTCCTATTGGTATACTATTGGTAGTAGTATACTTAAATTAAAAGACTTGTTTGACAAGGAAATAAATAATTAATTTTATTTATTAAATCAAATAAGAAGTCTTTTATTTTAGTCAAATAAGGAATAAAAGATTTATGAGTTTTATTAGGGTTTGGAAATCTTAAACAAAATAGGAATTAGGGTGCAACTAAATCTCCAATATTTTAGGAGTAATAATTGCGGCAACCCTAATTGTTTTTGGCCAAGGATTTCGGCCACCCTAAGTGTGAAAAGAGAGAAGAAATTTTGCAACATATAAATGGCCTATTATATTTTCGGCCAGACCTAGTGTTTCATGTGAAGAATTTTTCTTCTTCTTCTTCTTCTCAACTCATAGTTAGAGATCTATTATTCTACTAAAAACAAAAGGAACATAGGTTATTCTTTGATGGTATATTGTTTGCTTGTTCATTAATAAGCTTGTATATACTATATCGATTAAGGTTCACGCGAGTTTCGATCATAAGATTGAGAACTCAAAAGTGACCGGAATAATCTTAGGTTCCTTTAGATTGTTTTTGGGACTAACGAATCAAGAACAGTTTGTTTAATCCAATCACAGGTTTGCAATTCAAAGAGAAGGGAGACCACGCTCCTAGGTGATCCACGTTCGTGCTAGGATTGAAGATCTTGCGGATTACCATCGACGCAAGTCAATCGGATCACGCGACAAGAGGTATTAAACTTTTATTACTTCTTTATATATCTTTAATTAATCAAAAGGGTTTAAGGTTCATAAAATTGGAAAAATTTTAAAAGCTACTCAAAACTATTTTTAGTCTCGCTTCCGCTGCGGGTACGTTATTTTTCCCTACAGGTTTTGCTCAACACACTTGCTTTGGTATGTTCTTCACTAATCTCATCTAAGCTTAGTGTTTTATTTATCAAAGAAATCTCTTAGATTATTTGTATGCTCTTAGAATATATTCTAGATACAAAATAGAGATTGTTGTGTTGGCATGTTTGAGAGTTGTATTGTGATAGCAACATCTAAGTTATTTTATCTATGATTTGCTAAGCTTTATGACATGTCATTTAGCTATTTACATCTAGGATTGCATTTATTGTTATCTAATCATCCTAGATAAGTATCTAAGGTTACCTAGCTTTATTTGCTCATTGAATATCATTTTATATTCACATAGGTTGTAATCTCTTCATTGAGAAGTAAGTCTTTCATGTAGCTTCCGGGATTAGGTTGCTTAGATTGCAAACAATTGGACTAGGTTCACTTCTACCGGGATTAGGTAGGTGTGATGATTATTGATCGGGATTAGGTTGTAATCATTTCACATTTAGTGGATTCGAGGTTCGAGTGTGGCGCACTATACAGCCCGTGGTTTTTCCCGTGAGGGTTTCCATGTAAATATCAAGTGTCTTTTATAATTCCGCACCATATTACACTTGTTATTGTTTTGACTAGTTTGGGGCTTTTTCGTAAATTGACTAAACGCGAAAATTGGGTAAAATTGGTAAAATCTATTCACCCCCCCCCCCCCCCCCCCCCCTCCTAGATTATTATTAGATCACACCGTGTTATTTGTTTCAGCCCCCACTCCTAAAAAGAAAGTAGTCCCAGAATGTAAGCTGAACAGGAATTTCCAGGACAAATTGGAGACATTTGTTGAGAAGAAGATGTGGCATGACAGGGGAATTGATTTAGATAGTTTAGTGAATACCCCAGTTCCTGTAACAGTAAAAGACATGGGATGAGGAGGATTAGCAGCCACTCCTCCACACTACATTGAGAGTTTGGTGAAGGAGTTTTATGCGAGAATGAATCCCGGGGAATACATGAGGGGTGGTCCTATTCTAGTGAGAGGGGTTCCCGTTTATCTGAATGCAACAGACATCAACATCTACTTTGGAACAACTCTATTGGATTTTGAGGGGCTACGTGAACAAATGGTGGAAGGGATCACCACAAACCCTTTATATATGAAGAATTCAGTGGAGTTTGCAAACACCTTGACCATCAATCCTATTACTATATGGATGGCAAAGAGATTCCCTCTCAGGCAGTCGAATTTGAAGATTGAACCCGCCTTTTGGCACATCTTCCTCAACTCGTCACTTAGGCTAGTTTCCCATAGATCCACAGTCCCATTTGAGATAGTTAGGATTCTGCACAGTATCATTGAGAGGCTGCCTATTGATGTGGGCATTATAGTGAAGATGGAGATTCAGAGGATTGGGAGAAATGAATCAGAGACAGACATCCTCCCTTTTCCTTGTTTGATCACAGAGGCCTACAAGTTGGCAGGAGTAAATATATCCGGGGACATACTTAAGCTCCCCATGTCTGATATGGATTTGACCACTTGGCGACGCTTGATGTTGAAGTGTGGGGAGATACCAACCGGTGGGAAGCGTAGGAGAGTGCAGAGTTCAGAGGCTGGCACTAGTGTGAGGGCAGAGTTTGAGAGAGTTATTCCTGATGAGGACCGTTTTGATAATGATGATGATGATGATGATGATGAGGTTCCTGTTTGTGATGATCCTAGGCAGCCATTAGGTCTTCGGATTTTGGATGGAGTAGAACGCATTATGGGCACTGATGAGGTCGTTTGTGTACTCAACAAAATTAATATTAGTATAGATTTTTGGTTGATTCTTGAAAACTCTTTTAAGCCACTTAATCCTTTTAAAATGTGATTTGATAGCAAAATAGTGAGCAAGTTCGTTCCACAGGGAATGGAGTGTTAATTAAATAAATTTACTAATCTTTGAACAATAAAGTAAATCATATTGTTTGATAGATGTGTGGTTTCTAAAACCACCAATGCTAACTACTCAAATAAAAATACACAAAATATGTTATGAAAAATAGAATACTCAACACCTTGATAAGAATTGTGATAAAATCAATTAATGAGATAGCTAGGGAATAGATCGATTAACAATTGAATGTGGGTAAGCTAACTAGCTACATTAATGTACCAATCTCATTATGTTAACCACTAAGAGGCTTAGATTAGTGGGGTTGATATACCCACCACTAATCTATCCTATCCAATGGGTTCTTAATCACACAAGGATTGTCAATTCACATATGAATATATAACAAATTACTCCACTCAAGATAGCAATCAACAAGTGATATACAAGTCAATTATAATGAATGGAATCTAATTAATTTGAATGAATAGAACACATAAGAGATTCATTACAAGCTAAGCTAAACCCACAACCAATTGATCCTCAAATCTATCCCCTAGATTAGGGGTTTAGTTACACATATTTGCAATAAATGAAAAGAAGTAAATGATAAGGAAATAACCTTTGGGTCACCTTCTTTAAGCTTGATCCTTCTTCTCCTCTATGCTCCTAGATGCAAGGAATGGAGGTTGAGGATATGTCTTGGAATGTGGGTGTTTTGGTGGAAAGTGACTAAGGATTTTGGTGGAGAAATGGTGAGATGAGGAATGATGTAGTGAAGTAATCAAGGTTTTGTGTTGAGGGTTGGATGGTGATGAGGTCGTTTGTGTACTCAACAAAATAGTAAAAATAATAGTTTTTGGTTGATTCTTGAAAACTCTTTTAAAGCCACTTAATCCTTTTAAAATGTGATTTGATAGCAAAATAGTGAGCAAGTTCGTTCCACAGGGAATGGAGTGTTAATTAGATAAATTGACTAATCTTAGAACAATAAAACAAATCATAGAGTTTGATAAATGTGTGGTTTCTAAAGCCACCAATGCTAAACTACTCAAATGAAAATACACAAAAATGTTATGAAAAATAGAATACTCAACACCTTGATAAGAATAGTGATAAAATCAATTAATGAGAGATCTAGGGAATAGATCGATTAACACTTGGATGTGGGTAAGCTACTAGCATCATTAATGTACCAATCTCATTATGTTAACCACTTAGAGGCTTAGATTAGTGGGGTTGATATACCCACCACTAATCTATCATATCCAATGGGTTCTTAATCACACAAAGGTTGTCAATCCACATGTGAATATATAACAAATTATTCCACTCAAGATAGCAATCAACAAGTGATATACAAGTCAATTATAATGAATGAAATCTAATTAAATTGAATGAATAGAACACATAAGAGATTCATTACAAGCTAGACTAAACCCACAACCAATTGTTCCTCAAATCTATCCCCTAGATTAGGGGTTTAGTTACACATAATTGCAATAAATGAAAAGAAGTAAATGATAAGGAAATAACCCTTGGGTCACCTTCTTTAAGCTCAATCCTTCTTCTCCTCTATGCTCCTAAATGCAAGGAATGGAGGTTGAGGAAATGTCTTGGAATGTGGGTGTTTTGGTGGAAAGTTACTAAGGATTTTAGTGGAGAAATGGTGGGATGAGGAATGATGTAGTGACGTAATCAAGGTTTTGTGTTGAGGGTTGGATGGATTAGATGAGTTCAAGGAGAGAAATGGAGGATGATGAAAAATGTGCCATGGAAGTTGATCTAGATCTGAAATGAATTCTCTGAGATTTTGCTCTGATTTTCTATATTTTGAAAGTGAAGAGACGCTCTATATATATACTCACTCATGGACATGTACTGGTAACGACTTGATTCGCTGATGTGGAGCCTTGGTCGCTCTTTGTCAAGTGGCGAACATGACCAAAAAGTGTAGAGGTCGCCCTTTGTATCCTCTAGGTCGCTCTGGCGACCATAAGTGGCGACCTTGGAAATGTGAAGAGGTCGCCCTTTGTGCATCAAGGTCGCTCTGGCGACCATAAGTGGCGACCATGCCTTGAGTGCACTAGGTCGCCACTTGCAAGGGAGGTCGCCAGAGCGACCCCAAGTGGCGACCACACCTGATTGTTTTTGTGACCTTCTGTCGCCATGGCGCTCAAGTGGCGCCCAAGTGGCGACCTTTTGATGCCTTTGGGAACTCTTCTGTCGCCATGGCGCTCAAGTGGCGACCTCCATTGCCCAAGTGGCGAAAATGCCCTGTTTCTTCTCATTTGTGAGACATTTTTGCACAAGTCCTCCACCTTCATCTCAATTGCTTCTGAAACCTAATAAAACCTGAAACACTCAATTTAACAACATTAAACACGGGGAAATGCCCGAGAATCAAGCAAAAAGAAACGGAAATGAGGGCCAAAATCATACCAATTTTGGCTTGATCAGATGGATTAGATGAGTTCAAGGAGAGAAATGGAGGATGAGGAATGGTGTTCCATGGATGATAGAACTAGATCTAGATGTGTTCTCTGTATTTTTCTCTGATATCTCGATGCTTTGAAGATGGAGGGACGATCTATATATATGCACTCTTGGACATGTACTGATAACTGCTTGATTCGCTGAGGTGGCGCCTTGTTTGCTATTTGGTCGCTATGGCGACCCTGGTGCGTAAAACGGTTAGATGAGAAGGTCGCCACGAAAACCATCTTTCTCGCTATTTAGCAAGTGGCGACCATAAGTATTTTGTGTAGAGGTCGCCACTTGCACCTCTAGGTCGCCATGGCGACCATAAGTGGCGACCCTGCAAATGTGAGGAGGTCGCCACTTGCAACATCAAGGTTGCCATGGCGACCCTAAGTGGCGACCAAGCCTTGAGTGCACTAGGTCGCCATTTGCAAGGGAGGTCGCCATGGCGACCCCAAGTGGCGACCCCACCTGGTTGATTTGGGGACTTTCTGTCGCCATGGCGTTCAAGTGGCGCCCAAGTGACGACCTTCTGATGTCTTTGGAGAATCCTCTGTCGCCATGGCGCTCATGTAGCGACCTATCATGTCCAAGTGGCGAAAATGCCCTGTTTCTTCCCATTTGTGAGACATTTTCGCACAAGTCCTCCACTTTCATCTCAATTGCTTCTGAAACCTAATAAAACCTGAAACACTCAATTAACAACATTAAACACGGGGAAATGCCTGAGAATCAAGCTAAAAGAATCGAAAATGAGGGCCAAAATCATACCAATTTTGGCTTGATCAAATACCCCCAAACCAATCTTTTGCTAGTCCTCGAGCAAAACAATAACAAGCAAACCCCCAAAAACATGCATAGAGATATTTCAAAGGTTATCACTTCAAATGTTCAATGTGCGAAGCCAAAATGAAGAGATTAAAACAGTTATGCCATGGTGAGGATTTAAACATGAAAGAGCATGTATAGTTAAGATTAAAAACGTGCCACATTTAGACATAATTGTACGCAATGCGATCTCACATTCAAAATGCCAAAGCTTCAAAGCAAAGGTGCTATTAGTTTAGAATGTAATTCACTTTGATACTAAACCTCACCGAATTCTCTCTTCTTTTCTCCAAGACTCCTAAGTTCACTCAATATTGTACATGTGCAATATGAATTCATGTTATGGCAACAAATTGATTGCACATGCTAATCCTTAAAATGCAATTTCCTGAAAATTGATCTCATGAATGGAATTGCAAGCCATGAATTAGAAAGAACATGCATCAACCAAATTTGAACAAAATGGACAATCCTAAAGATCATGAAGGTCTTTTCTTTGGTTGTAATGAGGCCTAAGGTTTTGGTGAAACAAAGAATGGAAAAATGGATATCAAGGAACCTAATGATTACATTAAGGCATACATTCTAATTTTTTTAAGTTCCACAACATTCACACATATTGTTCACACTTCAAGGTGTCCAGGCTCACAATTATACATGTGTATGCTACTCCTATTTTCAACTTGAGTAGTTCAATTATTTCTCTTTCCTTTCTAGGCCATTTGTGCCTAATTTCTTGGTTCTCTTTTTCTTTGCTTTTCTTTGCTTGCCAATTCTTTTCTTTTCATGCTTTTCATTTTTCTTTTCTTTTCACATTCTTTTCAAGCTTTTGTTTTCTTTCAAATTTTTTTTTTCTTTTTTTCAAACATCTCTTGCTTTGCAAGACTCTTACACACATTTACATGCCTAGGTACACACCTTACATTTACAAATTCAAAATTTTACATTGATTTCCTAAGCCTTAGTAAATCATTTGGTCAAGGTAGGTCAATTATTATAAGGCTATAAAGTTCATGTAGATGTGGTTCATGAAAGAAAAAGCTTCAAATGTGTTTGGCTTCAAAGGGGCTTGGGAGCACATATATTCAAATTGGTTGGAAGTGTTTAGGCCAAGGCGGTTTTCACATGCATCGCCTAAAATCATTTCTAAAGATTTGTCCACTAAGCAAAATAAGGCATCCACAAGTAGTCCATAATATTCTATGGCAAACAACATTTAGTGCAAATGAGACCAAAACATGCTTGTATGAGTGTTTGAAAATGAGTGTTTAAAGAGTGAATGTTTTCAACTCAACATATGCTTTTTAAAGGCTGTGTTTGTGATCCTCACGGGAATATCCACTATTAATTCTTAGCCTTCAAGCAAATTTGATCATTCACTCAACATTAAGAGAAAAAGATTAACGCACTTTGTTCAATGACACCCTAAGTGGCATGGTGTTAATCTAAACCAAACACTCTCAAACATGCACAATTCCTCACTACATCATGTAAAGAACAATCTCCACAAGCAAAGCATGCTCAAATATGGCAATATCGCAAAAATTTTTGAAAAATTTGGCACACAATTTTTGAAAACCAAGCATCATGGCGTTGCGCAAAAGTACCCCCAACCTAAATTTGACATTGTCCTCAATGTTCATGGGTGGTAAAAATAATGACAACAAGCGCAACCCAATAAGTTTCAAGCAATAATCCAACAAGCAAAGGCAAAAACAAAATATTTCAATAATCCGGCATATTGCCCTCTCAATCATCGATACACAAAATCCAAACAACACATATAACAATAAAACACAAATGTCCTAAATCCACTACCAAAATCCAATTCACACCCTTATTCTATGCGGAAGCAAAATAAAGGCAACAATGAAAAATAAAGAACAAAAGGAAAAGAAATGCGAATACTAAAAGTTTATGAAAATCAAAACTACTAAGCAAAAAGGAAGAACAATTGTTACCCAATCGGATCAGTCAATTCTTCATTTGAAACGGACTCCCAGGTTGGGTCTCCTCCCCTATATGGCTTCAACCGATGGCCATTCACTTTAAACCTATCGCCTTTCTTCAAACTTTCAATCTCAATGGCGCCATGAACAAACACTTGTACAACTCCGTAAGGTCCTGTCCATCTTGACTTTAGCTTTCCCGGAAATAACCTCAAACGAGACTCAAATAGGAGCACTAACATTCCCGGATGGAAATCTTTCCTTCTAAGCTTCTTATCATGGTAGAATTTAGTCCTTTCCTTGTAAAGCCTAGCGCTCTCATAAGCTTCTAAACGGAACTCCTCAAATTCACTAAGTTGTAGCTTCCTTTCCTCTCCCGCTTTGTCAAGGTCTAGGTTTAGCTTTCGAATAGCCCATAAGGCTGTTAGGATTATGCTCAATAGCAAGAGTGTAATAATGTAATTAACAATCTTTTTCATATTAATAAAGTGATTTCTGTTTTAAACAAATCTTATAGCATTTATAGTTTAATAATTGTCAAAGTAAATAATCATAAGGTCTAAAGACTATGAGAAAAGAAGAATTGTTCATACATCTGGATATGTATGTGGTAGACACAATTCTTTAGTTAGTCTTGAATATCGTTCACAACTTAAGTTAAAGGTTGGGCACCTTTATCTTGTTAAAGTTGTAGAATTCTTTTGCTAGCATTTGAGTGGGATCAAATGAGATATGATGAGTCTAAAATCATCAGAGTGTCTTCGAGCAAAAGAATCTAGTGCACTGGGTGCATTGAACATGATCACAATGAAATACTTTATCTATAACTGACAGTAGATAAAAGTAATTTCATTATCAGGACAATCGGAGAGTCTATCTTAATCTTGAGATAAATGATGGACTTATGGTTGCAGGTGATATCATTTGAGCTATCAATGAGTACGATTATATCGCATAGTCTATCCTCGATAGTTTGGTGATATTCATTTGTTAATCGATAGAGGACTTTATTTATAGATATGGACATCGTGGCTCCATTTATTAAATGAGAGTATAATATCATCATATGGATGTTTTGAGGTAATTGGATATTAAATCTCAACGTTGAGTTTTCAATAGTGTCTATTGAAAACATGGCTTCTGGACAAGTCAAAATATCCAAGTTCAAAACGTGGTCATATGAGTAAATATGGTAACTTGGAGAATTATAGGCGGTCTATGAACTCTTGGCGATTACTGATATTAATCACGAGGATACACTATCTCCAATATGATTGTCTAGGGTATGAATGAGGAAACATCTTCCTTTTCTGTCTTTATTTAAGAGTTCAATTTTAGCTCTTTAGTGGAATGAGTTAAAATTAATGGATCGGACCTAAGTGAATCATTTGTTGATTGTGATTAGGTTATGTCTATTGAAGCTTAAATTTAGATAGCCCGCCAAGATCCCCAATCCACACGGACTTGCATGGATCACTTGATATATTCTACCGGACCGATTTAGGGTCCATCAAGAATTGCATTTAATATATTAAGAATATAATTTGCACATTATTTATGTAATGGGCTGCTAAATTATATTTATATATTAATGGATGATATGTGGGCTTGTTTCTTTTAGTAAGAATGGGTCTAGTTCACATGTGGGCTTTTTATTTAAAGTCCTATGGATTTAATGAAATAAGAAAATAATATTTGGGCCCAATATTATTATATGGGGCGGCAAGGTGGTTAAAATAACCTTAATATTATTTTGTTTTCATTATTTAATTAAATAAGAATTAATTAATTTATTAATTAATTGTTTAATTAAGAAACAAATCTTTTCTAAATAGGAAATATGAGTAGTGTACTTAAATTAAAAGACTTGTTTGACAAGGAAATAAATAATTAATTTTATTTATTTAATCAAATAAGAAGTCTTTTTATTTTAGTCAAATAAGGAATAAAAGATTTATGAGTTGGATCAGGGTTTGAACTCTTAGAAAGTGAATTAGGGTGTAACTAAAACTCCTATATTTTTGGAGTGAAAATTGCGGAAACCCTAATCCTTTTTGGTGAAAGAATTCGGCCACCCTAGTTAAGAAAGAGAAAAGAAATTTTGCCACATATAAGGCCATTTATTATTTTCGGCCAGACTAGGGTTTTATGTGCAGAATTTTCTTCTTCTTCTTCTTCTTCTCAATTCATAGATAGAGGTTTTTTATTCTACTAAAAACAAAAGGAACATAGATTATTCTTTGATGGTATATTGTTTGCTTATTCATCAATAAGCTTGTATATACTACATCGATCAAGGTTCACGCGAGTTTCCATCATAAGATTGAGAACTCAAAAGTGACCGGAATAATCTTAGGTTTCTTTAGATTGTTTTTGGGACTAACGAATCAAGAAAAGTTTGTTATATCCGATCTCAGGTTTGCAATTCAAAGAAAGGGAGACCACGCTCCTAGGTGATCCACGTTCGTGCTAGGATTGAAGATCTTGCGGATTACCATCGACGTAAGTCAATCGGATCACGCGACAAGAGGTATTAATCTTTTGTTATTTATTATATATCTTTAATTAATCAAAAGGGTTTAAGGTTCATAAAATTGGAAAAATTTTAAAAGCTACTCAAACTATTTTTTTTTAATCTCACTTCCGCTGCGGGTATATTTTTCCCTACAAAGGCGTTGTACTCAAGCTCCACCGGTAAGTGACATGCTTTCCCAAAGACTATCCGGAAGGGACTCATTCCTATCGGGGATTTGTAGGCTGTCCTGTATGCCCACAATGCATCACTCAGTTTGGATGCCCAATCTTTCCTAGTCCCGTTGACAGTTTTTTCTAGGATTTGCTTAATATGCCGGTTACTCACCTCCACTTGTCCCGAGGTTTGAGGATGGTAAGGAGTTGCCACCTTGTGCCTGACCCCATATTTCTTCAATAAGGCCTTGAAAACTCTATTACAAAAGTGACTCCCACCGTCACTTATTATTGCCCTTGGTATTCCAAACCTTGCGAAGATATATTCCTTGATGAACCCAACAACCACGTGACTATCACTTGTTCTAGTGGGGATTGCTTCCACCCACTTAGATACATAATCCACTGCCACCAAGATAAAGTTATACCCATGGGAAGTAACAAAGGGCCCCATAAAATCTATCCCCCATACATCAAACAACTTGATCACATGTTCACTATTCAATGGCATCTCATCCCTCTTCCCAATGTTCCCCGATCTTTGGCATCTATCGCACTTCAAACAAAATTCATAAGAATCCTTTGCCAAGGTTGTCCAATAGAACCCGCTTTGGAGAATCTTCAACATTGTTTTCTTACCACTATAATGTCCTCCACACTCACGCTCATGGCAGAATCTCAAAATTTCTCCTTGCTCGTTTTATGGAACACATCTTCGGATAATCTGATCTGGACCTCGTTTAAACAAGTATGGCTCATCCCAGAAGTAAAATCTAGTGCTAGCTATGAACCTTTTTCTTGCTTGAGGGTTCAACTCCGAAGGGATCACCTTTGATGCTAAAAAATTGACGATGTCTGCAAACCATGGGTCTTTATCCTGTATTACCCACAACTGTTCATCGGGAAAGCACTCTCTTAGTGGAATCACATCATTCTCCATAAGAGTTCCTTGAGTTAGTCTACTCAGATGGTCCGCCACTACATTTTCACAACCCTTCTTATCCCTAATCTCAAGGTCAAATTCTTGCAATAAAAGTATCCACCTAATAAATCTTGGTTTTGCGTCTTTTTTATGCAAGAGATACCGAATAGCAGCATGATCCGTATAGACAACTACCTTGACGCCCACCAAATATTGCCTAAACTTTTCCAAGGCAAATACTATCACCAACAACTCCTTTTCCGTAGTTGAGTAATTCATCTGAGCGTCATTGAGAGTTCTTGATGCATAGTAAATAACATGCGGAAGCTTTTCTATGCGCTGTCCCAAAACTGCCCCTATAGCATAATCGGATGCATCACACATAAGCTCAAAGGGAAAACACCATTTGCGGTGGCATGATGATAGGAGCCGAAGTTAAGGCCTCTTTCAAAGTCTCAAAGGCAATGCTACAAGCTTCATCGAATTTGAATTCTACATCCTTTTGAAGGAGGGTACACAACGGTCTTGCAATTTTCGAAAAGTCTTTAATGAACCGTCTATAAAACCCCGCATGCCCCAAAAATGACCTAATATCCTTGACCGACCTAGGTGGAGGTAAACTTTTCATTACTTCAATTTTCGCCTTGTCAACCTCAATCCCTTTTTCGGAAATCACATGCCCTAGCACAATACCACTTCTAACCATAAAGTGGCATTTCTCCCAATTGAGCACTAGGCTCGTCTCCTCACATCTCTGAAGCACCAAAGATAGATTCCTCAAACATTCATTAAAAGAAGCACCAAACACCGAAAAATCGTCCATGAAGATTTCTATCATGTTCTCTACCATATCCGAAAAGATTGAGGTCATACACCTTTGAAAAGTGGCCGGCGCGTTGCATAACCCGAAGGGCATCCTCCTATAGGCATACGTGCCAAAAGGACACGTAAACGTAGTCTTTTCTTGGTCTTCAGGAGCAATTGCTATTTGGTTATATCCTGCGTACCCATCTAAGAAACAGTAATGGCTATGACCGGCGAGACGCTCCAACATTTGGTCAATAAACGGAAGAGGGAAGTGATCCTTTCTAGTGCCAGTGTTTAGTTTTCTATAATCCACACACACCCTCCATCCAGTCTGTAGCCTTTGTGGAATTAATTCATTTCGCTCGTTCTTCACAACTGTGATTCCGGATTTCTTGGGTACCACATGTATGGGGCTTACCCACTTGCTATCTGAAATCGGGTAGATGATTCCCACATCTAACAGCTTCAATACCTCCTTTTTGACGACTTCTTGCATAACCGGATTCAATCTCCATTGTGCCTCCCTAGTCGGCTTTGTGTCCTCCTCCAAACGGATCTTATGCATGCACAATGTCGGGCTAATTCCCTTGATATCATCTAGTGTCCATCCTAGAGCTTTTCTATATTTCCTCAAGATCACAAGCAATCTCTCCTCCTCACTTGAGTCTAGGTTAGCCGTAATGATAACCGGAAAGGCTTGATTCTCTTCCAAAAATGCATACTTCAAGGTCGAAGGTAGTTCTTTCAACTCTAGTTTCCTTGGGGAAGGTTCATCCTCATTGCTCCCCTGTTGTTCAACCAAATCACTTCCTACTCCACTATCCTCAGTAACCACTTCGTCTACTACCTCTTGATAACATACCCTCATGTTAGCTTCTTCCTCAATCTCATCTAAGATATCCACACTGTAGCAATCATGTGCTCCAATTGGACAGGCCAAGGACTCAAACACTTTATACTCTACTACTTCATCCAAAACCTTCAATGTTAACTTTCCCTCATGCACATTAATTACTGCCTTTGCTGTAGCCATAAAGGGGCGTCCCAAAAATAATCACAGAGTCCTTTTCATCTGGATCAGTCTCCATTTCTAGTACTACAAAGTCTGCAGGGATGATTAGCTTATCAACCTGGATAAGGACATCCTCAACTATTCCTCTAGGTTGCCTAGCCGATTGATCCGCCAAAATGAGGGACATTTTCGTTGGTCTCAACTCATTCAACCCCAACTTCTTATAGATAGAGAAAGGCATTAAGTTGATGCTTGCCCTTAGGTCAAGCATAGCCCTCACTTGACCCTCTCCACCAATTGTTATATTGATTATGAAACTCCATGGATCTTTAAGCTTTGGCGGAAGTCTCTTCTGAATAACTGCACTTGCATTCTCATCAAGTCTCTCTTGATTCTTCGGCCTAAACCTGTACTTCTCCTTATTCAGTTCCTTGAAAAATTTCCCATACGCCGGCATCTTCTGAATTGCCTCTAGAAGAGGTAGATTGATGGATACCTTAGAGAGCACATCATAAATATCTTTGAACGATTGTTCTAACCTATCCTTCTTCAACCTTCCTGGGTACGGTACTCTTGAGACACTAGGATTTAGAGATGTGTTGATATTAGGATTCCCCCTTAGTGATTCCAACTCTCCCGGACTTAGACCCTTCTCCCTATCAATGGTCTCTCTCTCCGGCACCACATCTTCTTTATCAATACCCTCTGTATGTGAGTTGTTGTTGTCACTAATAACATCCTCATTTCTTCCATTGTTCACTACTCTACCGCTTCTCAAAATGGCTCTTGCACTACCAAGATTGAGAGAGTCGCTTGAGCTCATCACCTCACCGCTTAACACTCTCTCCGTAATCCTTCCTACATGCCCTTCAAGTCTACAGATTGATTCTTCTAGCTTTAAGAACCGACTATGACTAGCCTCCATAAATCCATTTAAAAGCTTCTCATAGGTTGCTTGTGTTTCATGAAGGTTTCTTCTCATCTCGTCTTCTATACCTTCTTCATGGAACTCCACCTCCTCAGGTGCTCGCACTTCGCTTTCCTCTTCTCTTGAGGACCTTGTATCAAAAGTTGTCATTTCTCTAGTGAATTTTTCCATTTGTTTCGCCAGAGAATCCATTTCCTGAAATTTAAACAATACAACACTACCACGTAAAAAGAATTCGAAAGAAACCTATAATGAAATACTACTTGCTAATATGAGCAACAACGAAAATGCATACTAAAAAGAAAAGTCAATCTATGTAATCAACACTACCATTCCCCGGCAGCGGCGCCATTTTTTGATGAGGTCGTTTGTGTACTCAACAAAATTAATATTAGTATAGATTTTGGTTGATTCTTGAAAACTCTTTTAAGCCACTTAATCCTTTTAAAATGTGATTTGATAGCAAAATAGTGAGCAAGTTCGTTCCACAGGGAATGGAGTGTTAATTACATAAATTTACTAATCTTTGAACAATAAAGTAAATCAAATTGTTTGATAGATGTGTGGTTTCTAAAACCACCAATGCTAACTACTCAAATGAAAATACACAAAATATGTTATGAAAAATAGAATACTCAACACCTTGATAAGAATTGTGATAAAATCAATTAATGAGATAGCTAGGGAATAGATCGATTAACAATTGAATATGGGTAAGCTAACTAGCTACATTAATGTACCAATCTCATTATGTTAACCACTAAGAGGCTTAGATTAGTGGGGTTGATATACCCACCACTAATCTATCCTATCCAATGGGTTCTTAATCACACAAGGATTGTCAATCCACATATGAATATATAACAAATTACTCCACTCAAGATAGCAATCAACAAGTGATATACAAGTCAATTATAATGAATGGAATCTAATTAATTTGAATGAATAGAACACATAAGAAATTCATTACAAGCTAAGCTAAACCCACAACCAATTGATCCTCAAATCTATCCCCTAGATTAGGGGTTTAGTTACACATATTTGCAAAAAGTGAAAATAAGTAAATGATAAGGAAATAACCCTTGGGTCACCTTCTTTAAGCTTGATCCTTCTTCTCCTCTGTGCTCCTAGATGCAAGGAATGGAGGTTGAGGATATGTCTTAGAATGTGGGTGTTTTGGTGGAAAGTGACTAAGGATTTTGGTGGAGAAATGGTGAGAAGAGGAATGATGTAGTGAAGTAATCAAGGTTTTGTGTTGTGGGTTGGATGGATTAGATGAGTTCAAGGAGAGAAATGGAGGATGAGGAATGGTGTTCCATGGATGATAGAGCTAGATCTAGATGTGTTCTCTGTATTTTTCTCTGATATCTCGATGCTTTGAAGATGGAGGGACGATCTATATATATGCACTCTTGAACATGTACTGATAACTGCTTGATTCGCTGAGGTGGCGCCTTGTTCGCTATTTGGTCGCTATGGCGACCCTAGTGCGTAAAACGGTTAGATGAGAAGGTCACCACGAAAACCATCTTTCTCGCTATTTGGCAAGTGGCGACCATGAGTATTTTGTGTAGAGGTCGCCACTTGCACCTCTAGGTCGCCATGGCGACCATAAGTGGCGACCCTGCAAATGTGAGGAGGTCGCCACTTGCAACATCAAGGTCGCCATGGCGACCCTAAGTGGCGACCATGCCTTGAGTGCACTAGGTCGCCATTTGCAAGGGAGGTCGCCATTTGCAAGGGAGGTCGCCATGGCGACCCCAAGTGGCTACCCCACCTGGTTAATTTGGGGACTTTCTGTCGCCATGGCGCTTAAGTGGCGCCCAAGTGGCGACCTTCGGATATCTTTGGAGAATCCTCTGTCGCCATGGCGCTCATGTAGCGACCTATCATGTCCAAGTGGTGAAAATGCCCTGTTTCTTCCCATTTGTGAGACATTTTCACACAAGTCCTCCACTTTCATCTCAATTAACAACATTAAACACGGGGAAATGCTCGAGAATCAAGCTAAAAGAATCGGAAATGAGGGCCAAAATCATACCAATTTTGGCTTGATCAGGCACTCAGACCGGTGGCTTCAACATTCTTCATGCTGACAATCTTGTGATAGAAGAAAGGCAAAAGGCCTTAGAGGACAGGCAGCTGAAGTTGGAGAGTCTGATTCAGGATTTGAGTGTGACGGTTATCATAGGATTTACAGACCTCCGCCATGATCTGAGGCTCACCCCATATGTGAGGAGGCTGAAGAAGTCTACCGCAGGGACTCCACCTATTCCTACCGCAGCTTCAGGACCCAGTACAGTGTAGGGAAAAGAATAACGTAGTACACGCAGCGGAAGTGAGACTAAAAAAAAATAGATTTAGTAGCTTTTAAAAAATTTTCCTTTTATGAACCTTAACCCTTTTAATCAATTAAAGATATATATTATCTAACAAAAGAAGAATACCTTTTGTCGCGTGATCCGATTGACTATGCGTCGATGGTAATCCGCAAGATCTTCCAATCCGATCACGAACGTGAATCACCTAGGAGCGTGGTCTCCCTTCTCTTTGAATTGTATACCTGAGAATGGACAACAAAACTTTTCTGGTTTCTGTTAGTCACTAAAATTCCAATAGGTTGCTAAGAACGTTCCGGTCACTTTTGAATTCACAATCGTAAGATTGAAATTCGCGTGAACCTAATTCGAAAGTGTGTACAAGATCTCTTGATGTTAAGATCACTAGTACACTATCGAAACAAGAACAATTCTTCTCTCACAAACCTCTAGGCCGAATCTCTCACTAGTCTTAGAGTTGGATCTTATTTTTCTCTAGCAAAAGAAAAAACTCTCAATTGCAAAAAACTAGGGTTTCAGAAAATATATAAAGAATATATATATGTATATGTCTATTGGCCGGCAATCAATTGCCAAAATATATATATATATCTCCTCATACTTCACGCACACTTAATTTATATATATCTGTTACTGCACCAAAACCTACCTAATATATATCTTTATATATATATCTTACTGCACGTTTTTTATTTATATATATTTAGTGCAATTAATTGCACACCTAATATATATATTTATATATAGTGCACGGCCACTTTGACATATATATTTTTTGTGTGCATGAAATCATCTTGTATTAAAACTCTATAATACAAACCCTAATCCAACTCTTTAGTGTATTTGTGACTATATAAAAGACTTCCTAATTTGACTAAACAAATAAAGTCTTTTATATTTAGTATAATACTAATAGTAGTATACTACTAGGAAACATATTTCCTAATCAGAAAAAAATTTGATTTTTAATTAAATAATTAATTAACATATTAATTAATTTCCATTTAATTAAATAATAAAATAAAACAATATTATGGGCTAAAACCATTGCCACCCATGACTAGAACTTGGGCCTACATATTGTTTTCTTATTTTATTTAATCCATTTGGACTTTAATAAAAAGCCCACATGTGAACTAGACTCATTCTTATTAAAAGAAACAAGCCCACATGCCTTTCATTAATATATTAATATAATTAAGCAGCCCATTAACTAAATAATGTGCAAATTATATTCTTAATATATTAAATACAATTCTAAATGGACCCACAAATAGTCCGGTAGAATATATTAAGTGATTCATGTAAGTCCGTGCGGATTGGGGATCTTGGCGGGCCTATCTAAATTTAAGCTCGAATAGACATAACCCAATCACAATCAACAAATGATTCACTTAGGTTCAATCTATTAATTTTAGTTCATTCCACTAAAGAACTAAAATTGCACTCTTAAATAAAGATGGAAAAGGAAGATGTTCCTCATTCATACCCCAGACAATCATGTTGGAGATAGTGTATCCTCGTGATTAATATCAGTAATCGCCAAGAGTTCATAGACCGCCTATAACTCTCCAAGTTACCATATTTACTCATATGACCACGTTTTGAACTTGGATATTTTGACTTGTCCAGAAGCCATGTTTTCAATAGACACTATCGAAAACTCAACGTTAAGATTTAATATCCAATTACCTCAAAACATCCATATGATGATATTATACTCTCATTTAATAAATGGAGCCACGATGTCCGTATCTATAAATGAAGTCCTCTATCGATTAACAAATGAATATCACCAAACTATCGAGGATAGACTATGCGATATAATCGTACTCATTGATAACTCAAATGATATCACTTGCAACCATAAGTCCATCATTTATCTCAGGATTAAGATAGACTCTCCGATTGTCCTGATAATGAAATGACTTTTATCTACTGACGGTTATAGATAAAGTATTTCATTGTGATCCAGTTCAATGCACCCAGTGCACTAGATTCTTTTGCTCGAAGACACTCCGATGATTTTAGACTCATCATATCTCATTTGATCCCACTCAAATGCTAGCAAAAGAATTCTACAACTTTAACAAGATAAAGGTGCCCAACCTTTAACTTAAGTTGTGAACAATATTCAAGACTAACTAAAGAATTGTGTCTACCACATACATATCCAGATGTACGAACAATTCTTCTTTTCTCATAGTCTTTAGACCTTATGATTATTTACTTTGACAATTATAATATTAAACTATAAATGCTATAAGATTTGTTTAAACCAGAAATCACTTTATTAATATGAAAAAGATTGTTAACTACAATATTACACTCTTGCTATTGAGCATAATTCTAACATACAGAAGAGCCTGACTTCGTTTTTCAGACTGCACAGTCTGCTGCTGAGGAGGCAGCGCAGTTGGAGGAGGCTATGAACCACTCCATGATAGATCAGGGGCCCCGTTATACGGGAGGACCTCCCATTGATGAGGCGGCTGCGCATAGGAGATGGAGAGAGGAGCAGTCTAGTAGAGCGGCGATAGCAAAGGAGCAAAGAAGGAAGGACCCGAAAGGGAAGGGTAGATTGGAGCATGATGATGAGGAGGAGGAGGATTAGTTGGCATCTTAGCATTTCTAGGATTTATTTTGATCTCCCATCATTTGCATTTTCTATCACTTTATTTGGACATTGCTAGCATTGTGTTTTTACTTTTGGATTATTTTGTTGGATATTTTAGTTTAATTTATGTTTATTTGCATTTCTTTTCTTTTTGCTCTATATTTTTCCTTCTTGCCTTTATTTTCTTCTTTATGTTGATTGTTTGGATTTTGTGAACGGATGGATGAGAGGGCAATATGCCGGATTATGATATCAGTTGTGATTGCCTTTGCTTGTTGGATTATTGCGTGAAACTTGTCGGGTTGCGCTTGTTGAGTTGATTTATACCACCCATGAACATTGAGGACAATGTCCAATTTAGGTTTGGCGGTACATTTGCGCAATGCCAATGTGCTTGGTTTTTAATTTGTGTGACAAATGTTTCAAAATTTTTTGCGATATTGCCATATTTGAGCATGCTTTGCTTGTGGAGATTGTTCTTTACATGATGTAGTGAGGAATTATGCATCTTTGCTAGTGTTTGGTTTAGATTAACATCATGCCACTTAGGGTGTCATTGAACAAAATGCGTTAATCTTTTTCTCTTAATGTTGAGTGAATTATCAAATTTGCTTTAAGGCTAAGAATTAATAGTGGAGATTCCCGTGAGGATCACAAACATAGCCTTTAAAAAAAGCATACGTTGAGTTGTAAAACATTCACTCTTTAAACACTCACTCTCAAACACTCATACAAGCATGTATTGGTCTCATTTGCACTAAAATATTGTTTGTCATAGAATATTATGGATTGCTTGTGGATGCCTTATTTTGCCTAGTGGACAAGCCTTTAGAAATGATTTTAGGCGATGCATGTGAAAAATCACTATTGGCCTAAACACTTCCAACCAATGTGAATATGTGTGCTCCCAAGCCCCTTTGAAGCCAAACAGATTTTAAGCCTTTCATTCATGAACCTTATAGCCTTACAATGTTGAACTTGAAAATGTAAGGTGTGTACCTAGGCATGTAAATGTGTGCAAAGAGTCTTGCAAAGCAAGAATGTTTGAAAAGAAAATTTGAAAGAGAACAAAAGCTTGAAAAGAGTATGAAAAGAAAAGAAAAATGAAAAGCATGAAAAGAAAAGAATTGGCAAGCAAAGAAAAGCAAAGAAAAAGAGAACCAAGAAATTAGGCACAATTGGCCTAGAAAAGAAAGAAAGTAAATGAACTACTCAATTTGAAAATAAGAGTAGCATGCACAAGTAGAATTGTGAGCCTGGACACCTTGAAATGTGAACAATATGTGTGAAACTTGTGGAACTCCTAATTAGAATGTATGCCTTAGTGTAATCATTAGGTTCCTTGATATCCATTTTCCCATTTTTTGTTTCACCATGACCTTAGGCCCCATTACAACCAAAGAAAAGACCTTCATGATCTTTAGGATTGTCCATTTTGTACAATTTGGTTGATGCATGTTCTTTCTAATTCAGGGCTTGCAATTCCATTCGTGAGACCACTTTTCAGGAAATTGCGTTTTTAATGATTATCATGTGCAATCAATTAGATGCCATAACATGAATTCATATTGCACATGTATGATATTGAGTGAACCTAGGAGTCTTAGAGAAAATAAGAGAGAATCCGGTGAGGTTTAGTATTAAAGCGAATTACATTCTAAACTAAATAGCACCTTTGCTTTGAAGCTTTGGCATTTTGAATGTGAGATCGCATTGCGTACAATCATATCTAAGGGTGGCATGTTTTTAATCTTCACTTGACATACTCTTACATGTTGAAGTCCTCACTATGGCATAACTGTTTTAATCTCTTCATTTTGGCTTCGCACATTGACCATAAGAAAGTAATAACCTTTGAAATATCTCAATGCATGTCTTTGGGGGTTGCTTGTGATTGTTTTGCTTGAGGACTAGCAAAAGATTGGTTTGGGGGTATTTGATCAAGCCAAAATTGGTATGATTTTGGCCCTCATTTTCGATTCTTTTTGCTTGATTCTCGGGCATTTCCCTGTATTTGATGGTGTTAAATTGAGTGTTTAAGGTTTTATCAGGTTTCGAGAGCAATTGGGATGAAGTGGAGGACTTGTGTGCAAAATGGCTCACAAATGGGAAGAAACAGGGCATTTTCGCTACTTAGACAAGAGAAGGTCACTACATGGGCGTCATGGCGACAGAGGATTCTTCAAGACATCAGAAGGTCGCCATTTGGTCGCCACTTGGGCGCCATGGCGAAAGAAAGTCTCTAAAAGCATTAGGTGGGTCGCCACTTAGGGGTCGCCATGGCGACCTACCCCTACAAATTGCGACCTCACTTTTCAAGGCAAGGTCGCCACTTATGGTCGCCATGGCGACCTTGATGTTACAAGTGGCGACCTCTTTACATTTTGTGGGTCGCCACTTATGGTCGCCATGGCAACCTTGATGCGCAAGTGGCGACCTCCACACCATTTGCTCATGGTCGCCACTTGCTAGATGGCGAAAAAGATGGTTTTCATGGCGACCTTCGCATCTAACCGTTTTACGCACCAAGGGTCGCCAATAGCGAACTTGGCGCCACATCAGCGAATCAAGCAGTTATCAATACATGTCCAAGAACGTATATAAATAGAACGGCCTTCCATCTTTAACACAAGCAGATCCTTAGAGAAGAGAGCACGAATTTGCATCTTTGAGATCTAGATTTCTCATCCATGGCACACCATTCCTCATCCTCCATTTCTCTCATTGAACTCATCTAATCCCATCCAAACCTCAACATAAAGCCTTGATTCCTTCCCTACATCATTCCTATCCCACCATTTCTCCACCCAAATTCCTTTGTCACTTTCCACCACAACACCCACATTTCAAGACATATCATCTACTTCCATTCTTTGCATCTAAGAGCATAGAGGAGAAGAAGGATCATGCTTCAAGAAGGTGACCCAAGGGTTATTTCCTTACTATTTACTTCTTTTCATTTATTGCAAATATGTGTAACTAAACCCTTAATCTAGGGGATAGATTTGAGGATTAATGGTTGTGGGTTTTAGTTTAGCTTGTAATGAATCTCTTATGTTTTCTATTCATTCAAATTAATAGATTCTATTCATTATGTAATTAACTTGTATATCACTTGTTAATTGCAATCTTGAGTGGAGTAATTTGTTATATATTCATATGTGGATTGACACTCCTTGTGTGATTAAGAACCCATTGAATATGATAGATTAGTGGTGGGTATATCAACCCCACTAATCTAAGCCTTTAGTGGTTAACATAATGAGATTGGTGCATTAAAGTAGCTATTTGGCATAACCCACATTCAATTGTTAATCGATCCATTCCCTAGCTATCTTATTAATTGTTTTCATCATTACTCTTATCAAGGTGTTGAGTATTCTATTTTTCATAACATTTTTGTATTTTCATTTTAGTAGTTAGCATTGGTGGTTTTAGAAACCACACATCTATCAAACACTATGATTTATTTTATTGTTCAAAGATTAGTCAATCTATCTAATTAACTCTCCATATCCCTGTGGAACGAACTTGCTTACCATTTTACTATTAAATCACATTTTAAAAGGATTAAGTGGCTTAAAAGAGTTTTCAAGAATCAAACAAAAACTATATCATTTTTGTGAGTGCACGATGGCTCATCAGTAATGTTATTATCTTGTAACATGTTTTCTAGTTCTACAGATTCTATCATAGACTATGAAGCCACAAATCATGTTTGTTATTCCTTGCAGGGGTTCCAGGAAAGGAAAAGGATGAGTAAGAATGAAATCAACTTTTGTTTGGGCAACGGAGCGTTGGTGTCTGCCAGTGCAGTGGGAGATATTAGAGTTAATCTAGATTCTAGTAGGCATTTAGATTTGATAGACATTTATTATATACCTCAATTCAAGAGGAATTTAATTTCAGTTTCTTGTTTAAATAAATTTGGATATTCGGTTACTTTTAACAAAGATTTTGTTATTAATGAGAATGACAAATTTGTTTGCAAAAGTACATTGGAAACTGGTCTATTCTATTTACATAGAAATATCTCTCACTTGTTAAACATAGAATCAACGAAACCTAATCGTAAAAGAGTAAAATTATCAAAAGATGAAACCTACCTATGGCATTTGCGCCTAGGTCATATTAACCTTGATAGGATTAAAAGATTGGTTAGTGATGGACCTTTAAGTGACTTAAAGGTCGATGATCTACCAACTTGTGAATCTTGTCTGGAAGGTAAGATGACCAAAAGGTCATTTATGACCAAAGGCAAAAGAGCTACTGAATGTTTAGGATTAATACACACTGATGTATATGGTCCTATGAGCATTCAAGCTAGAGGTGGATATGAATACTTAATCACTTTCATAGATGATTACTCGAGATTTGGCTATGTGTATCTCATGAGACATAAGTCGAATGCTTTTGACATGTTCAAAGCATTTAAAACTGAAGTAGAAAATCAGCTTGAGAAACACATGAAAATCTTGAGATTTGATCATGGTGGAGAATATCTATCTAGTGAGTTTCAGAAATATCTTATTGATAATGGGATCATTTCTTAGTTTTCTGTGCTAGGTACACCTCAACAAAATAGGGTGGAGGAAAGGAGAAATAGAACTCTTTTGGATATGGTTAGGTCTATGTTGAGTTATTCAGTGCTCCCTAATTCTTTTTTGGGATATATTTTACAAACTACGATGTACATTCTGAACAATGTACCATCTAAGTCGGTTCCTCAAACACCACATGAGTTGTGGACTTGGCGAAAGCCTAGTTTGCAACACTCAATGTTATTCGGTTGTCCTGTGCATGTGTTAAAAGGAAAGACAGAAAAGATAGAGTCCCGTTTAGAAACATGCATATTTGTAAGGTATCCAAAAGGAACTAAAGGATATTGTTTCTATAGTCCTTCAGATCTTAAAGTATTTGTTTCGAAAAATGCTAAATTTATGGAAAAGGAATATTTGAATGATTTTGTGCCTAAAAGTAAAATTGTCTTGAATGAGATGTCAGGAGATACAATTCCACAAGGGGTTTCACAACCTAGCCCAATTGTAAGTTCTGTACCATCATAAGATCGACAACCTACCATTCCTCGTCATAGTGGGAGGGTTAGTTGACAACCCGAGAGATACATTGATCTAGGAGAATCAGTGGAGAATCTCCCGGACGACAATGATCCCTACACATATAAGAAAGAAATGGAGGATGTTGATTGTCGCCATTGGCAAAAGGCAATGCAATCTGAAATTGTGTCCATGTTCAATAACAAAGTATGGTCTCTTGTAGACTTGCCTAAAGGGATAAAACCCATCGGATGCAAGTGGGTATACAAGAGGAAAAGTGGTATTGATGGAAAGGTGGAAACCTTCAAAGCTAGGTTAATAGCTAAAGGTTACACATAGAAGGAAGGTATCGATTATGAGGAAACCTTCACTCCTATGGTCATGCTTAAATCAATTAGGATACTCTTATCCATTGCAGCATCTTTAGACCTAGAGATTTGGCAAATGGACGTTAAGACAGCTTTCTTTAACAGAAGTCTTGACGAAAGCATCTATATGATGCAACCAGAAAGATTCATTGAAAATGGCCAAGAAGAAAGGGTATGCAAGTTGCAAAAATCCATATATGGATTAAAACACGCATCCAAATCCTGGAACATAAGGTTCGATCAAGCTATGAAAGGTTTTGGATTTATTCAAAGCCTTGACGATCCCTATGTGTACAAAAGGATTAAAGGCGACAAGTTGGTTTTCCTAGTTCTTTATGTTGATGATATACTACTTATCAGAAACGATGTAGGTGTATTGAAATCGGTAAAAGAATGGTTAGCAAAACAATTTGATATGAAGGACTTAGGAGAAGCAAGTTATATTCTTGGTATCCAAGTAATAAGGGATAGAAAGAATAGAACGATTGCATTATCCTAAGCTTCATACATAGATAAAATCTTGTCTAGGTTCTCCATGCAAGATTCCAAGAAAGGTATGTTACCTTTCAAACATGGAATCAAACTTTCTAAGGAGCAAGTTCCAAAGAATGAGCATGAAGAGCAATTCATGAGTAGGATTCCATATGCCTCGGCAGTTGAATGTCTCATGTATGCAATGCTCTGCACTAAACTAGATATTTGTTTTGCCGTTGGCATAGTTAGCATGTTTAAATCGAAACATGATCCTGAGAAGCATACTTTCAAGTATTTCAAGAGAATGAGAGATCATATGCTTGTATACTCTAGAAGGGATTTAATTCCCGTTAGGTATACAGATTCTGATTTCCAATCAGATTCTGACTCCAGAAAATCCACATCAGGATCTGTGTTTACTCTTAGAGGAGGAGCAATCATATGTAGGAGTATTAGCAATCCTGTATTGCTGATTCTACCATGGAAGTTGAGTATGTTGCTACATGTGAAGCTGCCAAAGAGGTTGTTTGGCTTCGCCAATTCTTGATTGACTTGGAAGTGGTTCCTAATGCGAATAATCAGATCACTATTTACTGTGACAACAGTGGAGCCATGGCTAATTCGAGAGAACCAAGAAGTCATAAGAGAGGAATACACATTGAAAGGAAGTATCATCTTTTAAGGGAAATTGTGCATAAGAGTGACGTGACAGTTACCAAAATCACGTCAGCAGAAAATCTAGCGGATCCCTTCACAAAGGCTCTACCTCAAAAGAGTTTTGATGGGCACCTAGAGAATATGGGAATGAGAGAGATGACACACTTGCTGTAGAGCAAGTGGGAGATTGTTAGGATTATGCTCAATAGCAAGAGTGTAAAATTGTTTTTGACAATCTTTTCATATTAATAAAGTGATTTCTGTTTTAACAAATCTTATAGGATTTATAGTTTAATTATTATAATTGTCAAAAGTAAATAATCATAAGGTCAAAAGAGTATGAGAAATAAAGAATCGTTTGTACATCTTGATATGTATGAGGTAGACACAATTCTTTAGTTAGTCTTGAATAATATTCACAACTTAAGATAAAGGTTGGGCGTCTTTACCTTGTTAAAGTTGTAGATTCTTTTGCTAGCATTTGAGTGGGATCAAATGTCCTATGATGAGTCTAAAATCATCAAAGTGTAGTGTCTTTGGGTAAAAGAATCTAGTGCATTGAATAGGATAACAGTGAAATACTTTATCCAGAACCGTCAGTTGATAAAAGTTTTCACTTTGAGGACAATCGGAGAGTCTATCTTAATCCTGAGATAAATGATGGACTTATGGTTACAAGTGTTATCATTTGAGCTATCAATGAGTACGATTATGTAGCATAGTCTATCCTCGATAGTTTGGTGGTATTCATTTGTTAATCGATAGAGGATTTAATTTATAGATATAGACATCGTGACTCCATTTATTAAATGAGAGTAGAATATTATCATATGGATATTTTGAGGTATTGGATATTAAATCTTAACGTTGAGTTTTTGATAGTGTCTATTGAAACATGGCTTCTGGACAAGTCAGAATATCCAAGTTCAAAATAAGGTCATATGAGTAAATATGGTAACTAGGTGAGCTATAGGCGGTCTATGAGCT
The DNA here is from genome assembly GCA_954870605.1 of Acer campestre. Classification (NCBI taxonomy): domain Eukaryota; kingdom Viridiplantae; phylum Streptophyta; class Magnoliopsida; order Sapindales; family Sapindaceae; genus Acer; species Acer campestre. Next base: position 27,805,139 of record OX940800.1, on the reverse strand, counting down.
CTTGTCGATTACTAATATTTTTCACAAGGATACACTATCTCCAATAAGATTGTCTAGGGTACGAATGAGAAATATTTACTTATTCTATCTTTATTTAAGAGTTCAATTTTAGTTCTTTAGTGGAATGAGCTAAAATTAGTAGATCGAACCTAAGTGAATCATTTGTTTATTGTGATTAGGTTATGTCTATTGAAGCTTAAATTTAGATAGCCCGCCAAGATCCCCATTCCACACGGACTTGCATGGATCACTTGATATATTCTACCGGACTAATTTATGGGTCCATCTAGAATTGTAATTAATACATTAAGAATATAATTTGCACATTTTTTATATAATGGGCTGTTAAATTATATTAATGTATTAATTTAAGGTATGTGGACTTGTTTCTTTTAGTAAGAATGGGTATAGTTCACATGTGGACTTTTTACTCAGATCCAATGGATTTAATAAAATGGAAAAACAATATATTGCACATGTTTTACACTTGGGTGGCAAGGCAAAGCATAATAGCCTAATATACTGTTTTATTTTAATATTTAATTAAATGGAAGTTAATATATTAATTAATTATTTATTTATTTAATTAAAAATCAAAATATTTTTCTAACTAGGAAATAGGTTTCTTAGTGTTATATTATTGTTGGTAGTATAATAAAAATCAAAGACTTTATTTGATTAGTAGATAAATAAAAGGAATTTATTTATCTACTCAAATTAGAAAGTTTTTTTGATTAAGTCACAATTTAATTTATATTCAATATATTATTGGATAATACACTAAGAGTTGGATTATGGTTTGGATTCTAAAGTTGATAAGAATTTTGGTGAAACACAAATCCTTTTTAGGTGAGGATTTCGGCCAACCCTAATATTTTAGGGGATAGAATTCGGCCAACCCTAATCCTCTTGGGGTGAGGATTTCGGCCACCATATATATACAATCATATAGAATTCGGCCAACCATAGTTTTTGAATAGAGAGTTTTTTATTTTGCTTTAAAAAAAAAAAATCCAACTCCAAGCATAGTGTGAAAATTTTGGCCAAGAGGAAAAAGAGAGGAAGAACGTTTTGTGTTCGAAAGTGCACTACTAGCTTTTATATCAAAAGGCTTTGTGCACAACATCGAATCATGTTCACACGAGTTTCGATCAAAAGGATTGAGAATTCACAAGTGACAAAACGTTCTTCATTTTTCTCTAGGAGGGTTATTATGACTAACAAAAGGAAAAAGATTTTGTTTTCCATCCTCAAGTACACAATTCAAAGAAAGGGAGCCCACACTTCTAGGTGATTTACGTTCGTGATTGGATTGGAAGATCTTGTGGATTACTATTGACGCAACATCAATCGTCATGTGGAAAAAGGTACGATATCTTTTATTATATGTTAATTAATCAAGGGTTAAGGTTCTTCTTTTAAAAGGAAAATTTTTTAAATATACAAATCTATTTTTCGCTTCCGCTGTATGTATTTTCCCTACACTGACATGGGGGTCTAGATGGTAGGTGGGAGACCTTCCTTTAGCTGAGCCAATTGCTAGAGGATCTCCACCGTTGGCTCTTATTGGGTGTAGGTAGCACACACGCCATGGACGGCCCGGGTGGCGCCACCTACGCCCTTAGTGTCTGCGTAGGCGATTCATAGGCGATTAGGTGGTGATTTCCCTTACTCTCGTTGGCTGGGAGTGTTTGAGCTGGACTGGCATGTCGCTTTCACATGTTGAGACCGCTAGGGGACAATGGCAGCGTGACAAGTGCTTCCTCCCAATGATTTCCTCTTTTTGCCTAGGTGCTTTTTGAATCCTTCCTACCTATTGGAACTCAGGTTCCCCCTTTGATGATGATTAGAGTTGACCCTTTGTAGGGCTGAGCTTGACCTTGATCAGACCATATAAGCTGGCGAGCCAGGATTGATCGGGGCCCTTTACCTTCCCTATTTCCTTTTGATAGTCAACTGGGCAAAAGTAATGCCCACCTACCCCCTGAACTCTGCTTGGACTCTTCCCTGTTTAGGCTGGCTCTTCTATGAAGGCTTGCATCACTCATTTCCCTGTTTGAGCGATGATTCTAGATTGTTTTGGTGGGATTAGGGCAACTTCATCGTAGAGGGAAGGGAAGGAAAGGGAAAGAGCGGTCCGGCTTATGTCCGCACTGACTGGACCGGGGGACCAGGGACCTCGCCCAAGCGGCTCCTTTCAATGTCATTGGTGAGTCATGTTGGTATTTCACAGATGGGGCAGTGTCTAGAGTAAGGTCTCTCCTGATCTTGCTCCCTAGTTACAGTTCTGGTTTCGTTTCCAGTTCTTGTCCCGGTTGTGGCTCCAATTGTATCTAAAATCAAGGATTCTCGGGAGTCTCCGAAGATGGAGGAGGGGAAGGCCCAGTCATCTTGGGACCGGGGTACCTCATTAGAGGATTTTTGCCCTGGTTTCGGTTCTTCTCTGATACATCGGGGAAAATTCTCCTTTGATTTTCTAGAGCCATGAATGCTGAGGGTTCCTTCTAAAGAGTTAGAAGCTTGAAGAAGAAGCCATATTGGGGACTTTCTCTGATGGACCCTGATCTTTCTTCCTTCCTTCCTTTGGTTCGGCCTTGGTGCGAGAGTTGGGATTGAAACGACTGGCATTAATTGCTACAATAACCATTGTCTAGTGGGGCACAAAAATCGGGGCACGTGAAGTGGTAATGCCAGCACGCCATCATTGTTTACTACCACGTGGCGGGCAGGGGCTAATGCACCAACCAAAAAGCTTGCACCATAAGTCGTGCCACGTCCAATCATAACAATCTTCATACACGATCTTCACTATTGGTTTCCTTCAACGGTCTTGATTGAACCAGAGGCGAGGACAGTTCCCCGCCTATAAGAATGCCACAGTGCTGGTTTCTCCCACCATTTTCATCTCCTTTGAAATTTTCAAAAAAATTTCTCTTCTTCAAGCTATCTCTGTTGCCTATCACCTGAAACTTTTCCTTACCAGGTTCTTCTTCTTGTTTTTCCACATGTCAAATGGTTCCAATAGTAAGGAGACCCATAATTACCCCTCCAGTTCCAAATCCGAGTCGGAGGAGAGCTCTGGTCTTGTTTTTGGTTCAAGGAAGAGGAAGGATCATCCCCTTTTCGATATGGAGGGTGGCTTCTTAAGGCTCGACGGTTTGGTTGCCATTCAAAGGTTGGGTCTGGTTTTACTAACACCACTGTGTCCAAAGAGAATGGCTCTGAAGAGGATGACAGTGCTGGTAACGAGGGGGTCTCGATTGCCATTGGGGCGACGTTGATCATGCCTGAGGGATTTGGGTGTGTCTCCAATTCAACTGCCACTGAAGAGACCCTGAAAAGGATGCGCCATGATTATGGGATCCCTAAAGAGGTGATCTTGTCCCTTCCCATCAAAGGATATGATGTTTATACTCTTAGCAAAAGCCAACTTCCCATCCACGTTTCGACCTTCAGTTGCGGTCTCCGACTCCCTCTTCACCCTACTTTGTGGCAGGCCCAACACGCCTTACAACTTGCTCTGATACAGCTGACCCCCGGTTCCTGGACAACCTGTTTAGCATCCTAGTTATATGGAGGGAAGCCTACAGGAAGAAGTTGGGTGTTAAGAAGGCAAGGCTCAAGAAGCTTCATTATCTCTTTCAGGTTTCCCCTTTGACTTCTGGTCCAGTAGGGTTCTTCTACCTGCGTTGCTCCAACAAGATAGGGTTTGCTGTCCTAAACATGAAGGCCAAGGATGGGGACTAGAAGAACGAATGGATCTTTACGGAGGGAGAGTGGGTGCAAGACTGCTTTATTGCTGGAGAGGAGAAAAGCGTGCCTACCCAATTCGTAGGGGAGATGAACTGGAAGAAGCGAGAAGATGTGAGCCTCCCGAAGGAGTTGAGGAAGATCTTGTAGAGGATTAAGGACAAAAAATACGACCCTCTGGGCCGTGGAAGTGATCCCTTCCATCAGCATCGGGTGGATCTTGCCCTTAAGATTTTTGCCCCCTCTCTTGGTACACCCTTTATTCTCTATTGTTAACTGCCAAAAATAGCAGTGGTTTAAAGAAGAATTTTCCTTCTACGTTTGGGAACATGTTAAGATAGAATGACATCATAGTAGAGCATCCCAATACCCCGCCACTAAAGTAACCGGGCAGGCTTTATACCAATCCGGATCAAAATCACGAGCTCCTAGACTCCTTATTCCTAGGAAACAGCGAAGCCAAAATCTTGGTACTCCGCTACCGCCCGGTACCCTGATACCCCGATACCCCGAAACTCTGGTACCTTGACCTAGTGGGAGATGGGATACCTATGTATCCTGATCCTTCCTAGAGCTGGCCAATCAAGCAGTAAGTAGCAAATTAGCAGACTACCAAGTATCAAGGTAAGAGCAAGAAAGCCAAGGTCAAACTACTAAGACGGACAGTGAGACAACATTTTAATAACAAGGAAATTGACTCATTCCCGCCACTCAAGAGTCCTATTTGAAAGCAAAGCCAACTCTATCAAAATTCCATCAAATAAGGGATCGCTTGATTCCTAGAAGGAATCCTACGATCTTCTCGCCAATCGCCATGGAACGTCCTGAAAATCTCTAGGTCACTGGACCGAATTTAGAGGAGTGCTGAGCAAGCATTGGGACATATATATACGACATGTTACCATATAGAAAGGGGACCACAACTTGAGACTGAAAACCCTAAAGTATTCTCTTCTACTTATGGACTAACACGAGAGCTCCATCACCAACTGAGTTTTGTTCATTGCCATTAAAAATCCCCATTGTATTAATATGATGTCTTGATTATCAATAAACTATGTGTTATACATGATCTTATTGCGATTTTACTTTGATTCACCATTGTCTTTATAATTGACATGCTTTATGGAGTGCTTATTGGTATCAAACTACTTGATATCTCTCCAACTGTGATCTACCCTGATTTTAGTCATAAAAATTGTTAATTGGAAATTCACCCCAGTGACAATTTTCGGTTAACACTTTTGGCGCCGTCTATGGAAACCTACTCCCATCCCATTTACAAAAGCTACCTAGCTCTAACCAAAAGATACAGAGTATGAGACTCCGGTCCTCTTAGGGGCGGCTCGCCCCATCGGGACCCCATTCCCTCGTTTCCATTTAGAGAAACCAGAGGAAGGAAAGGGGAACGAAGAGCCATATCCCAGCACCAATTCCTCAGCCCAATACGAGCTCTGCACCCCAGGACCCCGCGGTTCAGGAGATAAATCGGGATACTATGGAGCAACACGCTACTGCCTATGTAGAAAGCATTCGCCTCCAGATGATCGCCCAAGGGATACACTTCGAAGCACCCAGGCTTGTAGGAGAAACGGGACCGAGTACCCGGGTACCAGTTTTTAACAGACTCAAACTGCCACTACTAGTTCCAAATCATCCTAGAGACTTCAAGCCCCGACAGGTGAAGTCGGTGTTTGATATTCCTCCTAGAAAGAACTAGCCAGCAACTAAACCGGCAGCGGAGAAGAGGGCTCAACAGCCCAATGTAGGTGGCAACACTGGGCCCAGGAGAAACCCGCAGGATACCTGGCCTTAGAAGAATGAGCATAAGGAGTCAACCATGGTATCCGAGACTTCGGATAACGAAGGCTCGGTAGCTGGATCTCAGCATGAGGGGTCCAAGCGCCTTAAAGACCAAATGGCCAAAATAGCAAAGAAACTCAAGCAGCTAAGGAATGAGCAGCATCAGAGTACCCCAAAAAATCCTTTAGGGGAGATGAACGCACCATTCTCTAAGAGAATTAAAGAAGCAGAATTTGTAGGGAAAAATACCGTAGTACACGCAGCGGAAGCGAGACTAAAAGAAAGTTTAGTATATTTTAAAAATTTTCCCACATTGAGCCTTAACCCTTTAATTAATTAAACAATATATACCAAAAGATATCATACCTTTGACTATACGTCGATGGTAATCCGCAAGATCTTCCAATCCGATCACGAACGTGAATCACCTAGGAGCGTGGTCTCCCTTCTTTGAATTGTGAACCTAAGAATGGACAAACAAAACTTTTCTGGTTTCTGTTAGTCACAAAAATTCCAATAGGTTGCTAAGAACGTTCCGGTCACTTTTGAATTCACAATCGTAAGATTGAAATTCGCGTGAACCTAATTCGAAAGTGTGTACAAGATCTCTTGATGTTAAGATCACTAGTACACTATCGAAACAAGAACAATTCTTCTCTCACAAACCTCTAGGCCGAATCACTCACTAGTCTTAGAGTTGGATCTTATTTTTCTCTAGCAAAAGAAAAAACTCTCAATTGCAAAAACTAGGGTTTCATAAAATATATAAAGAATATATATATATATGTCTATTGCTGCAAATATATATAAAGAATATATATATATATAGCTATTGCCGCAAAATATATATATATATATGTGCCGAATTCTTCTCTCAATATTATATATATCTTGGCCAAAAAATATGTTATCTATCTCTATTAACCAAAAAACATATAAATAATATATAACTTATATATACATCAGTTGGCCGACCATTAACTAAGCCACCCAAATATTTATGCATGCCTATATTATATATATTTGTATTACATTCAAACACTGCATGCATTTAAAAAATATATATTTGTTTTGTATTCAAACACTGCATGTATAAAACTTATATATATCAAACCCTAATCCAACTCTTTAGTGTATTTGTAACTATACAAAAGACTTCCTAATTTGACTAAACAAATAAAGTCTTTTATATTTAGTATAATACTAATAGTAGTATACTACTAGGAAACATATTTCCTAATCAGAAAAAGATTTGATTTTTAATTAAATAATTAATTAACATATTAATTAATTTCCATTTAATTAAATAATAAAATAAAACAATATAATGGGCTAAAATTTAGCCATTGCCGCCCATGACTAGAACTTGGGCCTACATATTGTTTTCTTATTTTATTTAATCCATTTGGACTTTAATAAAAAGTCCACATGTGAACTAGACCCATTCTTACTAAAAGAAACAAGCCCACATGCCTTTCATTAATATATTAATATAAGTAAACAGCTCATTAAATAAATAATGTGCAAATTATATTCTTAATATATTAAATACAATTCTAAATGGACCCATAAATAGTCCGGTAGAATATATTAAGTGATTCATGCAAGTCCGTGCGGATTGGGGATCTTGGCGGGCCTATCTAAATTTAAGCTCCAATAGACATAACCTAATCACAATCAACAAATGATTCACTTAGGTCCGATCCATTAATTTTAACTCATTCCACTAAAGAGCTAAAATTGAACTCTTAAATAAAGACAGAAAAGGAAGATGTTCCTCATTCATACCCTAGACAATCATGTTGGAGATAGTGTATCCTCGTGATTAATATCAGTAATCGTCAAGAGTTCATAGACCGCCTATAACTCTCCAAGTTACCATATTTACTCATATGACCACGTTTTGAACTTGGATATTTTGACTTGTCCAGAAGCCATGTTTTCAATAGACACTATCGAAAACTCAACGTTGAGATTTAATATCCAATTACCTCAAAACATCCATATGATGATATTATACTCTCATTTAATAAATGGAGCCACAATGTCCATATCTATAAATGAAGTCCTCTATCGATTAACAAATGAATATCACCAAACTATCGAGGATAGACTATGCGATATAATCGTACTCATTGATAACTCAAATGATATCACTTGCAACCATAAGTCCATCATTTATCTCAGGATTAAGATAAACTCTCCGATTGTCCTGATAATGAAAAGACTTTTATCTACTGACGGTTATAGATAAAGTATTTCATTGTGATCCAGTTCAATGCACCCAGTGCACTAGATTCTTTTGCTCGAAGACACTCCGATGATTTTAGACTCATCATATCTCATTTGATCCCACTCAAATGCTAGCAAAAGAATTCTACAACTTTAACAAGATAAAGGTGCCCAACCTTTAACTTAAGTTGTGAACAATATTCAAGACTAACTAAAGAATTGTGTCTACCACATACATATCCAGATATACGAACAATTCTTCTTTTCTCATAGTCTTTAGACCTTATGATTATTTATTTTGACAATTATAATATTAAACTATAAATGCTATAAGATTTGTTTAAACCAGAAATCACTTTATTAATATGAAAAAGATTGTTAATTACAATATTACACTCTTGCTATTGAGCATAATCCTAACAGAATTACCCCCTAAATTCAAGATGCCCATTGAGAAATACTCTGGATTGAAAGACCCCATGAGCCACATGGAGAGTTTTGTCTATCAAATGGAGGTCTAGAATGCTACCCAGTCAACAATGTACAGGATGTTCCCTTCCACCCTCATACGGATTGTGCTAAGACATGGTTCAGAAAGTTACTTCCAGGTAGCGTGGATTCTTTTATAAAGCTTACTACAGATTTTTGTTCTCAGTTTCAGGGGATCAAGCCTCGTCCCAAGGACCTCATTCTACTCCAATATGTGATCCAGGAGCGGGGTGAGACTCTGACATCCTATAAAGAGAAGTTCCACAAAGAAGTGATCTAGATGGGAGTGTTTATCGAGAAGGAGAACTTGGCTAATTTCAGAAGGAACCTATGGGTTGGCAGATTATTTCTGTCATTTGCAAAACATCCACCTAAGACTTACCAAGAGGCCTATGATAGGGCATTCGAACAAGTGGACATAGACGAACAGCTCCGGGTCAAGGTCGAGCATGATGAAGCCCAGTTAGCCAAGCACCCGAAGAAAGAGGCTCCAAAGCCTGCACCTGCAAAGAAGTTCCAGAATCATCCTCCAAACCGGTCTACCTACTGGCCACCGCCTTCTTCCCCCTCATAGAACAACACCTCCACCAAGAGAGGTTGCCCGAATAGCTGGAGAAGAGGACTGGTACAACCATTACACCCTACTTAATGCATCCAGAGAGACTATATACCTCGCCATCCAAGACAAAGGTTTACTCAAGAAGCCTAGTCTCATGAAGATCCTGGCTGACCAGGAATCGTTACAAGTATTGTGATTTTCACGAGGACGTGGGACACAACACTTTCGAGTGTTATAGCCTCCACAAACAGATTAAAGGATTGGTAAGGGGGAATTTTGATTGAATTTTTGTAATAGGTACGGGATAGCATTAAGATGAGGAACGAAGTACAAGGGGAGATGCGAGATGTGGAAGAAAGAAGAAAGGACAACAGAAAAGATTTGTTGCAGTAGATCCATGTCATTCACACCATCAGTGGAGGCTCTACACTAGCAGGAACTTTTAACAACTCAAGGAAGAACCATGCTAGAAAGATCCCGAGGCTTACTACTGGTCACGATGTACTCTGGATCTCCAGGGGATCCCTAGACTATCCATGCTCAGCCTAAATCATTTTCACGGAGAAGGATGTCTACAACATAGTCCAACCACATGATGACCTGATTGTGATCATGGTACAGATAGCCAATTGTCGAGTTCATTGCATCCTGATAGACACCAGAAGTAGCATTGATATTCTGTTCAAAGAAGCATTAGAAAAGCTCAACCTAAAGAATTCATTTTACAACAGCTGTACTGAAAATGTCTACAAGGTTATACTAAACAACCTAGAGGGGGGTGAATAGGTTGACACACTAGTTTTAAAAACTCTTTCGTGACTTATGTCAAAACCTTGGTGATTATACAAATTATCCTTTGACATGATTGTTATATAAAAAAAAAAAACAATTTGCACAAGTATGCTCAATTCACCACCCTTAGTCTACAAAACAAATACCAATAAACAATGTATCTCATATACAAGTATATTCAATGAAGAGCAAATTCCACAAGTTGTACTTTGAATATTACAATGAAAGATCATTAAGTAAAACTTTACAACATGATATAGAATATCGCAAGATACAATGTTCAAACACTTATAAGATACAAGAAATAAATGTTGATTCAACAAACAATGTGTGCATCTCTTTCTTTATCAATAACTTGTTTACAAGGATGTGAGGAAATGAAGATCATAAACAAGTTATATTGATCATACATATAAATATGAAGAGATAGAGATAAAGACATATGACATATTGATTTTTACGTGGTAAACCTCCGAAGAGGAAACATCCACGGGTTGAATCCACAACCACCGGCAAAGCAATCCACTATATGAAAAAGGACTTACACACTCAAGGCTATCGACACAATGATATCCACCTTAAGCTGTCACCTCATAATCTACCATCGGGCTAGTGAACCACTTAGCCTACTCCTTATCCAAGATGTGTCCAACACCTCTAGGAAGCAACTTACTATCCAAGGCTCTTAAGCCTCTAGGAAGATTTCCTTGCTTAGCTATCTAGATCACAAGGATCCTAGCCAAGCTTCCCTAGCTCAACCATCTGGAGTACAACATTTCTAGCTAAGACTTTTGCTTGTCTATTCAGAACACTTTCTTAGCCAAGTCTTCTTGCTCAAATTGAAGCTTCACTCACTCCAAGATGAGACTTCCACCTTTTGCAAGGCAAATGATCTAAGTGATGCAAATGGTGCAAACACATGCAACATAGAATATATGATCAATACATCCTATAGAAACTAGAAATAATCAATGAGCACACAATGTATATTCCTCTAGTTTATGATCCAAAACATGACACCACACAAAATAATGCATGAGCATATGAAATGTATGGATAAGTTACACTTCATAAAGATCTAGACATAGGCAACAAAGTACACAAAACAATGTTGTCTAGACCTTAAACATGAATAAAAATCTAGAGCATGCAAAACACCTAAAACATGCCAAAACCTAGATTTTATTCATGTTACTAAGCTTGAAAACTAAGTATGTTCATTATGCATATATTCAAGACTTTAGAATGCAAACAACAAAAATGCTAGAATTAAAAGATATGATCAATGAATATTCTAGCAAGTACTTAGAGAAAATATTTACACAATAATCAATTAAATCCTAATTAGCTCTAAATACAAAATCAAATGTGCTAATCATAGATTTATTCAATTAAAGGATCAAAGCACATTTCAAGGATTATTAATCATAAAATGATTCAATCAAGTCACAAATAATCCTAGATATCAAACTAATCACAATACAACTCTCAATCATGTGAAAAACCTAGAATCCAAGAAACTAGTTCACATATGTCTCTAATTAGACTTTTGATTAGTTTTGATTATGAAGCTATCTTTCTCAATAGCATTCACCATACATACACATACATATAGAATAAGAAAACCCTAGGTAATTGAAGATCAAAAAAGATGAAATCACAAAGTTTAGTTCAATACCTAAGAATCCCGTACAGTTTCGGTTTTGAGTGAAGAACCACCCCAAGACGTGATCAAACAGCTGCAAACCTTTTTGGAGAAGGTAAGGGACTTGAATACGAAAATTTTCCATCTTGAATCACTCAATTCAGGTCCGAATGAGAAAGTTATGGTGTTTGGAATTTGGGAAAGTTGGAGAGAAAAATTCTGTACTTCTCTTTTTCAAATTTTCTTCTTAGAATGAAATGGGAAGGAAATGAGACTATTTAAAAGAATTCAAGAGAGGAATTTCAAGACAATTCAGGGCGTGCCATGCCACACATCCCGTGTGGGGCACATGTGGCACATATGGGTAGAGGAGGTCTCTGGCCATGTGCCAGACATGGTCCACATGTGGCCTCCAAGCTTGGTCGTTGGCCTTGCTTGCCCCTCTCGCGCTCCGCTCGCATTCTTTGACTGAATCCAGGCCTCCAAACTCTGATTTTTAATCCTTCTTTGGATTATGAATCATGACTCCCTCACGCACAACAAAGACTACAAAACTTTGACAAAAGGTTGAGAATTCATCTCAGAAAATGATGACGAAAACAACTTAATGAATGAGAATGCAAAGTAGTGTAGCTACATCGTTTGGACTCGAAACCTAATGAATGAGTAACCGAAATGACCAGGACTCATTAAGGAATCACAAAGATCATGTTCAAGTCAAAAATACAAGAAACATAAAAAATAAACAAAATGTCACACAAAGCATGCCATATCCAAGCGATAGTCACAAAACATGCAATTCTACAATGTTTGACAATATGAGAATAATGCATGTGCATACTAAAATGAGTGTGAATGTGTTATACCAAATGTTTGCACAAAAATGTAGGGACACACATGAATGAATTTTGTGTGTGTGCACTTACGCCTTGCAAGAGGAAGAAGTATCTTGATACCTTAGCATCCATATAAGCATTTTTCCTCTTGAAGGCGAGATTTGCATGACAAGTTGCCTTTCTTCTTTGAAGATCCTTTTCACTAAGAATCACAACTAACCATTACAAATATAGAGAGTTTTGCAATGGAATCAAGCCAATACAAATCAAGGATCTTACATGTACAACGCCTTTGTATGGATTCACTGATGTGGCCGTTTGTGCACAACAAAATGATGTTTTTTTGTGTTCTTTTAGAAAACCAATTTTTACCACTAGAAAATCCTTTTAGGATGTAAGATTAGTAAAATGGTAAGTAGGATTCGTTCCATAGGGAATTAGAGTAATATGTTGAATTAATTAGCTAATCTATATGCAATAAAATAAATCATAAATGAATGAATGAGTGTATGGTTTGTCAAACCATCAAACATACATATAAAATAAAAGTAACTGAAAATATGGTGATATGAAAAGTAGAAGACTCAACAATCTTGATAAGAAAAATTGATGTAAACAATTAATATAGATGCTAGGGAATTGATTGATTAGCAAGTGGGTGTGGGTAGTGCTTTTTAAGCCACTTTAATGGACCAATCTCTTCATGTTAACCAATTGAGGTTTAGTTTAGTGTGGTTGATATACTCTCCACTAATCTATCTTATTTATTTGGTTCTTATTCACACAAGGGTGTCAATCCAAGGATGATTACATAACATGTTATTCTAAAAAAAGATTGTAATTAACAAGTGGATATACAAGTCAATCACATAGTGAATATAATCTAATGAATAAATAAACATAACACATATAGAGATTCATTACAAAGCTTAAGCAAATACCCACAACCAAATGTTCCTCAAATCTATCCCCTAGATTAGGGGTTTAGTTACACATAGTAGTAATAAAATAGAAAGCAAGTAATAGGTAAGGAAATCACCCTTGGGCCTTCTTCTTTAGTGTTTGATCCTTACTCTCCTTAGATTCTCCTAGTGCAAAGAATGGAAGAGGAGGATGTGTCTAGATAGGTGGATGGCTAATGGTGAGTGACAAAGGTTTTGGGATGTAGAGAATGGTAAGGGAGGAATGATTTAGGGAAGTAATCAAGATTTGGTGTGAGTTTTTGGATGGAAAAGATTAGGTCAAGTATAGAAATGGAGGAGTTTAGGAGATAATTGATGGTGATCCTAGGTTGAAAAGGAGATAGGTAGAATAGAATAGGATAGATGATCTGTAAAAGTTGGTGAATTTATAGGCTAGGAAAGCTAGGGTACGAAATGGGTATGTAATGACAAGAATACCCCTCTTGAATGCCAGCACTGGAATTCCTACGCTGGAATTCCAACGTTGTCGCCACTTGTCCTTCTAGGTTGCCATGGCGACATCTCATGGCGACACCACCTGAATTCTTCTGTTGCCATGGCACATCATGGTGACAATTTCCAACACTGGAATTCCTATGTTGTCGCCATTTGTCCTTTATTGTCACCATGGTGACCTCTCATGGCGACAACACCTGATTGACTTTCTTCTTGAATTAACTCTTCTATCGCCATGGCGACCTTGTGTCGGCATTGCCCTGTTTCACCACCTTATGCTCCTTTTTGCATCAAATTCCTCATCTTCTTCACAAATGCCCTTGAGGCCTAATAAAACCTGAAACACTTGATTTAATGACATTAAATACGGGGAAATGCCCGAGAATCAAGCATAAAGAGATGGGAATGAGGGCCAAAATCATACCAATTTTAGCTTGATCATTCACCGAAGACTCTCTTATGCTGATCGGATCCAAGATCCTGCCAGTGATAATCGGAGAAGCACCCCTCCAGTTAAACATCATGATAGACTTCGTGGTATTTGACACCCCATCCGTTTACAATGCAATCTTGGGGAGGCCTTTCCTGCCGAGAATTATGGGGTGCTATCCATTTATCAAAATGCCCTAAAGTTCACGATAGGAACCAAGGTAGGAGAAGTCCGGAGGGGATCAACAAACAGCCCGTAGCTATTATGCAGTGTCTACTAATCCTATCATGCTAGCCAAGCAGTGCGCGCATGAAACCAGTGAACCAAGCCGGGAGGTACCAAAGCAGGATCACTACGTCCTCAAAGAAGGAAATGTACCTGATATGGTTGTAGAAGAGACAAAAGAAGAAGAAGAAGAAGAGCGAGGATGGGCTAGTGGGCACCTCACGGAGCAGTTAGAAGAAATACCTGTCAGAAAGGGCGATCCAATCAAAGTAGTGAAGATAGGAGGTGCGCTGGATTGTGATGTCAAGAAGAACCTGGTAAAGCTCCTTGAAGAATACAATGACATTTTTTCCTGGAGTCGTGATAAAATGCTAGGTATCCCTCTCAACTTAGCCGCTCACAGGTTGGTAGTAGATGCAACCTTCAAGCCAGTCAAACAGAAGTGGAGGCATTTCAACGCCGAGCGGAATGCCGCGGTGGAAGAATAGGTAGTGTAAGATCCTTGATTTGTATTGACTTAATTCCATTACAAAACACTCTTTATATGTAATTGTTAGTTGCTTAGGTGATTCTTGGTGAAAAGAAGCTTTAAAGGAGAAAGGCAACTTCTCATGCAAATATCGTCTTCAAGAGGAAAATCGCTTACTTGGATGCTAAGGTATCAAGATACTTCTTCCTCTTGCAAGGCGTAAACACGTACACACACAATTCATACATGTGTGTCCCTGCATCATTGTACAAACATTTGGTATAAAACATTCACACTCATTTAAGTATGCACATGCATTATTCTTGTTAGGGTTATGCTCAATAGCAAGAGTGTAATGTTGTACTTGACAATCTTTTCATATTAATAAAGTGATTTCTGTTAGTTAACAAAATCTTATATAGCATTTATTATTATAATTGTCAAAGTAAATAATCATAAGGTCAAAAGACTATGAGAAAAGAAGAATTGTTCGTACATCTGGATATGTATAAGGTAGATACAATTCTTTAGTTAGTCTTGAATAACGTTCACAACTTAAGTTAAAGGTTGGGCACCTTTATCTTGTTAAAGTTGTAGAATTCTTTTAGTAGCGTTTGAGTGGGATCAAATGTGTTGTGATGAGTCTAAAATCATCGAAGGGTCTTCGAGTAAAAGAATCTAGTGCACTGGGTGCATTGAACCGGAATGAAATACTTTTTCTAGAACCGTCAATAGATAAAAGTCATTTCATTATCAGGACAATCGGAGAGTCTATCTTAATCCTGAGATAAGTGATGGACTTATGGTTGCAAGTGTTATCATTTGAGCTATCAATGAGTACGATTATATAGCATAGTCTAACCTCGATAGTTTGGTGGTATTCATTTGTTAATCGATAGAGGACTTCATTTATAGATATGGACATCGTGGCTCCATTTATTAAATGTGAGTAGAATATCATCATATGGATGCTTTGTGGTTTTGGATATGAAATCTTAACGTTGAGTTTTCAATAGTGCCTATTGAAAGATGACTTCTGGACAAGTCATAATATATATCCAAGTTCAAAGTGTGGTCATATGAATAAATATGGTAACTTGGAGAGCTATAGGCGGTCTATGAGCTCTTGGCGATTACGGATATTCTTCACGAGGATTCACTATCTCCCATATGATTGTCTAGGGTATGAATGAGCATTGTTAACTTATTCCATCTTTATTTAAGAGTGCAATTTTAGTTCTTTAGTGGAATGAACTAAAATTAATATATTGAACCTAAGTGAATCATTTGTTGATTGTGATTGGGTTATGTCTATTGGAGCTTAAATTTAGATAGGCCCGCCAAGATCTCCAATCCGCACGGACTTACATGAATCACTTGATATATTCTACCGGACTATTTGTGGGTCCATTTAGAATTGTATTTAATATATTAAGATTATAATTTGCACATTATTTAATTAATGGGCTGTTTAATTATATTAATATATTAATGAAAGACATGTGGGCTTGTTTCTTTAAGTAAGAATGAGTCTAGTTCACATGTGGGCTTTTTATTAAAGTCCAAATGGATTAAATAAAATAAGAAAACAATATGTAGGCCCAAGTCTCTTGTCATGGGCGGTAGTGGGTAGTAATAAGCCCATTATATTGTTTTGTTTTATTATTTAATTAAATGGAAATTAATTAATATGTTAATTAATTATTTAATTAAGAATCAAATCTTTTTTTGATTAGGAAATATGTTTCCTAGTTGTATACTACTATTAGTAGTATATTAAAAGTAAAAGACTTTATTTGTTTAGTCAAATTAGGAAGTCTTTTATTTAGTCATAAATACACTAAAGAGTTGGATTAGGGTTAGAATTCTAAAGAAGTCTTTGTATCCTATTTGGAAAAGGACTTTGGTGATCACCTTGTTGGACAAGGTAAGAATTCAGAAACCCTAAATAAACTAAGGAGGATTTTCGGCCACCCTAAAATATCTAGGGTAGAAAATTTGGTCATTATAAATATATAGTGAGAATTTTCAGCCAACCCAAGTTTTCTTTTTAGAAGAATTTATTTTCTTTGGCAAAAAAGGAAAAATAAAAATCCTACTCTTTTTACTAGTGAGAATTCGGCCAAGGTGTTTTGTGAGAGAAGAATTGTTCTAGCTTCGATAGTGTACTAGTGATCTTGACATCAAGAGATCTTGTACACACTTTATTAGGTTCACGTGAATTTCAATCGAATTTCAATCCTAGGATTGTGAATTCAAAAGTGACCGGAACATTCTTAGCAAACTTTTGGGCTTATAGTGACTAACAAAATCAGAAAAAGTGTTTGTTCGTCCATTCTCAGGTTCACAATTCAAAGAAGGGAGACCATGCTCCTAGGTGATTCATGTTCGTGATCGGCTTTGGAAGATCTAGCGGATTACCATCGACGTTAGTCAATCGGATCACGCGACAAAGGTATTTCATCTTTTCGTATGTATGATTAATTAATTAAAGGGTTAAGGTTCAATATGGAAATTTTTTTTTAAACATACTAAACTCTCTTTTAGTCTCACTTCCGCTGCGTGCACGTATTTTTTCCCTACAATTCTCATATTGACAAACATTGTAGAATTGCATGTTTTATGACTATCACTTGGATATGGCATGCTTGTGTGACATTGTGTTTATTTGTTTGTGTTTCTTATGTTTTGGACTTGAACATGATCTCTTATGATTCCTTATTGATTCTGGTCATTTCGGTTACTTATTCATTAGGTTTTGAGTCCAAACGATGTAGCTACGCTACTTTGCGTTCTCATTCGTTGAGTAGTTTTCGTCGTCGTCGTTGTCTGAGATGAATTCTCAACCTTTTGTCAAAGTTTTATAGTTATTGTTGTGTGTGAGGGAGTTGTGATTTGTGATCCAAAAACGGATTCAAAATCAGAGTTCGGAGGCCTGAATACGGCCGAAGAATGCAAGAGGAGTTTGCTGGGCCAAAGGCCAAGCAAAGGATGCCACGTGTGGCACACGGCCAAGGAAGCCCTCTACCCACGTGTGCCACACACACCCCACATGTGGTGGCTGATGTGGCATGCTCTGATTGGCTCTTCGTTTTCCCTCTCTCTCTCTTTTAAATGCTCTCTTCCTTCCCTCCAAACACAACTTGAAGAAGATTGAAAAAGAAAGAAGTGCAGAATTTCTTCATGATTTTTGGTATATTGTTTCAATCATAACTTTCTCATTTCAACTCTGAATCACTTGATTCAAAAGCCAAAAATGTTGGTCTTGATGAGAGCTACAAATCCCAAGCATTTTCAGAGCCAAGTGACTTCGTGAATTTTCGTTGAGAGCAGATTTCAGTCCGAGATTCATCTTTGTATGTGAAACATCTTCTTCTTACTTTCTCTTTTGATCATCTCTTTTATTCTTCTTATTTGATAGATGAAATGTGTTAAGAATGATGTTAGTTCATACTCTAGGTTTTTTTGATTGATTTATTGTTGAGTTTTAGCTTTGTAATCTCATTTGAACATATTTTGCTAATCTTGTCTTAACTTGAAATTGATTCTAGAAATATCTTGTATGATGTGTCTCTTTTGATAATTTCTAGGTTTAATTTCATGATCTAAGAACAAAGAATTCTTGTGTCAAATATTGAATATTCTTGGCTTGTTCTTATTGATACACATGCCTTGATTTCTAGGTACTTTTGTGATTGTTTGTTGAAAGCATATCCTAGAATATTTCTAAGCATGTTCATAGAGCTTGATTGATCATCTTGCTTTATTTGGTTATGTTTGCATCATTTGTATCACTTAGATCATAGCCTTGTGGAAAGGTTGAAGTCTCTGTTAAAGTGAGTGAAGCTTTAATTTGAGCAAGAAGACTTGGCTAGGAATGTGTTCCGGATAGCCAAGCAAAAGTCTTAGCTAGGAGTTTGGTACTCCGGATGGTTGAGCTAGGGAAGTTTGACTAGGATCTTTGTGATCTAGATTGCTAAGCAAGGAAATCTTCCTAGAGGCTTGAAAGCCTTGGATAGGAAGTTGTTTCCTAGAGGTGTAGGACACATCTTAGATAGGAAGTAGGCTAAGTGGTTCACTAGCCTAAGGGTATATTAGGAGGTGATAGCTTAGGGTGGATATCATTGTGTTGATAGTCTTTAGTGTGTAAGTCCTTTTTCATATAGTGGATTGCTTTGCTGATGGTTGTGGTATCAACTTGTGGATATTTCCTCTTTGAGGTTTTACCACGTAAAAACAATTATGTCTCATTTCGCTTTAAGTTTCTTTATCTTCCATATTATACATTGATTGTATCTTTTGTATATTGATTTTCACATGTATTGATTCATTCTATACAATTGTTAAATCATATCAAGTGTTGATTTCATTCTTGTAATCCGCATATTTTGAATATTGGAAGAAATTGGGCTTATACCTATTCACTCCCCTTCTAGGTATATTTTACACTACATCTCTATAGGGAATTTCAATTGGTATCAGAGCGGGTGTCTAGACACACTTAGATAGATCCTTTCTCTATAGCGTTTTTACTTTATTTGTGATAGTCATGATTAAGGAAGTGTGTTCCAATATGGCTTCTTTTGTTGAACCTATTGACTTGGAGGTGAAAAAGATCAATGATCTTATTCTTGACAATGAACGTTTATCTAAAGTCAATGTGTCCCTTAATAAGAAGCTAGAGAATCATGGACTAGGCTCAAAAGAATTCAATGAACTTAAAGACAAGATCCTAAGTCTAGAAATGAACTTAAAAGATAGCAATGATAAACTTAGCATCTTGAAGAAAGAAATTGAGCAAAGGGATAGTTCTCTTATTAGTGCTAAGAGGCTAGAAAATAGGCTTAAAGCCAAACTTAGTGAGCACTTAAATCAAGAGAAAAAGTATGAACAATGGCTAAATAAATCACATGAAGATGTTAGGAAAAGTGATGACATCTTAGAGAAATATGCCATTAAAAATAGGATGCTTAGTGATAAGCTTGATGAGGCAAGTAGGATGATTCACAAGATGTCATCTAATTCTAACAAGGTAGAATCCCTCATTAAAAGTGGTAAGCATCCATATAACAAAAGAGGTTTGGGTTATATTGATGAGAATAAGGGAGCTGCACCAAGGGACCCATTGCATGTTCCGGTTGGGCCAATAACAAGGGCTAGGGCTAGGAGATTCAAAGAGGCACTCAATGGCCTGATCCAAGACACTTGGGCTGATTCTAAATTGTTGGAGCCCAAGATAAGCCCACATGAAGACCAAGGCTTAATTAATGTCATCAAGGCAATGGATTGGGCCAAATAAGAGAAGACTTGGGCTTTTGGAGGAATTTCATTTGGAGGAATTTCAATTTTAATTTTTTGTTTTCCTTAAATTAGGCATGTTGCCTACCTTGTCTTTTCCTTAAATTAGGCATGTTGCCTACCTTGTCTTTTCCTTAAATTAGGCATGTTGCCTACCTTTTCTTTTCCTTGAATTAGGCATGTTGCCTACCTTGTCTTTTCCTTGAATTAGGCATGTTGCCTACCTTTTCTTTTCCTTAAATTAGGCATGTTGCCTACCTTTTCTTTTCCTTGAATTAGGCATGTTGCCTACCTTTTCTTTTCCTTGAATTAGGCATGTTGCCTAACCTTGTCTTCTAGGGTTTTAGTATAAAAGGAACCAACCTCTATGATTTTGGGGAGCTTGAATTTGAATGAAAAAATGAGAGAGTTTTCTCTTTTGTTCCTTGAGAACTAATTGGAACTTATCAGATTTTCTCTGTGGCGTTCCTCCTTGACTTATCAATCAAGTCTTCCATCCTTGATTGTGGCGTCTTCCTTATACCAAGGTTCACATCTCGCTATAGGTGTTGGGTCGCGGTTTCCATCCGAACCAGAGGTTAGAACGATCCGAGGCATCATCCTTGTTACAATCAACGAGGATCGTATCAGTTGGTATCAGAGCTTCGGCATCTAACATCAGGTTTTATCTATCTTTGTTCTTCGTCTTCCTTTGAATTCCGTTCAAGTTCAGTACTCAAAAAAAAAAAAAAAAAAAAAAAAAAAAATTTCAGAAGATCTTGATTGTTGATCAAGGTCGGTAAAAAAAAAAAAAAAAAAAAAAAAAAAAAAAAAAAAAAAAAAAAAAACGAGTACAAATTTTTTTTTTTTATTTTGAACGATCTTGTAGTTGAATATATATCAATCTTTGTCCTTCTTCTTCTGGTTTCGTGCAGTAGTAGCATTAAAAAATATATATATATATATATTCTTGGTAGTAGAAACAGCCCTATTATTTCAGTTTCATTGTAATTCGTTTGTGTGAACCTAGCAAATCTAAGTTTCTTGTGAACGTAGCTAAGAAATCCTGATTATTGTTTGGTTAGTTTGATAAGAACTTTTGAGGAAATTGTGAGTGGAAAAAGGCAAGAGTGGTGAGAAAATACTGAGGGTAAAAGCCGAATATGATGAGTGAAACACACGAGTGTTGAGTGAATTGATTATTCGAGCGAAACACGTGAGGGAGTGCCGTGAGGTCCTTTTTATTTTCTAATCTTTTTCTTGCAGGAAAAACATGTCTGACAACAAAGATAAAGGCACTACTGAGGATTCTTCCATTCCAGCAGATCTAAAGAATTGGAAGGAGGCATTAGTAGGGGAGATGAGACGAATGATGAGGGGAGAAATGGAGCACTTACATGAGCGCTTAGATAAAGTGGAAAGCGCACGTGCGGAACAGCCACGACCCGTTCACCAAGCACGTAGGAGAGAGAGAGTTCCGGTAAGGGAAGAAGTTAATGATTATTATGGGGATGA
This sequence comes from Acer campestre, assembly GCA_954870605.1. Classification (NCBI taxonomy): domain Eukaryota; kingdom Viridiplantae; phylum Streptophyta; class Magnoliopsida; order Sapindales; family Sapindaceae; genus Acer; species Acer campestre. The sequence continues at coordinate 27,783,699 of OX940800.1, read as the reverse complement.
AAACGGAGTTGGGGATAGAACTTTATCTGCCTTGTTGCGTGCTATAATACAAAAGAACTTGAAAACATGGGAGGATTGTTTGCCGCATGTAGAGTTTGCTTATAATAGGAGTGTGCATTCTGCAACTCATTTTTCGCCTTTTGAAATTGTGTATGGTTTTAATCCGTTAACTCCTTTGGATTTAATTCCTTTACCTGTGAATGAGCATGTTAACTTGGATGGTAAGAAAAAGGCAGATTTTGTTAAGCAAATCCATGAAAAGACTCGGCAAAATATTGAGAGGAGAACTGAACAATATGCCAACCAAGCTAATAAAGGGCGCAAGAAAGTTGTGTTTGAGCCAGGTGATTGGGTGTGGTTGCATATGAGGAAGGAACGGTTCCCAGTCCAAAGGCGTTCTAAATTACTTCCTAGGGGAGATGGCCCATTTCAAGTGCTTGAAAGGATCAATGACAATGCCTACAAGTTAGATCTTCCAGGTGAGTATAATGTTAGTGCAAGCTTCAATGTTTCTGATTTGTCTCCTTTTGATGTAGGTGACGATTTGAGGACAAATCCTTTTCAAGAGGGAGGGAATGATGAGAATAAGGGAGCTGCACCAAGGGACCCATTGCATGTTCCGGTTGGGCCAATAACAAGGGCTAGGGCTAGGAGATTCAAAGAGGCACTCAATGGCCTGATCCAAGACACTTGGGCTGATTCTAAATTGTTGGAGCCCAAGATAAGCCCACATGAAGACCAAGGCTTAATTAATGTCATCAAGGCAATGGATTGGGCCAAATAAGAGAAGACTTGGGCTTTTGGAGGAATTTCATTTGGAGGAATTTCAATTTTAATTTTTTGTTTTCCTTAAATTAGGCATGTTGCCTACCTTGTCTTTTCCTTAAATTAGGCATGTTGCCTACCTTGTCTTTTCCTTAAATTAGGCATGTTGCCTACCTTTTCTTTTCCTTGAATTAGGCATGTTGCCTACCTTGTCTTTTCCTTGAATTAGGCATGTTGCCTACCTTTTCTTTTCCTTAAATTAGGCATGTTGCCTACCTTTTCTTTTCCTTGAATTAGGCATGTTGCCTACCTTTTCTTTTCCTTGAATTAGGCATGTTGCCTAACCTTGTCTTCTAGGGTTTTAGTATAAAAGGAACCAACCTCTATGATTTTGGGGAGCTTGAATTTGAATGAAAAATGAGAGAGTTTTCTCTTTTGTTCCTTGAGAACTAATTGGAACTTATCAGATTTTCTCTGTGGCGTTCCTCCTTGACTTATCAATCAAGTCTTCCATCCTTGATTGTGGCGTCTTCCTTATACCAAGGTTCACATCTCGCTATAGGTGTTGGGTCGCGGTTTCCATCCGAACCAGAGGTTAGAACGATCCGAGGCATCATCCTTGTTACAATCAACGAGGATCGTATCATATATAAATGAGAAGGAAGTGTTGAATCAAATGTAGGTACTCTCTCTCAAGGTAAAGCAATGAAAGCTACTGGAGGTGCCTCTACATCAACAAGGATATCAAATGAAATATCACAACAAGATCAAATTCAAAAACCATCAACCTCAAAGGCAAAAGTTGGAGCATAAAGGGTTGCACTTTAAAGAGGTAATGAGAAGACCAAAAGCTTTGGAAGCAAATGTAAATGGTAAATTTCTCAAATTCATACCTATTTGTCATCATTGTAATATGATAGGACATATTTGACCTAGGTGCTTTGAATATATTCAAAAATGCAAATTTGATAATGTTTTTCATGATTTGTCTTTGAATGGTCCTAGGCAATCATCCATGTATGGATTTAGTACCAGACCTAGGAAGACCTTGGAAAAGCATGTTGTAAAGAAACTTGCTAATGACTTGCTTGCTAAATCTTGTGTTGTACCTCACTCTACTATGCATAAGAAAGTTGATAATGCTTTGTTTGATATTTTTGAAAATGTGACAAATGAGGTCAAGGTGCATGTTAAAAAATCTAACATTGAGTCAAAGCATGATAGTGGTAAGAGTGAGAGGCATATTGTGAAGAGTGTGTGGGTTAGAAAAGACACTTCTAAATGTCTAATTGCACAATATGTTTTACATGCCAACTCCTCCTACTCTTGGTACCTAGATAGCGGTTGCTCCAGGAACATGACTAGGAACAAAGAGTTCTTTAAGAATCTTATGTTAAAGGATGAAGGATGGGTCACTTTTGGTGATGGCACCAAAAAGCAAGTTCTAGGCAAGGGAACTATATGTATCCCTATATTGCCTAAACTTCGCAATACTTTGTATGTTGATGGGTTACAAGCTAACTTAATAAGCATCACTCATTTGTGTGAAATATTTAAGGAAGTTAACTTTAACAAAGATGTGTGCACTATAATTGATAAAAAGGGCAATGTTGTCCTAAGAGTCAAAAGGTCTATAGACAATTGTTATTGTCTTGAGATAGATCATCTAACTTGCAACATGGCACATGAGTGCAACAAGCTAGATTTATGGCATCAACGTTTGGGCCACATGAATTTTAAAGACTTAAAAAGGTTGAAAAACACAGTATTGTTAGAGATCTTCCTAATCTTGGTAAAAAGCTAGAGGTTGTTTGTGAACCTTGCCAATTAGGTAAACAAACCAAAATGCCTCACAAAAAAAAAAAAAAAAAAAAAAAAAAAAAAAAAAAACACTTATATTTCTACCAAGAGACCTTTAGAGCTTGTGCACATGGACCTAATGGGGCCAATTCAAACCGAGAGTATCAATGCCAAAAAGTACATTTTTGTATGCATTGATGACTACTCTAGGTTTACTTGGGTTTATTTTCTTAGAAACAAGACCGAGGCTTTTGATTACTTCAAAAAGTTTTGTAATCAAGTTCAAAATGAAAAAGGTCTTGATATCAAGAAAATATGTTGCATTAGGAGTGATCATGGGATGAAATTTGAAAATGCCAAATTTAGTGAGTTTTGTGATGGTTTAGGGATTTCTCATGAGTTATCGGCACCTAGAACTCCTCAACAAAATGGAGTTGTTGAGAGGAAAACCTGTGTCTTGCAAGAGATGGCTAGGGTCATGCTCAATAGCAAGAAAGTCCATAGAAATCTATGGGCTAAAGCAGTCAATACCGCTTGTTATATGTCTAATAGACTATTTAGAAGGTCCGGCACAAAACAAATGTCTTATGAGCTATGGAAGGGTAAGAAGCCCAATGTTGGTTACTTCCACACTTTTGGGAGTAAGTGTTACATTTTGAATGATAGAGATCACTTAGGAAAGTTTGATGCTAAAAGTGATGTTGGTCTCTTTCTTGGGTATGCTATTAATAGTTGTGCATATAGAGTGTTTAACTTGACCACTAAGACTATTATGGAATCAATCAACGTTAAGATAGATAAACTTAGCATGCTTAATTTGTGTGATGATAATAGTGTCAATGAACCTAAAGAAAATCTTGTTAATGACACTAATGCACCTATTGATGTGGCTAGTAGTGAATCTAGTCAAGATGATGAAAAAGATAGTTGTGTTGAAGTTCAAAGTCAAGGGTTAGAAAATGCCTTAAATGATAATCAATGACCAAGTTGTTGAAAATTCACCACATCCTAGACTTAGAAACTTACACTATCAAGATAACATCATAGGTGACTTGAATGAAGGGGTTAGAACTAGAAATCAAATAACTAACCAAATTTCATATGCTTGCTACACTTCTCAAATTGAACCCAAAAATATTAATGAAGCAATTGTTGATGAATATTGGGTTGTGGCTATGCAAGATGAATTTAATCAATTTGAGAGGAATGAAGTGTGGTCTTTAGTTCCTAGGCCTAAAGACATAAATATAATTGGCACTAAATGGGTTTTTAGGAATAAGACCGATGAAAGTGGCAAGATTGTGAGGAATAAAGCTAGACTAGTGGCTCAAGGTTACATTCAAGTTAAGGGTGTAGACTTTGATGAGATATTTGCACCGGTTGCTCATCTCGAGTCCATTAGAATTTTGTTGTCCATTGCATGCATTAAAAAGTTCAAATTATTTCAAATGGATGTCAAAAGTGCTTTTTTCAATGGATACCTTCAAGAAGAAGGGTATGTTGAACAACCTAAGGGTTTTGTAGACCTACACTCTCCTAATCATGTGTTTAAATTGAAAAAGGTCCTCTATGGCCTTTAGCAAGTTCCAAGAGCTTGGTATGATAGGTTGACTCAATACCTTATTAACAACCATTATAGGAGAGGTAGCATTGATAGAACATTGTTTATCAAACATCATGATCATGATATTTTTGTTGCACAAATATATGTTAATGACATTTTTTTTGGGTCTACTAATAAAACCAAGGTTAATGAATTTGTAAGTGTGTTGTTAAGTGAGTTTGAAATGAGTATGGTGGGTGAGTTAAATTACTTTCTAGGAATGCAATTAAAGCAAACTAGCATGGGCATAATGTTGAATCAATCTAAATATGTTAAAAACCTTGTTAAGAGGTTTGGCCTAGAAAATTGAAAAGAATTTGAAACTCCCATAAGTACTACTCTTAAACTTGACAAAGATGAAAAGGCGAAAAGTGTTGACCAAAGCCTTTATAGAAGCATGATAGGTAGTCTACTTTACCTAACGCCTAGTAGACCAGACATTTGCTTTAGTATAGGCCTGTGTGCTAGATTCCAAGCCAATCCTAAGGAATCTCACTTAAAAGCCGTCAAGAGGATCATTAGGTACATCAAAGGAACTCATAGTCTTGGTCTATTTTATTCATTTGATACCAATGATATCCTTGTAAGCTATTGTGATGCTGATTGGGCTGGAAAGATAGATGACTGTAACAGCACATCCGACGGTTGCTTTTATGTTGAGAATAACTTGGTTTCTTGGTCTAGTAAAAAATAAAATTATGTTTCCCTCTCTTCTTCCGAAGCCGAGTACATTGTGGCCGAAAGTGCATGCACACAATTACTCTGGATGAAACAAATCCTTAAGGATTATGAGATAGAACAAGGAAAAATGGCACTTTATTGTGATAACTTAAGTGCCATTAACATCTCTAAAAAACTAGTTCAACACTCCCGCACAAAGCACATTGATATTAGGCAACATTTCATTAGAGATCTAGTTGAACATTCTATTGTTACTCTAGAGCATATGTGAAAATATATATTACGTGTTTCTAAACAACCTAGAGGGGGGGGGGGGGGGTGAATGGGTTGTTAATTGATTATTACCAATTTTTCGATTAGTCAAAATTAACCACAATTAACTCAATTCAACAAACAATAAAAATCAAGTGTAAAGTGCGGAAATTAAAGAACACTTTATTTTTATGTGGAAACCTTCAACAAGGAAAATCCACGGGCTGATATGTGCACCACACACGGTCCTCAAATACACTATATGTAATGATGATTACAACCCTAGGTTGACCTCTAGTCACACTATTCTCGGTTACTAATCCACCACTACTACCCGCAGGCCATTTATAGCGAACCTAGACCAAAAGTGCTTGAGCACTACACACTAGTAATCACAAAACGTAACTCTCAATGAAGAGATCAACAACCTTTGTGAATATGATAATATTCTAAATGCAAATAATGCTAGGCAACACTAAATGCTTAACTAGATGTTATAATGCAAATCAACACTCTAGTTATCAACCATGCCTACATGCTCATACATGAGGACTCAATTGGATGCAAGGAGATTCTAGCAACCTAATTGTCAACAAACAAAGCCAACTCAACATAAGTTGTCAATAAGCATGGCAATGACAATAAATATGCAATTAACAAGTGCAATCAAGGAATTGTCATTCAAAGGCCAATCAACACAAGTTGTCAATAAACATGGCAAGGACAATAAATGCAATTAACTAATGCAATCAATGAGTCATACACATCAATGTCTAAATGAAAATCATATAGATTTAGCTAGATGTTATCAATCATACAACAATCCTAGCTATCAACAAACAACTTATCTCAACCAACAATCAAAGTCTCAAACATGCTAGGAATAACAATAAGCAAAGGAGACATGCATTTAATTAACAAATAAATGATAAACCTAGGCAAACATGTCATAAGAATGAAATAAGAAGTTCCAGGACATGTAGAAGTTACCTAGTCAAAGAAAACTTAGATGATGCAAGGAAGATGCTAGATGCTCATGGGAAGGTGTTTGGTTGAGTAAAGGTGAGTTCTTAGGAGCTTCTCTCTCTAGGGTTTGAGTTTCTCTCACTATATTTTGATTTTGAGCTCACCAATGTCTAAGAAGACAAGGCAACATATTTATAGAGAGAAGCAATCAAAACTATGTTGTTTTTGAACAAAAATCAGATGTCGCCATTTGTTGTCACTGTTTGTCTCGGGGCGACATCATGGCGACACCAAATTTTCTTCTATGTCGCCATGGAGACACAAATGGCGACGCCATTCCTAATTGAATTTCAGGAAAGAAATTTCTCTGTCGCCATGGCGACACCATCAAGGGGTGACACCATCAAAGGGCGACAATGCCCTGTTTTCCCACATTGTGTGGTGAAACCAAAGGAGAAGCCATGTGCATCTCCGAAGGTGATCCTCGCACTAAACCAAGCACACCATCGTACAAGCGCGGAAATTTCCAAACAAAACTCAGGAAACGAATTACTAGACACACTAACACACCATAAAATACAACAACAAGGTGCAAGTGTGAAATGTGACATGTGAAGAGAATACACAGAAAAGCAAAGCATACATATGCAACCATTAGAAGTGTGTGTGTGCAACCTAAATCTCTTCAAATTAAGAGCTAAGCACAAATGATTATACCTTCAATGAGCTCTGGTGCTTGAGGGCTTGAAATCCAAATAAGCTTGATCACAAACAAGGAAACCCTAAACTACCCTTTCATATTAAGCCCCACAATGTGGTTTGTCATGAAATAAGTCAATCAAAAATAAGGAACTTACAATATGCCTACTAAAAATCAACTTGCGGACTTGTTCACCAAGCCCTTGGACAAAGAGAGGTTTAAAACTCTTAGAATGTCTATTGGCATGATTTGTGTTGATTAAATGTGCTTGTGTGATTGTTGAGTGGCTTAATGAGCAAAACTTAAATTGAAAATCAATATCTTTGAGAGCCTCTCACTTAAGAAGTAGTGATCTTAATCAAATAACTTTTATTGTTTCTAGATCATGCACTTGAGCTTGAAAAATCTTATTTATTTTTTTTATAAAAAAAGGTTCACTAATGCTTCTCTTATATGTTTTAGTTTTGAGTATTTGTGGTTGAAAATATGTAGATTATGGATGCATCTAAAAGCCTATTGCTTAGTACATGATAGATGACCTTTGGTATGTATCCATTTTGCTTCGGCACTACATAGTATTCAACGAGCACCCTTATGGAAAGGGTTACACACCTTGGTTGTGCAGCCGCCCAAAGTAGGAAAGGGCTACGCTATTGTGATAAGTGAAAGCCACCATGAGGTGTATATGTTTTTTGTTAGAAAAATCTGACACGAACTTATTTGTGACGGGTTCACAAGATATGTGCATGGTTGTCTTTCCACAAGTGCATGGATCGTTATGATCTCATAGCAGCAAGTACATTTCGTTCCACAGGGCGATGGAATCCGTTAGCTATCTTTAGCTCTAGAGTTTATGAAAGCAATGCAAATGGAAATACGGCGTGGTGTGTGTGTGGAGATGCAAACTACCTAACTAACTAAAGTTATAAATGTTGCCGGGTGTCTTGGCTATGTAATTAGTCTACCCCTAATTAAGTTATTCTACTTCTAAAGGCAAGATACCCTAGCTATGAAAACAATGGTGACTGGGAGATAAGCAAGATATGAGACACATGTGGGATATCGGTTAACCAAATACAAGATGCAATTCATGTAGATTGTTTAGCATGTTAATACCAATTAATTCAGTAAAGAATTCGTTCTCTTGATTAGGGAATTCCTGAAATCAAATCATCACTCTCTAAAGTCGAAAGAGTGATTGTGTTTAGGTTTAGACCCATTACAAGGACATATGAACCAAAGCTAAAGTGGCAAGTCATTCACACACAAGCTATTTCCATTCCATAGAGCTAATAGCCAAGATTATGCAAGGAATGGTTATCCAAGCACAATCTCAACTCTCAATCACTCTAATCATTCTAAACACATACATAGTAAATCATATACCAACATACATAAACAAATGAGATATTTGATTATAACTACTCCTAATCATTTAGTTAATCTACTCCTAATCTCATCCATACATACATATCAATATATAATCATCCATACATATGAATATCATAATAAGAGATTAATAATGACTAGAAATAGAATAGAACAATACCAAATCAAATCAAATAACAATACAAACATATGTTAGCATAAGTGTTGGATACAAATATTCCCAAATGGGTTACACATCAATAGAAATACAATAGATGAGAAAAGAGATCACCCTTGAAGACAAGCCTTCCAAGAACTCTCCCTATCCAATGAACATCTATGGCTTGACAAACAAGCCCTCCTTGTTAGGATTATGCTCAATAGCAAGAGTGTAATATTGTAATTAACAATCTTTTTCATATTAATAAAGTGATTTCTGGTTTAAACAAATCTTATAGCATTTATAGTTTAATATTATAATTGTCAAAGTAAATAATCATAAGGTCTAAAGACTATGAGAAAAGAAGAATTGTTCGTACATCTGGAAATGTATGTGGTAGACACAATTCTTTAGTTAGTCTTGAATATTGTTCACAACTTAAGTTAAAGGTTGGGCACCTTTATCTTGTTAAAGTTGTAGAATTCTTTTGCTAGCATTTGAGTGGAATCAAATGAGATATGATGAGTCTAAAATCATCGGAGTGTCTTCGAGCAAAAGAATCCAGTGCACTGGGTACATTGAACTGGATCACAATGAAATACTTTATCTATAACCGTCAGTAGATAAAAGTCTTTTCATTATCAGGACAATCGGAGAGTCTATCTTAATCCTGAGATAAATGATGGACTTATGGTTGCAAGTGATATCATTTGAGTTATCAATGAGTACGATTATATCGCATAGTCTATCCTCGATAGTTTGGTGATATTCATTTGTTAATCGATAGAGGACTTCATTTATAGATATGGACATCGTGGCTCCATTTATTAAATGAGAGTATAATATCATCATATGGATGTTTTGAGGTAATTGGATATTAAATCTCAACGTTGAGTTTTCGATATTGTCTATTGAAAACATGGCTTCTGGACAAGTCAAAATATCCAAGTTCAAAACGTGGTCATATGAGTAAATATGGTAACTTGGAGAGTTATAGGCGGTCTATGAACTCTTGGCGATTACTGATATTAATCACGAGGATACACTATCTCCAACATGATTGTCTAGGGTATTAATGAGGAACATCTTCCTTTTCTGTCTTTATATAAGAGTTCAATTTTAGCTCTTTAGTGGAATGAGTTAAAATTAATGGATCGGACCTAAGTGAATCATTTGTTGATTGTGATTAGGTTATGTCTATTGAAGCTTAAATTTAGATAGCTCGCCAAGATCCCCAATCCACACGGACTTGCATGGATCACTTGATATATTCTACCGGACCAATTTATGGGTCCATTTAGAATTGTATTTAATATATTAAGAATATAATTTGCACATTATTTATTTAATGGGCTGTTTAATTATATTAATATATTAATGAAAGGCATGTGGGCTTGTTTCTTTTAGTAAGAATGGGTCTAGTTCACATGTGGGCTTTTTATTAAAGTCCAAATGGATTAAATAAAATAAGAAAACAATATGTAGGCCCAAGTTCTAGTCATGGGCGGCAATGGCTAATTTTTAGCCCATAATATTGTTTTATTTTATTATTTAATTAAATAGAAATTAATTAATATGTTAATTAATTATTTAATTAAAAAATCAAATCTTTTTCTGATTAGGAAATATGTTTCCTAGTAGTATACTACTATTAGTATTATACTAAATATAAAAAACTTTATTTGTTTAGTCAAATTAGGAAGTCTTTTATATAGTCACAAATACACTAAAGAGTTGGATTAGGGTTTGTATTATAGAGTTTTAATACAAGATGATTTCATGCACAAAAAATATATATGTCAAAGTGGCCGTGCACTATATATAAATATATATATTAGGTGTGCAATTAATTGCACTAAATATATATATAGATAAAAAAACGTGCAGTAAGATATAGATATAAAAATATATATTAGGTGTGCAACAATTGCAATATATAAAAATGATATGTATATATTAATAGTGGGTGCAGTATGAGTGCACAGAAATATATATATTTTGCGGCAATAGATATATGTATATGCTTTATATATTGTTGACGGTGATTTTTGGATTGCCATGCGTCCAACAATAATAATATGTTTATGAATGCAAAATAATAATAATGTACGCAAGACACAGATTTTTACGTGGAAAACCCTAGAAAGGGAAAAAACCACGGTGCCTATGAAGGCAGAGAAATATCACTATGAATTCTTTGAGAACACACACACAATGCTCACTTTCTTCTCTTGTAAGTATCAATTGTTCATGATGTCGATCCCCGTTATAATGAATACATGGCTGTATTTATATGGTTTGATCTAGGGTTCTCCTAGTTCTTGTCGTATATGTGGTGGATTTATTAATTAGAATCCTGCTAAGATTTAGGTAGAGTAGATTGATTATGACTTATTTCCTATTTGGTGTTTATCCTTCTAGAAGCTTAGATTTCTTTCCTGATTAGACTTCTCTGGTACTAGAGAGGAAATAAGGATATTTCTTTATTGGAATATTATCCTAAGATTCCGTATCTGTGCAGATCTCTTCTTGATATGGCATATCTTGGTAAGACTGTATTTCCCGTTTCTGGCTGAGCAGAATCTTGGCCGAGCAGACTTGGCCGAGCAGACCCTTGGCCGAACAGAACCTTGGCCGAGCAGACTTGGCCGAGCAGACTTGGCCGAACAGACTTGGCTGAGCAGAACCTTGGCCGAGCAGACTTGGCCGAACAGACTTGGCCGAGCAGAACCTTGGCCGAGCGGATTCCATTTGCAGATGGCCCCTCGTATGGTGCTGTCATGTATTCATGTTGACCATTTTGATAACGTGTCTCACATTTGACTTTTGATGATATGGAATCACTATATTTCCGCATCACCCGCTATCCTTGTTGATGTGTCATGCTGACAAAAAACCCCTATAACAATACCCCCTCAAATCTGCGAGATAAGTTCCTGGCGACTCGTCGAAGGGGATTTGAATAGTTCTCCTTTGATTTTTTGCTGCTCGTCTTCAGCCTTAGTCCAAGTTTACTGTTTCCTTAGCTGATGTTGAATAATTGTCAGACATTTGTTGAGCCTCTGCTCACTCTTTAACTCCTCTTTTCTTGTAATTTTTGCCTTGTATACTTCCGTAATGCCTTGGTGCGCACTCGTATTGCATTTGGTTCTAGTTGCGTTCGATAAACTTCCTTGTCTCGGAGCTTTGATTGTTGAGATCTTTTCGCTCGTTTGGGCAAATGTGACACCCCTTTTTAGCTTTGTTCGCCTTTTCTTGGATCCTCTTTCAACCTGTTGGTTCAGCTTCGCTTGGATCCATCTTTGAGCGGATCTTACTAATGCTTGGATCTTCTTTGCACTGCTGCTGCATACCTGATTTTTCTGCTGTAATTCCTCTTGAATAGGCATGTATTATGTCTCCTTTTAGTTCCATAATCAACCTCCAATAAGGCTAATTAAATGTGATTCCAAATAGGAAGTATAATCCTTCTAACTTTAGGAATTTTAATCCAATCTCGACTAGTCCTATCATGGAAAGTTTATGATCAACTAAAATCAAATTAAAGTGACTTTTATGCCTTCTTTAATCTTCCAAAATATGACAAATTCGTCTAAGACCTTCATTCCCAAATAAGCAGCCCGCATTGCTTTATTTCCGTGATCCCGCGTAGAAATTTTGGGCTGACCTTTGGGTAGTAAAATGGTCATAACTTCTTCATTAAAACTCGAAATCACAAACCGTAAAATTCTATGGAAATCTAACTTCCGTAACTTTCTAACCATATAAGGCTCGAAATCCAATTCCTTCTGAGATGATACATTTTAATTTTTGAATTTGACCCATCAGCAGATGCTGTCTGCGTAGAAATTCTGGGCTGACCTTTGGGTAGTGAAATAGTCATAACTCTTTCAATAAAACTCGAAATCAGAAACCGTAAAATTCTATGGAAAGCTAACTTCCGTACCTTTCTAACCATATAAGGCTCGAAATCCACTTCCTTCAAAGATGATACAGTTTAATTCTTGAAGTAGACCCATCAGCAGATGCTATTTTCACTGGTTTGATCAAGAAATCTTCCAAATTGCTTCCAATTATCTGCTAGGACTTGAATAGCTGAGAATGCATCTATCTAAAACATCTTTTCTTCTCATCGTATCCTTTAAAGGCAAGTTTTGACGATCTTTCGAAGTTTTAGCGCTCAAGGCAGTTTGAAGATGTCGAGGTTGAAGATCATAAAAGGAACTGATTAAGGTTTCCCTAAGCCATGTCTTTCCTCACAAGCTGAGAAAAATACAGTAGATGTCGTTGCTCTTGGCATGGTAAGATGTTGCTCTGTAGAGATCGTGCTTCAGAGCATCCACCCCTTGAGACCACTGCCGTATATATACATGCTCATGGCGAGTTTGGGGGCTTTTGTTCTTTAGGGGTTCATGTTGCTTGGAATCTACCCCCTAGCATTGTTGTTATTCTTGAGTTGATGTTGATGTGCAGGGTAGGAGCCATGCTTTTGGCACATCGTCTGGGTAACCATTCTTTTCTTCTTTGGACGGGTCATTCCAAGCGTTCGGCCTGGATCTTTCTTGTCCGTTTGAACTTTTTCTCGGCTGATCTTCTTTCGTAGGTTTGATTATTCTTTTTGGCCGATCTTTCTTATAGACCGGTCTTCTTTTTGGTTGCATTCGACTTTGATTGTTATTGGCTCTTTTGCAATTGCTCACTGACTTTTGTACTTTTTGTAAATTGTTCCAGGTGTTCGCTCGGCATATCTAATTTTCTACCCACTCTCGGGGTTTTTACTTGATTTTTAACGAGCCAAGCCAACCTCAAGGCGTTCAGCTCAGGTGGCCCATATTTTGTGCTTGAAAGCTTCCTGACTGTTTTTAAGTGCCCTTGCCCATTGGAGCTTTGTACCTGCACATTTTAAACTTAACAGATGCAATTTAAGCGGAAAAATCTTTACCCCCTTTTCTTTCTAAAAGGTTGGATCGCTGACAATGCTTTATTCGCACCTAGTCAGTTCTTGAGCTGACAGTGCTTTATTCACACCCAGTCAGTTATTATTATTATTATTATTATTTTTTGTTCAGCTACTATTGCTGAGTTTTTGGTTTAGGCACAAGGCCTTTTTTGTTGTTCAGCAGCCATTGCTAAGTTTTTGGCTTAGGCGCAGGGCCTTTTTTGTTGTTCAGCTGACATTGCTGAGTTTTCGGCTTAGGCGCATGGCCTTTTTTGTTGTTCAGCTGACATTGCTGAGTTTTCGGCTTAGGCGCATGGCCTTTTTTGTTGTTCAGCTGCCATTGCTGAGTTTTCGGCTTAGGCGCAGGGCCTTTTTTGTTGTTCAGCTGCCATTGCTGAGTTTTCGACTTAGGCACAGGGCCTTTTTTGTTGTTCAGCTGCCATTGCTAAGTTTTCGGCTTACTCAGTGTTTGTCAGGACGTATCCGACCATACACCAAGTCTTTAAGCATACTATTGGGACGTCTCCCTCTTTTGCTTATAATTCTGCGGTTTAAGAGTACTAGTTTATTCGACCCCCCAGCGTTTCTTTCGACCACTGTTTTTGAGTGCTTTATCTGCATTTCAGGGGGTCACGCTTGTCAACGGTGGCAAGCACCAATTGATTTGTTTGCGTTTTTCTAGCTCAGGCTGCTGTGACGTTTTCGTCTTAAGAGCCTGCTATGGTTGTGGGTACCCATTCACCGATGTTTACATTATCATTGTTGAGAGTTGATTTTGCGAACACATCTTTATTGATAATTTCTTATCCTTTATAATGCTATTTTAAGCACATATGTTTGTTGAGAAGGTTCTGCCTTTGCCTGAATTTCTACATGCGCCGAGATAAAACTCGTTTTGCATGCAATGAGACGAGGCTTGATTCATGTGCTAAGGTTCTCATCTTTTTTTTTTCTGTGCCAAACATGTGAGTAGCATTTGCACAAATAACAAATATATATATATATACTTTAATAATGTCGAATAAAGATAATTGGATCCATGCACAGTATTGGTGATGGTCATCGTTCAGGACACAATATCCATAGATTCATGCTCCAAGCCCGATCGATTTTGACAATGTCATTAAGTGTTTTCGAAAACACTTTTATCAAGATCAGTCTTGATTAAATTCCAAAAAATCGCTATTTGATATACGACATATGAATATCTTTTTGCGTAATGATCTAATAAAATTGTAATACTAATCAGATAATTAACTAACCTTGGTCACTTACCGAACCTGAAGTTTAGTTGTATTCCTTTCAGATACTTTTTCTTTAAGCGGCCCATTTTTTTTTTTTTTAGTTGCCAGAGCGGAAAAGGGACTTTCAGAAAAACCACTTTCACAACCGCGAATTTCCTTACGATTACATCTTCTGCTCCCATAGCCCCCCAGTAGTTGTTGTAATTAAGTAGGTTTAGGCTTGCTGGAACGCTTTCAACATCGTATCAACAGAGGTGAAATTTGATTTCCGTGCGCTAAGGCGAGACTAGATTCCTGAGCTAGCATTTTCAACTTGTTTTCTATACTAAGTATGTGAGTAAAGTTCGCACAAGTAATAACAATCATGCACTTAAGGAGACCAAATAATTGGAAGCGATCAACTCATGCATGGTACTATTAATGATTGGTGTCGAAATTCGACACCTATAAATCTATGATAGACAACGTGCGTGTAAGAACCATAAAAGTTGTCAGACATACTAATTAAGCATGCATTATATGTTTATAGACTTATACACACGTATTATGTATTGTGTATGAGAGAAACATGAGAACGCAATATAACATAAAGAGAATTACACAAAAGTATGTGTGTTTTGTGTTTTGTGTTTGTATGTGAAAGTACAACGAAATGAAGAGGTAGATATAATTTGATATATTTAGATTACATAAAATCAATGTCACAAGCATACCAAATACTTCTAGTCACATTCTTCAACACTCATGTTCATTTGATTTAAAAAACAAATTGGTAGAACCCAATAATGTTGAGTCCAACCACTATCATGAATATTTAAACATCAATAACAATGGCATATTTGGACTGAAAAGTAGCCAAACATTGTGGTGCGTACATGTTACATGTGTCTCCGAATCAAATGTGATTCATACACTATTTTAACATCTGTAGGAATTTTGATAGAAAGACATGGATTATATACTTATAGTTCCAGTGATTCTGATGCTAAATTTATAATATTTCAAATAGAAATAATCACTATGATATCCTTCTGAATTATCGAATAAGATGCAATATGGTGCCAACGATAATAAATAGTATAACAATCAAGAGAAATTGTACCTCTATATCTGAACGATTTTGGTACTGCTTTTAAACACTTTCAAAAGTGTTTTTCATCAAGATCAAAGTCTCAATTAAATCCAATCAAATTATTGTTTCGGTAATCAAAATGTCACAAATATTAAACATTAATCAGTATGTTGTACTCTCATTAATCTAGAATAATAATCATGTGACATACTTGCTACCGACTAAATCAATTCAGTAATGCACTCCCAAGTCGAGGCAATCCATGCATATACTTTAATAGAAAAGCACAGTATGCAACTTCTAACTTCAACAAATTAGCAGTGTATTCATGGTAAAGATTTAAGCATTATGATATTCTACATGATATTCTATACGGTTATCAATGCAAGACGATATCAATAGTAATAACAATTAAGTGAAAATGTACCCTTGAATCCAAATGATTTTATCAAGATCGAAGTCCCGATTAAATCTCAAATAGTCATTTTTTGGTCGGTTTTCACTTTTATTTATGTAACTATGCATATAATCATTGTTTGCACAATGTAAATAAAATCATAAAATTAGACTGTAAATTGACTAACCTCGGCCACTTACCGAACCTGGAGTCTAGTCGTTTTACTATTGGATCCTTCACACAGGTGAATTGATGAAGAGCCGAGTGGTTTCAGTTGAGAATCGCCATTGGATGTTTTATACCAAGATGGGCTCAGCTTCTAACACGTCAAGGTAAACTTTATGCTGAACCGCAATGTTCCGGAAGTTTTCAAATATTCCTCGGGATGAATTGTATTGAGACCCACATATCCTCGGAAAGATCTATACGTCTAGTTTACAGCAAAATTCACGGTTCGTGATTCTATGCTCTCTGGAGAGAGTTATCTTTGTTTTAGCGTCTGGTGGTCAAGTTGGAAAATCCTCCCCGAATCACTTCCTTCAATGTTTCAGGGACAATAAAATATTCCACAGGTTGAACCGAATTGTGAACCTTATAGTTTTAGAAAGATCCGGATGTCTAGTTTCTGATGGTTTTTACGGCTCACGATTTCGACTTATGTAAAGGGAGATATGCCCATTTTAGTGCTCGATGGTCGGATCAGAAAATCTTCCGTGAATTATTTACTTCAGTGTTGCGGGGGCCACCAAAAATTGCACGAACCGAACTGGGTTTCGAATCATATATGCTTGGAAATTTTTGGAGGTCTAGTTTCCATTGGTTTTTACGGCTCGCGATTTCGACTTCTGTAGAGGGAGATATGTCCGTTTAAGTGTTCGATGGTCTGATCAGACATCTATACGCGATCTAATTTCTTCAATATTGCGGGAGCCACCAAATATTGCTCGGATTGAACTAGGATACGAACCATATATGTTTGGAAAGCCTCGCATGTCTAGTTTCCAGTGGTTTTTACAGTTTGCGAATCCGAGTTTCGTAGAGGAAGATATGCTCACTTTAGTGCGCATTGGTCAGCAATTCTGCGATTCTGGACAGCTCTCTTCTCTTTTCTCTTGTAAGCTGTCGGAATGGGAAAGCAATTCCTCAGACATATTTTTGATACTTTGAAGCTCTGAGTATTGCTTTAGCAATATTCTTCCTCCGGATTTGGTCACGGCCGCGGCTCCTACTACGGGTTATGTTGATGATCCACCCCCTAGCACTTCCAATAATCATTCGCTAGGGTGTTTCAAATGTTGCATCTGTTGGTGTCATAATTGCTGGGGTGAATGTCTCCCTAGAGAGTTGTGGGGAGTTGGTTGTCACCTTCGTTTAGATCCATGTCGGAATTCTTGCTGTAGTCCGTTCACGAGGGTTCATCAAAGTTGAGTTCTCCCCCTTCTTCTAGCGCCAATTGTTGACGGTGATTTTTGGATTGCCACGCGTCCAACAATAATAATATGTTTATGAATGCAAAATAATAATAATGTACGCAAGACACAGATTTTTACGTGGAAAACCCTAGAAAGGGAAAAAACCACGGTGCCTATGAAGGCAGAGAAATATCACTATGAATTCTTTGAGAACACACACACAATGCTCACTTTCTTCTCTTGTAAGTATCAATTGTTCATGATGTCGATCCCTGTTATAATGAATACATGACTGTATTTATATGGTTTGATCTAGGGTTCTCCTAGTTCTTGTCGTATAGGTGGTGGATTTATTAATTAGAATCCTGCTAAGATTTAGGTAGAGTAGATTGATTATGACTTATTTCCTATTTGGTGTTTATCCTTCTAGAAGCGTAGATTTCTTTCCTGATTAGACTTCTCTGGTACTAGAGAGGAAATAAGGATATTTCTTTATTGGAATATTATCCTAAGATTCCGTATCTGTGCAGATCTCTTCTTGATATGGCATATCTTGGTAAGACTGTATTTCCCGTTTCTGGCTGAGCAGAATCTTGGCCGAGCAGACTTGGCCGAACAGACTTGGCCGAGCAGAACCTTGGCCGAGCAGACTTGGCCGAACAGACTTGGCCAAGCAGAACCTTGGCCGAGCAGACTTGGCCGAGCAGAACCTTGGCCGAGCGGATTCCATCTGCAGATGGCCCCTCGTATGGTGCTGTCATGTATTCATGTTGACCATTTTGATAACGTGTCTCACATTTGACTTTTGATGATATGGAATCACTATATTTCAGCATTACCCGCTATCCTTGTTGATGTGTCATGCTGACAAAAAACCCCTATAACATATATATTTTGCGGTAATAGACATATATAGATATATATTCTTTATATTTTTGTAAAACCCTAGTTTTTGCAATTGAGAGCTTTTTCTTTTGCTAGAGAAAAATAAGATCCAACTCTAAGACTAGTGAGTGATTCGGCCTAGAGGTTTGTGAGAGAAGAATTGTTCTTGTTTCGATAGTGTACTAGTGATCTTAACATCAAGAGATCTTGTACACACTTTCGAATTAGGTTCACACGAATTTCAATCTTACGATTGTGAATTCAAAAGTGACCGGAACGTTTTTAGCAACCTATTGGAATTTTTGTGACTAACAGAAACCAGAAAAGTTTTGTTGTCCATTCTCAGGTACACAATTCAAAGAGAAGGGAGACCACGCTCCTAGGTGATTCACGTTCGTGATCGGATTGGAAGATCTTGCGTATTACCATCAACGCATAGTCAATCAGATCACGCGACAAAGGTATGATATCTTTTGGTATATATTGTTTAATTAATTAAAGGGTTAAGGTTCAATATGGGAAAAAATTTTAAAAGCTACTAAATCTATTTTTAGTCTCGCTTCCGCTGCGTGTACTACGGTATTTTTCCCTACACTCCTATCTCTGCATATCTACTCCCCATGGAAGGCTTTCCATGGAGCAAAATCCCCCATGGAAGGCTTAGAGTTTCTCTCTCTCTTTTGTGATGTAAGAGAGAGGCAAAATGATGTATATATAGGTTGGAAATGTTTAGGGCAAGAATGGGCATGAAAAGACATCAATGTCCTCCTAAGTCGGTCATCTCGCGGGTTCAGAACCCTAGGCTCAGGGATTTGTTCCCGCCGACGGAAGTAGCGGTGAAATATGGAAGTTGGTCGTGACTTTTAGTCATTCTGGCTTGCGGGTTCTTTCCCTCAAAATGAAACCGTGGAGTTCTGTTGGTTTGGATGTTTGGTTCATGTGAAAGAAGCCACTAGAATGAGCTTAAAGCTTGTTTTTGGCCATGGAGTTGGAGAATTTGTTAGAGCTGGAATGATGGGCTGATTCTGAGTTACTGAAGTTCAAGTTCAGCCCACATGAAGACCAAATCCAGGCTGAACTTCGTGGGCCTCTACAGAAGGCATATAAAATTAGATTATCTACTATAATATGTTTTCGGAAATCTCAAGACGAGCCCTACAGATGTTATGAAGGATCCATCCTCCGTAGCAGATCACAACAGGCCTAAATTCGGCCATCTAGCTTGTTGCATGAAGACTTGAGCTGAAGAGTCCGAATTTCAGCATATTTCCTAATAAATAGCTTATTTGGGCATGAGATACAAGCTAGGGTTGGAGGAGTCCGAATTTTAGCATTTGTCCTATTTTTAATTATTTCCCAAATAAATAGCTGATTTGTTTCCCAAACAAAGTCAACTAGTTGCTAGTTTTTATTCTTTTACTTTCCTAATTGTAAGGCAATTAATTGCTGAGTAGTTTATTTCCTTTTCATTTTCCGTCTAGGGTTTATATCTTTTCATAGTATTTAAAGGACACGTGGATGTATTATTTTGGAGACTAGACTTTAAATGAAATAATATTTTTAGAGAACGTTTTCTCTTTGGTTCTTCATTGAACTGTGAACTTATCAAGGTTCTACCTTATGGCGTTCAAACATGACTTATCACTCACCTTCTTTCTTGTTCTTGAGTGTAGCGTTTACAACCTTCTTGATATCGTTGGTTCTTATCTCCATATAGATAACGGGTCGTGGTCCTTTTTATTTTATTTGTTTATAAACTTGAATTAGAAAACGACCCCTCGTTACCATATATTGGTTCTGGGTCTCACTACTTTTGGTGAGGTTCATATCATTAATGATAGCGCTACTCTCGGATTTCAAAATCGATGTCCATACCGCTGTGTAAACCCACAGTGATTGACACAGCAGTGGACTTGATGCTCTTAGAAAGAAGAGAGAAAAATAATCATGAATGCACACAGTCAAGGAGAACACAATGCAAGAGATATAGAGATGCATGAATTTGTGTGTGTGTGTGTGTGTGTGTGTGTGTGTGTGTGCAACTGATTCTCTTCAAATAGTCAAGGTCAAGTAAACTACCTCTTGAAGCTCATGGGATGATCAGAAGCATATATTCAAGAAACCACACTTGGAGATCCGATACTACCTGTTACAAAAACATCCCTAATGTGATTTGTCATGAAATAAGCCAATAATAAAATGAGGTCCTTACAATCAGTTCAACCCTAAATGTGATAAGTATAGTTTAATATTTGGATATGGTTAAAAACAATAAACCCATAAATTTTTTGATCATTTCCTACAATTTCCTCTTTAGTAAATATTATGAAGTTTTAAATTTTTTATTTTATATTTAAATGTTAGGAATACTATAAATTTTAGTTTATAAAATTTTAAGAGTAATCTAATTATCATTTAATCTAAATTTTAATTTGCAAACTAACAATATTTTTTTAATTAATTTCTTATTGTTTTGGTTGAAATTTAGATGCATGGTTGTTAAGTTTATTTTATTTTATTTTTTTGTTTTTAATTAGTTTTTTGCTTCTAATTTGTTATTAAATAGTAATAAAGTATATAATTATTTTCTCATGTGAAGTGAATACTCTATCAAAACTATAATCAAATAAATTAATTAGATATTTTTAGTAATAAATTAAATTTCTTTTAACACTGTATTAATATATTTCAAATGAATCAAACTAATATAATAATATAAGAACATTGTATATTTAAAGAATTTCTTGTTTTTTCATAATTGATTAATGTGACTTGAATACTCCATCATAACTAAACTAATACAATAATCAAATAAATTAGATTTTTTTTAAGTAATAAATTAGATTTCTTTTGATATTGTATTAATATATTTTGAATGAATCAAACTAATATAATAGTATAAGAGCATTGTATATTTAATGAATTTTTATTTTTCATAATTGATAAGTTTGATATTTTGAAAAATTGTAGAATATTACTTAATTATTGTTCTATTGTATTTACATTTCATGTTTATTTTATAAGGTTATGGCCTAATTTTTTGACTTCAACATCTTAACCACTTATGTGCTCTTAATCCAATGGTTGAGATAATTGATGAATTGAAATGCATTTACAACTCTTGGATTAAGAACACATGAGTGGTTGGAGGTTGAATTCGGTTTGATTTGTGATTTGATTAAGGTTTGAGTTTAGTTTGATTTTGGTTTTGGTGTTGGTGGATTTTGTTTTGATTTTGATTTTGGCTATTGGTTTGATTTTGGGATGATTTGATTTTGGGATGGTTTTGGTTGTGTTGGGTTTGATTTTGGTGGTGAAATGGTGGTGGCTGTGGAAGGGTTGGGGGAGAGTAATGCTATACAACCCAAATAATTAATCCAAATAATTAACCAAAATTTCAACCCAAATGATATGGTAAATGAGTTGTCATCACCACTAGAGGTGGGCAAAAAACCAATAAATCAAACTGAATCAGTGAAGTGAACCGATCCAATTTGTTTTTTTTTTTTTTTTTTTCAGGTTTTCTTTTGTTGGCCGGTTCAATTCGGTTCATTTTTTTTTAAAAAAAACCGATTGGATCGGTTTTTTTCCCGGTTCGCTATCCCAAACCAGAAAACCAAACCGAGATCCAACTTATATTTATATATATATATATATAACCTAGTTTAATGTTCAACAGTCCATGAAACTATAAAACTATGAACGTGTGTCACAGTATATATATATATATATATATTTTTGCTGAATATTATTTTAAACTAGTATTTTTAATTTGTTCAAACCCATAATTAAGTTTGGTCGAAGGCCTAAAAGAATTAAAATATGAAAATATGTGTAATAATTAAAGCTCATGAATTTGGTCTAGTGGGACCAAAATCAAATCGAAACGAACCGAACCAGTCCAATTCGGTTTGTTTTTGATCAGTTGACATTTATAAATTTTATTAGATTGGTTCATATTTTTAGAAACCAAACTTTATCAGTTCTAATGAAAAATGAACCGATCCATTAAACGCCCACCCCTAATCACCACACACAATATGGGATGATGTGGTTAATGAAAAAACCATTTGTCACATCATTTGAGTTGAAATTTATACTAAATTTTTGGGTTGTTTAACATTAGTTTTTCGGGAATTGTTTGATTTGGTGGATATCTAGATTATTATTATTATTATTATTATTATTATTTATTTGGTTCCACTACATCCAAAGTTTTTTTTTTTTTATGAACATCCATAAGATCTCACGGATGGATGGTTGGATCTCCACCTATCCCTTTTAATTTTTAAATTGTAAGTATTAAGTACAAGGTAAAAATAGTATTTTCGGTAAAATAAAATAAAAAATAAAAAAAATAAAAAATAAAATGGAAGTTTACAGAAAGATTAAAAGAGAAAATTTTCAAATAAAAGGAATCAAAACGGAGAATACCCCAAATAAGATGAATGTTTTAATAATATCCCAAAAAGATAAGGTTGTCTGTGAGCAGGTCTCAGTTTCAGACAAGACACCACAACAAGTGGGCGTAGGTGGGGTCGACCACTTTATTTGAACCATGCAGTGATCGAAACCGAACAAACAACCATAGCATGCCACGTAGACAAGTTGATAGAAGAGGGAGGAACTTAGGAAGTGGGGCGGCAGAATAACGACAAAAAATGCGGTGCCTTTTTGTAATTTGATCAAGAAAAAGATGTGGCATGAGAACTAGTGGGCCCACACCAGTGAGTCACTCACTGATCTCACAAATTTCTTTTTTAAAGCAATTATATTATATATATTTTTAAATCAAGTAAGGTGAACTTTATTTTAATTTTCTATGGGTAGGCAAAATCACGTGTCGTTTTCATAAAATTCTGAATATTCCAGACATGTTTTTGTCAATTTAATTGCTGAATATTTTGTTTCCTTTCTTTTCTTTTCTTTTTTTTTTTTTTTTTTTTAAGGAAGTTTTGTTTCCTTTCTTGACATAGGCATGTAGCTTTTATTTTTTATTAAGGTTTTAGTTTATAAAGGACCAAATGATGTAATATTTCGACAGATTTGAATTGAATGAAAATTGAGAGCATTATCTCTTTGGTTCCAAAATATGACTTATCACTCACCTTTTTCTCTTCTTGAGTGTGGCGTCTTCCATTTTCTTGATACTGTTGGTTCTTATCTCATTATAGATAACGGGTACTAGTCCTATATTGTTCTTGTTTATAAACTTCGAATTTTAGAAAACGATCCTTGCTACCATATATTGGTTCCAGGTCTCACTACTCTTTGTGAGGTTCATATCACTTAACAGAGAAGATAGAATTTGGTGGAGAAAAGACTTTTAGATCTAATAAAATTATGAGTTTTCTTTTAATCCGTTGTCTTTTAAGTTAAAAAAAGGAAATTAAAAACAATAGAAATAATCCAGTCCATCAATTACCAAAATATACAAGTGGCAGATCTTGAAAAGCTAAGGACAGTTGAGGAGAGGATCCAAGTCCTTATAATAATCACTGTTAACTACACTAAATGAATAATCAATTGTGAAGTTAATCAGCAGATGTTTGGTTAATTATATTTTTAAAACTACTGTATAACTCAAAAGCAATATACATATGTTTGGTAATTTTATTATAAAAGTGCTGAGATTAGTTATAATGACTAAAATATACATGAGATTAGGATCTTATTTAAATTATTATTTTCCATTAATTATATATATTAAATCAATATTTAAATTGGAAAAAAAAAAAAAAAAAACCATAAGAACAAGAAAAGTATATCTAAAAGATTTTATAAATCAAATCAATATTTAAATAGAATATTTAATTTTAAGATGAAATAAGATATATAAAAGATTTCTAACTTAATTTTATAAGGATAATAATGATATTTTAAAAGATGCTTAAATATTAAAATAGATTATTCAATAATCACTTTCAAAATGTGACCCTCGTCTACTTCTTAAAGTTACTGTCAAAACTTGCCAGATTATCAATTAATCAATTTTTGAAGTTTTACAAAACATCATTTTATACAAAAATTATAAAATAATTTGATTTTAATTTTTCAAATGTAATACCAAAACTAACCCTGAATTCTATATCTAGGGGTCGACTACTATGCAGTGACACTACATCATGCTAAGACAAAAACTTTGAAAAATTAATGTTTAGCTGGAATATGGTAGCCAAACATTAAAGATTCACTTGCTCTCACCTACTCCACGCCTCCAAGCTCTCCAAGCTTTCTAGAGGAAAAATCCACTATCAAGGGTCCTCAAGACCCAATCTTTACAACTTACAACAAATTGGTGTTTCTCTACACCAAGTTCGCTAAGATAACTCTTTTCTCTTAGTCTCTCACACTCTCAAATAAATAGTCTCACACTTACAAAGTGTATTCCACTCTCGAATACAAATAATAGAAATTAAAGCTCAAAACAACAACTCTCTCAAAGAGAAAATATAACAATCTTAGCACATTCTAGTCTTTGATGTGTATGGACTGAAGATTTTGGCTCAACAAGACTTTACACACTTCATTTGGATGTTAAAGAAGTTGGTTAGGCTCTTGGAAGTGATCAAATGGGGTATAAGGCATTAATTTATAGCCAAAACTGAAAATAGTTGTTTTTTGCCCGTTGGAATGGAAGATTATAGTTTAGTCCCTCATGTTTTAGAAATTTCATTTTGACTCCTGTCATATCTCTTAACGGAAAATTACATTTTGGTCCCTCCAATTTTGGAAATTTCATTTCATCCCCTGACTCAACGGTAACTTCAGAATTATGACCGTTGCAGTGGAAAATTTCATTTTGGTCCCACTTATTATGAAAATGTCAGTAAGGCCCAAATATGTTTGAAATCATTCAGATAGGTCCCTATAGAATGACAGTTTTCACCCCAAAGTTTCAAAACAGTGTAGTTATACCCTTGATTAACTATAATGCATTCTAGGTTGGTTTTTCATGTATAAATGACCAATCTAAATCTCAACCAATCTAAATAGGGTTTAAGAACACTTAGGATTAATAGAAAAAAACAATTAATGGATCCTAAGGTCCAAACTAAGTCAGTTGAGCCAATCCATTCACATCACATGCAATCAAAGACTAATTTATAATATATTAAAAATAATAAGCCTAAAACTAGTCTTGCTTACTTCAAGCTTCAATAAGTTGTCCCTTTGATGTCCAAAAGCTTGATATTTTCTTCTTAATGCATGTAGATGAATTCTTCAAAGCATTAGAACTTTGCATGGTGCCTTTTACTCTAATTTCAATATGATTGAAACTTTACTATAACACATTGAAATCAAACTTTGTTAGAACTTCATCAATGTTTGTTATCATCAAAATCAAGCATTAAAGCCTTGAGGGTAACAATCTCCCCCTTTTTGATGATGACAAACTATTGATTACACAAGTAGAGTTTCAATAACTTAAAACATATAAAATCAATCACTAATATCGATATATTAAATACAATTCTAAATGGACCCACAAATAGTCCGGTAGAATATATCAAGTGATTCATGCAAGTCCGTGCGGATTGGGGATCTTGGCGGGCCTATCTAAATTTAAGCTCCAATAGACATAACCCAATCACAATCAACAAATGATTCACTTAGGTTCAATCTATTAATTTTAGTTCATTCCACTAAAGAACTAAAATTGCACTCTTAAATAAAGATGGAATAAGTTAACGATACTCATTCATACCCTAGACAATCATATGGGAGATAGTGAATCCTCGTGAAGAATATCAGTAATCGCCAAGAGCTCATAGACCTCCTATAGCTCTCCAAGTTACCATATTTACTCATATGACCACACTTTGAACTTGGATATATATTATGACTTGTCCAGAAGTCATCTTTCAATATATACTATTGAAAACTCAATGTTAAGATTTTATATCCAAAACCACAAAGCATCCATATGATGATATTCTACTCACATTTAATAAATGGAGCCACGATGTCCATATCTATAAATGAAGTCCTCTATCGATTAACAAATGAATACCACCAAACTATCGAGGATAGACTATGCTATATAATCGTACTCATTGATAGCTCAAATGATAACACTTGTAACCATAAGTCCATCATTTATCTCAGGATTAAGATAGACTCTCCGATTGTCTTGATAATGAAAAGATTTTATCTATTGACGGTTCTAGAAAAAGTATTTCATTGTGATCCAGTTCAATGCACCCAGTGCACTAGATTCTTTTATTCGAAGACCCTTCGATGATTTTAGACTCATCATAACACATTTGATCCCACTGAAATGCTACTAAAAGAATTCTACAACTTTAACAAGATAAAGGTGCCCAATCTCTAACTTAAGTTGTGAACGTTATTCAAGACTAACTAAAGAATTGTGTCTACCTCATACATATCCAGATGTATGAACAATTCTTCTTTTCTCATAGTCTTTTGACCTTATGATTATTTACTTTGACAATTATAATAATAAATGCTATAAGATTTTGTTAACAAACAGAAATCACTTTATTAATATGAAAAGATTGTCAAGTACAACATTACACTCTTGCTATTGAGCATAATCCTAACAGTGGATTCCACTATTGTATGCATACCTTCCCAGCCACAAGCCTGTAGGGAAAAATTGTACCCGCAGCGGAAGCGAGACTAAAAAAAATAGTTTGAGTAGCTTTTAAAATTTTTCCAATTTTATGAACCTTAAACCCTTTTGATTAATTAAAGATATAAAAATAAACAAAAGATTAATACCTCTTGTCGCGTGATCCGATTGACTTGCGTCGATGGTAATCCGCAAGATCTTCAATCCTAGCACGAACGTGGATCACCTAGGAGCGTGGTCTTCCTTTCTTTGAATTGCAAACCTGTGATTGGATTAAACAAACTTTTCTTGATTCGTTAGTCCCAAAAACAATCTAAAGGAACCTAAGATTATTCCGGTCACTTTTGAGTTCTCAATCTTATGATCGAAACTCGCGTGAACCTTAATCGATATAGTATATACAAGCTTATTAATGAACAAGCAAACAATATACCATCAAAGAATAATCTATGTTCCTTTTGTTTTTAGTAGAATAATCGATCTCTAACTATGAGTTGAGAAGAAGAAGAAGAAGAAATAAAATTTCTGCACATAAACCCTAGGTCTAGCCGAAAATATAATAGGCCATATATATGTTGCAAAATTTCTTTTTCTCTTTCTTAACTAGGGTGGCCGAATTCTTTTACCAAAACCAATTAGGGTTGCCGCTATTATTACTCCTAAAATATTGGAGATTTAGTTGCACCCTAATTCCTATTTTGTTTAAGATTTCCAAACCCTAATCAAACTCATAAATCTTTTATTCCTTATTTGACTAAAATAAAAGACTTCTTATTTGATTTAATAAATAAAATTAATTATTTATTTCCTTGTCAAACAAGTCTTTTAATTTAAGTATACTACTACCAATAGTATACCAATAGGAATCATATTTCCTATTCAGAAAAGATTTGTTTCTTAATTAAACAATTAATTAATAAATTAATTAATTCTTATTTAATTAAACAATGAAAACAAAATAATATTTAAGGCTTTTAAATCACCTTGCCGCCCCACATGTATATATTGGGCCAAATATTATTTTTCTTATTTCATTAAATCCATAGGACTTTAAATAAAAAGCCCACATGTGAACTAGACCCATTCTTACTAAAAAAAACAAGCCCACATGTCATCCATTAATATATAAATATAATTTAGCAGCCCATTACATAAATAATGTGCAAATTATATTCTTAATATATTATATGCAATTCTAGATGGACCCTAAATTGGTCCGGTAGAATATATCAAGTGATCCATGCAAGTCCGTGTGGATTGGGGATCTTGGCGGGCTATCTAAATTTAAGCTCCAATAGACATAACCTAATCACAATCAACAAATGATTCACTTAGGTCCGATCCATTAATTTTAGCTCATTCCACTAAAGAGCTAAAATTGAACTCTTAAATAAAGACAGAAAAGGAAGATGCTTCCTCATTCATACCCTAGACAATCATATTGGAGATAGTGTATCCTCGTGATTAATATCAGTAATCGCCAAGAGTTCATAGACCGCCTATAACTCTCCAAGTTACCATATTTACTCATATGACCACGTTTTGAACTTGGATATTTTGACTTGTCCAGAAGCCATGTTTTCAATAGACACTATTGAAAACTCAACGTTGAGATTTAATATCCAATTACCTCAAAACATCCATATGATGATATTATACTCTCATTTAATAAATGGAGCCACGATGTCCATATCTATAAATGAAGTCCTCTATCGATTAACAAATGAATATCACCAAACTATCGAGGATAGACTATGCAATATAATTGTACTCATTGATAGCTCAAATGATATCACCTGCAACCATAAGTCCATCATTTATCTCAGGATTAAGATAGACTCTCCGATTGTCCTGATAATGAAATTACTTTTATCTACTGACGGTTATAGATAAAGTATTTCATTTTGATCCAGTTCAATGCACCCAGTGCACTAGACTCTTTTGCTCGAAGACACTCCGATGATTTTAGACTCATCATATCTCATTTGATCCCACTCAAATGCTAGCAAAAGAATTCTACAACTTTAACAAGATAAAGGTGCCCAACCTTTAACTTAAGTTGTGAACAATATTCAAGACTAACTAAAGAATTGTGTCTACCACATACATATCCAAATGTATGAACAATTCTTCTTTTCTCATAGTCTTTAGACCTTATGATTATTTACTTTAACAATTATAATATTCAACTATAAATGCTATAATATTTGTTTAAACCAGAAATCACTTTATTAATATGAAACAGATTGTTAAATACAATATTACACTCTTGCTATTGAGCATAATCCTAACAAAGCCAAACTGTGATTCCAAGATACGGAGTTATTAACGGAGAATGATATTTCGATCTCACCCATGGTAAATCAAAAACCACAATCTAACCTGAAGAAGTCAGTAAGACACTCATGATTTAGATCACCCATATATAGCCATCATTAGTCGATATATATGAATCTTTTCAACTAATGGATTTTAGTGATAGATTCATATAAATCGTGGCCCAGTCTTATATGATCACATCATATAAGGTGCCTCCATTCTCATAACACCATATAAGTATACTAGGATAAGACCACCGTATAATACAGAATGGACCGTAGCTGTAGATTAACCACAAATAAAGTAACCAGCTTTATTAGCTTTCTACGGACTATTTAGATTGCATGTCTCAAATTGAATTCCTCTGTATATGACATTCATATACTCAGTTTAAGATTACATCTAACAATCTTGGATGTTTGCATATATAATATAAGCGTATGGATTGATATATTTGAATGAAATAACTACTTCTTTTATTTTTGAATTTATAACATTTACATATTACAAGTTTTAGGGCATAAATCCCAACAATCTCCCCCTTGCACTACAGCATGTGAGACATGTCTCGTAATCCCAGACCCTTTAGGTGACCTTCAAAAACTTTAGTCGTTAAGGTATTCGTAAATGGATCAACATGATTATCTTGCGATGCAATCTTTGTCACTATCACATCTCCATTCTGCACTATCTCCTTGATAAGATGATACTTCCTTTCTATATGTTTTCCTCTTTTGTGGCTTCTTGGTTCTTTGGAATTCCACTATTATTACAATAAAGTGTCATGGGCTTATCCAAATCTGGAACAACTTCCAGATCACGCAAGAACTTACGGAGCCATACCGTTTCTTTAGCTTCTTCGTAAGCTATTACATATTTGACTTCCATGGTGGAATCAGCAATACAAGATTGCTTGAAACTCATCCACACTACGGCTCCACCACCAAGGGTGAGTACTGACCCAGACGTGGATTTCCTAGAATCCTTGTCTATCTGAAAGTCAGAATCCGTATATCCTAACAGGATCAGATCCTCTGCTGAATATACTAACATATAGTTTCTCGTTCTCTAAAGATATTTAAGAATGAGCTTCACAGCCATCCAATGATCCAATCCTGGGTTTGACTGAAACCTACTAGCTTCTCCCACTACGAAGCAGATGTCAGGTCTCGCGCATAACATAGCATAAATAAGACTGCCTACTGCTGACGCATATGAAACTCATCTCATATCCTCAATCTCTTGAGGCGTCTTAGGACATTGTTCCTTAGACAAGCGAACTTCCTGCCTAGAAGGTAGATTACCTTTATTGGAGTTCTCCATCGAGAATCATACAAGAATCTTGTCAATATACGATGCTTGAGACAATGCTAACAGTTTGTTCTTACGATCCTTTATTAATTTGATCCCTAGAACATAACTCACCTCTTCCAAATCTTTTATTTGGAATTGGTTAGCAAGCCAGCCCTTTACTTCCGATAATACTCTCACATCATTCCTAATGAGTAGGATATCATCTCTGTAAAGGACCAGGAAAACAGCTTTCTTATCAACGATGGGCTTATAGACACAAGGCTCATCGACATTTTGCTCGAAGCCATAAGTTTTGATAGCAGTATCAAACTTGATGTTCTAAGATCTAGATGCTTACTTTATTCCATAAATAGACCTTTGTAACTTGCAAACCTTTTGCTCTTGATCTTGGGACACGAATCCCTCTGGTTGCATCATGTAGATGCTCTCGTCAAGATTGCCATTCAAGAATGCAGTCTTGACGTCCATTTGCCAAATTTCATAATCGAAATGGGCAACAATGGATAAGGGTATCCTAATAGACTTAAACATAGCTACTGGCGAGAAGGTCTCTTCAAAATTGACTCCCCCTTTTGGGTATAACCCTTTGCCACTAGCCTTGTTTTGAAGGTCTCTACCTTTCCGTCTGCTCCTCTCTTTCTCCTGTAGATCCATTTACTCCCTATGGGTTTTATCCCATCAGGTAAGTCTACAAGTTCCCTGACTAAGTTAGAGTACATGGACTCCGTCTTGAGACTCATGGCTTTACGCCATTCCTCTTTGTCAGAGTCTTCCATTGTATGTTTAAATGACAATAGATCATCCACACTATCATCAGAGACAACACCCTATGCCTCTCCAATACCTAAATAGTGATCAGGTTGTCGTATAACCCTCCTACTACATTTAGGTGGTAGTGTGATCTGATTAGGAACCGTCTGACTATCAGACGTATATGGAACAACAACATCGTCAACAACTCTTGTTGATTGTTTACTGGTCGAACCAGGTTTTAATTCATTTAATACAATCTTACTTCGAGGCTTATGATCATTCATATAGTCTTCCTCAAGAAACGTTGCATTTGTCGACACAAATACTTTGTTTTCTTGTGGACTATAGAAGTATCCTCCTCTAGTCTCTTTTGAATATCCTACAAATAGGCATACTTGTGATCGAGGCTCCAACTTTCCAGATTTGTTCTTCAGTATATGTACTGGACACCCCCATATACGAAAATGTCGTAAACTAGCTTTACGACCATTCCACAACTCTAGAGAAGTCTTAGGAACATATTTGGATGGAACTACATTCAATATGTAAGCCGCAGTTTGTAGTGCATATCCCCAAAAAGAGTATGGCAATGATGAGAAACTAATTATAGATCTCACCATCTCCATTAGGGTTCTATTTCTCCTCTCTATTGCACCATTATGTTGTTGTGTTCCTAGAGCTGTGAGTTGGGACACAATCCCATGCTCAACCAAATAGTCCTCGAACTCTTGGTCGAGATACTCACCTCCACGATCTGATCGTAGAGCTTTTATAGTTTTGCCTAATTGGTTCTCAACTTCATCTTGAAATTTTTTGAACTTTTCAAACGTTTTCGACTTTTGTTGCATAGGTAAACATATCCGTATCTTGAGTAATCATCACTAAAAGTGACATAATACTCAAAACCACCCTTAGCTTTAACATTCATAGGTCCGCAGACATTTGAATGTATAAGCTCTAATGGTTGTGTAGCTTTAAGCCCTTTTCCACTAAAAGGTCTCTTGGTCATTTTACCTTATAAACAAGACTCACAGATAGGTAAAGTGCTAATCTCCAACTGACTTAAAGATCCACATTTTACTAGTCTATCTATCTTATCAAGGTTGATGTGGCCAAGTCTTGAATGCCAAAGATACGATTCATTATTTGGAGAAATCTTTTGTCGCTTTGTTTTAGGTTTTTCAACTTTAAACAATTCAATATTAAGCAGTAATGTATGTAATGACGGTCTCAAAACATACAAGTTGTTTTCAATCAAAATAGAACAAATATTCAAACCATTTCTAGAAATAATAACTAATTTATTATTAAAAGAAACTGAATATAAACGTTCCAATAATCTGGATATAGAAATCAAATTCCTTGTAAATCCAGGAATGTAATAACATTCTCTAATGAAAGAAAACAATTATTATTAAAAGCTAGTCTAACTGCTCCCACTGCTCCCACTACTTTTGCTGAAACGACATTCCCTATTCCAACTCGCATTGAGAAGGCCCCCTCCTCAATCTCTATCCATGAATCAGTCTATTGTAAAGAAGAACAAACATGGTTAGTCACCCCTGAATCAGCTATCCAAGGTGAAGACTCATCTTAAACACTATTCAATCATAAGTAAATCATATTTACCTTTCACTTTGTTCTTCTTAGAGAGCTCCTTGAGGTACCGCGGACAGTTTCTCTTCCAATGACCAACCTTGTCGCAATGGAAACACTTCCCTTTTTCTTTGTCAATCGTGGTGCTCTTTTTCTTATTTTGAACTTGTTTCTTTTTGGGCTTAGCCTTTACCTTGCCAGTAAACCTCTTCATTTTCTTTAATCCAGAGGAAGATAGTTCAACAACATTTGCCTCACCTGTCTTACTTTTGTTGTCCTTAATCATGGACTCAAAAGTTGTGAGCTCATTCAGCAATTGAGTCAAATTGAACTTTAACTTGTTCATCTCATAGTTGCTTTTGAACTGATCAAAGCTCTTTAGAAGAGTTGTCAGTATGATGCTTGATCGGTCTATATTCTACTTATATTTTAGCCCCTTTCCCTGTCAGTTTTGCTTGTTCTTAAGGCCCTTTTGGGTGGTTTGATGTGTTTGATGAGCTGTGCAGGTCTCTTTAAATAGAAGTGGCGCAAATAACTAATTATGGAAGAAATGGTGTCAAAGGATGAGACAAAGGGCAATTTTGCCAATTACTGTGGGGTAGGCAACCTACCCACCTTGCAATACATCAAGCGGCCAACTGCAGAGGAATTCTCATGAATTACCGCAGGCCAGGCAATGACCTACCAAGCGGCTCATCTTGCGGTCAAGTCCAGTGATGCATCGTCCAAGTGACCGCTACCCAGGCACATACCCACCTTGCGGTATATCTGGCGGTCATGTCCAGTGGTGTCGTCTTTTAATTACCACGGGGTAGGCAACTTACCTACCCAGCAGTACATGCAACGCCTAAGTCGTCTAGGTTAGCGAAGTGACTTATTTTTGAGCTATTATATATAGACCACAGAGAGCGTTCTAAAAAGGTGTAGAGACTGTGAAAATAGAGAACCATTCTTTCTTTCATCCTTGGAGAATCCTGGAAAGCAAGAAGATGACGAGGAATTCAAGACAAGATCAGATTACCACCATGGGTTCTTTCTTCTCCTCTTCTATGTTTTTGTTTTCTCCATTGATGTGTAACTAAATCCATACTAGGGATTCAATGAGAACCTCTATGAATACTCTTTGTTAGAATTGACTATATTTTCTTAATTCAAGTTTCGATTAATTCAATTTGTGATTATTTATTCTTGTTGATGCATGGTTTATGCTAGGCTTGAATTTAGGGTTTGATATGTTAAAAGTTGAGATACGAGTGGGTTTCACCATTCTCAGCCAATATTCAATTAAATGAATGAAAGTTATTATAGCAGGATATTGCACATAATTTTTGGTTCTCTTGTTCTTGTGCTTAATGGATTCTCAGTCATAGTTTATATGCAGGTTTTGAGGTAGACGGTGATTAAGAATACTTGATTGTGTGCTTTGTGGGTTTTAGCTTACAGTTTATACACAGGTTTTGGGGTAGACTTAATTGAGAACGCTTGCTGTATGGTTTATGTGTTTTCTGTTATAGTTTATACGCAGGTTTTGAGGTAGATTGTAGTAGAGAATACTTGACTTATTCCAGGACCACATAGTACTAATTATACATAATTTAAGAACGAACCCTTAACTTGATTAACATTCTTTGTAAAAGTCAATTCGAAGCATTGAGTAAACGTAGTTGGGGAGCATTGATGACCTAGTTCTATCACCTCTTGATCACATTCACATATTCTTGTTAACTGCTTTCTTAGTTTGATATAGTTTTAATTTCAAATCAATCAATCAATCTCAAATCTCTTGGTTACTATTATTTGCTTAACTTTAATTAGAATTAGTTTTTTTTGATAAATCACTTTTCCTCGTGGGAACGATCCCAACTTTTCACTGTACTTATCTCACGATTCGTGCACTTGCGAGTTAGGTTTTTATAACACGATTTTATACATCAATGCTCAGCTGGAAAGCCTCATCCATGGTCCCACCATTGACTTCATTAGTATTGAAATAGGACATCATACCCAGGACATGTTCTCAGATTGATGATCCTTCCTTCATACGAGCAGTCATTGTGGAATGAACAGCTTCGTGCTGCTTTTGCTCAGAAGGTTGCCCAAATATGGCCTGCAATGACTCCATAATCTCATATGCTGTTGTCATTGCTTCATGTTTTGTTTAAAGCATTTCTGTCATGCTAGCTAGCAAGTAAATGCGGGCCTTTTCATTTTCTGAAATCCATGTTTCGTAGGCTTCACGAGTAGTTTGTGCTGCATTGGCTGCATGCTGTAGAGGACATTCCTCCATAAGCACAGATTTTAGGTCTTTGGTGACCAAGATTGCATTAATGTTGTTTTCCCATTTAGTATAGTTATCCCCGGTTAATTTGTCGTTAGCAAGTATTGGAAGTAAAGCAGAAGACATTGCTGAAATACACATAAATAAGAACTTATTCATTCATTCATACATTTAAATCATATATAAATTTATTCGGCAAATAATTAAAGATGATGCATGAAACATATTTAATGAATAATAAAAATCCCTAAAAAAGTTACTATGCCACAATAATCCAACATGCCACAAGTAAGTGTCGTCTTAGGGTAGGTCAAGTGCTTTTATGTCGGATCGAGACATTCTCAATTAAATGATACTCCAGAATAACTATTTATTCTTATATTATTTAATCATCGTTTATATTAGTCAGGATTTTAATTAACTATTTAATTAAATCCTTGTGAGAGTAACCCATCATTTAAGATCTCTAAGACTTAACTTGAGAGTTGCTGCCTTAAGGTCAGTCAATCCCAAAATACATCCAGAAATCCTATCCATTAGGAAGTTAACCTTGGTATTGACTCTTATGGAGAACTTCCTCAGGGAGGATGAAAACAAAGCCGTCTCTAGGCCCCACTTGAATCTCACGATGTTTCTACTAATGATGAAGACTGCGAGATATAATGTTATATATCCCTCTCCTACTCACTATTTGCTTGTTAGGGTTTTCTAGTGTTCCAGATGAGCCTATATTAAACGGCTAAGAAAAATCTAGTTCTCTTAGATTATGATACTAGAATCTCATTCTATTAACATTAAATAATAAACCAGATTTTTAACTATTAAAAACTAATTTATTATTCGAATTCTAATCTATGTTAACTACTTTAAATAGACTAGAATTAAATGTGAGAATTACCAAGTTTTAACTATTAAAACTAAATCACATTATTTGGTCCAATTATTATTAAGACCTTAATCATATTAATCTTAATAATGGATTGGGCTTTACTAATCTATTTAATTAAACTCCTTAATGAAAGATCAGTAATTAATGAGTATTACCAAGTTTTTACTCCTAAAAACTAATCTCATTATTAATAGCCATTTATGTGATTATTCAATTTTAATCATATTAAAAAAATAAACATCATATAAAATAAATGAGCTATTAATCATGTATGATATATTATAATGCAAGTGTAGGCACTTCTAATCTATATGGCATAAGTATGCATGACAATGCTTTAATCATCTCATAAATAAAACATACATGAGTTGACCGAGGACGATGAGCTATCTAACTTAAAAAAAAAAAAAAAAAAAAAAAAAAAAAATCTAATTACAAAATATTAATCCAAGGCATTCCTTGGTCTTCTTGTAATCTCTTTTTTCTTCAAGTCCATCTTTTGCATCTAATGGGCTTTTAACCAAGTCCAACTTGATTAACCATCATATTTTTAATGGTGATCCATCTCATGAATCATAAACTAAGGCCCATATGTTACACTTAACATTTATTGGAGGCATAAGTTAAAATAGATATATATATATATATATTCCGGTCCATTCATGCTTCCGAATACGCAAACCCTAGTGTCACGAACACTCGACCTTGCACTTTCGTGTAGTCATCGTCCGCACAAGAGGGTGGAGCAGCCTTGCGCGTAAGTGCGCAGCAACCTTGCGTGACACTTGCGCGCTGCTGCCACCCTTTTCGCTGCACCATTGTGCGCTGCATCATGCTGTTGCACACAACAATAATATATTGTGTCAAACATTGTGCGCAGCACTAATCTTGCACATCTGTTACCTTTTTTTATTTTTTTTAATTTTTTTTTAATTTTTTTTTTTATGAGTGCAACGCTTACACTAGACAACACCTGCACCCAGCGACAATATGCCTTGTGTTTATGCGCTGCCGCTTGTGTGTC
Organism: Acer campestre; assembly: GCA_954870605.1. NCBI lineage: Eukaryota > Viridiplantae > Streptophyta > Magnoliopsida > Sapindales > Sapindaceae > Acer > Acer campestre. Next base: position 27,746,683 of record OX940800.1, on the reverse strand, counting down.
CAACACACGCCCAACTTCTTCGAATCTTGTTATTCGTAAACGGTTACATAATCATATTACAAGTATTGATTTACATAGATCGATTACATTGAAAAAAAATAATAATAACTAATTATTACAACCCGAAATGTTTTTAACTAAACTCATCGTACCATACAATTAACGATCAACCATGTTTATATAAAAAATATATATATAAACATCATACAACCCTAGATTGTGCCTACACATATCATACATATCGAAAAGACTTTGAAAACAAATATAACATAATTGTGTATTACAAAATTGGCTCTAATACTAATTGTAAGTCGCGTAGCGGAAAAAAAAGGGTTTTTATTTGAAATTAATCAATAAAAATAACGATAGGTTTTAAAATTTTTCTATCGTCTTGTTGGGACCTTTTGTATATACACGAATATGAGGAAGAGATTTGTTTTCATTTCTTTGAAGAACACTCCTTCGTTTTCTTTTCAATCCTTCTTTACGATCCAATACCACTAAGCCTTCCTAGCTATGTCCTATGATCTAGCAACTGTGTGAGTGGGCACGTCACGGATTCCGGGAGTGGTTGAATGGAGGCTTGAGAGAACTGGAAGACAACACCTTGCTTCCTCCTTGAATTCAGCCAACCCTAGTGAGAAAAAAAAATTCCTTTTGTTTTTCCTCTCTTGTGGCCGCACCTTTCTGTTCTCCGTAGGGTTCCGAATTGCTTCTTTTTCCTGACAACATCTTATATTTCAGAAACCTAGAGTTTAGTAATCCAAGTTAAAATAGGATTCTAAATCCTTTTTAACTATTACTTTTAACTAGGGTTTAAACCTTTGACCTATTTAGAGTAAATAAAAATAATCACTTATTATTTTATTTGCTCTTGTAAAGATTAGAAACTGAAACCTCCATATGACACTTCAATAATTCTTAATTATTAATATGTTAATTAAGTAATCATATTAGTTAATAATATTTAATTCAACAAATAAATAATATATTAATTAAATAATCACATCATTTAATTAATTTTCAAAATATATTTAAGTTACTTTCGTAACACAATTAATTGGACCATCCATTTCTCCATGAGTCTTTGTTACTATTAATCGTATAGGGCTAACAAGGGGACCTCATGGACCCACAGTTTTGAGCTCCAATAATTCTTAGGAAAAATTAATTAAGCTCTTTAATTAATATTTCACAATTATTTACCTTGAAGTTATTCAACTAAAAACTCAATGTTGTACTCTCGTAACTATAGATGTTTTACACAACCAATTTTATTAGTGCCCATTGATATAGCTATTACATATGACATGATCCTCCACAAGTAGTTCATAATTAGAGCTAGGTCATAAAGTCTATTATACCTCTCTAATTATATCTTTTCCTTTAAGTACCATTGATTCTCTTGAATGATTATATCCTCCATTCCTTTACGGAAGAAAGAGAGCACTCTTAATCGTTCAAGCCCCGAATCAACCCTTAAGGGAACTACTTATCTACTTCTCGCAAGAAGGAGTGGATTCCACTATTGTACTCATACCTTCCCAGCTACAAGCCAAACCATGATTCTAAGATATAGTGTTATTGACCGAGAATGATATTCCAATCTAACCCATGGTAAATCAAAAACCACGATCTAACCTAAAGGAGTTAGTAAGACACTCAGGATTTAGATCATCCATATATAGCCATCCTTAGTCAATATATATGAATCTTTTCAACTAATGGATCTTAGTGGCAGATTCATATAGATCGAGGCTGAAATTCCCTTAAGCAATATAGTGTAATATACCTAGAAGGGGGGGGTGGGGGGAGGGGTGAATAGGGAATAGGTATAGGCCCAAATTCTTTCAAATTCGATTTTGCGGAATACAACAATGAAATGCACACCTGATGTGTCTTAACAAATGAATTGTATTAATCAACACATGCAAAAATCAATATACAAGTGATGCAATCAATACAAGATATGGAAGATAATGAAATATAAAAAATGAAACTTGACACAATTGTTTTTACGTGGTAAAACCTCAAGAAGGAAACATCCACGGGTTGATACCACAACCACCGGTAATCACATCTATCAAACTCAACAACATAACAAAACATATAAGAGAAGCAAAGTGCATTTTTAAAACCAGATTTTAAGGCTTAAAAGCATAAGAGACTTACTTAAGATCTCTACTTCTCAAGAGAGTAGCTTTCAAAGAATATGAAGCATATTTTTCAAAACTTGCCACTCAACAATCATACAAACAATAACACACATCATGATTAAGATCAATGTGAACAATTATCACCAAACGATCTTAGACTAGCAAATGTCAATGTGGACCATATATACACTATATTAGTTCTCAAGTATGACATGCTTCATAAAGTGATAAAAACAATGAGTTGATAGATGAAAAATAGATAAACCGATTCGAAAGGAATGAGGTTTGGACTTTAGTTCCTAGGCCTGAGACCACTAATGTCATAGGCACCAAATGGATATATAGGAATAAATCTGATGAGGATGGCAACATAGTGCGTAATAAGGCTAGACTTGTTACACAGGGTACTCTCAAATTGAGGGTATCGACTTTGAGGAGACATTTGCTCTTGTTGCCCGTTTAGAGTCCATTAGGCTGCTCTTGTCTATTTCTTATGCGCACAAGTTCAAATTGCACCAAATGGATGTGAAGAGCACCTTCCTCAATGGTTTCTTGCAAGAGGAAGTATTTGTTGAGCAACCCAAGAGGTTTGTGGATGCACACCACCCTAACCATGTCTATTGCCTCAAAAAGGCTTTGTATGGGTTGAAACAAGCATCGAGGGCTTGGTATGAGCGCCTCACTCAATTTCTTGTTGACAATAACTACATAAGGGGTAGTGTTGACAAGACTTTATTCATCAATAAAGACAATGATGAGCTTTTTATAGCTCAAATATATATTGATGATATAGTGTTTGGCTCCACCAACAACACCAAAGTCCAACAATTTGTTGATATTATGTCTCATGAATTTGAGATGAGTCTTGTTGGTGAGCTAAGTTACTTCCTAGGTTTGCAAATTAAGCAAATGAATGATGGGATTTTTATAACCCAAGCTAAATATGCTAAAAACCTAGTGAAGAAGTTTGGTCTTGAAAATGCCAAACATTGTGATACACCCACGAGTACCGCTTTGAAGCTAAGCAAGGATATGTAAGGAAATTACACACGGCGGAAATGAAAAATAGATTTTTGTATTTTAAAAAATTTCCCTTTTTATTTTTAAAGATATTCTTAACCCTTGATTAATTAATATATAATAAAAGATTTCGTACCTTTTTCCACATGATGATTGATGTTGCGTCGATAGTAAACCGCAAGATCTTCCAATCCAATCACGAACGTGAATCACCTAAGAGTGTGGGCTCCCTGTCTTTGAATTGTGTACCTGAGGATGGAAAACAAAAACTTTTTCTTTTTTTGTTAGTCACAATAATCCTCCTAGAGAAAAACGAAGAATGTTTGGTCACTTTCGAATTCTCAATCATTTTGATCGAAACTCACGTGAAGCCAATTCGATGTTGTGCACAAAGTCTTTTGATATAAAAGCTAGTAGTGCACTAACGAAAACAAAAATGTTATTTCTCTTATTTTTTTTCTCTTGGCCGAATTCTCACACTATCTCTTAAAGTTGTATTAATGGAATGCTTATTGCAACCTATTAGGACCGCCCAAGGATTCCTACATCCTTGGCTGCTCGTTCCAAGTATTGGAAGAGTTACCGTGAGTCTTGATCACAAATGACTGCACCTCTCCATGTACAGTTATAGATGGACTCATAAATTAGCCCGGTAGAATATATCAAATGACCCATGGAAGTCCGTGTGGATTGGGGATCTTGGAGGGCTATCTAAATTTAAGCTTCAATAGACATAGCCTAATCACAATCAACAAATGATTCACTTAGGTTCGATCTATTAATTTTAGCTCATTCCATTAAAGAACTAAAATTTAACTCCTAAATAAAGATAGAATAAGTAAATGTTTCTCATTCGTACCCTAAACAATCTTATTGGAGATAGTGTATCCTCGTGAAAAATATCAGTAGTCGCCAAGAGCTCATAGACCACCTATAGCTTTCCTAGTTACCATATTTACTCATATGACCACATTTTGAACTTGGATATTGTGACTTGTCAAAAGCCATGTTTCAATAGACACTATTAAAAACTCAACATTATGATTTAATATCCAATACCTCAAAATATTCATATGATAATATTCTACTCTCATTTAATAAATGAAGTCACGATGTCCATATCTATAAATAAACTCCTCTATCGATTAACAAATGAATACCACCAAACTATCGAGGATAGATTATGTTATATAATCGTACTCATTGATAGCTCAAATGATAACACTTGTAACCATAAGTCCATCATTTATCTCAAGATTAAGATAGACTCTCCGATTGTCCTCAAAATGAAAACTTTTATCCACTGACGGTTCAGGATAAAATATTTCACTATGATCCTATTCAATGCACCTAGTGCACTATATTCTTTTACCCAAAGACACTACACTTTGATGATTTTAGACTCATCATAGCACATTTGATCCCACTCAAATGCTAGCAAAAGAGTCTACAACTTTAACAAGGTAAAGTTGCCCAAACCTTTATCTTAAGTTGTGAACATTATTCAAGACTAACTAAAGAATTATGTCTACCTCATACATATCCAGATGTACAAACAATTTTTTATTTCTCATAGTCTTTGGACCATATGATTATTTACTTTTGACAATTATAATAATTAAACTATAAATGCTATAAGATTTGTTAAAATAGAAATCACTTTATTAATATGGAAAGATTGTCAAAAACAATATTACACTTTTGCTATTGAACATAATCCTAACAATTTCCCACTTGCTTTATAGAAAGTGTGTCATATCTCTCATTCCCATATTCTCTAGGCGCCCATCAAAACTCTTCTGTAGTAGAGCCTTTGTGAAGGGATCCGCTATATTTTCTACTGACGTGATTTTGGTAACTGTCACGTCACCCCTATGCACAATTTCCCTTAAAAGATGATACTTCCTTTCAATGTGTATTCCTCTCTTATGACTTCTTGGTTCTCTCGAATTAGCCATTGCTCCACTGTTGTCACAGTAAATAGTGATCTGTTTATTCGCATTAGGAACCACTTCCAAGTCAATCAAGAATTGGTGTAGCCAAACAGCCTCTTTGGTAGCTTCACATGTACAACATACTCAGCTTCCATGGTGGAATCAACAATACAGGATTGCTGATACTCCTACATATGACTGCTCCTCCTACAAGAGTAAACATAGATCCTAATGTGGATTTTCTGGAGTTAGAATTCGACTGGAAATCAGAATCTGTATACCTAATGTGAATTAAATCCCTTCCAAAGTATACAAGCATATGATCTCTCGTTCTCTTGAGATACTTGAAAATATGCATCTTTGGACCAGGTTTCGATTTAAACCTACTAACTATGCCAAAAGCAAAACAAATATCTGGTATAGTGTAGAACATTGCATACATGAGACTTCCAATTGCCAAGGCATATGAAACCCTACTCATGAATTACTCTTCATGCTCATTCTTAGGAACTTGCTCCTTACAAAGTTTGATTCCATGTTTGAAAGGTAACAAACCTTTCTTGGAATCTTGCCTGTAGAACCTAGACAAGATTTTATCTATGTATGAAGCTTGGGATAATGCAATCGTTATGTTCTTTCTAACCCTTATTACTTGGATACCAAGAATATAACTTGCTTCTCCTAAGTCCTTCATATCAAATTGTTTTGCTAACCATTCTTTTACTGATGTCAATACATCTACATCGTTTCCGATGAGTAGTATATCATTAACATAAAGAACTAGGAAAACCAACTTGTCGCCTTTAATCCTTTTGTACACACAGGGTTCATCAAGGTTTTAAATAAATCCAAAACCTTTCGCAGCTTGATTGAACCTTATGTTACAGGATATGGATGCTTGCTTTAATCCATATATGGATTTTTGCAACTTGCATACCCTTTCTTCTTGGCCATTATCAATGAATTCTTCTGGTTGCATCATATAGATGCTTTCGTCAAGACTTCCATTAAGGAAAGCTGTCTTGATGTCCATTTGCTAAATCTCTAGGTCTAGAGATACTGCAATGGATAAGAGTATCATAATGGATTTAAGCATGGCCACAGGAGAAAAGGTTTCCTGGTAATTGATACCTTCCTTCTGTGTGTAACCTTTAGCTACAAACCTAGCTTTCAAGGTTTCCACCTTTCCATCCATACCTCTTTTCCTCTTGTATACCCACTTGCATCCCATGAGTTTTATCCCTTTAGGCAAGTCTACAAGAGACCAGACTTTGTTATTGAACATGAACTCAATTTCAGATTGCATTGCCTTTTGCCAATGGCGACATTCAACATCCTTCATTGCTTCCTTATACTTGTAGGGATCATCGTCATCCGGGAGATTCTCCACTAATTCTCCTAGATCGATGTATCTATCGGGTTGTCTACTAACCCTCCCACTATGACGAGGAATGGTAGGTTGTCGATCTTGTGATGGTGCGGAACTTACAATTGGGCTAGGTTGTGAAACCTCTTATAGAATTGTATCTCTTAACATCTCATTCAGGACAATTCTACTTTTAGGCACAAAATCATTCATATAGTCCTTTTCTAGAAATTTAGCAAGTTGTCGAAACAAATACTTTAAGATCTGAAGGACTATAGAAATAGTATCATTTAGTTCCTTTTGGATACCCCATAAATATGCATGTTTCTGAATGGGACTCTATCTTTTCTGTCTTTCCTTTTAACACATGTGCAGGACAATCGAATATCCTTGAGTGTTGCAAACTAGGCTTTCGCCCAGTCCACAACTCATGCGGTGTTTGAGGAACCGACTTAGATGGTACATCATTTAGAATGTACATCGCAGTTTGCTAAGCATATCCCAAAAAAGAATTAGGAAGCACTGAATAACTCAACATAGATCTAACCATGTCCAAAAGAGTTCTATTTCTCCTTTCTGCCACCCCATTTTATTGAGGTGTACCTAGCGTAGAAAACTTAGAAATGATCACATTATCAATAAGATATTGCTGAAACTTACTAGATAGATATTCTCCACCATGATAAGATCTCAAGATTTTTATGTGTTTCTCAAGCTGATTTTCTACTTCAGCTTTAAATGCTTTAAACATGTCAAAAGCATCTGACTTATGTCTCATGAGATACACATAGCCAAATCTCGAGTAATCATCCATAAAAGTGATGAAGTATTCGTATCTACCTCTAGCTTGAATGCTCATAGGATCACATACATCAATGTGTATTAATCCTAAACATTCAGTAGCTCTTTTGCCTTTGGTCGTAAACGACCTTTTGGTCATCTTACCTTCCAGACAAGATTCACAAGTTGGTAAATCATCAACCTTTAAGTCACTTACAGGTCCATCACTAACCAATCTTTTAATCCTATCAAGGTTAATATGACTTAGGCGCAAATGCCATAGGTATGTTGATGAGAATCAAGAAGCATCACCAAAGGCTCAATTGCATGTTCCAGTTGGGCCAATTGCAAGGGCTAAGAGGATCAAAGAAGCATTTAATGATAATTGATTCTGAGTTGCTGAAGTACAAGTTTGGCCCACATGAAGACCAAATCCGGGCTAAACTTTGTAGACCTCTACAGGGGGCATATGAGGTCGGATTATCTATTATAATATGTTTCTGGAAAGCCCAAGACGAGCCCTACAAATGTTATGAAGACTCCGTCATCCGTAACAGATCGCAACAGGCCCAAAATCGGCCATCTATTTTATTACGCGAAGACTCGAGCTGGACAAGAGCTGGACGCCAGGCAGAACTTCGTGGGCCTCTACAGAAGGCATATGGAATCGGATCGTCTATTATAATATGTTTTCGGAAAGCCCAAGACGAGCCCTACAGATGTTATGAAGACTTCGTCCTCCATAACAGATCACAACAAGCCCGAATATAGACATCTAGATTGTTGCCTACCTTGTCTTCTAGAACCTATGTTATTTAATATTTGTTTCCTTTTTGAATTAGGCATGAATTAGGCATGGTGCCTACCTTGTTTGTTTCCTTGAATTAGGCATGTTGCCTACCTTGTCTTTTCCTTGAATTAGGCATGTTGCCCACCTTGTCTTTTCCTTGAATTAGGCATGTTGCCTACCTTGTCTTTTCCTTGAATTAGGCATGTTGCCTACCTTGTCTTCTAGGGTTTTAGTTTAAAAGGAACCAACCTCTATGATTTTAGGAAGGCTTGGAATTTGAATGAAAAATGAGAGAGTTTTCTCTTTTGTTCCTTGAGAACTAATTGGAACTTATCAGATTTTCTCTGTGGCGTTTCTCCTTGACTTATCAATCAAGTCTTCCATCCTTGATTGTGGCGTCTTCCTTATACCAAGGTTCACATCTCGCTATAGGTGTTGGGTCGCGGTCTCCATCCGAACCAGAGGTTAGAACGATCCGAGGCATCATCCTTGTTACAATCAACGAGGATCGTATCATATGTTTCATCTTTTGATAATTTTACTCTTTTACGATTAGGTTCCGTTGATTCTATGTCTAACAAGTGAGAGATATTTCTATGTAAATAGAATATACCGTTTTCCAATGTACTTTTGCAAACAAATTTGCCATTCTTACTAATAACAAAATCTTTATTAAAAGTAACCAAATATCCAAATTTATTTAAACAAGAAACTGAAATTAAATTCCTCTTGAATTCAGGTACATAATAAATGTCTATCAAATCTAAATGCCTACTAGAAGCTAGATTAACTTTAATATCTTCGACTGCATTGGCAGACACCAATGCTCTATTGCCCAAATGCAAGTTGATTTCATTCTTACTCAGCCTTTTCCTTTCCTTGAACCCCTGCAACGAATAACAAACATGATTAGTGGCTCTAGAGTCTATGATCCTAGAATCAGTAGAATCTGCCAGAAAACATGTTTCAAGATAATTAACATTACCTTGTTCCTTCTTGTTCTGAGACTTTGGGCAATTTCTTTTCAAATGTCCCTTTTCACCACAAAGGAAGCACTTCCCTTTGATCTTGGTTACTTTCTTGGTCTCATTCCTTGTAGACCGAAGTTGCTTTTTCTTTTGTTGTTTCTTGACATTCTTATGGGTATTAACAGTAGCAACTTTACTAACCATATGAATCTCTTGACTTTTGCCTTTCACAAGGATCTTTTCAGCGCTTTGAACATCTTGCATCAGGCCTTGAAAGGTGTATTCCTTATTGTTCAAGGTGTAGTCCAACTTGAACTGATCAAAGGAATTTGATAGTGAGTTGACAATCATGTCAATTTTCATCTCACCATCTATCTCAACACCATTGAGTTCTGCAATGTTGAGATGTTCTATGACTTTCATCATGTGAGCTTTCATAACTTGTACAGGTTTCATCCTAAGATTCATAAAAGCAGTCACTACCTTTCTCTTAGTCGCCCTAGACCTCATAGCAAACGTCTCCTTTAGAGACATCATTATATCAGTAGAAGTCCCCATTCCTTCATGCTGATGTTTCAACACGTCGAAGATTGTAGCCATAATGTAACATTTGGCCATCTCATCTGAGGTCTTCCATTGCTCATACTCGTCTCTTTGCACCACAGTGTATTCATAAGTAGGAGCAGGTGTTTTAGGAGTAGTTAGAACGACTTATTGTAGGGAAAAATAAGTGCACGCAGCGGAAGCGAGACTAAAAGAGAGTTTAGTATAGTTTTAAAAAATTTTCCATATTGAACCTTAAACCTTTAATTAATTAAACATACATACGAAAAGATAAAATACCTTTGTCGCGAGATCCGATTGACTAACGTCGATGGTAATCCGCAAGATCTTCCAAAGCCGATCACGAACGTGAATCACCTAGGAGTGTGGTCTCCCTTCTTTGAATTGTGAACCTGAGAATGTACAAACAAACACTTTTTCTGATTTTGTTAGTCACTATAATCTCCAAAAGGTTGCTAAGAATGTTCCGGTCACTTTTGAATTCACAATCGTAAGATTGAAATTCGCGTGAACCTAATTCAAAAGTGTGTACAAGATCTCTTGATGTTAAGATCACTAGTACACTATCGAAGCTAGAACAATTCTTCTCTCACAAACCACCTTGGCCGAATTCTCACTAGTGATAGAGTAGGATTTTTATTTTTTTCTCTTTAGTCAAAGAAAATAAATTCTTCAAAGAAAAAATCTAGGGTTGGCCGAAAATTCTCACTATATATTTATAGTGACCGAATTTTCCGCCTTAGATATTTTAGGGTGGCCGAAATCCTACCCTAGTTTATTTAGGGTTTCCGAATTCTTACCTTATCCAACAAGGTGATCACCAAAGTTCTTTTCCAAATAGGATACAAAAGCTTCTTTAGAATTCAAACCCTAATCCAACTCTTTAGTGTATTTGTGACTAAATAAAAGACTTCCTAATTTGACTAAACAAATAAAGTCTTTTACTTTTAATATACTACTAATAGTAGTATACAACTAGGAAACATATTTCCTAATCAGAAAAAGATTTAAATCTTAATTAAATAATTAATTAACATATTAATTAATTTCCATTTAATTAAATAATAATAAAAAAAAACAATATAATGGGCTAAAAAATTAGCCATTGCCGCCCATGACTAGAACTTGGGCCTACATATTGTTTTCTGATTTTATTTAATCCATTTGGACTTTAATAAAAAGCCCACATGTGAACTAGACCCATTCTTACTAAAAGAAACAAGCCCATATGTCTTTCATTAATATATTAATATAATTAAACAGCCCATTAAATAAATAATGTGCAAATTATATTCTTAATATATTAAATACAATTCTAAATGGACCCACAAATAGTCCGGTAGAATATATCAAGTGATTCATGCAAGTCCGTGCGGATTGGGGATCTTGGCTGGCCTATCTAAATTTAAGCTCCAATAGACATAACCCAATCACAATCAACAAATGATTCACTTAGGTTCAATCTATTAATTTTAGTTCATTCCACTAAAGAACTAAAATTGCACTCTTAAATAAAGATGGAATAAGTTAACGATACTCATTCATACCCTAGACAATCATATGGGAGATAGTGAATCCTTGTGAAGAATATCAGTAATCGCGAAGATCTCATAGACCGCCTATAGCTCTCCAAGTTACCATATTTACTCATATGACCACACTTTGAACTTGGATATATATTATGACTTGTCCAGAAGTCATCTTTCAATAGACACTATTGAAAACTCAACGTTAAGATTTCATATCCAAAACCACAAAGCATCTATATGATGATATTCTACTTACATTTAATAAATGGAGCCACGATGTCCATATCTATAAATGAAGTCCTCTATCGATTAACAAATGAATACCACCAAACTATCGAGGATAGACTATGCTATATAATCGTACTCATTGATAGCTCAAATGATAACACTTGCAACCTTAAGTCCATCATTTATCTCAGGATTAAGATAGACTCTCCGATTGTCCTGATAATGAAAAGACTTTTATCTATTGACGGTTCTCGAAAATGTATTTCATTGTGATCCAGTTCAATGCACCCAGTGCACTAGATTCTTTTACTCGAAGACCCTTCGATGATTTTAGACTCATCACAACACATTTGATCCCACTCAATTGCTAGTAAAAGAATTCTACAACTTTAACAAGATAAATGTGCCAATCCTTTAACTTAAGTTGTGAACGTTATTCAAGACTAACTAAAGAATTATGTCTACCTCATACATATCCATATGTACGAACAATTCTTCTTTTCTTATAGTCTTTTGACCTTATGATTATTTACTTTGACAATTATAATAATAAATGTTATATAAGATTTTGTAATTAACAAACAGAAATCACTTTTGTTAATATGAAAAGATTGTCAAGTACAACATTACACTCTTGCTATTGAGCATAACCCTAACACTTATGTTTTTCAGCTTGCAGAAACAGGCCAATTTTCCTTTTCCATATGACATAATTATCACCAGTTAAATTATTATCTTTTCGGATTTTAATTATGGATGGGGTCATGATTTTTGAATAAAACAAAAATATATAAAAGTAAATAATCATGATAAAGCACTTTCGAATATTTATCTTGAATTAAATAAATAATTCAATCGCAAAATTCAACAGTGATCCAACACCCATAAATGTCACACCTCCTTTGAGAGTTCACACCATCTACTAGTTAGACTAGGTCCCACCTAACTGTTAACATAACAACCAGCGTTTTCAATTTTAGCCTTACGATTTTATTGACAAGAACTCTTGGGAGGATATCAATAAAATCACATTGAGTGTGTTACCAAGATATCGACCTTCAATATCTTCCTTCACGAAAATCTCGCCTTTAAGAGTAGATATCGTTTGAGTCAATTGTCTAATCTATCCTTGTAAAGAAGTATCTTGCTAAATTCCATTCATGGATACCCCTTGGAGGGTTATCACATAGAACATAAAGCTCAATTAACATTGGAGGTCATAGGTGTTTCAAAACATCTTCTCCCACTCAATTATTTAAGGCATGTGAATAAATTCCATAGAATGATTTACCAAGTTATCTAAATGCCAATTAGAAACCTAAATCATTCAATGCATGCTCATACCAAAAGAGATATATGAGTGACACTCCTTTTCTATATGAAATGTTATTAAACAATGACAAACATTGTTATTAAACGCCAAAATTGGCGAAGGACCAAAGAAGAATTTTCCAGGTGCTAGGAAGAAATAAATTTTCGGGGTACCATCTGGTTGCTTCAAGAGAAAGATACAGATCAATCCGAGTACACACCTTCTCCAGAAGAACCCAGACTAGCAGCTTCTTAACTTCACATGTACCCACCAGTACCCCGACACAAAGCTCCACCAAGTACCCTGACACAGAGCTCCACCAAGTATCCCGATGTAGAGTTCTTCACACAGTACCCTACTATCACAACATCCAGATATCCAGTTACTGCTTCATCCGGTATCCCGCCACTACACCAATTAGGTATCCTGCAGTTGCTTAAATTGGCATCCTGATTCCAATCGTAAAAATAGTAGGGGTGGGGTACTCGAAGACTTAGACGCCTTCTAGAACCGGTGCCATAGGAAGTCTGGATACCAGACGAAGAATTTACAAAAGTAGAACTTATACACCCAGAGAGCCGGATTAAAGCTCCAAAGAAGAAATACTGAAAACGCTGTCGTTTAATCAAACATAAGAGGTAGAATTCTTCCCGCCAGTTGAGAATCCCTATCAAATAAGGAGTCAACTGGATCAGAATCCTCCTAGGAAAGAATCACTTGATTCTAGGGATCAAATCCCGTGACAATCTCGTTGATCGCCAAAGGAAGGTCCCCTAATTGTCGAAACCCTAGACCAAAATTATAGGAGTGCATGGCAAGTAATAAGACCTATATATATGACATTATAAACTACAGAAAGGGGATCCGAAATTAGGGAGAAAAAACCCTAGAACCCTTCTGCCTATTCTACTTATCGACATGTACGAGAGTGTAGGGAAAAATACCGTAGTACACGCAGCGAAAGCGAGACTAAAAAAATAGATTTAGTAACTTTAAATTTTTTTCCTTTTTATGAACCTTAACCCTTTAATTAATTAAACATATATATAATCAACAAAAGAAGAATACCTTTTGTCGCGTGATCCGATTGACTTACGTCGATGGTAATCCGCAAGATCTTCAATCCTAGCACGAACGTGAATCACCTAGGAGCGTGGTCTCCCTTTTTCTTTGAATTGCAAACCTGAGAATGGACAAACAAACTTTTCTTTTCTTTTTGTTAGTCACAAAACAATCAAAAGAAGACTAAGATTATTCCGGTCACTTTTGAGTTCTCAATCTAATGATCGAAACTCGCGTGAACCTAAATCGATGTTGTACACACAAGCTTATTGATGAACAAGCAATTAGTGTACCATCAAAGAATAATCTATTCACTCTTTTATGTTTTAGTAAAAAATAAAATAATCCTTTCTATGAATTGAGAAGACGAAGAAGATTGAATCAAGCACCACACACACTAGGTGGCCGAATTCTATAAGTCCAAATATATAGGTGGCCGAATTTTCTTCCTCTTTTTCTTTTAGGGTGGTCGAAAATCCTACTCCAAAAGGGACTAGGGTTGCCGCAAATCACAAGCAAAAAGGAGTTTGTGTTGCACCCTAATTCCCATCTAGTTTAAGACTTTAAACCCTAATTCAACTCATAGATCTTTTATTCTTTTATTTGACTAAATAAAAAGACTTCTTATTTGATTAAATAAATAAAATTAATTATTTATTTTCTTATCAAACAAGTCTTTTAATTTTGGTATACTACTACCAATAGTATAACTCTAGGAATCATATTTCCTAATCAGAAAAGATTTGTTTCTTAATTAAACAATTAATTAAACAATTAATTAATTCTTATTTAATTAAAACAATGAAACAAAATAATATATTAGGTTAAAAAACACCTTACCGCTCCACTCATACAAATGGGCCATATATTATTTTCTTATTTCATTTAATCCATTGGACTTTAAATAAAAAGCCCACATGTGAACCAGACCCATTCTTACTAAAAGAAACAAGCCCACATGCCTTTCATTAATATATTAATATAATTGAGCAGCCCATTAAATAAATAATGTGCAAATTATATTCTTAATATATTAAATGCAATTCTAAATAGACCCATAAATTGGTCCGGTAGAATATATCAAGTGATCCATACAAGTCCGTGTGGATTGGGGATCTTGGCGGGCTATCTAAATTTAAGCTTCAATAGACATAACCTAATCACAATCAACAAATGATTCACTTAGGTCCGATCCATTAATTTTAACTCATTCCACTAAAGAGCTAAAATTGAACTCTTAAATAAAGACAAAAGGAAAATGTTCCTCATTCATACCCTAGTGTATCCTCGTGATTAATATCAGTAATCGCCAAGAGTTCATAGACCGCCTATAACTCTCCAAGTTACCATATTTACTCATATGACCACGTTTTGAACTTGGATATTTTGACTTGTCCAGAAGCCATGTTTTCAATAGACACTATCAAAAACTCAACGTTGAGATTTAATATCCAATTACCTCAAAACATCCATATGATGATACTATACTCTCATTTAATAAATGGAGCCACGATGTCCATATCTATAAATGAAGTCCTCTATCGATTAACAAATGAATATCACCAAACTATCGAGGATAGACTATGCGATATAATCGTACTCATTGATAACTCAAATGATATCACTTGCAACCATAAGTCCATCATTTATCTCAGGATTAAGATAGACTCTCTGATTATCCTGATAATGAAAAGACTTTTATCTATTGACGGTTATAGATAAAGTATTTCATTGTGATCCAGTTTAATGCACCCAGTGCACTAGATTCTTTTGCTCGAAGACACTCCGATGATTTTAGACTCATCATATCTCATTTGATCCCACTCAAATGCTTGCAAAAGAATTCTACAACTTTAACAAGATAAAGGTGCCCAACCTTTAACTTAAGTTGTGAACAATATTCAAGACTAACTAAAGAATTGTGTCTACCACATACATATCTAGATGTACGAACAATTCTTCTTTTCTGATAGTCTTTAGACCTTATGATTATTTACTTTGACAATTATAATATTAAACTATAAATGCTATAAGATTTGTTTAAAACAGAAATCACTTTATTAATATGAAAAAGATTGTTAATTACAATATTACACTCTTACTATTGAGCATAATCCTAACAGAGAGCGCCACCACCATCTCCTCCCCCAATTGAGATTCTCGACCATCACCATAGATAGAGGAAAACGCTAATGTATCACTGTTATAAACAATGTTATGAATATAAATCCTAAATGTTCAACTTAGTCCTCGTGTTTTGATCATGTTTGCACTGGAAGGAACAATACAGGTATTGAACCACTTGATACCCCTCTGACCGGGATCCACCCTGATCTCGGTCCTTAAAGTTATTATTTGGAATTTCACCCAGTAACGATTTTTCGGTAACACTTTTGGCGCTGTCTATTGGGATCCTGTCTTCCCAACCAATCACTTAAAACAGCCTAGTTCTACGTAAATATCGTTAGAATGAGACTTCGATCCTCTTAGGTTCATCCCTATCCATTAGGACCCCAGTCCCTCACTTCCACCGAGAGAGCCCAAAGGTGGGGTAGAGGGTCCCATAATGATAATCCGGCACTAGCACTCCCTCCGGCTGCGTGCCCAATAGCCCGAGACTCGATTGGGGAGGAAATCGATCGGGACGCCTTTGAGCAGCAAGCAACAGCCTATGTAGAAGCTATTCGTCTCCGAATGATAGCACAGAGAATTCCATTCGAAGCAACCAGGTTCATAGGAGATATTGGCCCAAGTACCCGGGTACAAATGTTTGATCGACTGGGACCACCTCTCCCAATCCCAATCCGTTAGGTGGATCTCAGACCCAGATTAGTGAAGTCTGCCATTGAGATTCCTCCTAAGGGGGGCGCAACCCTCAGCAAAGCCTAGGGCAAAAGAGAAAAATCCGCAACCCGATTTAGAGGGAAGTGCCAGATCCAAAAGGAGCCTTAGAATGAAACACCAAAAAGCTTAGTGGAAGAAGGTGGCCATCAATTCAGAAACCTCAGATGAAGAAGGTTCGGTAGCCCGATCTGGAAGCAAAAAATCCTAGCGCCTGGAAGATCAGATGGTCAAGATGGCAAAAGAGCTTGAGGAATTGAAGAAGGGAAAGTACCAAACAACTCGAAAGAACCCCCTGAGAGAGATGAATGCACCCTTCTCTAGGAGAATCAGGGAGGCAGAATTTCCCCTAAGTTCAGGATGCCTGCTGAAAAGTATTCCGGAACTGAATACCCCCTCAGCCACATGGAGAGTTTTGTCCACCGGATGGAAGTCCAAAATGCAACCCGGTCAGCTTTATGCAGGATGTTTCCTTCAACTCTGACTGACTGTGGTAAAACGTGGTTCAGGAAATTACCATCAAATAGTGTTGATTCCTTTCTAGCATAGTTAGTTTGCTTATTTGAATGGGTTTTGCTCAACATACATCCTTTGGTATGTTCTTGAATAATCTCTTCTAAGTTTAGTGTTTTATTTATCAAAGAAATCTCTTATATTATTTGTATGCTCTTAGAATATATTCTAGATACAAAATAGAGATTGTTGTGTTGACATGATTGAGTGTTGTATTTTGATAGCAACATCTAGGTTATTTAATCTATGATTTGCTAAGCTTTATGACATGTCATTTAGACATTGATATCTAGGATTGCATTTATTGCCATCTAATCATCCTAGATAAACATATAGAGTTGCCTAGCTTTCATTGCATTTGTTGAGTATTATATATATTCACATAGGTTGTAATCTCTTCATTGAGAAGTAAGTCTTGCGTGTAGCTTCCGGGATTAGGTTGCTTAGATCGCAAGCAATTGAAGTCTTGTGTGATAGACCGGGATTAGATCGGACACCGAGATTAGGTGGTCACATAAGCAATTGGACTAGGTTCATTTATACCGGGATTAGGTAGGTGTGTTATTATATACCAGGAGTAGGTTGTAATCGTTTAACACATTTAGTAGATTCGAGGTTCGAGTGTGGCACACTTACCAACTCGTGGTTTTTCCCGTGAGGGTTTCCACGTAAATATTACACTTGTTATTATTATTGACTAGATTGGGGTATTTTTGTAATATTGACCTGTACGCGAAAATTGGGAAAATTGTTAAAATCTATTCACCCCCCTCCCCCCCCTCTCTAGATTAATATATAGAACACACCGAGTAATTTGTTTCAATACACATAGCCAAATCTTGAGTAATCATTTGTGAAAGTGATGAAGTACTCATATCTACCTCTAGCTTGAATGCTCATAGGACCACATACATTAGTATGCATTAATCCTAAACATTCAGTGACACTTGTTCCTTTGGTTCTGAACGACCTTTTGGTAATTTTACCTTCCAAACAGGATTCACAAGTTAGTAGATCATCAACCTTTAAGTCACTTAAAAGTCCATCACTAACCAATCTTTTAATCCTATTAAGGTTAATATGGCCTAGGCACAAATGACATAGGTAGGTTTCATCTTTTGATAATTTTATTCTTTTATGATTAGGTTGCGTTAATTATGTGTCTAACAAGTGAGAGAAATTTCTATGTAAATAGAATAGACAATTTTTCAATGTACCTTTGCAAACAAATTTGTCATCCATACTAATAATAAAATTTTATTAAAAGTAACCGAATATTCAAATTTATTTAAACAAGAAACTGAAATTAAATTTCTCTTGAATTGAGGTACATAATAAATGTCTATCAAATCTAAATGCCTACTAGAATCTAGATTAACTTTAATATCTCCCATTGCACTAGTAGACACCAACGCTCCGTTGCCTAAACGCAAGTTGATTTCATTCTTATTCAGCCTTCTCCTTTCTTGAAACCCCCGTAAGGAATAACAGACATGATTAGTGGCTCTAAAGCCTACGATTCAAGAATCTATAGAATCTGCTAGAAAACATGTTTCAAGATAATTCACATTACCTTGTTGCTTCTTATTTTGAGACTTTGGGCAATTACTTTTCCAATGTCTCTTTTCACCACAAAAGAAGCATTTCCTTTTGATCTTGGTTACTTTCTTGGTAGGCCCAAGTTGCTTTTTCTTTTGTTATTCCTTGACCTTTTGATGGGTCTTAACTGTAGCAACTTTACCACCATATGAATCTCTTCTAGAGACATCATCATATCAGCAGTAGACCCCATTCATTCATGCTGCTATTGCAACACGTTGGAGATGGTAGCCATTTGGCCATCTCATTAGAGGTCTCCCACTTCTCATACTAATCTATTTGCATCACATTAGATTCATTAGTAGGGGCAGGTGGTTTAGGAGTAGTGAAAACAAATTTATGTTTTTCAGCTTGTAGCAACAACCCAATTTTCCTTTTCCATGTGACATAATTATCAATAGTTACAATATTTATCTTTTAGGATGATCAATAGGGATGGGGTCATGATTTCCTAATAAAAAAAAATTATATATGTGTAAATAATCATGTTTTAGCACTTTCCAATGTTTATCTTGAATTAAATATATAATTCAATCGTAAAATTCAATGTTTGATCCAACACCCATAAATGTTACGCCTCCTTTGGGAGTTCGCACCATTTACTAGTTGGACTAGGTCCCACCTAATTGTTAACATAACAACCAACGTTTTCAATTTTAGCCTTGTGATTTTATTAACAAGAATTCTTGGGAGGATATCAATAAAACCACATTGAGTGTATTACCAAGATTTCAACCCTCAATATTTTCCCTCACGAAAATCCCTCCTTGGGGAGTAGAACTCGTTTGAGTCAATTGTCTAGTCTATCCTTGTAAGGAAGTATCTTGCTAAATTCCATTCATGGACGCCCCTTGGGGGGATTACCAATAAATAATAAAGCTCAACTAACCTTGGAGGCCATAGGTGTTGCAAGGCACCTTCTCCTAATCAATTATTTAAGGCGTGTGATTAAATCCCATAGAATGATTTACCAAGTTATCTAGATGCCAATTAGATACCTACATCATTCAATGCATGTTCATACCAAAAGAGATATATGAGTGACACTCCTATTCTATATGACATGTTATCAAGCAATATCAAATATTGTAATATTTACACAAAGTAAATAGCCACGATTTTGATCCATCCTAGAAAAGCAAGTAAATTACATTTGTTTGGCATACAAAAAACTCCTTTCTTGGTGACCAAGTCTTCAAGCGGCCATTGATCACTTGAGCATCACACGGCTGCCCCTATGGGTGTGCGCACTCCACAATCCCAACAAGGGCTGCCGTGCGCAGCCCATGGCACTCATGGAGCTGCCGTGCGTAGCCCATAGCCCAACATGCATAGCTGCGTGCTATCTTGTGCGCATGCATGTCGCTATGGTGCGCACGGTCCCAAACTTGTTCCGGTTGCTTCCAGTTCTTCAAGTCTTCGAATCTTCGATGCTTGAACATATTACAACTTTGTTTAAACAATAAAATACCACAGTTTTTTTTTTTTTTAATCACTGCAGTATTTAATACAAAAAAATCTTCACTATATTTTAATATAATAAAAAAACTGCACTTAATTTTAATACAATAAAAAAAAAAACTTAGCAATTACCAAGAAGGAAATTGTGATGATAATAGGCCACCCTTCTTGTTACAATCCCGAAACAAAAATACATTGAAATTCTAGGATCAAAATCGAGCAATAACAATTCACTTTATATCAACATATAACATATATTAATCCAAACATACCAATGTAATTATATATGAGAATACCTAGAGTGCCATCTCTTTCTAAACATGCATAATCACAATAAAAAGAAATAGATTCAAGTATATATACGTTAATTAATTAAAGGGTACAACCAAGGCTTTGATACCAATTGTAGGGAAAAATACACGGGGCGGAAGCGAAAAAGTACTTTAGTATATTTTAAAATTTTTCCGTATTTTGAACCTTAACCCTTTAATTAATTAACATATAATACTAAAGACATCATACCTTTGTCGCGTGATCCGATTGACATTGCGTCGATGGTAATCCGCAAAATCTTGCAATCCAATAACGAACGTGAATCACCTAGGAGTGTGGTCTCCCTTCTCTTTGAATTGTGTACCTGAGGATGGATTAACAAAACTTTTTCTTTTTCGTTAGTCATAAAAAGTTCCAAGAGACAACAAAGAATGTTCTGCTCACTTTTGAATTCACAATCGTTAGATCGAAACTCGCGTGAACCTTTTTCGAAATTATGCACAAAACCTTTTGGTGTAAAAGTAACTAGTGCACTATCGAAATAAGAACAAACTTTTCTCTCTATTCCTCTTGGCCGAAAATCACACTAGTCTAAGAGATAGATTTTTATTTTTCGCTAGCAAAAGAAAAAATAACTCTCAATTACAAGAACTAGGGTTTTAAAAAAAAAATACAAAGAATATATATATATATATATAGTTGCCACAAATTACTTGCCAAAAAAAATACATATTGGCCGAATATAATATATATATATATATGACGAATTCTTATTCTATATAATATCTATATATGACTGATTCTGATTGCCATATAAATTATATATCTATATTTGAATTCTTCTTGTCATCTGTATATTATATATTCCACCTGAATTCTTGCCTATATCAAAATATATAAGCCGTATTCTTTTTTCAATAATATATACATATCTGACTTCCACTTGAATTCCTTTTGCTTATATTAATATATATATATATATACATATATCATATATATCTCGGCATTATCTTGCCATATATATTATATATTTGTATAGCAATCCTAATTCAACTTGTCATGTATATAATATCCAAACCCTGATCAAACTCTTTAGTGTATTTGTGACTATACAAAAGACTTCCTAGTTTGACAAGATAAATAAATTCTTTATTTATCTACTTATCAAATAAAGTCTTTTATATTTAATATACTACTACCAATAGTATAATACTAGCAAACATATTTCCTAATCAGAAAAAGATTTTGATTCTTAATTAAATAAATAAATAAATAATTAATTAATTAATATCCATTTAATCAAATAATAAAATTAAATAATATTTTAGACTATATTAATAGCCTTGCCGCCCATACACCTATACATGGGCCTAATATTATTTTTCTATTTTATTAAATCCATTTGGACTTTAATTAAAAGCTCACATGTGAACTAGACCCATTCTTACTAAAAGAAATAGGCCCACGTGCCTTTCATTAATATATTAATATAATTAAATAGCCCATTAAATAAATAATGTGCAAATTACATTTTTAATATATTAAATACAATTCTAAATGAACCCATAAATAGTCCGGTAGAATATATCAAGTGATTCATGCAAGTCCGCGCAGATTGGGGATCTTGGCGGGCCTATCTAAATTTAAGCTCCAATAGACATAACCCAATCACAATCAACAAATGATTCACTTATGTTCAATCTATTAATTTTAGTTCATTCCACTAAAGAACTAAAATTGCACTCTTAAATAAAGATGGAATAAGTAAATGATTATCATTCATACCCTAGACAATCTTATAGGGGATAGTGAATCCTCATGAAGAATATCAGTTGTTATCCGAAAATCGTTAATGGGATGATATTCCAAATAACAACTTTAAAAGGACCTTGATCGAGATCGATCTTGGTCAGAGGGGTATCACGTAGTTTGATACCGACTATGTCACTGTCAATGCAAGTATGATATGGAACACAGGAAATCAAATAAGAATGAGCTTTTATTGATCGTCACTTTGCATTACAGATATAAGAATTATATATTTAGGGGGGGTTAACAACTTGGTATGGAGATTTGGTAAGTAATGGGGATGGTGGATATGGTGAATCTGTGCCTGTCGATAAGTAGAATTTGAACGTAGGGTTTCTAGCCGTGATCTCTTTTTTTTTTTTTCTCGGGGGCCCTTTTCCAGTGAATGAGCTGTTGTATATATAGGTCATGTTGCTTGCCATGCACTCCTATAGTTTTGGTCTAGGGTTTGGCAATTGTAGGACTTCCTTCCTTTTAGGAGATAATCTCGGAGCTTTTAAATGTAGAATCCAGACTTTCCTTCCTAGGAGGAGTCAATCTCGTAGGTAAATCTTTCCTTCCTAGGAGGAATCTAAATGCGCTGACCCGCTCAAAATAGGACTTCTCTGGCAAGAGGGAATATATCTCTTTTTTTTGAATGGCGGCGTTTTAATGTGGAGCTTTTAATCCTGGCATAAGAGTTTCGCTATTTGATATCTTCCTGTTTGGCAGGGTAGTTATTTCAGAGGGTGTGAAACACTAGCACGTCCTGCTATTGAAACAGGGGAGGATCTAGCTGATACCTTATCGGGATGCTTAGTGGTACTCCATGTCGGGGTACTGCGGGGTCCATAGGGAACCAGGGTATGACGTGGTTGGACCCCGTTGTAGGTTCTAATGAGTATCCCGCTTGGGACGTTGCTTATGGATCAAGATGATGGTGGGGTCCTTTAAGAAGCTGGGGGAAGGCTAGGCCAGACCCCGTTGAAGGAGGTGTACACTCGGACTAGTCGGGGTAGTCGGATGATGTCTATACTCCTATATTCTCCTTGTGTTTGAGGTGGAAAATTCTTCCTTGGTCCTTCGCCAATTTTGGCGGTTAACAGAAGCCCCCCTGACTTGGACATTGATACTTGTCGGGGTCGGAGTCAGGATCCTGTCTATACTTGAAGGATTTTCTGCTTTACTTCTTATTTCCTTGTCTGACTAGTTCTCCCCCTAGGAGGAGGAAATCTTTTAAAATACACTATCATTAAATGCCCAGTCTGCATGCCAACTGGTGACTGGCTTCCATGTTTCAAAAAGAGCCGTTTTGGCGCTATTAACTTGAAACCGCCTCCCACACGTCTTTCAAAACACTCTACCGGTCATCTATTCCGGTTACCTAGTGTGTAACCGTCTCCCCCCTTCTATAAGTAGACCGGCTTCACTGGTGCTTTCTTCCTTGCTTTCAAACTTTCAGAATTAGAAAACCGAGAAAAAACCCTTGCTTTCTTTCTCCTTCTCTTAGAAATCTTTCAATTTCCTTCAACATTCTTTAATGGCTTCTCCTTCACAAATCCCTCATTCTCAAGAAATTGCCATTGAGCAAAACCCTTCTACGGTGGCGGTCTCCACTTATCTCGACCCCGTCTCTCCGCACCAGTCTGATAGCATTGACGCCCTCTTTAGCACGGAGAAGGCTTACGTGGTGGAGGACTCTCTGACCTCGGAGAGGGGAAAGCGGGGTCGAGAGGAGGACGGGGTTACCGATGGTACCCCGCGGGCCTAGCATCGTCACTCTACCCGAAACCCCCGAATTGGGTCGGGTTTCAACAATCAGCCAGAAGACCCGGTTCTAATAAACGAGGAAGGGAATGATGCCCAGGCCGGTAGCTGTAAAGGAGGCGGTGATGGGGGCGTCACTCTAGTCGGAGTCCAATCCGGCTCTTTTGGCCTTTTTCATGATAGGAGGATAGTCCCCGACTCTGTATTCACCTTGGATACCCTCGCCAAGTTGAGGGAGGAGTACAAGATCCCAGACGACATCACTCTCTCTTTTCCTCATCGGGGTTACAATGTGTACACCCCACCTTAAGATCGTCTGCTGATCCATAAGGCAGCGTTTGAGTGTGGGGTCCGGCTATCGCTGCATCCTTCTTTCCATCGGGCTCTCGTGGCGCTTGAATTGGCCCCCCTCCAGATCTCTCCGGGGTTCTGGAAGCATTTGACGGGGTTCCTGGTGCTATGGAAGGAGCAATGTGAGAGGATCACATTGAGAGGGAGCCGGGATTGGATGAAATCCGTTACCTCTTCAACATTACTAGCATGGTGCCCCGGGGTCAGTTTTACCTGAGGGCATCAAATGATTTGAGGTTCACTGTCCTTGGAGCGAATGTAAAGTACTCAGCGCCTTGGAAGGAGGAATGGTTAGTGGTAGAGGGCGAGTAGGGGCGTACTGCTTTCATCGGGGGATGTGAATACCCCGTCCCTACTCAGTTCACAGTGAGGGACAAGTGGGCAAAGGGGATGCTAGCTCCTGAGTCTCGGGACATTCTTACATGGATTATGAAGAAGGGGTACACCATCATGCAGTATCCCACTCTAGATCCTTTTGAGGGAGCCCGCCTAGAGCGATACTTGAGGATTTCTGTTGCTCTGCCTGGTGAGTTGACTGCATCTAACTCGCCTATTTTTTTTTTTTTTTTTTCTAATTATGTACATATTCTCCTTCTTCTCCTTCTCACTGAGTATCTTCTCTTCTTGCAGTATTAGCTACCCCGATGGTAGCGGGGTCTCCATCATCTTCTGGGACAGGGGGCATGGCTCTACCAACTGACGCCTCTCCTTCTCCTTCTCCTTCTCCTTCTCCTCCTCCTCCTCCTTCTATCACGGCTAGAGATGTGTCAAGGTCCACAAGGACTGGAATCGACCCCGTTCCTCCTCCAGCTCCATCAAGAAATTCTCCAGCGGGGTCCAGGGCCAAGACTTCTGTTCGTCCTTCCACTGCTCCCCCTTCACGTTCAAAAATCAAGGAGATGCTTGCTCGGGCAGCTAAACCCCTGGAATCTGGGAAGCAAGCTCAGAAAAAAGATCGAGATGCTGTTCCTCCTGCTACCAAGAAGCTACCTACTACTCCTCCTTCTACAGCACTCTCCAAAGACCGTGCTAGAAGTGCAGACAAGGGAGAAGCCGCCTTCCTTCCTACCCCTCCTGCTGATGTTCCCTCTGGATTGGGGTCAGGGGGTACCACCTTTGACCAAGTGGTATCCCGATTTGCAGCCTCATGCCCTGGTGGAAGTTTGATGGACATGGCCAAGCTTCCTGTTATCCGAAAATCGTTAAAAGGACGATAATCCAAATAACCACTTTTAAGGGGGTCAAGATCGAGATTGATCCTGGCCGGAGGGGTATCAAGTGGTTCGATACCGACTAGGTCCCTGTCAATGCATGTATGATAAAGAATACGTGAAATTGAATTGGAATTCGTCTTATTGATCTCTCTTTTCCGTTACATGAATACACCGACCATAAATCTACTAAAACACTAGATTACATGAAGGTTTCGATTGAAAATAAGGATCATGGTAGCAATACGGATATTTCAGTCGATAAATGGGATGATGGTGGAGATAAGTCTGTGCCTGTCGATAAGTAGAGTGTAGGGTTTCTAGCCTTCCCATCCTTTTGGCGATGAATAAGTTGTTGTATATATAGGTTCTGTTTGCTTGCCATGCACTCCTACAATCTCGGACTAGGGTTTGGCCGCTTGCAGGATCCTCCTCTTTAGGAAATAAAATCGGAGCTTTAATGCGTTGAATTCAGTCTTTCCTTCCTAGGAGGAGTCAATCACTTACCTTCCTAGTAGGACTCCTACTGTAATGTTCTGTTCAAATTAGGACTCTTTGGCGGGAAGGTATATTCCTCCTTTGTACGGTGACGTTTTACTGGCTCGTTGTGGAGCTTTTAGTTCTTGACGTTTAGGATGCTGCTTCCTGGTGCTCTTCTGTTCTAGCGGGCTGCCTACATCTAGTTAGCATCCTACTGATGGCAGTAGGGGGATATCTAGACAGCTTTGTAGTAAGGTGATCAGTAGAACTCCGTGTCGGGGTGCTGCTGGGTCCATAGGAAGCTGTATCGGGGTGTAGCGGGGTCCATAGGAAGCCTGGTTATAGCCGGGTGTAGCGGGGGCCCTAGGAAGCCCGGTTATAGCCGGGTTTGATCTCGCTGTGAGTTCTAGTGAGTATTTTTGGCTTTCGGCTTCTTTGTTGAGCAAAGATGTTTGGCGGGGTGGACCCCACTGAAGGAGGTATGTGTTGGGATTAGCCGGGGTCCACTCTGTCGTGGTATCCGGGTTGGGAACTGTTATAGCCTTCCTATGTTGAGGTGGAAAATTCTTCTTTGGTCCTCCGCCAATTTTGGCGGTTAACAGAAGTCCCCCCTGACTTGGACACTGATACCTTGTCGGGGTCGGGGTCAGGATCTTTTTTGTTTGCTTGAAGGATTTTCTACCTTATCCCCTTACTTTCCTTGTCTGACTGGGTTTCCACTTAAGAGCAGGAAATCCTTATTTTGTCCGTTATAACTGATTACGTGTCGACTGTTGATTGGGTTTCCCCTTTCTTCAAAAAGAGCCGTTTTGGCACGATTAATGCGGAAAACGCCTCAACCCCTCCTCCCGGTCACCGATTCCGGTTTCCAAGTAAGTAACCGTCATTCTTTCTCTATAAATAGACCGGCTCCACTGGTGATTACTTGCTTTCTCTCAAACATTCAAACTCACGACTGAACACAAGAACTTTCTGCTCTACCTTCTTCCTCCTTTCTTACCGCAATCTTTCGAAGAAATCCTTCTTCTCTTCTTCTTCTATAATGGCCTCTTCTTCACAACTTCCTTCCTCTCAAGAAAAACTTGACGAACAAAACCCTCCAGTAACGGCGAACCCCGTTCATTCAGATCCCGCCCTCTCTCCCCAGTCTGACAATGCTGAGGCGATTGAGGCTGTAGCGGACTCTTTGGGCGAAGGGGCAGCCGGCCAGGGGAGCATCTAGAAGAAGATAGAGAAGATTAGCCTGGCCCCTTCTCTAAAACAAAATTTTTGTAGCCTGAATCGGGACCTAGGCACCCTGTTTTATCAATATAACTTGCTTTTATTACTTCCTTCGTACTTGTGTTATGTTTACTTTGCATTTAAAAAACTCCCACTGTATCTAAAGTTGTTGATGCTTGGAATCCTGTTGAATGCTTGGACCCCGATGAATAACAAGGATGATGACTGGACCCCGATGGGTAATAAAGATAGAATATGTGCGTATAACCGTAAGAACCACTGGGGTAAAATCATATTTTCCTCTAATCGGACTCCCTTAAACGCATCACAGTATAAAGTGTTATAGAAGTCATTCGAGAAGTCCTACTCCTTACGAACAATTCGTCCTGCTGAGGATGAACTTCTAAGTCTCTTTCTGACTGCTGGTCCGCTGTCGAGGTAGCAAGCGGGGAAATAAAGGGTGAAGTATCCCGATGAGTCACCCCGATGTTACTGTAGATCTGTCCCGGTAGGCTACTAAAGCTACTTTAGCACCAGGTTTCTTGGAGGAAGGTATTTCCCTATCAAGGCAGCAGGAGCGCCCTTAGGCTATTTCCTGGTCTTGAGGCGCTTTAACAATGGAGATCCTCTTGGCGGGCTTGACCCAGTCCAAGGCATCAGGAGCGCCCTGAGGCTATTTCCTGGTCTTGAGGCGAAGTAAGAAACCAGGTACCCTGAGGCAGCCCGACTCTTACTGTAATCTGTCCTGGTAGGCAACTAAGGCCACTTTAGCACCAGGCTTCCTGGAGGAGGGTATTCCCCGACCAAGGCTATCCTGGTAGGCAACTAAGGCCACTTTAGCACCAGGCTTCTCAAAGGAGGGTATTCCCCGATCGAGGCAGCAGGAGCGCCCTTAGGCTATTTCCTGGTCTTGAGGCGCTTTAACAATGGAGATCCTCTTGGCGGGCTTGACCCAGTCCAAGGCATCAGGAGCGCCCTGAGGCTATTTCCTGGTCTTGAGGCGAAGTAAGAAACCAGGTACCCTGAGGCAGCCCGACTCTTACTGTAATCTGTCCTGGTAGGCAACTAAGGCCACTTTAGCACCAGGCTTCCTGGAGGAGGGTATTCCCCGACCAAGGCTATCCTGGTAGGCAACTAAGGCCACTTTAGCACCAGGCTTCTCAGAGGAGGGTATTCCCCGACCGAGGCAGCAGGAGCGCCCTTAGGCTATTTCCTGGTCTTAAGGCGCTTTAACAATGGAGATCCTCTTGGCGGCCTTGACCCAGTCCAAGGCATCAGGAGCGCCCTGAGGCTATTTCCTGGTCTTGAGGCGAAGTAAGAAACCAGGTACCCTTAGGCAGCCCGACTCTTACTGTAATCTGTCCTGGTAGGCAACTAAGGCCACTTTAGCACCAGGCTTCCTGGAGGAGGGTATTCCCCGACCAAGGCTATCCTGGTAGGCAACTAAGGCCACTTTAGCACCAAGCTTCTCAGAGGAGGGTATTCCCCGACCGAGGCAGCAGGAGCGCCCTTAGGCTATTTCCTGGTCTTGAGACGCTTTAGCAATGGAGATCCTCTTGGCGGGCTTGACCCAGTCCAAGGCATCAGGAACGCCCTGAGGCTATTTCCTGGTCTTGAGGAGCTTTAGCAATGGAGATCCTCTTGGCGGGCTTGACCCAGTCCAAGGCATCAGGAACGCCCTGAGGCTATTTCCTGGTCTTGAGGAGCTTTAGCAATGGAGATCCTCTTGGCGGGCTTGACCCAGTCCAAGGCATCAGGAACGCCCTGAGGCTATTTCCTGGTCTTGAGGAAATTCCGTGATGATGATTCTGTAGGTGATTTATCGGAGGATCCCGTAGGGGATAATCAAGCACTGGTACACAGGAGAATCATATAGAAGAAAGAATTGCTTTTATTTAATTTCCCAAACGGTACAAGCATGAACTCGGGGTGAGCATCCCGCTAGATAAGAACATAGTTTCTAAGGGTAGAATTTTCGAAGATGATCGGCATTCCATGTGTGATCCACCGGGTAACCCTCCATGTCTTCGAGCTTGTAAGCACCACCACGAAGTGATGCCTTAATCAAGTATGGACCCTCCCAGTTAGGGGCTAGCACCCCGTCAGACCTCCTACGAGTATTCTGGGTCACCTTCCTGAGAACCAAGTCTCCCTCCTTGAAATTTCGGGTCCTCACCTTCTTGTTGAAGTGTCGGGCTATCTTGCTCTGGTACACGGCCACCTTCTGAGCGACCTTGCTTTGTTTTTCCTCCAGCAGGTCCAAGCTAGCTCTCAACTTGGCCTCATTATCTTCTGGCTCATAATTTTGAACCCGAAAAGATATGAGCTTATGTTCGATGGGCAAGACCGCCTCTGCCCCAAATACCAGGGAGTAGGGGGTCTCTCCGGTTGCTGTCCGCCTAGTTGTTCTGTAGGCCCAAAGTACATTGGGTAATTCTGCCACCCATAATCCTTTCTTCTGTTGGAGCTTTTTCTTTAGGAGCTTCTTAATGGTCTTGTTGGTTGCTTCGACTAGCCCGTTGGTTTGAGGATGGGCCACCGAAGCAAAACGGAGATTGATCCTTCGGTCTGCACAGAATTCTCGGAAGTTGGCATTGTCAAATTGCTTTCCCAAATCAGTAATGATGGCCATCGGGGTGCCAAATCGGCAGACTATGTGTTCCTTGACAAAGTTGGTGGTCTTTTCTTCGGTTATCCGGGTGAGTGCCTTAGCTTCCACCCACCGAGTGAAGTAATCTATCGCCACTACTGCGTGTTTGGCTTGGCCGGGTGCAGTGGGAAGTGGCCCGATCAAGTCTAGTCCCCAGATGGCAAATGGGTAGGGAGTGCTGATTGAGGAGAGCCTCTCTGGAGGGAGATGATGAAGGTTGGCTGTTTTCTGGCAAGCCTCGCAGGATCGCGCGAACTGCCTTGCGTCCTGGTGTATAGTCGGCCAGTAATATCCCATCCTGACTATCTGGTAAGCCAAAGTTTCCCCTGATACGTGGTTACCACAATCCCCAGAATGCACCTCACTGAGCGCCCAGTGCGCGTCATCGGGATGGAGACACCTGAGCAGAGGGAGAGATTTCCCCTTACGATATAGGTGTCCTTCTACCAGGCAGTACCGGGTAGCTGTCCTCTTGAGCCGACGGGCCTGATCCGGATCTGCTGGGAGAATGTTGCTTTGGAGATAGTCTGCTATTGGATCCATCCAACACGGGGGGCGGCTTACTGGGAGGACTTCTGCCTCTTTCGCTATGCTGGAGAAAGGAACCAATTGAAGGGGGACCCCTTTTGGTAGAGCGTGTCCCTCTCCTGTGGCAATCTTGGCTAAAACGTCCGCGCGATGGTTTTTCTCCCTAGGCACTTGCTCTATTTTTACACCTTTGAACCTCTTCATAGCCTCCTGAACTTTAGCCAGATAGGCTATCATGTTGTCACCTTTTGCATGGTATAATCCTGTCACCTGGTTGACCACTAGTTGTGAATCGCTCTTGATCTGAAGATACTCAGCCCCCAGAGCCCCTGCTACCTTCATTCCTGCTAGCAGAGCCTCATATTCCGCTTCGTTGTTGGTGGCTCTGAATTCAAACCTGAAGCAATGACTTACTTCAATTCCTGCGGGGTCGATCAGGACGATCCCGGCTCCGCACCCCGACTGGTTCGCTGCTCCATCCGTGTAAAGAATCCATATCTTGTCGTCTATGGGCCATTCCAGAAGGGCTTGATCCGGGTCTGGGTCTGCCGACACGCCTTGGTTCAGGGTCGGGCCAAACTCCACTATGAAGTCCGCCAGGGCTTGAGCTTTGATCGTGGTTCTCGCCTTGTACTTGATGTCGAACTGTGTGAGCTCTAGGGCCCACAGAACCAGTCTGCCCGAAACATCCGGTCTCTGGAGAAATTGTCTCAAAGGCTGATCTGTGACGACCGCGATGGTGTGGGCTTGAAAATAAGGCCGGAGCTTCCTGGATGTTGTTACTAAGGCGTAGGCGAGTTTTTCTAGCAAGGTATAATTCTTCTCGGACTTTGTAAGAGCCCGACTCACGTAGTAGATCGGCCTCTGTACCCCGTCACTGCATTCTTTCACCAAGGCCCCGCTAGTTGCTGCTTCGGAAACTGCTAGGTATAGTAGAAGTTCTTCACCCGGGATCGGTTTTACCAATAGCGGCGGGCTTGACAGTTATCCCTTTAGAGCCTGAAAGGCCTGCTCGCTCTGCTCGTCCCACTTCATCTTTCTCCCCTGCTTGATGACTTTAAAAAAGGGGAGACACTTGTCTGTGGAGCGGGATATGAACCGGTTTAAAGCCGCTATCCGCCCGGCTAACCCTTGCGCCTGCTTGAGGTTTGTAGGAGACTCGAGATCTAAAATGGCTTTGATCTTCTCAGGATTTGCCTCGATTCCCCTCTCATGCACCATGAATCCCAAGAATTTGCCTGCTGCCACCCCGAATGCGCACTTAGCGGGGTTCAGCCTCATCTGGTTCTGCCTTATTATCTGGAAGGTCTGGCGCAAGTCCCCTGCATGTTGTCTTGCTTCTGGAGACTTAGTGATCATGTCATCTATGTATACCTCCATGGACCTCCCTATCAGTTCCTTGAATAGTTTATTCACCATGCGCTGGTAGGTGGCACCTGCATTTTTGAGTCCGAATGGCATTACCTTGTAACAGTAGAGGCCTTGTCCAGTGATGAAGCTAGTCTTGTCTTGATCTGAAGGGTGCATCATGATTTGATTGTACCCCGAGAAAGCGTCCATGAAACTTAGGAGCTTATTTCCTGCAGTGGAGTCAATGAGCTGATCTATTTTTGGTAGAGGGAAGCTATCTTTGGGGCAAGCCCGATTGAGATCGGTGTAGTCCACACACATCCGCCACTTTCCGTTGGATTTGGTTACCATGACCACGTTAGCGATCCACTCAGGGTACCGGGATTCCCTGATGAATCCGGCCTTCAGGAGCTTGTCAACTTCTTCTTGGACTGCGGCATTCCGTTCTATGTTGAAGTGTCTTCTTTTCTGTTTCACCAGCTTAAAAGTTGCATCCACTGCCAACCTATGGGAAGCCAGGCTAAGGGGAATGCCAGGCATCTCATCATGACTCCAAGCAAAGATATCGTTATACTCTTTAAGAAGCTCTATCAAGTTACTCTTCACCTCCGGGTCCAGACCTTCTCCCACTTTTACTGTCTTTGTTGGGTCCTCTCTCCGGATCTGGACTTCCTCTAGCTGCTCCACGGGGTTCCCACTGGCCCAACCTCGCTCTTCTTCTTCTGACTCTTCCACGATTATGTCTGGTACCTCTCCTTCTTCTAAAACATAATCATCCTGCTCTGTCGTTCTCTGACTTGGGTAGCTGGCCACTGATGCACATTGCTTAGCCAATGCAGCGGGGTTAGTTGATACCGCATAGCAGTTTCGGGCTGCCTGCTGGTCTCCTCTTACTTCTCCTACTCCCGATCCTACTGGAAACTTCATCACGTTGTGGTAGATGGACAGTACTCCTCTAATCCCTGATAAGAAAGGCCTTCCTAAAATTGCATTGTACGCAGATGGGGTGTCCACCACGATGAACTCCGTCATTAAGTTTTGCTGAAGAGGAGCTTCTCCGACTATCACTGGCAGTATCTTTGTTCCCATCGGCATTACGGAGTCCCCTGTGAATCCGTATAGTAGAGAGGTGCAACTGTTGTAGCAAGAATTCTTCAGGTTAAGCTGCTCATGAGCCCCCTTGAACAGAATATCCACGCTGCTTCCCGTATCAATCAGGACGCGGTGTACTAGGCAGTTAGCGATCTGCACTGTTATGACCATGGGGTCATCATGTGGCTGTACCGTATTGTAGACATCCTCCTCCGTGAAGATGATCTTGGTTGAGCGGGATAGATCTCGGGGTCCGCCATTGACTTTCAGTATCTCATGGTCAGCGTTAAGCCTGGGAATCTTCCTTGCGTGGTTCTTCCTTGAATTGCTGGAGGTTCCAGCCAAGGTGGGGCCCCCACTGATGGTGTGAATCACCTGGATCTGCTGCATTAGATCCTTTTCTCCTTCTCTCTTCCTTTCCGCTGCTTCTTGCATCCCGCTTTGAACCTGCTTTCCTTCTTTGATGCTATCTCGTACCTGTTGTAAAAATTCGGTTAGGAGTCCTCCCCTTACCAGTGCTTCTATCTGATTGCGGAGACTGTAGCATTCTGAGGTGTTGTGCCCCACGTCTTCATGGAAGTCGCAATACTTGTATTGATTCCTCCTGTCTACCGGGATTTTTATGGGAACCGGCTTTCTGAGTAGACCCTTGTCTCGAATGGCGAGATAGATAGTTTCCCGTGATGCATTGAGAGGAGTATAATGGTTATATCCTTCTTCCTCCCTCGTTATTCTGGATACATCCTTCAAGGGGAGCTCTCTGGGAGGTGATCTCCTGACCGGGTACCTCTCCTGGTACGAAGGAATGGGAGGCGGCCTGTATGTCGACCGGTTTGGAGGTTGATTCTGAAACTTCCTAGCTGGAGCAGGTTTCGGAGCCTCCTTTTTAGGGCGTGGTGCTAACCGGGCTTCATCATGTTCAATCTTAATCCGGAGTTGTTCCTCAATGTCCACCTGTTCCAGAGCCCGATTGTAGGCTTCCTGGTACGTCTCAGGAGGATGCTTGGCGAAAGATCGGAACAGTCTGCCAGCCCACAAATTCCTCCGGAAATTTGCTAACGTTTCCTTCTCGTTGAATACACCCATCTGGACGACCTCTTTGTGGAATTTCTCCACATAAGATCTCAGAGTTTCACCTCGTTCTTGAACTACGTACTGCAGTAGGATAGGATCCTTGGGACGGGGTTTAATTCCCTGAAACTGTGCACAGAAAGCCTTGGTAAGTTTGGAGAAAGAATCAACACTACCTGGTGGCAATTTTCTGAACCATGTCTTGGCACAGTCTGTTAGAGTTGAAGGGAACATCCTGCACATGGCTATCCTGGTTGCACTCTGGACCTCCATCTGGTGTACGAAGCTTTCCAGGTGGCTGACGGGGTCTTCTGTTCCAGAATACTTTTCTGAAGGCACCCTGAATTTGGGGGGTAGCCCTGCCTCC
Source organism: Acer campestre (assembly GCA_954870605.1). Classification (NCBI taxonomy): domain Eukaryota; kingdom Viridiplantae; phylum Streptophyta; class Magnoliopsida; order Sapindales; family Sapindaceae; genus Acer; species Acer campestre. The sequence goes on along the minus strand of OX940800.1, from coordinate 27,712,411 downwards.
CTAACTCTCTTGGAGAATGGTGCATTCATCTCGCCCAAAGGATTCTTCTGGATCCCCTGATGCTTTCCCTTCTTTAGCTGCTCCAACTCCTTTGCCATTCTCGTCATCTGGTCTTCCAAGCGCTGAGACTTCTTAGTTCCGGATCGAGCTACCGAAATTTCATCATCCGAAGATTCGGAATCGATGACTACCTCCTTTCGCTTAACTCTTTGATGCCTCTCCCTGGGAATCCTCCGAGATTTGGCACTTTCTTCAGAATTGGGACGGGATTCCCTCTCCTTGGACCGCGGTCTTGGTGGGGATTGAATCTTCCTGGGAGGAACCTCAATCGCGGATTTTACCAGTCGTGGTCTGAGATCCGCCTGTCGGACTGGGAGAGGGGGGCCCAATCGGTCGAAGACTGGAGCCCGAGTGCTTGGTCTGACATCGTCCTGGATCCCGGCCGCTTCAAATGGGATTCCCTGGGCTATCATCCGGAGCCGGATCGCTTCTACGTAGGCTGCGGCGTGCTGTTCTAAGACATCTCGATTGACCCCTTGCCCCGCGGGGTTTTGAGGGACAGGGTCTGCAGCCGGTGGGGGCACTGGCGGAGGATTCTCGCTCCTGATACCCTTACCCCGCCTCTGAGCTCTTTCAGTGGAGGCAAGGGATTGGAGCCCTGATGGTTCGGGATGACCCTGGGAGGATCGGAGTCTCATTCTGAATATTTCTGGGTGGAAGTAGGCTGTTGCTAAACAATGGTTGGGAGAACTTCCCACAGACGGCGCCAAAAGTGTTATCCGAAAATCGTTAAAAGGACGATAATCCAAATAACCACTTTTAAGGGGGTCAAGATCGAGATTGATCCTGGCCGGAGGGGTATCAAGTGGTTCGATACCGACTAGGTCCCTGTCAATGCATGTATGATAAAGAATACGTGAAATTGAATTGGAATTCGTCTTATTGATCTCTCTTTTCCGTTACATGAATACACCGACCATAAATCTACTAAAACACTAGATTACATGAAGGTTTCGATTGAAAATAAGGATCATGGTAGCAATACGGATATTTCAGTCGATAAATGGGATGATGGTGGAGATAAGTCTGTGCCTGTCGATAAGTAGAGTGTAGGGTTTCTAGCCTTCCCATCCTTTTGGCGATGAATAAGTTGTTGTATATATAGGTTCTGTTTGCTTGCCATGCACTCCTACAATCTCGGACTAGGGTTTGGCCGCTTGCAGGATCCTCCTCTTTAGGAAATAAAATCGGAGCTTTAATGCGCTGAATTCAATCTTTCCTTCCTAGGAGGAGTCAATCACTTACCTTCCTAGTAGGACTCCTACTGTAATGTTCTGTTCAAATTAGGACTCTTTGGCGGGAAGGTATATTCCTCCTTTGTATGGTGACGTTTTACTGGCTCGTTGTGGAGCTTTTAGTTCTTGACGTTTAGGATGCTGCTTCCTGGTGCTCTTCTGTTCTAGCGGGCTGCCTACATCTAGTTAGCATCCTACTGATGGCAGTAGGGGGATATCTAGACAGCTTTGTAGTAAGGTGATCAGTAGAACTCCGTGTCGGGGTGCTGCTGGGTCCATAGGAAGCTGTATCGGGGTGTAGCGGGGTCTATAGGAAGCCTGGTTATAGCCGGGTGTAGCGGGGGCCCTAGGAAGCCCGGTTATAGCCGGGTTTGATCTCGCTGTGAGTTCTAGTGAGTATTTTTGGCTTTCGGCTTCTTTGTTGAGCAAAGATGTTTGGCGGGGTGGACCCCACTGAAGGAGGTATGTGTTGGGATTAGCCGGGGTCCACTCTGTCGTGGTATCCGGGTTGGGAACTGTTATAGCCTTCCTATGTTGAGGTGGAAAATTCTTCTTTGGTCCTCCGCCAATTTTGGTGGTTAACACTTCCTATGGACATCTTGGTCACCAAGGGGGCATCGGTTCTGGCTGAGGTAGACTCCTACTTCTATCTCACTATTTCTTTCTTTCTTTTGGTGAAAAAACTAAACTCTTTTGTTTTTGTTTTTTTTTTTTTTTTTTTTTTCCAGGGCTTCAAGTTTGCCATGGCCATGGAGAGGCAGCTGCTGACTTTGAGAGAGGCTTACATCGGACTCCAAGCGAAGCTGGAAGACATTCAACATGAGCTGGTTCAGACGCAGTAGAGTGTGGCCCCTTTGCTTCAGGAGGCCAACACATCTGAAGAAGCGAGGCAGGAGGGCTTGGTGGTTATTAGACGCCTTGAGCGTTGCTTAGACACGGAAACCGTCAAGTCCTTGCACTGCAAAGAGGAGATGGAGTGCATAAAAGTTGAGAAGAAGCTGCTGTTAGTTGAGAACCAGCTTCTACGGGATGCCATAGCAGACCTGGAGGCTCAACAGGGGCCTTCATTCGAGGATGGCTACTTCACAGCCTACAACGAGGTGGCCACAGCTTTGCCTCCTCCCTTCGACCTCGAAGCAGCCTTGAACTGGTACCGGGAGCAAATAATGGCGAAGGCTGCCCAGCTAGTAGGAGGGGATCAAGAAACAGAGGCCCCCCCACAGGGCGCAGCTCATCCGGGTCAAGGAGCTAGCGCGATAGCAGGGATCCAACTTGATGGCATTGAGGGAGCTGCGGATCAGGAAACAGAGGCCCCTCCACAGAGCGCAGCTCATCCGGGTCAAGGAGCTAGCACGGTTACAGGGATCCAACTTGAGGGAGCTGCTCAAGATCCTCCTGCCCTTGAAGAACAAGTGGTGGATCCCGTGCCTACTTTAGGAGTAGTCCTGGTGGAGGAGGATGAGGAGCCAGATAGATCCGGGGTCCCTGTAGTCGAGGATAGGTCTGCTGTTATAGAGGATGACCCAGCTGTTGAAGGGACCCCGAAAATTGTTGAGGCTGTTAGTATAGGGGTAAAAGCAGCCGATCAAAGGGAGCAACGGGAGGAGGAGTAGGAAGAAAGACCTGGCCTTTGCTTTTTCTGTAAATCTTCCTTTATTATTTTTGTAGCCCGAGATGGGGGCTGGGCACCCCGCTTATTAATATAACAATTTTCTGTTATTTGATTCATACTTGTGTCTTTCTTGCTTTTGTACTTAAAAGCTTTCCACAGCATATAAACCTGTTAATAACTGGACTCCTGATGAATAGCTGGACCCCGACAGGTAATTTGAGCTATGACAAGTTTCAAGGGGCTTGGCTGCCTTATCCTTCATATTCTGAAATCACAAGACTAGTGGGATTTTAGTACTTGTCATGTCTTTCATAATTAGACTCTCATGAACGTATAATAACTTGAAGTATTGAGTATCCTATCGAGGTAGTCCGATGCTTCTTATAGTTGATTTGATGAACTCCTCAATCCTTCTTAACTGTCGGCCTTCTAGGAGATAAAGTGGTGTAAAGAACCTGGTATCCTACCGAAATATTCCTTTAATGTAAGATTATAACCTAACTTGATGAACTTATCAAGCACCTTTGACTGTCGGCCTTCTGTCGGGGTAGAGAGTGAAGAATTAAGAGACCATGTTTCCCGATGAGGCATCCCGATCTTACTGTAGGTCTGTCCTGGTAGGCAACTAAGGCCACTTTAGCACTAGGCTTCTTGGAGGAGGGTATTCCCCGACCAAGGCAGCAGGAGCGCCCTGAGGCTGTTTCCTGGTCTTGAAATGGCGAAGTAAGGATCCAGGTACCCTGAGGCATCCCGATCTTTACTGTAAGTCTGTCCTAGTAGGCAACTAAGGTCACTTTAGCACCATGCTTCTTGGAGGAGGGTATTCCCCGACCAAGGAAGCAGGAGAGCCCTGAGGCTATTTCCTGGTCTTGAAATGGCGAAGTAAGGATCCAGGTACCCTGAGGCATCCCGATCTTTACTGTAAGTTTGTCCTGGTAGGCAACTAAGGCCACTTTAGCACCAGGCTTCTCGGAGGAGGGTATTCCCCGACCAAGGCAACAGGATCGCCCTAAGGCTATTTCCTGGTCTTGAAATGGCAAAGTAAGGATCTAGATACCCTGAGGCATCCCGATCTTACTGTAAGTCTATTCTGGTAGGCAACTAAGGCCACTTTAGCACCAGGCTTCTCGGAGGAGGGTATTCCCTGACCAAGGCAGTAGGATCGCCCTGAGGCTATTTCCTGATCTTGAAATGGCGAGTCAGTAATGGCGAAGTATAAGTATTAAGTAGGAGATACTGGAGAATCAAGTGGGAGGCTTTGAACATTGAACACAGGAGAACCATACGGGAGAGGAAACTACTTTTATTAAATTTCTTTAGTCAGTACAATATGAAATTGGGGTGAGCATTCCCGCTGATATGACCTAAATTTCTAAGGGTAGAATTTCCTGAGTTGATCGGCGTTCCAAGTGTGATCCACTGGGTATCCCTCCATGTCTTCCAGCTTGTAAGCTCCACCCCGGAGCAATGCCTTAATCAAGTATGGACCTTCCCAGTTTGGAGCTAGCACCCTATCAGACCTTCTTCGTGTGTTCTGAGTGACTTTCTTGAGAACCAAGTCTCCTTCTTTGAAATTCCGGATCCTCACCTTTTTGTTGAAATGTCGGGCTATCTTGCTCTGATATATAGCCACCTTCTTTGTGACCCTGCTTTGTCTTTCCTCCAGTAAGTCCAAACTAGCTCTCAATTTAGCCTCATTGTCTTCCGGCTCGTAGTTTTGGACCCAGAACGATATGAGTTTATGCTCAATGGGCAAGACCGCTTCTGTTTCGAACACTAGGGAGTAGGGAGTCTCTCCAGTTGCAGTCCGCCTGGTTGTTCTGTAGGCCCACAGTACATTGGGTAACTCTGCAACCCATAACCCTTTCTTCTGTTGGAGCTTCTTCTTCAGGAGCTTCTTAATGGTCTTGTTGGTAGCTTCAACTAGCCCATTGGTTTAAGGATAAGCCACTGATGCAAAATGAAGATTGATGCTCCGGTCTTCACAGAATTTTCTGAAGTTGGCATTGTCAAACTGCTTTCCCAAGTCCGTTATGATGGCCATCAGGGTGCCAAATTGACAGACAATGTTCTCCTTGACAAAGTTGGTGGTTTTTTCTTCAGTTATCCGGGTGAGGGCCTTGGCTTCTACCCACCGGATAAAATAATCTATTGCCACCACTGCGTGTTTGGCTTGGCAGGGTGCAGTGGAAAGCGGCCCGATTAGGTCCAGTCCCCAGATAGCAAAAGGGTAGGGGGTGCTGATTGAGGAGAGCCTCTCTGGTGGGAGATGATGGAGGTCTGCTATTTTCTGACAAGCTTCGCAGGAACGCGTAAATTGCCTTGCATCCTGATCTATAGCGGCCAGTAGTAACCCATCATGATTACCTGGTAAGCCAGAGTTTCACCTGAAACATGATTACCATAATCCCCTGAGTGTACCTCGTTGAGTGCCCAACGCGCATCATCGGGATGGAGACATCTGAGTAGAGGGAGAGTCTTACCCTAAAGATATAGGTACCCTTCTACCATGTAGTACCGAGTAGCTATCCTCTTAAGCCGTCGGGCTTGATCTGGATCGGTAAGGAGACTGTCACTTTGGAGATAATTTGCTATTGGGTCCATCCAACATAGGGGGTGGCTTACGGGAAGGACTTCTACATCCTTAGCTATGCTGGAGAAGGGAACCAATTGGAGGGGTACTCCTCTTGGCAGAGCATGTCCTTATCTTGTAGCAATTTTAGCCAGGACATCTGCGCGATGGTTCTTCTCTCTGGGTACCTGTTCTATCCTTACACCCCTAAACTTCTTTATAGCTTCCTGAACTTTAGCCAGATTGGCCACCATGTTGTCACCTGATTGACCATTAGATGGGAGTCACTCTTGATCAGAAGGTACTCAGCCTCCAAGGCTCCTGCTACTTTCATTCCTGCTAATAGAGCTTCATACTCCACTTCGTTGTTGGTAGCTCTGAACTCAAACCTGAAGCAATGACTGCACTCAGCTCCAGTGGGGTCGATCAAGATGATCCCAGCTCCGCATCCCGACTGCTTCGAAGCTCCATTCGTATAAAGAACCCAAATCTTGCTATCTTCAGGCCATTCCGAATTGGTTTGATCCGGATCTGGGTCTATTGATTTGCCCAGGTTCGGAATTGGGCTAAACTCCACTAAGAAGTCTACCAGGGCTTGGGCTTTGATCGTGGTTCTTGCTTTGTATTTAATGTCGAATTGTGTGAGCTCTAGGGCCCATAGAACTAACCTGCCCGACACATCTGGCCTCTGGAGGAATTGTCTCAATGGTTGATTTGTGACAACCGCGATGGCGTGAGCTTGAAAATAAGGTCGGAGCTTCCTGGATGTGGTCACCAAGGCTTAGGCGAGCTTCTCTAGTAGAGTATAGTTTTTCTCAGACTTAGTAAAAGCCCAGCTCTCATAGTAGATTGGTCTCTGTACCCCGTCATTGCATTCTTTCACCAAAGCTCCACTAGTAGCAACTTCAGAAACTGCTAGGTAGAGTAGGAGCTCTTCCTTCGGGGTCGGCTTTACCAGTAGTGGCGGACTTGACAAGTATTTCTTTAAAGCTTGAAAAACCTGCTCGCTTTGCTCATCCCACTTCATCTTTTTCCCCTGCTTGATGACTTTGAAGAATGGGAGACATTTATCTGTGGAGCGGGATATGAACTGGTTCAGGGCTGCTATTCGTCCGGTTAATCCTTGTGCCTGCTTGAGAGTTGTAAGGGACTCAAGATCTAGAATGGCTCTGATCTTCTCAGGATTAGCCTCAATTCCCCTTTCATGCACCATGAATCCCAGGAATTTACTTGCTGCTACCCCGAATGCACACTTAGCGGGGTTCTGTAGGGAAAAATTGTACCCGCAGCGGAAGCGAGACTAAAAAAATAGTTTGAGTAGCTTTTAAAATTTTTCCAATTTTATGAACCTTAAACCCTTTTGATTAATTAAAGATATAAACATAAACAAAAGATTAATACCTCTTGTCGCGTGATCCGATTGACTTGCGTCGATGGTAATCCGCAAGATCTTCAATCCTATCACGAACGTGGATCACCTAGGAGCGTGGTCTCCCTTTCTTTGAATTGCAAACCTGTGATTGGATTAAACAAACTTTTCTTGATTCGTTAGTCCCAAAAACAATCTAAAGGAACCTAAGATTATTCCGGTCACTTTTGAGTTCTCAATCTTATGATCGAAACTCGCGTGAACCTTAATCGATATAGTATATACAAGCTTATTAATGAACAAGCAAACAATATACCATCAAAGAATAATCTATGTTCCTTTTGTTTTTAGTAGAATAATAGATCTCTAACTATGAGTTGAGAAGAAGAAGAAGAAGAAATAAAATTTCTGCACATAAACCCTTGGTCTGGCCGAAAATATAATAGGCCATATATATGTTGCAAAATTTCTTTTTCTCTTTCTTAACTAGGGTGGCCGAATTCTTTTACCAAAACCAATTAGGGTTGCCGCAATTATTAGTCCTAAAATATTGGAGATTTAGTTGCACCCTAATTCCTATTTTGTTTAAGATTTCCAAACCCTAATCAAACTCATAAATCTTTTATTCCTTATTTGACTAAAATAAAAGACTTCTTATTTGATTTAATAAATAAAATTAATTATTTATTTCCTTGTCAAACAAGTCTTTTAATTTAAGTATACTACTACCAATAGTATACCAATAGGAATCATATTTCCTATTCAGAAAAGATTTGTTTCTTAATTAAACAATTAATTAATAAATTAATTAATTCTTATTTAATTAAACAATGAAAACAAAATAATATTTAAGGCTTTTAAATCACCTTGCCGCCCCACATGTATATATTGGGTCAAATATTATTTTTCTTATTTCATTAAATCCATAGGACTTTAAATAAAAAGCCCACATGTGAACTAGACCCATTCTTACTAAAAGAAACAAGCCCACATGTCATCCATTAATATATAAATATAATTTAGCAGCCCATTACATAAATAATGTGCAAATTATATTCTTAATATATTAAATGCAATTCTAGATGGACCCTAAATTGGTCCGGTAGAATATATCAAGTGATCCATGCAAGTCCGTGTGGATTGGGGATCTTGGCGGGCTATCTAAATTTAAGCTCCAATAGACATAACCTAATCACAATCAACAAATGATTCACTTAGGTCCGATCCATTAATTTTAGCTCATTCCACTAAAGAGCTAAAATTGAACTCTTAAATAAAGACAGAAAAGGAAGATGCTTCCTTATTCATACCCTAGACAATCATATTGGAGATAGTGTATCCTCGTGATTAATATCAGTAATCGCCAAGAGTTCATAGATCGCCTATAACTCTCCAAGTTACCATATTTACTCATATGACCACGTTTTGAACTTGGATATTTTGACTTGTCCAGAAGCCATGTTTTCAATAGACACTATTGAAAACTCAACGTTGAGATTTAATATCCAATTACCTCAAAACATCCATATGATGATATTATACTCTCATTTGATAAATGGAGCCACGATGTCCATATCTATAAATGAAGTCCTCTATCGATTAACAAATGAATATCACCAAATTATCGAGGATAGACTATGCGATATAATCGTACTCATTGATAACTCAAATGATATCACTTGCAACCATAAGTCCATCATTTATCTCAGGATTAAGATAGACTCTCCGATTGTCCTGATAATGAAATTACTTTTATCTACTGACGGTTATAGATAAAGTATTTCATTTTGATCCAGTTCAATGCACCCAGTGCATTAGACTCTTTTGCTCGAAGACACTCCGATGATTTTAGACTCATCATATCTCATTTGATCCCACTCAAATGCTAGCAAAAGAATTCTACAACTTTAACAAGATAAAGGTGCCCAACCTTTAACTTAAGTTGTGAACAATATTCAAGACTAACTAAAGAATTGTGTCTACCACATACATATCCAGATGTATGAACAATTCTTCTTTTCTCATAGTCTTTAGACCTTATGATTATTTACTTTAACAATTATAATATTCAACTATAAATGCTATAATATTTGTTTAAACCAGAAATCACTTTATTAATATGAAACAGATTGTTAAATACAATATTATACTCTTGCTATTGAGCATAATCCTAACAGGTTCAACCTCATCTGGTTCTGCCTTATTACCTGGAAGGTCTGGCGTAAGTCCCCTGTATGTTGTCCTGCTTCTGGAGATTTTGTGATCATGGCATCTATGTACACTTCCATGGATCTCCCTATCAACTCCTTGAACAGTTTGTTCACCATGCGCTGGTAGGTGGCACCTGTATTTTTGAGTCCGAATGGCATTACCTTATAGTAGCAGAGGCCTTGTCTGGTGATGAAGCTAGTCTTGTCCTGATCTGAAGGACGCATCATGATTTGATTGTACCCCGAGAAAACATCCATGAAGCTTAGGAGCTTGTTTCCTACAGTGGAGTCAATAAGCTGGTTTATCTTAGGCAGAGGAAAACTATCCTTGGGACAAGCCCGGTTAAGATCGGTGTAATCCACACACATTCGCCACTTCTCGTTAGACTTGGTTGCCATAACTACATTGGCGATCCACTCGGGGTACCGGGATCCCTGATGAATCCGGCTTTCAAGAGCTTGTCAACCTCTTCTTGGACCGCGGCGTTCCGTTCGGCATTGAAGTGTCTTCTCTTCAGCTTAACTGGCTTGAAAGTTACATCTACTGCCAACCTATGGGTAGCCAGGCTAAGAGGAATGCCAGGCATCTCCTCATGGCTCCAAGCAAAGATGACATTGTACTCTCTAAGAAGCTCTACCAAATCCTTCTTAATTTTCGGGTCCAGACCTCCTTCTACTTTTACTGTCTTTGTCTGATCTTCTCTCCGGATTAGGACCTCCTCTAACTGCTCGGTGGGATGCCCACTGGTCCAACCACACTCTTCTTCTTCCGACTCCTCCACGATTATGTCTGGCACCTCTCCTTCTTTCAAGACATAATCATCCCGCTCTGTCACTTTTGGACCTGGGTCATTGGTTACCTGTGCGCATTGTTTAGCTAATGCAGCGGGGTTGGTGGACACCGCGTAACAATTGCGAGCTGCCTGCTGGTCTCCTCTTACTTCTCCTACTCCTGTTCCCACCAGAAACTTCAACACATTGTGGTAAATGGACAGCACCCCCCTGATCCCTGATAAGAAAGGCCTGCCCAAGATCGCATTGTACGCAGACGGGGTGTCCACTACAATGAATTCTGTCATTATGTTCTGTTGTAGGGGAGCTTCTTCGACTATCACCGACAGAATCTTCGTCCCCATCGGCATCACTGAGTCTCCTGTGAATCCATACAGATGGGAAGTGCAACTGTTGTAGCAAGAGTTCTTCAAGTTGAGCTGCTCATGAGCCCCTTTGAACAAAATATCAACACTGCTTCCTATATCAATCATGAGGCGATGTACCAAGAAGTTGGCAATTTGTACCGTGATAACCATAAGGTCATCATGTGGCTGAACTGTATTGTAGACGTCCTCCTCTGTGAAGATGATTTTGGTGGAGCGGGATAGATCCTGGGATCCACTACTGACTTTGAGTACCTCGTGGTCAGCATTAAGTCTGGGAATCTTCCTTGCGTGATTCTTTCTCGAATTATTGGAGGTTCCAGCTAGGGTAGGGCCTCCACTGATGGTGTGGATCACCTGGATCTGCTGCATCAGATCCTTCTCCCCATCTCTCATTCTTTCTGCTGCCTCTTGCATCCCACTCTGAACCTGTTTCCCTTCTTTGATGTTGTCCCGTACCTGCTGCAAAAATTCAGTTAGAAGACCTCCCCTTACCAATCCTTCAATCTGGTTGCGGAGGCTGTAGCACTCTGAGGTATTATGCCCTATATCCTCGTGGAAGTCGCAATACTTGTATTGATTCCTCCTGTCAACCGGGATTTTCATGGGACTCGGCTTTCTGAGTAAACCCTTATCCCGAATGGCGAGATAAATAATTTCTCGGGAAGCATTGAGAGGGGTGTAATGATTATACCCTTCTTCCTCTCTTGCCACCCTGGATACTTCCTTCAGGGGAATCTCTCTGGGAGGTGATCTCCTGACCGGATACATTTCCTAGTATGAAGGAATATGAGGCGGCCTGTAAGTAGATCGGTTCGGAGGTTGATTCTAAAATTTCCTAGCTGGTGAGGGCTTCGGAGCTTCCTTCTTAGGGCGCGGTGCTAATCGGGCTTTATCGTGCTCGATTTTGATCCGGAGTTGTTCCTCAATGTCCATATGTTCCAGAGCCCGATTGTATGCTTCTTGGTACGACTCTGGAGGATGCTTGGCAAATGACCGGAATAGTCTGCCAGCCCATAAGTTCCTCCGAAAGTTGGCTAGAGTCTCCTTCTCGTTGAATACTCCAATCTGGACGACTTCCTTATGGAATTTCTCCACATAAGATCTCAGAGTTTCACCCCGCTCCTAAACTACGTACTGCAGCAGGATAGGATCCTTGGGATGGGGTTTGATTCCCTGAAACTGTGCACAGAAAGCTTTGGTGAGTTTAGAAAAAGAATAAACACTACCTGGTGGTAACTTTCTGAACCATGTCTTGGCACAGTCAGTCAAGGTTGAAGGAAACATTCTGCACATGGCCAGCCTGGTCGCACTTTGAACCTCCATTTGGTGGACAAAGCTTTCCAGGTGACTGACAGGGTCCTCTGTCCCGGAATACTTCTCTGAAGACATCCTGAACTTGGGGGGCAACCCCGCCTCTCTGACTCTTTTGGAGAAAGGTGCATTCATCTCGCCCAAGGGGTTCTTCTGGACCCCTTGATGCTTTCCTTTCTTTAACTGCTCCAACTCCTTCGCCATCATTGTCATCTGATCCTCCAGGTGCTGAGACTTTTTGGTTTCGGATCGTGCTACTGAAACCTCTTCATCCAAAGACTCTGAATCCATGACTACCTCCTTTCGCTTAGCTTTATGATGCTTTTCTCTGGAGCTCCTTCGGGATTTGGCGCTTCCTTCCGAATCGGGATGTGGATCTCTCTCCTTTGCCTTTGCCTTTGGTGGGGACTGAACCCTCCTAGGAGGAACCTCAATTGCAGACTTTACTTGCCTGGGTCTGAGTTCCACCTGTCGGACTGGGAGTGGTGGACCCAATCGGTCAAAAACTGGTACCCGGATACTTGGGCCAACATCTTCTGGGATCCCGGCTGCTTCATAAGGGATCCCCTAGGCTATCATCCGGAGTCAGATAGCTTCTACATATGCTGCAGCGTGCTGATCTAAGACTTCTCGATTGACTTCCTGCCTAGCGGGGTCTTGAGGGACAGGGCCTGGAACCGGCGGAGGCACGGGTGGAGGATTCACATTCCTAGTGCCCTTACCCCGCCTCTAGGCTCTTTCAGTGGAAGCAAGGGACTGGAGTCCTGATGGCTCGGGATGACCCTAGGAAGATCGGAGTCACATTCTGAATATCACTGGCTAAGGAAATAGGCTGTTTTGAATAATGGTTGGGATAGTTCCCACAGACGGCGCCAACAGTGTTATCCAAAAATCGTTAATGGGATGATATTCCAAATAACAACTTTAAAAGGACCTTGATCGAGATCGATCTTGGTCGGAGGGGTATCACATAGTTAGATACCGACTATGTCACTGTCAATGCATGTATGATATGGAACACAGGAAATCAAATAAGAATGAGCTTTTATTAATCGGCACTTTGCATTATAGATATACGAATTATATTTTTAGGGGGGGGGGGGGGGGGGGGGGTTAACAACTTGGTATGGAGATTTGGTGAGTAATGGGGATGATGGATATGGTGAATCTGTGCCTGTCGATAAGTAGAATTTGAACGTAGGGTTTCTGGCCATGATCTTTTTTTTTTTTTTTTTGTCGGGGCCCCCTTTTCCAGTGAATGAGCTATTTTATATATAGGTCATGTTGCTTGCCATGCACTCCTATAGTTTCGGTCTAGGGTTTGGCAATTGCAGGACCTCCTTCCTTTTAGGAGATAATCTCGGAGCTTTTAAATGTAGATTCCAGACTTTCCTTCCTAGGAGGAGTCAATCTCGCAGGTAAATCTTTCCTTCCTAGGAGGAATCTAAATGCGCCGACCCGCTCAAAATAGGACTTCTCTGGCAAGAGGGAATATATCTCTTTTTTTGAACGGCGGCGTTTTAATGTGGAGCTTTTAATCCTGGCATAAGAGTCTTGCTATTTGATATCTTCCTGTTTGGTGGGGTAGTTATTTCAGAGGGTGTGAACCACTAGCGCGTCCTGCTATTTGAAATAGGGGAGGATCTAGCTGATACCTTATCGGGATGCTTAGTGGTACTCCGTGTCGGGGTGCTGCGGGGTCCATAGGGAACCAGGGTATGACGTGGTTGGACCCCGCTGTAGGTTCTAATGAGTATCCCGGCTCGGGACGTTGCTTATGGATCAAGATGATGGCGGGGTCCTTTAAGAAGCTGGGGGAAGGTTGGGCCAAACCCACTGAAGGAGGTGTGCACTCGGACTAGTCGGGGTAGCCGGATGATTTCTATACTCCTATATTCTCCTTGTGTTTGAGGTGGAAAATTCTTCCTTGGTTCTTCGCCAATTTTGGCGGTTAACATCAGTAATTGCCAAAAGCTCATAGACCGCCTATAGCTCTATAAATTACCATATTTACTCATATGACCACACTTTGAACTTGGATATATATTATCACTTTTCTAGAAGTCATCTTTCAATAGTCACTATTGACAGCTCAACGTTAAGATTTAATATCCAAAACCTCAAAACATCCATATGATGATATTCTACTCACATTTAATAAATGGAGCCACGATGTCCATATCTATAAATGAAGTCCTCTATCGATTAGCAAATGAATACCACCAAACTATTAAGGATAGACTATGCTATATAATTGTACTCATTGATAACTCAAATGATAACACTTGTAACCATAAGTCCATCTTTATCTCAGGATTAAGATAGACTATCTGATTGTCCTGATAATGAAAAGACTTTTATCTATTGACGGTTCTAGAAAAAGTATTTCATTGTGATCCAGTTCAATGCACCCAGTGCACTAGATTCTTTTACTCGAAGACCCTTCGATGATTTTAGACTCATCATAACACATTTGATCCCACTCAAATGCTAGGAAAAGAATTCTACAACTTTGAAAACATAAAGGTGCCCAACCTTTAACTTAAGTTGTGAACGTTATTCAAGACTAACTAAAGAACTGTGTTTACCTCATACATATTCAGATGTAAGAACAATTCTTCTTTTCTCATAGACTTTTTACCTTATGATTATTTACTTTTACAGTTATAATTATAAATGCTATAAGATTTCGTTAAAACAGAAATCACTTTATTAATATGATAAGATTGTTAAGTATAATATTACACTCTTGCTATTGAGCATAATCCTAACATCAAGTCAATCTGGATGCAGAGCAGGAATTGTCCTAATTGACCCTGAGGGGGTTGAGTGCAGTCATTGTTTTAGATTTTAGTTCAGAACCACTAATAATGAGGTAGAATATGAAGCTTTACTAGCAGGAATGGGAGTAGCAGAAACCCTAGGGGCTGATTTCCTCATAGTCAAGAGCGACTCTCAATTGGTGGTTAATCAGGTGTTAGGAGTGTATCAGGCAAAAGGTGACAACATGGCAGCATATCTGCCTAAGGTCAGGGAAGCAATGGGGAAATTCAAAGGTTTGAGGATGGAACAAGTGCATAGAGAGAAGAATCATCGTGCGGACATCCTGGCCAAGATTGCAGCAGGTAAAGGACACGCCCTACCAAGAGGGGTACCATTCCAGCTAATACCCCATTCCAACGTAGCCAAGGGTGCAAAGGTTCACCCAGTCAACCGACTCCTTTGCTGGATGGATCCTATAGTAGATTACCTTAAAAGTGACATTCTCCCTAGAGACCTAGATCAAGCACGCAAGCTAAAGAGAGCTACCACTCGATACTGCCTTGTGGATGAGTACCTTTATCAAAAGGGGAAATCCCTTCCACTATTGAGATGCCTGCATCTAGATGATGCACATTGGGTCCTGAACGAGGAACATTCTGGGGACTGTAGCAACCATGCATCAGGCGAGACCTTTGCTTACCAGATACTTAGAATGGGTTATTTTTGGCCAACTATACATTAGGACGCAAAGCAGTTTGCGCGATCCTACGAAACTTGTCAGAATACAGCAAACTTCCATCATCTTCCTCCGGAAAGGCTCTCCTCCGTCAGCACTCCATACCCATTTGCTATTTGGGGAATGGATCTAATCAGGCCACTCCCTACTGTACCAGGCCAGGCTAAGTATGCAGTAGCGGCAATAGATTACTTTACCTAGTGGGTAGATGCTAAGGCTCTAACCCAGAAAACTGAAGAAAAGACCACCAACTTTGTCAAGGAGAGCATTGTGTGTCGCTTTGGTACCTCGATGGCCATCATAACTGATATGGGAAAGCAGTTTGATAACGCCAACTTCAGGAATTTCTACAAAGACCGGAATATTGATCTCCATTTTGCATCGGTAGCCCATCCTCAGACTAACAGGCTAGTTGAGGCCACCAACAAGACCATTAAGAAGCTCTTAAAGAAAAAACTTCAACAGAAGAAAGGTTTGTGGGTTAAGGAATTACCCAATGTATTATGGGCATACAGGGCAACCAGAAGGATTGCAACAGGGGAAACCCCTTACTCACTAGTATTCGGGACAGAAGTGGTTCTACCTATCGAGCACAGGCTTATATCTTTTAGGGTCCAACATTTCGAACCAGAAGATAACGAGACCAAATTGAGGGCCAACCTGGATCTTCTGGAGGAAAAGCAAAGCAGAATTGCTAAAAGGGTGGCAGTTTATCAGAGTAAAATAGCTTGACACTTCAACAGGAAGGTGAGAATCCAGAAATTCAAAGAAGAAGACTTAGTTCTCAGACAAGTAACTCAAAACACACGGAAGAGGTCCGACGGGGTATTAGCACCAAATTGGGAAGGTCCCAACTTGGTTAAAGCAATGCTCCGGGGTGGCGCCTACAAGCTGGAAGACATGGAGGGATATTCAGTTGACCACACATGGAATGTCGATCACCTCAGGATGTTCTATCCTTAGAAATTTTATGAAAGGCTTATGTCGGGTGACATGCCTACCCCGAATTTACTTTGTATTTTCTGAGCAATTCAATAAAGCCAACTCTTTCGCCTACATGAATCGCCTGTGTTTATCTTACAAATTTTTTCGCCATAACTGAATCACCTCAAAACTAGGAAAAAGCTTTATGGCACTCCTATTGCCTTGGTCGGGGTATACCATCCTCTAAGAAGGATTTGATTTATTAGACTAAGGATCCGGACTCGTGGCCTTAGTTGCCTACCGCATCCTCAAGACAAGGAAAAAGCCTTATGGCACTTCTGCTTCCTTGGTCGGGGTATACCTTCTTCCAAGAAGGATCTGGTTTATCAGACTAAGGATCCAGACTATTGGCCTTAGTTGCCCGCCGCATCCTCAAGACCAGGAAAAAGCCTTATGGCACTCCTGCTGCCTTGGTTGGGGTATACTCCCCTCCAAGAAGGATCTGGTTTATCAGACTAAGGATCCGGACTCGTGGCCTTAGTTGCCCGCCAAATCCTCAAGACCAGGAAAAAGCCTTATGGCACTCCTACTATCTTGGTCGGGGTATACCCTCCTTTAAGAAGGATCTGGTTTATCAGACTAAGGATCCGGATTCGTGGCCTTAGTTGTTCACCGTGTCCTCCAAACCAGGAAAAAGCCTTGTGGCGCTTCTGATACCTTGGTCGGGGAATACCCTCTTCCAAGAAAAACCTGATGCTAAAATGGCCTTAGCTGCCTACCAAGACAAATCCTCAGAAGGATTAGGATACCTAACTGGGACACCTGATACCTTGCTTCACCATATCTACATGAGAAGACCTGGTGCTAAGGTGCCCTAGCGGCCTACCAGGTGCAGATCATCCAAGGATCATGGTACCCTGCCAGGATAACCTGTTGCCTCACCTCGTTATGAATCCTAATGCTAAAGGGGGTTTAGGTCACCTACCAGATATGCATCTTCCAGATACCAAGACTCCTTGAAAAAGAATGCCAGGTACCCGGACTTGTAAATCCTTCCACCCAGATATCAAGGTGCTTTGGTACAGATATATCAAGTCCCACCATTCACTTATGAGAAAAGACTAAGCACAAAGATTCCCAATCCGGAAGGCTTAAATACCCCGATTCCTTAAAATGAATTTCATCCTAAGTCAAAAATTTCAAGGCTGAAGACACTTAGTACCATGGTTTATGTCGTATGGATATAAAAAGCAAGCTCCGTGAGAATCAGGAGTTTCTTACCGAGACCAAGTAAACCCTTAACTACAAAAATTCCCAGTTGAATCCCACAAGGGGACTATAATCTGTAGCCATCTTTAGAAACAGTTCAAGTTTGGTTTTCTCTAGGTTAGTGATGACACACTTTTTGCGTCGTTACCAAATTGCAAATTATCAAAAGAATGCTTATAAATGAATTCTTACGCAATGTGCTTTAAGCTTTAAAAACTAGTAAAGTGGTAAGCTTAAGATTCGTTCCACAGGGATTAGGTTAGATTAATCAATTTGCTATCTGTTAACCGCCTTTTTTGACCCAGGAAGAATTTTCCAATCCTTGCCAAGTAGAGGGATGCCGCAAGGAGCATCTAGCTACCTCTGAAAGGAACCAAGATCAATACACCTATCTATTTATCGAGGTCTAAATAGCCAAGTAGAGGGATGCCGCACCCTCAGGACCCCGCTGGACCCCGATACCCCGCGGTACCCGATAGTACTCCGCAGTACCCGATAGTACTCCGCAGTACCCTGGTGGACCCCGCAGTACCCCGGTACCCCGCAGGACCCCGTAGTACCCCGATACCCCGTGGTACACCGCTGCACCCCGCAGAACCCCGCAATACCCCGCTGGACCCCGTAGCACCCCACGGATCCCGCAGTACCCCGCGGATCCTGCAGTACCCCGCAGTACCCCGTGGACCCCGCAGTACCCCGCTGGACCCCACAGTACCCCGCAGTACCTCGGTACCCCGTAGTACCCCGTACCTTGTGACTGGTCCTCCAAACTCCTCCCGACCACCTAGCATAGAAGACATCAATAAATGAGGTCGTAAATACCAAGGAAGAGCTAGACCACACCAAGAGGTTAAGTAAACAAGGAAATTGCCTTGTTTCCTGCCATTCAAGAGTCCTATATTAAAGTGGAGTCAACTCTTTCAGTTCTAAAAGGAATCACTTGATTCTGGAGAATCAATCCCACGATCTTCTTGCCTATCAACGTGGAATGCCCCGTAAATTGCTAGGTCATTGGATTAAATTTAGGGGAGTGAACAACAAGAAATAAGACCTATATATACATGACATGAGATTCGAGAGATGGGGGGGCTCCTTTTTTTCCCAGAGAGAGCTGCAGCTTCTTCCCCAACAAGGCTTCCTTTTCTTCTTCTTTTCTACTGGTTAGAGAAAAGGACCTATGCCCAGATATTATTGTAAGCTCTCTGGAGCACGTATGTTGTGTTATTCTCCTACTTGTGTAAGCTCCACGGAGCACGCCTTACTGATAAATATATAAATGATCTCTCTCCACCGGATACTACCTAGGGGTTTTTTAGCATCTGATCATGCGTGATGCTTTTTCCCCCTAGGCTAGTCCACCTTCTATAAAAAAGACTTGTTATTCTCTCCCTCGTATCTATTTTATTACACATGTACGTAAGTTTATCATTGAAGAGCTCCTATCCCATATCCTACTTGCTTGCTTGCTTGCTATCCGAGTCGGGGAATCACAATGGAGATCTAGAAAAGAGTACGGGATGCGGGATTCAGGATACGGGGTGTGAGGGACGGGATACGGGGTACCAGGTACAGAGTACCGAGTACCGAGTACGGGATACGGGGTTCATAAAGAGGGATCACAGCCCTTACTCCAACATGGGAACCCCAAGCGCCACATCTTCCCCATATGTTTGAAGCCCGATGGGCGGGATGACTTTTTCTCCTACCTACTGCATCTTACTCCAGACATTTTTGCTCGTACAAACCATGGTACCTAGAGGTACCTACCCCGCTGCAGCCTGCCAGGTAACAGCTTGAGGGTGTTAATTGAAATTCCTCACCCAGAGCGAATTTATGGTTAACACTATCTAATCTAAGTTAGTCTAACTAGTGTGCAATAAAGTAAATTATGATTAGTTGGATAGTGTGTGGTTTAAGAAACCACCAAACAATGCATGTAAATAAATGTACAAAAAAGTAAAGAGAAAATGAATAGAGATAGGAATCCAATACGAACAACTTAGATAAGAAAATGAGTTTAAACAATTAAGAGAAGTTTAGGGGAATGATAGAGTAGCTAATGGACCATTGAGCAATTCATACAAAACTTCATTAACGCACAATCTACACAGTGAAGGACCGATCTCATTTGAAAGTGTTGTTTAGGTCGTCACTACGAATCCGAAACAACTTCCCGCCAAAATGCCTAACCGATTAAGGAAAGGGGGTCAAGGTGGGATCAGTTAGTGATGATCGAATGGCCTAGGCAATCGGGGTGATATCCCCACCAACAACCTAACCTATTCACTATGTGCTACAATCAATCAAGCGTGTCAATAACTTAATCAATTTTATCACAAATAAATCCTACAACACATCGTAATCAACAAGTGTGTCAATACTCATTTAATCACATAAGTGCAAGATCTAATTAAAAAGTAAATGGAACTATAATTATGCAAACATGATATCCAAAGCTTTAATAAATACTCAATGTCCAAATAATCTCTCAAATCATCCCCCTAAAATGGAGGTTTAATTACACATAATAACAAACAAGAAAAGGAAGTAAAATGTAGAGAAATCACCCTTGGGTCTCTCTTGTAAGCTTATTCCTCCCTTGAGCTTCCTTGCTTGAATTTTGTGCAAAGATTGGGTGTTGAGGATGTGTCTAGATAGGTGGAGTCATATGGAAAGTGACAAAGGAAATGGGTGGAGAAGATGGAAATAAAGGAATGATTTAGGTGGAGTAATCTAAGTGTTTATTGGAGAGGAGAATGGTGGGATTAGGAATGGTGGAGAAAGGAGGTTTTTTGATTCATAAGAAATGTCAAGAGTTGTTCAAAAGGGGAAAATAGTGATGTATTTATAGGTGTGAAAAACTAGGGTATGAAATGGGTATGAAATGACAAGAATACCCCTCTTGAATGCCAACACTGGAATTCCTTCGTTGGAATTCCAACGCTGTCGCCACTTGTCCTTCTCACAAAATGGCGACAATTTCCAACACTGGAATTCCTACGTTGAAATTCCAACATTGTTGCCATTTTCCATTGTGTGTCGCCATGGCGACCTGCAAATGGCGACACCTGATGCTTTAACCTAAATGAGGTTTATTGATTCATAAGAGATGTCAATAGTTGTTCAAAAGGGGCAAATAGGTGTGGAAAGCTAGGGTATGAAATGACAAGAATACCCCTCTTGAATGCCAACACTGGAATTCCTACGCTGGACTTCCAACGTTGTCGCCACTTGTCCTTCTCACAAAATGGCGACAATTTCCAACACTGGAATTCGTACGTTAGAATTCCAACGTTGTTGCCATTTGCCATTGTGTGTCACCATGGCGACCTGCAAATCGCGACACCTAATGCTTTAACCTAAATGAGGTTTCTTGATTCATAAGAGATGTCAATAGTTGTTCAAAAGGGGAAAATAGTGGGAGAGCAAATAAAGTCACATAACTGGGAGAGCAATAGAAATCCTCAAGTATCTCTCCAACTGTTCTCCTTCGAAAGCATCCAAAGTGGGATACTTCATGTTAGTGTAACCCCTCTTCATAATCTTCATAATCTTCATGTTACTTCATGAACGCTGTCGCCACTTGTCCTTCTCACAAAATGGCGACAATTTCCAACACTGGAATTCCTACGTTGAAATTCCAACATTGTTGCCATTTTCCATTGTGTGTCGCCATGGCGACCTGCAAATGGCGACACCTGATGCTTTAACCTAAATGAGGTTTATTGATTCATAAGAGATGTCAATAGTTGTTCAAAAGGGGCAAATAGGTGTGGAAAGCTAGGGTATGAAATGACAAGAATACCCCTCTTGAATGCCAACACTAGAATTCCTACGCTGGACTTCCAACGTTGTCGCCACTTGTCCTTCTCACAAAATGGCGACAATTTCCAACACTGGAATTCGTACGTTAGAATTCCAACGTTGTTGCCATTTGCCATTGTGTGTCACCATGGCGACCTGCAAATCGCGACACCTAATGCTTTAACCTAAATGAGGTTTCTTGATTCATAAGAGATGTCAATAGTTGTTCAAAAGGGGAAAATAGTGATGTATTTATAGGTGTGGAAAGCTAGGGTATAAAATGACAGGAATACCCCTCTTGAATGCCAACGTTGTTGCCACTTGTCCTTCTCACAAAATGACGACAATTTCCAACAATTTCCTACGTTGGAATTCCAACGTTGTCGCCATTTGCCATTGTGTGTTGCCATGGCGACCTGCAAATGGCGACACCTGATGCTTTAACAAATCCTTTACCGCCATGGCGACCCTAGGGCGACCTGAGGGCGACACCCCTGATGCTTGAATAATTTCTCTGTCGCCATGGCGCCCAAATAGCAATCTCCTTTTGCTCATATGGAGAGAATGCCCTGTTTCACCTATTTGTGTGTCTTTTTGCACCAAAGTCCTCATCTTCTTCCCAAATGCTCTTAAAGCCTAAGCAAACCTGAAACACTCGATTTTACAATATTAAATACGGGGAAATGCCCGAGAATCAAGCATAAAGAGACAGGAATGATGACCAAAATCATATCAATTTTGGGTTGATCAGTTAGATAAGCAACCATGAGGATGCTAAGTACTGGCAGCATCTCAAGTGAAGGTTATTTGAGTTAGTAACAAAGCATCCAGGGTTCAGATTTCACTATGGTGCACTTTAAATAAGTAAGACAATATAGTAGCGAAAAAGATGAGAAATTGTATTGATCAATCAGGGTGCCCAACCCCCAATTCCGGGCTATAAAGAAACACATAAAAAATATATACACAGCTCATTCATCCTACTCCTCCTCTATGCCCTCCTGTAGTCTAGCTGCGTCCGCCCCCGCAACCTCAGCTACAGTACCCACCTAGACCCCCTCAACTTCTGGAACCTCGGATCTAGCTAAGGCATCTTTTCCTTCCACTAAAACTACCTTAGAAGAAGGCACCAAATCTTGCGTCTGCTTCTCCAGGCTAGAGGGAGGGTCTTGGACTGCCTTCTCAGTCATATCAACTTGAACGTCAGTAGGCAGATCAGGCTATTAAGATGGAAGGGGATCCGGATGTGTAGCGTTCTTGGGAGCAACCTCCTGGTCTGGATCACCACCTGATAATTGGACATCCTTAGCCATGATCTAATCCCGATCCTAATTCAATGCAGCTTGGAGATTGAAAGGAGGAGGCAGAGCCAGGGCCACTTTATAGCAGGTAGTGAAGTAGCCATCTTCAAAAGAGGGACATTCTTTGGCCTTCATGCTGTCCACCGTGCCCCGCAGGAGTTGGTTCTCATCCGACAGCAATTTCTTTTCCCTCTTCAGGCACTCCCTCTCCTCCCGATGATGCGGTAACCAGATTGCCTTAATATCTAGGCAGCGTTCAAAACACCTAGCCTCCACCAAGGTAGCTTGCCTTCCTTCCTCCGCCTCTGCTACAACTTGAACCCAGGGGGCCACACTCTGCTAGGCTTAGGACAGCTACTGCTTAGTGTCCTCCAACTCAGCCTGGATCCCGAGGTAGGCCTCCTTCAGGGTAGTCAATTATTTCTCCATGGCCAAGGCAAATTTGAAACCCTACAAAAGAAAGGGGGGAGTTAGTGCCTAAATAAAAAAAATATAGTAACAGCAAAAGAGAAGGTAAAATTCTACCTCAGCTAAGACAGAGGCACCTATGGTAGCCAGGATTTTTGAGGGTATCTTCGCCAGGCTCCCTCTAGGACAGGAGGCAATGAAGCGGGATACTACCTCATCCTGGATAGTATCCCATAACCTCGATCCCAAAGGAATATCTGCTGCCAGAGAAGGAGTAGGAGCAGCATCTGGTTTCTTCGTCCTCTCAAGTTGATCCTTGTCAGACAACATTGAAGGAGGAGAGGTAGGAGGGATGGTCACAACAGGCCCTGGAGTAGCGACTCTAGGAGCCGGCCTCCATGACTGGCTTGGAGAACCTAGAGCCTTAGCTACCCGAGCCAGCATCCCACTTAGGGAGGGGCATGTTGCAGTTAAAGTAGGGAGAGGGGTAGATTTCTTAGCAAGCGACACCGTAGGAACAGGAGGAGGAGTAGGAGTTATAGCAGGCTGAGTAGACCCAGCTGCCATTTTAGCAGCAAAAGAAGGATAGGGGATGGGAGAAGAGGAAGGAAGCAAACCAATATCACCCGGCCTAGAAGAAGATGGAGAATCGGGCTCCATGGGGGTAGAAGAAACTGTAAAGAAGAAAATATAATAATATAAGGAAAAGAGAGAAAGAGGTAGCAATGCAAACAAGTAATGAAGGCAAATAAAGTCACATAACTGGGAGAGCAATAGAAATCCTCAAGTATCTCTCCAACTGTTCTCCTTCGAAAGCATCCAAAGTGGGATACTTCATGTTAGTGTAACCCCTCTTCATAATCTTCCCGAGGATATCCCGGGATTCCAGTGAGAGCACCCCTTTCGCCCACTTGTCTTTCACTGTGAATTGGGCGGGAACCGAGTACTCAAAATCCCCAATGAAGGCAGAAAGCCCCCAGTCTCCTTTGACCATAATCCATTCTTTTTTCCAAGGCACGGCATGCTTCATGTTTGCTCCAGGGACGAAAAACTTCATCTCATTGTATGCTCGCATATAAAATTGACCCAGTGGTACCAGGTTCGCTATCTGGAAAATGTATCGGAGCTCGTCGAAGCCCGACTCCCTATCAATCTTATCCCGCTCGCACTGCTCCTTCCAGAGCACTAAGAACCCGGTCAAGCGCTTCCAGAACCCCGTCGAGATCTGCAAGGGAGCTAACTCCAAAGCAACGAGGGCCCGGTGATGACTCGCTTTTTGTGTCGTTACCAAATTGCGAATTACCAAAAGAATGTTTATAAATGAATTCTTACGCAATATACTTTAAGTTTTAAAAACTAGTAAAGCGGTAAGCTTAAGATTCGTTCCACAGGAAATTAGAGTAATATGTTGAATTACTTAGCTAATCTATATGCAATAAAATAAATCATAAATGAATGAATGAGTGTATGGTTTGTCAAACCATCAAACATACATACAAAATAAACCTAACTAAAAATATGATGATATGACAAATAGAAGACTCACAATCTTGATAAGAAAAATGGATGTAAACAATTAATATAGATGCTAGGGAATTGATTGATTAGCAAGTGGGTATGGGTAGTGCTTTTTGAGCCACTTTAAGGACCAATCTTTACATGTTAACCAATTTAGGTTTAGATTAGTGTGGTTGATATACCCTCCACTAATCTATCCTATTTATTAGGTTCTTAATCACTCAAGGGTGTCAATCCAAGAATGATTGCATAACATGTTATTCTAAACAAGATTGTAATTAACAAGTGGATATACAAGTCAATCACATAATGAATAGAATCTAATGAATTAATAAATAGAACACATATAGAGATTCATTACAAATCAGATGTCAATGGATCAACAACTCTTGTTGACTGAGCACTAGTCATACCAGGCTCCATTTCATTAAATACAATCTTGCTACGGTTTATGATCAATAATATAGTTATCCTCAACAAATGTTGCATTTGTCGATACAAATACTTTGTTCTCTTCAGGACTATAGAAGTATCCACCTCTGGTCTCCTTGGAATATCCTACAAACAAGTAGACCACAGACTTAGGGTCTAGCTTTCCACTTCTATTCTTCAACACATGTGCTAAACACCCCCATATGCGGAAATGTCGTAAACTAGCTTTATGACCATTCCACAACTCTAAGTGTGTCTTAGGAACAGATTTGGATGGGACTACATTCAAAATTAAGCCGTAGTTTGTAATGCATATCTCATAAAGGAATTTGGTAATGATGAGAAACTAATCATAGATCTCACCATTTCCATTAGGGTTCTATTTCTCATCTTCGCAACACCATTTTGATGTGGTGTACCAGGAGCTGTAAGTTGGGACACTATCTCATACTCGACCATAAAATCTTCAAACTCTTGGTCAAGGTACTCACCTCCACGATCCGATCATAGAAACTCGATAGTCTTTCTTAACTGGTTTTCAACTTCAGCTCGAAATTCTTTAAACTTTTCAAAAATTTCCGACTTCCGTTGTATTAGGTAGACATATCCGTATCTCGAGTAATCATCTATAAAAGTGACATAATACTCATAACCACCTATTTCTTTAACATCCATCAGTCCACAGACGTCTAAATGTATAAACTCAAGTCGTTCTTTAGCTCTAATCCCTTTTCCAGTAAAAGGTCTCTTGGTCATTTTACCTTCTAAACAGGATTCTGATCGCGCTACAAATGTTCACATTTAGCGCTCCCTTTTCCTGTCTTTTGTATTCGTTTCCGAGCACTCTTGTGTATATAACGTGAGTTTTTGCTAAGTACAGGTAATATACTCATTTAGGGAAGTGATTGAATAAAGTTGAAAAAAATAGGTCAAAATAGGAGAAAGTGTTAACATGAGAAGAACCTCGCGGGAAATGACCTGCGGAACAAAGCCAAGGGATGAAGCCAGAGAGAAACTACCCACAAGACAAAAGACTGTAACTCGAGGGGAAATTCCCACTGGTTCAGTCCACTGGTACAAACCTACTGGCCAGAAAGAGGCAAGCTCGCCGAGTTCCATGGAAGCTCGTGGGTTCATTCTCGCGAGAAAGAAGCCGCACCACAGGGGAACAAAAGTCACAGAAGCTTTGCAAGAGGACTTTGCGGGATCCAACCACAAGATCAAACCCACGGAAGGAAGTCGCGGACGACACATTGGGGGCATTTACGGCATTTTCCTTGCCCAATTTCAATTGAAGACATAAATAGTCACTTTCTTATGGAATAAGAGAGAGGTGGGAGATAGTAATATATAGAGACTCTCTCTTTAACATAGAATAGCTCTAGACAATCTTGGGTGTGCATCTTGAGTTATTTAAGCTTTAAGAAACTTCTCTTAGGAAGTTGTTAACCGCCAAAATCAGTGAAGGACCAAGGAAGAATTTTCCACCTCAACACAAGGAGAGTATAGGAGAACAGGCATCCTCCGGCTACCCCGACGAAGGCGGACTCTAACTAATCCAAGTCCACACCCCCTCCAGCGGGGTCCGACCCAGCCTTCCCCTAGCTTCTTAAGGACCCTGCCAACATCTTGGTTCATAAGCAACGTCTCGAGCCGGAGTACTCATTAGAACCTGCAGAGGGGTCCAAAAATGTCGTACCCTGGTCTCCTGTAAACCCCGCAGTACCCCGACACGGAGTTCCACTGAGCATCCTGCTACAGCATCAACCCCGAAGTATCTCGATGCGGAGTTCCACTGAGCATCTCGATATAGTACGAACCCCGCAGCACCCCGACACGGAGTTCCACTAAGCATCCCGCTATAATACCAGTTAGATTTCTTCTTACTTCGTCAGTAGGGTACTTACTAGCTTGCATTTTCTGATATAGCTAGCCCGCCAAGCAAGAGGATACCAGGCAGCAAGATTCTCATACTAGAAACTAAAAGCTCCATAAAAGACCCATTAAAACATGGCCGTACAGAGGAGATATACTCTTTCCCTCCAGAGAGTCCTATTTTAAACAGGTCAACTCAATCAGAGTCTTCCTAGGAAGGAAAGATTTGCCTAAGAGATTAACTCCTCCTAGAAAGGAAAGTCTAAATTCTACATGTAAAACTCCAAGATTATCTCCTAAAAAGAAGAGGATCCTGCATTGGCCAAACCTTATACCGAAATTATAGGAGTGCATGGCAAGCAACAGGACCTATATAAACAACTACTTATTCATCGGAAAGGGGACGGAAAATCCTCTCCAGAAACCCTACATTCAAGTTCTACTTATCGACAGGCACGAGGTTCCCATCACCACCATCTCTATTACCCACTGAATCTCCATGCCTTATAGTTAATCATGAATGTATAGTTCACATATTTGTAATGAAAAGTGACAATTAATAAGAAACTCATTTTTTACCTATTTTCTGTTGTCCTATGTCGTATTTACATTGCTTAGGATAGTCGGTATCGAACCACTTGATACCCCTCCGACCAAGGTCGACTTTTGATCTTGGTCCTTGTAAAGTCGTTATTTGGAATTTCACCCTCAGTGACGATTTTTCGGTAATAGAAGTAATTATAGAAGAATAGTTTGTGATACCTTTAATTGTAATTGTTGTGAAGAAGAGCTGCCTTCCTTAGAATCCTACACAAATTCAAGGGTTGTATCTCTTACTTTTCTTCTTATTTATGCTTTGCTTAGTTATCATGTGTAACTAACCAACTTTTGTTGGGGGATTTATGAAGTAATGATGTGAGCCACCTTGTTATTCACTCTCTTTTATGGATAATCACTTTGTGCTTATCAATGTTAAAAAGGGACTAAATCATTGCATGTTGTTCATAGACCTTAGAATCATATGTATTGGTAAATTGTGCTAATAGTTGATGACATGCTTGCTTCATAACTTTTGATTGTACATTAGCATCTCATACCTCATTAAGTAGAGTGTGTTGGTAATTGGGAAACTTGTGAATCACACTTTTGAATTCAATTCCACAATCAAACACTCACTTGATTTTGCTCCATGACTTGGAAGGAATCTTGAGTGAGTTGTTGTGTGTTCTTTATAATCATATGTGGAACTAGCCTTAGTGATTTTGGTCTAGATACTCATAAGAGTGGTTACTTGGTGGCTTATTATTGTTAAGATCATATCTCCCCTAGCATCTCCCTCTCATTAATCTTTTATCTCGCTTTAGTATTGCATTAGACTAGCCTTGTAATCAATTAACTAGCTTTCTAATTTACTAATCGTCCTAGTTCTTTTGTGGGAACGATAACCCTGACTTGTGCACACTATATGAATTGAACCACTCGTACACTTGCGAAGGGTGATAACACTCGCGCGTCCTTTTAGTATAACTAAGGTAGAATAGAGTAGGCATCAGTGATCTTTGTAGAACCGATTCGGGTGCATCAAAATACACGACGCCGCTGCCGGGGAGGTAGTGCGTTAGAATTAGAATTGTTAATTAATCTTACAATTGCACTACTTTTTAGTCATAATTTAGTATAACGCTTTCCTTTTTCGCATTTGATTCCCATTACTTTTCCTAAATTTTATTCAGAATCATCAGTAAACTTAGTGGAGGACACACACTACATGAAGGAATTCTCATTGCCCACTGTAGGGGCACATCCTTCGGCCATAGCATTGAATGCCGCGAGACTATGAGGTGAAGAACCTACACTATAATATCCTGCCATCCTATTATGGGAAGCTGAACGAAGACACGTTTCAGTTTATGAAAGAATACTACAATGATATCACCACGATACCATTGTGCCGATTGACAGAGGATTTACTAAGGATGCATTTTTTTTCATACTGTATGAAAGACCATGCCAAGAAGTGGCTTATGGCCTTGCCGTCAGGGACTCTCACAACATGGGCCTCGGTGGAGCAGAAATTCTTCTCCAAGTTCTTCCTATCTTGAAAAACCAAAGAAATAAAGGGAAGGATAGCAAACTTCCAAGAGGAAGAAGGAGAAGCATTCCATGAGTCATGGGAGAGGTTCAAGATTTTTCTAGCTTAGTGCCTACACCACAATTTCACACTTCAGTCGCAGGTGCAATATTTTTATGATGGTCTTACTGGACTCACACAGGCGATTGTCGACAATGCCTGTGGTGGAACGATGAGAGAGTGCACCACAGACTTTGTGTTCAACAAGTATGAAATATTAGGACAGAATTCCCAATAGAGAAGCACAAAGGGAAACCGGAGTGGTAGTGCAGATTTAGCTATGCAAATAGAGACATTGTCTAACAATGTCAAGGCAACGATGGTTAGTTAGCAAGGGCAGCAAAATGAGTAGGTTATGGTGTGTCAAGCATAGGGAATTGTTGGTCATGGAGCAGATGTCTGCACCTCCCATAGAGAGGGGGAAGGCAGAGAAACAATAACAATGCCTATCAGCAACCAATGAATAATCTGAATCAATCATGGGTGGAAACAACCACCAGAATCAATATCAGGGCCTGCAGGGTGTTAGGAGTTCGAACCAGTGGAGCAATCACAATCCTCCACAATTTTATCAACAGAAGATGGACCACAAAATGATGGGTATAGAAGCGTCACTGAAGAAGTTGTATATTCAATTAGGACAGGTGATAAAGGCAAATGGGCAGTAAGACAGGGGGAAACCCCAATGCACGAGCAGGCCCATGCCATTACTAGTTCTAGAAGTTGATATACTGATCGAACCAAAATTGGTATAATTTTGGTCCCCATTTCCTTCTCCTTTTGCTTGATTCTTGGGCATTATTCTGTGATTTAATGGTGTAAATTAAGTGTTTTCAGGAATTTATAGAGTTCAGGGGCATTGGAGTAATTTTGGTGAAATAGGGGCAAAAGTGTAAACTATGGAGGAAGAATTAAAGTTATCGTGATTAAAGAAGAGAACAGGGGTTGAATTGCAATTGACCAGGAGCTCTGCCACGTCAGCAGCCTAAACGGTGCGTTTTGCTATGGTGAGGGAGTGTGGGCTGCTAAGCGCACCCACGCCCATTTTCTTGCGCGCCCACACAGGCCAAGTCAACAGGCCCACGTGCAGCTGGCCCAAGCACATCAGCGCATGCCCAACTCTCGGCCTAAGCTCGCGCAGCCCAATTCTCCCCCCAAAACGCCGCCGTTTCATTTAGAAGAAGCAGGCCTGATATTTGGGCCTGATGCGCGGCCCAAAACCTTGCCCAAACCTGACCATTTGCAACAGCCCAAAAGCACCCCACCTGACTGCTAAAGACCCCCCAAGCCCACTGTTCATCATCTTCTTCCTTCTGGTCACGCGTGCAGCAGCCCTTCCCAAACGCTGCCGTTTTGCTTCTCCTTCTTCCGACCATTTTCCGGCCTATTTCCGGTCGGTTTCCGACCGGAATTAAATGCCCAACCGACCGGCAGCTGCTTCGTTCCACTTCCGGGCATCCATTTGGCCGGAATCTTCTCACCCAATTCAAGCCCCAATTCACGCCTAATTTCCCATTTTGCCCTTGGGTCGCCATTTGGCATTCCGTTTTCGCCATGGCGACAGGGAGATGATTTCCCACACCTGATTGCTTCGCCCCTAGGTCGCCACTTTGTCGCCATTTGTGCAAATCGCGACCCATCTGTTGTGCTGCGCTGATTGGCTGAAATGTATAGGAAAATTACATAAAGGCCCCCTAGAGGGGCCAAAATGGTAATTTGACAAGTACAGGGGGTGTTTTGGTAATTAGCCATCCAAGACCTAATTTGAAAATCCTATAAATTCATCACATTTTTCCTCTTTTAGACAACTCTTGACCACCAAGAAACCTCCTTTCTACCATTCCTAATCTCTCCATTTCTCTTCTACCCAAGCTAAAACATCTAGATTACTTCACCTAAATCATTCCTCTCCTTCCATTTTCTCCACCCCTTTCCTTTGTCACTTTCCATATGACTCCACCTATCTAGACATATCCTCAACACCCACTCTTTGCACAAGATTCAAGCAAGGAAGCATCAAGGAAGGATCAAGCTTACAAGAGAGACCCAAGGGTGATTTCTCTCCATTTTACTTCCTTTTCTTGTTTGTAATTATGTGTAATTAAAACCCCCATTTTAGGGGATGATTTGAGAGATTTTTTGGACATGAGTATTTATTAAAGCTTTGAATATTATGTTTGCATGATTTAAGTTTTATTTACTTTTTAATTAGATCTTGCACTTATGTGATTAAATGAGTATTGACACACTTGTTGATTACAATATGTTGTAGGATTTATTTGTGATAAAATTGATTGAGTTATTGACACACTTGATTGATTAGAGCACATAGTGAATAGGATAGGCTTTTGGAGGGGTGATCAACCTCGATTGCCTAGACCATTTGATTGTCACTAACCGATCCCGCCGTGACCCCCTTTCCTTAATCGGTTAGGCATTGCGGTGGGAAGTTGTTTAGGGTTCGTAGTGACGGTCTAAACAACACATTCGAATGAGATCGGTCCTTGATTGTGTAGATAGTGCATTAAAGAAGCCATGTATGAATTGCTCGTTGTCCATTAGCTACTCTATCATTTCCCTAGAATTCCTATTAATTGTTTATTCCATATTTCTTATCTAGATTTGTTGAGCATTCCATTTTATTAGTTTTATTAGGTTTATTTTACATGTATGTTTGATGGCTTGACAACCCATTCACTCATCCATTTATCTATGATTTATTTTATAGCATTTAGATTAGCTAATTAATTCAACTAATCACTCTAATTCCCTGTGGAATGAACTATATGCTTACCATTTACTAATTTTCATAACTTAAAACATATTGCGTAAAATTCATTTTATAAACATACTTTTGGTAATTCGCAATTTGGTAACGACACAAAAAGCGAGTCATCAAAATGGCGCCGCTGCCGGGGAATTAAAGCGATTGTTGAATTACTTAGTTTTTCTTTGTAGTTTAGATTTTTCATATTTCTTTTGTTATTCATTTTTTTTTTTATATATAGTTAGATTTTTTTTTAGTTATTTGTCATTTTTGTTGTTTTTAGATTTTATAGTCTTGTTCTTGTTTTTCTTTTATTTTTCTTCTATTTTTCTTTTCAGGAACAATGGATCCTTTTGACTTGCAATTGGCCATATTCAACCGGGACATGGAGTTATTTGCCTCAAGGCACTCGAAGGAAGAAAGAGCTCATGACTCAAATTCTTCCAATATGGGGCCGATGGATGGGAGTCCCGAGGAAGAAATGCTAGAGACCATCCAAGCATCACAAATGACATTCGAGCATACTTTGAATGGATGTTTGGAGGCAAGTGCACTTAGGTTTTCGGGATTAGAAACTTCATTGAGAAGAATAGAAGTGCATATAGGAGCTATCATGGAAGCCACGCAAGCGCAAGAGAGCCAAGAGTTCCCAAATCCACCTATGCTAGAAGAAGCTACCACCATCCATTGGAAGGGTGAGAATGTAGAGCACAATTATTTTCATAATTGTGCTAAGGAGTCTTCTAGTTTTGAAGGTGAAGAAGTAGGAGAAGAGGAGACAAATGATGAAATGAAGGAACCAAAGCCTTATGTCCCTCCCCCTACTTTGCCATGCCGCCTACACAAAAGCATTTGGTATAGGTTGTTTCCTAAACTTATCAAGCCACTTTTTCAAGTGAACATTTACTTGCTTTTGCTTTATGTGATTAGGAACACGCCGGCAAGCGACAAATACTTCCAAGACCTAATCGCATATAGGCGCATCTTCGAAACTTTGGAATTCGGTTGACCGATCCAAGTTGCACGTCTAGCGGGGACGTAAAACCAAGCGCTCGGTGGGAGGCAACCCACCTAGGTACAATTTCTTTTCTTGCTTTTTATTTTATTTTATTTCTTGCTTTTTAGTTTTCTTGCTTAGAATAAGGGTGTGAATTGTTTTTGATAGTGGATTTAGGCTTAAATGATAACATATTTTTGTCCACATGGATTGTGATATGACTCTTGATGAACTTACATTGCTATATCTCTTGAGTTGATTGATGAATATATAGGATGATATTGAAACACTTGATTTAATTTTTGGGATAAATTCTAAAATGGACATTGATGTGTTGTTAAACTCTTTGATTGATGATGTGTTGCGCCGAACTTACCGGTATATGCCCCAAAGACATTGAGGACAATGTCTAATTTAGGTTTGGGGGTGTGTGCGCAATATCGTCTCTTGTTTGCAAATTGTGTGCAAATATTTTGAGCCTAAATTTTTCAAAATTTTTTCGAAAATCTTGTGATAATGCCATGCTTGAGCATATTTTGCTTGTTGAGATTGTGCCTTTGTGTGTGCAAGTGAGGAATTGTGTATCTTTGCCTTGCTTAGTTTAGATTAACTTCATGCCATTTAGGGTTGCATTGCTCAAAGCGCGCTAGTTCTTTTCTCTTGATGTTGAGTGAATATTCAATTGTGCTTGATGGTTAGGAATTAATAGTGGAGACTTCCCGTGAGGTTCACAAACACGACCTAAAAAACGTATTTTGAGGGAAAGTTTTTACTCTTTAAACACTCATTCAAACACTTGTTGTGCATATTTTAAAATGTCTCATTCACACTTAAATGTTGTTTGCCATAGAACATATGGACTGCTTGTGGATGCCTTGATTGACTTTGTGGACAAACCTTTAGAAATGATTTTAGGCAATGCATGTGAAAAACCACCAAATTGGCCTAAATACTTCCTATCCCTCTAATGTGTGTGCTCCATAGCCCATTTGAAGCCAAACACAATTAAGCTTTTCATTCATGAACCACATCAACATAAACCATATAGCCTAAACACTAGACTTACCTTTTACCAAATGGTTTGCTAAGGCTTAGGGGTTGAATGTAAGCTTTGAGGTGTATTAAAATGTAAGGCGTGTACTTAGGCAAATATGTATGTGCAAACACATGAAAAAGATGAAATGCAATGCTTGAAAAGAAAAAAAAGAAAAGACAAGCAAAGAAAAGAAAAGAAAAGCATAGCAAAAGAAAGAAAAGAAAAAGAAAATGATGAATGAGGCACAAAATGCCTAGATCAATTTTGTAGAATTAAATGAGCTACTCAATGAAAATTAAGAGTAGAAAAATGCACAAAGTAAATTGTAAGCCTAGACGCCTATGTGTGGAATATGCAAAGTTGTAATGAGCAAGTTGTGCTTAATTTAGAATGTATGCCTTAGTGTGACCATTGGGTGTTTGAAATTCATTTTTCCTATTTATTGACTCACCATTCACCTTTGGCCCCATTACAACCAAATGAAAAGACCTATTTGATCTTTAGGAATGTCCACTTTGGAAATTTTGGTTGATGCATGTTCTTTCCGTTCATGGTTTTCAATTCCTTTCATGAGACAAATTCTTAGAAATTGTGTTTTTAAATGATCATGTGCAATTATATTTGATATTTTGAGCATAAACTCATATTGCATATGGATTGTGAGTGAAGCCTAGGATTCCGTGTGAAAATGAGAGAATCCGGTGAGGATTAGATGTTGAGGCGAATTATATTCTTGTCCTAAAGGCATTTTAGGTTTGAAGCTTAAGCATCTTGAATGTGGAATCGCGTTGCGTGCAATGTGTACTTAGAGTGGCATGTCTTTAATCTTTATTTAGCATATCTTAGATGCATTATTTCCTAATGAGCACAACGTTGGTTTAATCTTTTCACTTTTGGTTTTGCAAGTCGAAATATTGGCTTTTGAGTCTTTTGCAAAGAGTTGGTGCCTTAATGTGATTATATGATTTTTAGATACATGTCCATTGTGTGCTTATGTTTGTTTTGCTCGAGGACAAGCAAAAGATAGGTTTGGGGGTATTTGATCGAACCAAAATTGGTATAATTTTGGTCCCCATTTCCTTCTCCTTTTGCTTGATTCTTGGGCATTATTCTGTGATTTAATGGTGTAAATTAAGTGTTTTCAGGAATTTATAGAGTTCAGGGGCATTGGAGTAATTTTGGTGAAATAGGGGCAAAAGTGTAAACTATGGAGGAAGAATTAAAGTTATCGTGATTAAAGAAGAGAACAGGGGTTGAATTGCAATTGACCAGGAGCTCTGCCACGTCAGCAGCCTAAACGGTGCGTTTTGCTATGGTGAGGGAGTGTGGGCTGCTAAGCGCACCCACGCCCATTTTCTTGCGCGCCCACACAGGCCAAGTCAACAGGCCCACGTGCAGCTGGCCCAAGCACATCAGCGCATGCCCAACTCTCGGCCCAAGCTCGCGCAGCCCAATTCTCCCCCCAAAACGCCGCCGTTTCATTTAGAAGAAGCAGGCCTGATATTTGGGCCTGATGCGCGGCCCAAAACCTTGCCCAAACCTGACCATTTGCAACAGCCCAAAAGCACCCCACCTGACTGCTAAAGACCCCCCAAGCCCACTGTTCATCATCTTCTTCCTTCTGGTCACGCGTGCAGCAGCCCTTCCCAAACGCTGCCGTTTTGCTTCTCCTTCTTCCGACCATTTTCCGGCCTATTTCCGGTCGGTTTCCGACCGGAATTAAATGCCCAACCGACCGGCAGCTGCTTCGTTCCACTTCCGGGCATCCATTTGGCCGGAATCTTCTCACCCAATTCAAGCCCCAATTCACGCCTAATTTCCCATTTTGCCCTTGGGTCGCCATTTGGCATTCCGTTTTCGCCATGGCGACAGGGAGATGATTTCCCACACCTGATTGCTTCGCCCCTAGGTCGCCACTTTGTCGCCATTTGTGCAAATCGCGACCCATCTGTTGTGCTGCGCTGATTGGCTGAAATGTATAGGAAAATTACATAAAGGCCCCCTAGAGGGGCCAAAATGGTAATTTGACAAGTACAGGGGGTGTTTTGGTAATTAGCCATCCAAGACCTAATTTGAAAATCCTATAAATTCATCACATTTTTCCTCTTTTAGACAACTCTTGACCACCAAGAAACCTCCTTTCTACCATTCCTAATCTCTCCATTTCTCTTCTACCCAAGCTAAAACATCTAGATTACTTCACCTAAATCATTCCTCTCCTTCCATTTTCTCCACCCCTTTCCTTTGTCACTTTCCATATGACTCCACCTATCTAGACATATCCTCAACACCCACTCTTTGCACAAGATTCAAGCAAGGAAGCATCAAGGAAGGATCAAGCTTACAAGAGAGACCCAAGGGTGATTTCTCTCCATTTTACTTCCTTTTCTTGTTTGTAATTATGTGTAATTAAAACCCCCATTTTAGGGGATGATTTGAGAGATTTTTTGGACATGAGTATTTATTAAAGCTTTGAATATTATGTTTGCATGATTTAAGTTTTATTTACTTTTTAATTAGATCTTGCACTTATGTGATTAAATGAGTATTGACACACTTGTTGATTACAATATGTTGTAGGATTTATTTGTGATAAAATTGATTGAGTTATTGACACACTTGATTGATTAGAGCACATAGTGAATAGGATAGGCTTTTGGAGGGGTGATCAACCTCGATTGCCTAGACCATTTGATTGTCACTAACCGATCCCGCCGTGACCCCCTTTCCTTAATCGGTTAGGCATTGCGGTGGGAAGTTGTTTAGGGTTCGTAGTGACGGTCTAAACAACACATTCGAATGAGATCGGTCCTTGATTGTGTAGATAGTGCATTAAAGAAGCCATGTATGAATTGCTCGTTGTCCATTAGCTACTCTATCATTTCCCTAGAATTCCTATTAATTGTTTATTCCATATTTCTTATCTAGATTTGTTGAGCATTCCATTTTATTAGTTTTATTAGGTTTATTTTACATGTATGTTTGATGGCTTGACAACCCATTCACTCATCCATTTATCTATGATTTATTTTATAGCATTTAGATTAGCTAATTAATTCAACTAATCACTCTAATTCCCTGTGGAACGAACTATATGCTTACCATTTACTAATTTTCATAACTTAAAACATATTGCGTAAAATTCATTTTATAAACATACTTTTGGTAATTCGCAATTTGGTAACGACACAAAAAGCGAGTCATCATATACTACCAAGGAGTAGGACCTAGGGAATTTTGAGTTGAGCATCACTGTGGGGAAATCCTCAGAGGAGAAGGCTATGCTTGATTTAGGAGCCAGCATCAATATGATGCCATACTCTATTTATGATAGGCTAGGATTGAGCGGTCTCAAGCCCACTTCCATTTGTCTGCGTGTGGTAGACCAGTCATCAAGAAACCCTAGAGGAGTAGTTAAGGATGTGACCCTCAAGGTTGATCGGTTGCTCATCCCTATTGATTTTGTAGTCTTGGATGTAGAGGATAGAGATTAGCATGGAAATCCACAACCAGTGCTGCTAGGAAGGCCTTTTATGGCAACCTTAAGGGCAGTTATGGATGTGCATAGAGGAAAGCTAACCTTAAGCATTTTAGATGATGTGGTGGAGTTTGATATGTTTGGTGTTGAAACCCAGTCAAGTAAGGAAACCAAGGATGAGGTAGGATGCCCATCTAGTCAAGTTTCTCCAGAATCCGATGATATGGATGAGTTCTTGAGGGCATTGGAAGAGGATGTGAAAACCTCAAGTGATCTTGAGGCAAAGAAGAAATGAAAAATTGATTGATCTCAACAAGGGATTGTTGTTAAGAATTGAGCAGGTTGAGCAAGAGAAGGAGGAGCAGATGAGATATCTTATGAAGGTTATGCAACTCATGTTTGATTTGAAGGAGACCTATGCTTCATCTAAAAAAAATGCAAGATAGGATCTTTGACCTAATGAAGGAAATAGAGGTGAGGGACATGGTGGACGAATTGAACACAGCCTGTCCAATAAGAAAGGGCTCCATCAATGACCTCAACACCACGGTAAAGGCTGACAATCATAGAGGTAGTTTCTACTCTCCAACTTGTTATTACTGTGAAACTTAAAGGCACAAAAGGCCCAGTTGCATGAAATATAATGAGTTCTATAATAATAGGAATGTGTTGCCTATAGGGCCTTTTGGGAAACTAAGGCAAATTTTGGTCCAAAAGGACTTGTGCAAAGAATCTCCTCCACTTAAGGTGAAATCCACACCAAAATTTGGAGTGTGGATTCCTAAGGCACACACATCCTTCAGTTTGCCACTTTACCCTCTTATACCTTGTTCAGAATTTGGGAGCACGAGCACATCTCGTTCACATTTGAAAATGTGAATAGTTTAATGTATTTTGTGCATGTGCAGGTTCTTGGCCAGAAGAATTTGATGTTATACTCTAGTTTTGTTTGTAATTATTATTTAAGGACAATTAAATAGGTTTGGGGGTCATTTGGCCCACCACCTTGGATTTTAATTATGTAATATGTTTAACTTGTGGTGTAATTCCCTAGCATTAAGCTAGGGTTGTATATATTTTGGGTGTGAGGTGCTTGTGCAGGTAATTCTCAAAGAAGGGGACCAAGGAAGGGCAATTCGCCTGCCGCGGGTTAAGGGCCTGCGTGAAATAAGCTGCCAGCCTGCATGAGCCAAACCCGTTGAGGATTTGAAATCATTTCGGCGACTACTTACTGCATGAAATAAGCCGCCAGCTTGCATGAGCCAAACCCGTGGAGGATTTGAAGGAATTGTCCGTGACTTTGAGTCAACGATACATTAACTGC
Source organism: Acer campestre (assembly GCA_954870605.1). Classification (NCBI taxonomy): domain Eukaryota; kingdom Viridiplantae; phylum Streptophyta; class Magnoliopsida; order Sapindales; family Sapindaceae; genus Acer; species Acer campestre. The sequence goes on along the minus strand of OX940800.1, from coordinate 27,674,119 downwards.
GGGAGTTCTCAGAAGACATGGAAACTAAGTGTCTTGTTCCTGCAAGTTCATCCTGCGAGAATGAACTCACTCATGAACCTGTGGAAGTAACCTAAATTGGTCTTTTAAAGGTAAATTGCAAGATTTTGGGTTGGATATTCAAATTCACAAATTTTTACTCTCAACTCAATCATCTTTTCCCTTTGGGATCTTCATCCAAGGTACTCCTAAAACTCATCTCTTGTACTTATTTAGCAAGTTTTCTCTCTTTCTCCATGCTCTTTGATTCTTGAGGATATAGTGATGTTATCTCTTACTTTAAAAAAAAATAAAAATTCTAAGAAATAGAAGGCAGAGCTCAATAGATAACATCTAGAGAAAATTGCATGCTAGGTTGAAAAGTTTGTATGAAATGAGTGGGATGAGTGATTGTGGTTTACTTCTTAAATAAGGTGAAATTGTAGACTTAAGGCATGCATGGCGTTAATAATATATGTTTTAAACTTATGCCTTGAGTGGTGCTCGTCATGGAAGGACTTTGTACACGCACACACACACGCTTCAAGTGGATTTTGTAAGTAGTAGTTTAGGATAGTTAAGATATGTATATTATGGTATGAACTAGTTCCAATTTCGTGCTAACTTGTAGTCTTATAGTCTGTACAGAATTGTTTGTTCACTTTAGGGACATGGAAAATGCCATTGAGAATGTGTTGTTGGCTGAATATTAAGAGAGGAATATCATTGACTCCATGGCTTGTGAAGACCATGAAATTGAGGAGGGTTAAAAGACAGACTGGGTAGAGATGTTAGTATGGGCAAACGCCATAGTGGAAGAAGAGGAAACTTGCGAGCACATTCTTTGGGATGAGCAACCATGCATAATTTCCTCTCCTATCTTAGAACTCAAGCTACTACCATCTACCTTGCAGTATGCATTCCTTAGGAAAAATGAGACACTTTCGGTCATCATTGCATCAAACTTGCAACTGGAACAAGAGAAGGAATTGATCAATGTGTTGAGATACTATAGAGAGGCAATAAGGTGGTCGTTGGATGACTTGAAGGGAAGTAGCTCTACCACTTGTATGCATAAAATCTTTCTTGAGGATGGTTCTAAGCCGACTATAGAGGGTCATAGGAGACTTAATCCAATAATGAAGGAGGTAGTCAAGAAGGAAGTCCTTAAGTTGTTAGAAAATGGGATCATTTACCCCATTTCACATAGCAAGTGGGTTAGCCCTTTTCATGTAGTACCGAAGAAGTCTGGTTTGACTGTGCTGCAGAATGACGACAATGAGTTAGTATCAAAAAGGGTTCAAATGAGTTGGCGAGTATGCATAGACTACATGAAACTCAACATAGCCACAAAAAAGGATCATTTTTCACTACCGTTCATTGATCAGATGTTGGAACGTCTGGCTGGTCATAGTCACTACTGCTTTTTAGACGGGTATTCCGGGTATAACCAGATCGCTATTGCTTTAGAAGACCAGGAGAAGACCACCTTCACATGTCCTTTTGGTACATTCGCCTACAGACGAATGCCGTTTGGACTATGTATTGCATCGGGGACATTTCAGAGGTGCATGACATCTATATTTTCAGATATGGTGGAAGGCATCATAGAGATCTTCATGGACGATTTCTCAGTAATGGGGAATTCTTTTAGCGATTGTTTGAGGAATTTGACTTCAATGTTGGCAAGATGCAAGTAAGCTCATCTAGTGTTAAACTGGATGAAGAGTCACTTCATGGTGACGGAAGGAATAGTGTTGGGACACATCATCTCAGGTAGAGGCATAGAGGTGGATAAGGTGAAAATCGACGTTATGAGGAGTTTGCAATCCCCAAGATCAATTAGAGAAATAAGAGCATTCTTGGGGCATGCAGGGTTCTATTGGAGGTTCATCAAAGACTTCTCGAAGATTTTGAGACCGTTATGTCGATTACTTCAAAATGAGATTGAGTTCGATTTTGATGAAAAGAGCGTGGTAGCTTTCAGTGAACTTAAGGAGTTGTTAACCACCGCACCCATTATGAGGCTGCCTGATTGGAGTTTGCCTTTCGAGCTAATGTGTGATGCTTCCGACTATGTGGTTGGGGTAGTGCTAGGATAGAAGGTAGACAAAATTCCTCATGCCATCTATTATGCTTTGAGGACTCTAAATGATGCGCAATTGAACTACTCAACAATTGAGAAAGAGTTACTAGCAGTGATTATTTTTGCATTGGAGAAGTTTAGATCATATTGTTGGGATTTTTTCCCTAAAGCTTGTAATTTGTAAATGTGAATTAAACATAAATAAAAGAAGTTGTTTATTCATTCAAATTATCTCATACATTTATTATAACATGTGTACTTAACATCCAAGATTGCCGGATGTAATTTCAAACTGAGTATATGAATGTTATATACAAATGGATTCAGTTTGAAATGAGCAATCTAAAGAGTCCGTAGATAGCAAATAAAGCTGGGTACTTTATTTGTGGTCAATCTACACCTGCGGTCCATTCTATAATGTACGGTGATTTTATCCTAGATCATTCATATGGAGATATGAGAATGGAGGCACCTTGTATGATGTGATCATATAGGACTAGGCCTTGATCTATATGAATCTCTCACCAAGATCCGTTACATGATGAGATTCATATATATCAACTAATGATGGCTATATGTGGGTGATCTTAATCCTAAGTGTCTTATCGACTCCTTCAGGTTAGATCGTGGTCTTTGATATACCATGGGTGAGGTTGGAGTTGTTAGGATTATGCTCAATAGCAAGAGTGTAATATTGTATTTAACAATCTGTTTCATATTAATAAAGTGATTTCTGGTTTAAACAAATATTATAGCATTTATAGTTGAATATTATAATTGTTAAAGTAAATAATCATAAGGTCTAAAGACTATGAGAAAAGAAGAATTGTTCATACATTTGGATATGTATGCGGTAGACACAATTCTTTAGTTAGTCTTGAATATTGTTCACAACTTAAGTTAAAGGTTGGGCACCTTTATCTTGTTAAAGTTGTAGAATTCTTTTGCTAGCATTTGAGTGGGATCAAATGAGATATGATGAGTCTAAAATCATCGGAGTGTCTTCGAGCAAAAGAGTCTAGTGCACTGGGTGCATTGAACTGGATCAAAATGAAATACTTTATCTATAACCGTCAATAGATAAAAGTAATTTCATTATCAGGACAATCGGAGAGTCTATCTTAATCCTGAGATAAATGATGGACTTATGGTTGCAGGTGATATCATTTGAGCTATCAATGAGTACGATTATATCGCATAGTCTATCCTCGATAGTTTGGTGATATTCATTTGTTAATCGATAGAGGACTTCATTTATAGATACGGACATCGTGGCTCCATTTTTTAAATGAGAGTATAATATCATCATATGGATGTTTTGAGGTAATTGGATATTAAATCTCAACGTTGAGTTTTCAATAGTGTCTATTGAAAACATGGCTTCTGGACAAGTCAAAATATCCAAGTTCAAAACGTGGTCATATGAGTAAATATGGTAACTTGGAGAGTTATAGGCGGTCTATGAACTCTTGGCGATTACTGATATTAATCACGAGGATACACTATCTCCAATATGATTGTCTAGGGTATGAATAAGGAAGCATCTTCCTTTTCTGTCTTTATTTAAGAGTTCAATTTTAGCTCTTTAGTGGAATGAGCTAAAATTAATGGATCGGACCTAAGTGAATCATTTGTTGATTGTGATTAGGTTATGTCTATTGGAGCTTAAATTTAGATAGCCCGCCAAGATCCCCAATCCACACGGACTTGCATGGATCACTTGATATATTCTACCGGACCAATTTAGGGTCCATCTAGAATTGCATTTAATATATTAAGAATATAATTTGCACATTATTTATGTAATGGGCTGCTAAATTATATTTATATATTAATGGATGACATGTGGGCTTGTTTCTTTTAGTAAGAATGGGTCTAGTTCACATGGGGGCTTTTTATTTAAAGTCCTATGGATTTAATGAAATAAGAAAAATAATATTTGGCCCAATATATACATGTGGGGCGGCAAGGTGATTTAAAAGCCTTAAATATTATTTTGTTTTCATTGTTTAATTAAATAAGAATTAATTAATTTATTAATTAATTGTTTAATTAAGAAACAAATCTTTTCTGAATAGGAAATATGATTCCTATTGGTATACTATTGGTAGTAGTATACTTAAATTAAAAGACTTGTTTGACAAGTAAATAAATAATTAATTTTATTTATTAAATCAAATAAGAAGTCTTTTATTTTAGTCAAATAAGGAATAAAAGATTTATGAGTTTGATTAGGGTTTGGAAATCTTAAACAAAATAGGAATTAGGGTGCAACTAAATCTCCAATATTTTAGGAGTAATAATTGCGGCAATCCTAATTGGTTTTGGTAAAAGAATTCGGCCACCCTAGTTAAGAAAGAGAAAAAGAAATTTTGCAACATATATATGGCCTATTATATTTTCGGCCAGACCTAGGGTTTATGTGCAGAAATTTTATTTCTTCTTCTTCTTCTTCTCAACTCATAGTTAGAGATCTATTATTCTACTAAAAACAAAAGGAACATAGATTATTCTTTGATGGTATATTGTTTTCTTGTTCATTAATAAGCTTGTATATACTATATCGATTAAGGTTCACGCGAGTTTCGATCATAAGATTGAGAACTCAAAAGTGACCGGAATAATCTTAGGTTCCTTTAGATTGTTTTTGGGACTAACGAATCAAGAAAAGTTTGTTTAATCCAATCACAGGTTTGCAATTCAAAGAAAGGGAGACCACGCTCCTAGGTGATCCACGTTCGTGCTAGGATTGAAGATCTTGCGGATTACCATCGACGCAAGTCAATCGGATCACGCGACAAGAGGTATTAATCTTTTGTTTATTTTTATATCTTTAATTAATCAAAAGGGTTTAAGGTTCATAAAATTGGAAAAATTGTAAAAGCTACTCAAACTATTTTTTTAGTCTCGCTTCCGCTGCGGGTACAATTTTTCCCTTTAGGAGTTGCATTCCCGATCAATATGCTTCGTATGTTGGGATCGCGGTTTGGCTTGTGGCTGGGAAGGTTTGTGCACAATAGTGGAATCCACTCCTTCTTGCGAGAAGTAGATGGTAGTTCCCTTAAGGGTTGATTCGGGGCTTGAACAATATGAGCGCTCTCCTAATTTTGTAAGGAATGTAGGATTTATTGTTCATTAGAGAATCAATGGTACTTAATGGAAAGTGTAAGGATTCCCATTATTGATTGGCTTATTTCATAGGCAAACCACATATTGGGGTTTGAATTGTAAGAGTAGAATAGGTGTTTGAAGATCAAGCTCAAAGGCCCTTTTCAAGATCTCAAGGTGACAAGCACTCCAAAGGTATATTCTCTAGTGCTTATTTTTCTTTGAAGAGATTTAGAAGCACACACACACTTAGCATACTTGCATATGTGTGCATTCTCTTCACATGTCACATTTCACACTAGCACTTTGACTGTTATATCTTGTTGTATGTTTATGTTGTAAGTGCCTCACTTTTTAATTGGCTAATTTCGGTGACAAAATCACAATGGGGTTTAATCTTGTAAGTGTAGTTTAGAATTGAAGAAATTCTACTCAAATGCTTAAGGACCTCATTGTGGATTTCAAGAGCTTCATGGAAGGTAGCTACTTGATCTTGACTTCTTTATTTGAAGAGATTTAGGTTGCACACACTCACTTCAAATGGTTGCATATGTATGCTTTGCCTTTGTGTGTATTTTCTTCACATGTCACATTTCACTTGCACATTGTACACAAAGGTCGCCATTTGTTGGGTCGCCATGGCGACAGAATGATTTTTTACTTGAAAAAGCATCAGGTGTGAGGTCGCCATGAGACAAATGGCAACATAGAAGGTTTTTTTGTGTGTTGCATCAGAGGTCGCCATTTGCAAATGGCGACCGCAAACAGCGACCTAGAAGAAAATTTGAGGTCGCCATTTGCAAATGGCGACCGCAAACAGCGACCTAGAAGAAAAGCTGAGGTCGCCACTTAGTCGCCATTTGACAAATGGCGACCTCTGATGTTTGTCCATAAAACAACATCATTTTGATTACATCTCTTTATATATGTTGCCTTGTCTTCTAAAACACTTGGAGAGCAAAAATTACATCTTTTTGAGAGCTTCTAGGTTGCTTCTAAGCTAAGGTATCAAGAACACTCTTTTATCACTCCAAACATCAAAACCCATCATTCTTGTATGCTTCATTCATCATCTAGCATGTTCTAGTTTGATTCTCATAGGGTTTTCATACTTGATCTCATGACTTGTAGTTAGAACATCTTTGCATCACTTCACATGTTTCTTTCTCTACAAGATTGCTCTTTTATTACTTGACTAGTTTCAAGATTGCTCTTTTATGACTTGAATTAGTTTCAAGATTGTGTTATTGTGTTTTGTGAGTTGTATTGTGGTAGATATTGCATATAGGACTTTGTTTGTCTATTTTGTTATGTTATATGCATGCCACTTAGTAAATGATATCTAGGAATGTCTAACATGTTCATCCTTGCCTAGATAAGCTAAAATGTCTAACCTTGCATTTTGAGCATCTTGAATATTGCACATATTCACACTAGGTTGTTTTATCTCTTCAATTAGAGTCAAGTCTTGTATTTACCTTTTGGTAGTTTGCAAGCATGAACTAGATTCACTTCTAAAGGCCCTTGGGTAGCAAAGACGGATTAGTAATCTTATGTGTGATGTTGTCAACCTAGATTGTAATCGTATTTGCAAGTAGCAGATTGAGGTTCTAGTGTGGCGCACAAAACAGCCCATGGTTTTTTCCCCGTGTGGGTTTCCACGTAAAAATCATGTGTTATTTACTTTCCGCATTCTCTACACTTGATTTTATTTGTTGACTAGTTAGGGTTGTGTTTGTAATCTTAATTAATCTCGAAAATTGGTAAAAAGGGATTAAAATCTATTCACCCCCCTCTAGATTATATTAGGACTCGTTAATATTTATTTTCATATGTGTCTTGTAATTCGTTTCCCGAATATGTTCGGAAACGTCTGCACTTGCACTATAATGTGCTTAGTTTTACGTGAAGACCGCTCACGGAGAATGCCCTTGGCTTCTCCTTGGTTTCACCTCTTTTGGTGAATCGGCGGTAACGATCGGCGGTCTGGCCGCCGAATCGAAACCGTCGATCAGACCTGATACATTTAATATCTCGAGTCTGATTCTGCGGTTGGATCGGCGGTTACGAAACCGCCGTTGCTCCCCTGTTTCTCTCGGGACCAATTCTGCGGTTATGATCTGCGACCTGGCCTCCGAATGAAACGGCCGATCATGCATTTTTAGGGGCAAACTTGTCTTTTCACATACCCTGTTCTTGATGTCTATAAATATCACACTTTCTCTATTCTCTAACTTACTTCTCTGACTCTAAAGAACCCTAAGCTTCAAAGAGAGATACTTGAGAGAAAATCAATCAAGAACTCATTTTTATACACTCAAAACCACATACATGTGCATCAAAAATCATCTAAGCATTTTCTAGCATAGTTAGTTTGCTTATTTGAATGGGTTTTGCTCAACACACATCCTTTGGTATGTTCTTCACTAATCTCATCTAAGTTTAGTGTTTTATTTATCAAAGAAATCTCTTATATTATTTGTATGCTCTTAGAATATATTCTAGATACAAAATGGAGATTGTTATGTTGACATGATTGAGTGTTGTATTTTGATAGCAACATCTAGGTTATTTGATCTATGATTTGCTAAGCTTTATGACATGTCATTTAGCCATTGATATCTAGGATTGCATTTATTGCCATCTAATCATCCTAGATAAGCATATAGAGTTGCCTAGCTCTCGTTGTATTTGTTGAGTATTATATATATTCACATAGGTTGTAATCTCTTCATTGAGAAGTAAGTCTTGTGTGTAGCTTCCAGGATTAGGTTGCTTAGATCGCAAGCAATTGAAGTCTTGTGTGATAGACCGGGATTAGGTCGGACACCGGGATTAGGTGGTCACACAAGCAATTGGACTAGGTTCACTTATACCGGGATTAGGTAGGTGTGTGATTATATACCGGGAGTAGGTTGTAATCGTTTAATACATTTAGTGGATTCGAGGTTCGAGTGTGGCGCACTATACAGCCCGTGGTTTTTCCCGTGAGGGTTTCCATGTAAATATCAAGTGTCATTTATAATTCCGCACCATATTACACTTGTTATTATTATTGACTAGATTGAGGTATTTTCGTAATATTGACTAAACGCGAAAATTGTTAAAATCTATTCACGCCCCCCCCCCCCCCCCCCCCCCCTCTAGATTAATATTAGAACACACCGAGTTATTTGTTTCAGAAAGATATAATTAGAGGGGTATAACAGACATTATGACCCAGCTCTAATTATGAGCTATTTGTGGAGGATTATACAATATGTAATAACTATATCGATGGACACCAAGAGTTATTGGTTTGAGTAAAAACGTCTACTGTTGAGATAGTGCAGCTTCGAGTTTTTAGTGGAATAACACCGAAGTTAATAATCATGAAATAGTAATTAAAGAGTTTAATTAATTATTTCTAAGGATTATTGGAGCTCAAAATACTGTAGGTCCATTAGGTCCCCTTGCTTCCCTGATCGATTTAGGTAACAAGGGTCACGGTTAATTAATTGGATTGTCCAATTAATTGTGTTACAAAAGTGACATGTGTAGATTCAGGAATTAATTGAATAATGTGATTATTTAATTAATGAATATTAATGATTATGTTAATTTTTTTTTTTTTAATAAAATTGGACTGATCTAAGGGGAAAAAGCATCACAAGCGATCATATGCTGAAAAACCCATAGACAGTATCCGTATATAAAAGAGATAAAAGAAAGTAAAAAGTGACAAAAAGCCAGGGAAAACAACCCCAAACAAAAAGAGGCACGTAGGCCACACCAAAAAGAAAAAGAAAACATCAAGAAAAACGAAAAGACTCGCGGCCCATGCAGTCATTGCCAACTAAAGAAGAACAGAATGGCGGGGCAGAGAACCACCAAGAATCTGTCTGAAGCTCCAAAGCATGCTTAGAAAGCGTATCTGCAACTTGATTACCCTCCCTAAAAATATGTGAAACCTGAAAATCCATATGTGAGATTTGGAAGATGCAGCGCTGCCACGCCTGACGAACCCTCCAAGGAACCAACTCAGAACGAGAAGAGAGAAGCTGAACCACATAAGAAGAATCGCTCTCAAGCCAGATTCGATGCCACCCATACTTCCAAGCAAAATTAATGGCCAATGAGGCCGCTAGAAGCTCAGCCTCAAAAGCGAAAACCTGACCAAGAGGAATAGCAAAGCAACCCTTCACAAATGCTCTACAGTTCCGAAAGATACCACCACAACCACCAACCCCCGGAGAGCCCATAGCAGCGCCATCAGTATTCACTTTGATCCAGCCGGGGGCCGGAGGCGACCAAACCACACTCTTGATAACTGAGGCTTTAGAAGGGCGACCCTGAAGACCAAATCGATGAAGAATCAAAAGGTCATCCATACAGTTACGCATACAACCAATTCCTAGGCGATTAGCCTCTGAAACCGCACACCAGACCAAAGAAAGCACGGATCTAAAGTCCACCGACTTCCCTTCAAAGATCCACTGATTACGAGCAGTCCACACCCCCCATACCACTGCATGGATAGCCGCTTTCCACAAAATCTTGACCTGCTCACTAAAGGAAACTGACATGGCTTGCAAGAAGAAGGATTGCCAAGTGTCGGTAGAGACACGTCGCTGGAAAGTCGAGAAAACCGCCTCCCAAAGAGCAACCGCCAGGGGACAATGAAGAAAAAGATGATCTGCAGATTCACTACTAACCCCACAAATACTGCAACGAGAAGCCAACTGGAACCCAGACCTGCAAAGGCGATCCTCAGTAGGAAGCCTGTTCAACATCAAACGCCAAGTCAAAGCAGAGCGAGAGGGGGGAATAAAATGGGACCAAACATCTCTCCACCAAACAACCTGAGGAATATCACGGAAAAACTGGGAATAAGCAGCCTTGCAAGAAACATGACCATCCCGAGAATTAGCCCAAACCAGAGAATCCACAACAGGAGAAATTGCAATACGATCAATCCGAAAACACAGATCCGGGAAACGCGCTCGAAAACAATCGGCTAGCACCCATCTACCCTGATGAATAAAATCTGAAACCCTCGCCCGGAGCGGATTAGCTAAATAATCAGGAATCCCTAAAAGGTCTAAAATGGGAACCCCCAACCAATTATCCCGCCAAAAGTCCCTCTGAGAGTTCTCGCCAATTAGCCAGATACCTTCCTTAAGAAGGGAACTATAATTAGACCGAAGAGAAGACCAAATCGAGGAGGTGACATACCCTCCATGAGGCTTCTGTAAATGCCTGAGATACCTCTCCCGAAGAAAAGAGAAAGCAAAACCATCAGAGGTCATAAACTTCCAGGTGAATTTCCGCAATAGTGAGTCATTCAGCAACCCAATATCTTTCAGACCAAGACCACCCTGTGAATAAGGCCTACAACAACGATCCCATGCAACCCGAACCAACTTAGTCTCCTCACAGGAACCGGTCCATAAAAAGTTTCTCAACTTGCGGTTAATTAGTGACAGAAGAGAAGAAGGCCACTTGTAAATCATGAAAGAGTGCACAAATGAACCAGTGATGACTGACCTGATCAGAGTAGCACGACCGGCCAGAGAGAGAGACTTGCCCTTCCATTTAGCGAATTTAGACAAGATCTTATCCGCAATAGGGCGTAGCACTGCTTTTCGAGGCTTACCTCGAAATAAAGGGACTCCCAAATAAGAAAACGGAAGATGCCCAATCTGCATACCAACCAGAGACTGCAAACTACCAATCCTAGAGGGGGAGATAGAAGATCCGAAATAAATCGAAGACTTACCCCAGTTAACCAACTGGCCTGAAATATCACCATAATTGCCAAAAGCACCCATGATATGCTTTAGATTCTTTTGAGTGCCTCTGCAAAAGATCAAAACATCATCTGCATAGAGCAAATGAGTTGGAGCCAAAAAACCCCTTGGGGAGGAAATCGGCAGAATCTGAGAAGAACCCACCAACCTCGTTAATAATCTACTAAGGAAGTCTTCTGCAATACCAAACAAAAGCGGAGAGAGCGGATCTCCCTGACGAACCCCTCTTAATTAAATAATTAGATTATTTAATTGTGTAATTAATCATTAGATGGAGGGTGTTGATTGATATTTAATTTTGAATGAAGAAAAGATAATTTGATTATTTTATTTTCATTTAATTAAATATTTAAATTTGAATTTAAAAGAGTTTTGAATTCAAATTAAATCAAATAAATTAATATTAACTAATATCTTTAAAGATATTAGATATCTTAAATAGATTTTATTAATTAGTTTAATTTTAAAATATATATATATGTGTTATCAGAAAATCATCACTGGGTGAAATTCCGAATAACGATTTTAAGGGGGCCAAGATCAAGATTGATCCCAGTCGGAGGGGTATCACGTAGTTCGATACCGATGGTGTCCTCAATAATACACATACGATTTAGATTGCAATAAAATAAACAAAATTGGCTCTTTATTGATCATCACTTTGCATTACAATTGCGTGAGGTATTTTTCTAAGTTAACCGTAACATTTGGAGATTCAGTGAGCAATGAAGATGGTAGTGGCGAACTCGTACGTGTCGATAAGTAAAACTGAGCGTAGGGTTTTCTGTTAGAGATTTTTTCTTCTTTTTCTGGTGTCAAGCATGTTGTTTATATAGGTCCAATTACTTGCCATGCACTCCTATGGTTTCGGCCTAGGGTTTGGCAATTACAGGACCTCCTTCCTTTTAGGAGATAATCTCAGAGCTTTTGCGTGTGAGATCTAGTCTTTCCTTCCTAGGAGGAATCAATCTCGAAAGCAAATCTTTCCTTCCTAGGAGGATTCTAACAGAGTTGACTTGTTTAAAATAGAACTCTCAGTTGGCGAGAAGGAGTACACCTCTTCTGTTTTGACTGAATGGTGGCGTTTCAATAAGTCTTTATGGAGCTTTTAATTCTAGCATGAAAGTCCTGCTATTTGGTATTTTCCTGCTTGGTGGGCTGATTATATCTGGAGGTGTGAACCACTAAGTATCTCGCTGCTACTTGAGGATCGAGATACCAACCAAGTCAGTAACGGGGTATCCTGTTGATGAAGTAGAGGGATGTCTAGACGGTACAGTAGTGGGATGCTTGGTGGAACTCCGTGTCGGGGTGCTGCGGGGTCCATAGGAAGCCAGGGAATGGCTGGGTAGGACCCCGCTGGAGGGATTTACGAATAGCCCGGCTTGGGGGCAATGCTTGTGAATCGGGATACCGCGGGGTTCATGAGAAGCTTGGGGAATGGCTGGGTAGGATTTCGTTGGAGGGGGTACGTACTCGGATCAGTCGGGATCCCTCCTTTTTCAGGGTAGCCGGATGGTGTCTAGATTCCCATGTCTTCCTTGTGTCGATGGTGTTTATTTAAAAAAAAAATGGAGATTGTATCAGTACAATTGAAACTGATCAACACACCAACATCAATCATGAACAAAAGGAGAAAATAAACAAATCAGGGTGTGCGGTAACCAAGAAAAACAAAAAAAATATATATTATATTTTTAAAGACTTTCTTCTTGGGTGGCCAAATCATCATATACAAAAGAAAAAGTGTTGTCTTTTTATGTGTTCTTCTTCTACCTCCATTCTTGTTCCTGAGTACTGTGACGCGCCCACACGCCGTTACCAGTTTCGAGAGATAGCAAGGAAGATCAAGTGGTTCATATTAGGAGCAGATTGTATTAAAGTGAAGGAGCCTACAAACGTTGGTATGAAATAGTTTCTTCCTTCTTATTGTTTTTGATTATTACTGTACAAATAGGTTTATTTGATGATTGCATTTAAAAATTTTAAAACCTTTCCGCTGCGCAATCTGTAACCCTAGGTTCCTACACATATATGATTGGAGCAAAGGTCATAGTATTCACTGATCACTCAACACTCCGATATCTCCTCCATAAGAAGGATGCCAAGCCGAGACTTATTAGGTGGATCCTTTTGCTACAGGAATTTGATTTAGAAATCAAAGACAAAGGAGCGAGAATGTGGTAGCAGACCACTTGAGTAGGATGATACTAGAGTCATATGCGGAGGAGGACACACTTCCTTTGAGAGATAGTTTTCCAAATGAGCAGCTTCTGAGATTGAGCGACACAGAGCCATGGTATGCTGACATAGTCAACTATATCACAAACTGGATTTTCCCAGCAGGCATGTCTAGTCGGGGGAAGAAGAGGCTCGTTTTCATTGTAAGACAATACTTTTGGAATGACCCATACTTGTTCAAGCATGGGACAGATCAGATCATTAGAAGATACATACCGGAGAGGGAACAATTAAATATCCTGAGGTTCTACCATGAACTTTATTGTAGAGGCCACTACAGCTCCAAAAAGACGGCGATGAAGGTTCTTCATTCAAGCTTCTATTGGACAACATTGTTCAAGGATGCCTATCACTTCTGCTTACAATATGACCGATGTCAGAGAACAGGGAACATAGGAAAGAGGAATGAGATGCCATAGTCCAGTCAAATGGTAGTAGAGATTTTTGATGTTTAGGGAATCGACTTCATGGGACCATTCCCACCATCAGATAGATACAGCTACGTTCTGGTAATCGTGGACTACGTTTCGAAATGGAATGAAGCAATAACCACGAAGACCAATGATAGTAAGGTAGTTGTGAAGTTTGTAAGGAGTACAATCTTCTCGAGATTCGGGACTCCACGTGCCATCATCATTGACGAAGGTAGTCACTTTTGCAACAAGGTATTCGCCACACTTTTGAAGAAATATAGTGTGAACCATAAGGTTGCAACCCCCTACCATTCTCAGACCTCCGGTCAAGTAGAAGTCAGTAACAGACACATCAAGCAAATTCTCAAGAAGACTGTGAACACAAGTCGAAAGGATTGGTCGTTCAAACTAAACAACTCCTTATGGGCCTATAGGACTGCTTTTAAGACTCCAATTGGGATGACACTGTACCGTCTAACTTTTGGAAAGGCTTGCCACCTACCAGTAGAATTAGAGCACAATGCTTATTGGGCACTTCAGAAGCTGAATTGTGATATGGATGAAGCAGGTGATGAGCAGAAACTTCAACTGAACGAACTTTAGGAGCTTAGAGACGAGGCATATGAGAATGCTAGGATTTATAGACAAAAGACCAAGAGAATGCATGACAAGAACATAATCCTGAAGAATTTGCATTTGGGCATGCTGGTTCTCCTATTCAACACTAGGTTGAGGTTGTTTCCAAGAAAGCTCAAATCAAGATGGTATGGACCATATAGAATACTTCAAGTGTTCCCATATGGAGCTGTCGAGTTACTGAATGAGAAGAACGGGGATACATTCAAAGTAAATGGACACAGAGTGAAGCCGTATTTGCAGGAGTGGACGAAGTTAGGATACTGGAACATGTAGCACTTATAGAGCCGTAGAGCTCTCATGCGTCTTGCCTAGACGGAAACTCTAGCGCTTGGTGGGAGGCACCCCACCTAGGTACAAAGTCTTTATAATTATGTAGTTTACGTAGTTAGAACATAGTAAATATTGAGTGTGTATATATGTGTTATTTATCAAGCAATTGCATGTGACTTTGGTTGTAGAGATTATGCTATGCAGAAGTTCGGATCGTTATGAAAAAAATAGCAGGTACTGATATGTAAAGAAGTCTCTGCGGATTCATTACCACAAGACAAGTCCCGCAGTGCAAAAAGAACAAGGTTGTGGGAGATCTCAGGGACTTCGTACCGCTGGAACAAACCAGCTGCCCAGAAAGGATGATCTCGCGAAGAGAAATGAGGAAAATCCGTGGGTTCAACTTGTTGGATTATTCTAGCCAACCATACAAAGTAAAACTCGCCCAGATTGTGGGACTTCATGCAGAGAGCGATGACTTGCGGGAACAAAACTGCGGCGAGCCTCAACAGGTATCTCATTCTATCCTACCCAAAATGCATGTTTGTTTGTAGTTAGTTTAATTAGATCTAAGAGTGAATATTTTGTGCTTAGATCTTGGAGTTGTTTTGATATTAGTTTTTAGTCTTTAAAAAATTTTGTTGTCACTATCTCTAAACTCTGGCTAACCCTGTCCATGAAAACATTGAGGACAATGTTTGGTTTAGGTTTGGGGGTGTGAGGCAACTTTTGTACTTTTGTATCGTTATTTTAGTTATACATGTGTTTTAGGAGGAAAATTTTTCATTTTCAAACCTCTCTAAAAAATTTTGTGTTGTGGGTTGCCTACATGTGTATACTAATAGGAACATGTCATACTTGTTTTGAAATCTAAGTTGTGACTAGTATATATGCCATCTAAGTTGTTGCACCACTATAAATATGCTCGTATAGTGCCAATCTTGGGATGTTAAGGTAAATGAACCTTAGACTTGTTGTTCTTAGGAGAATTGTGGAGACTACCCGTGTAAGACATTGAGCCTTAACGATCATTTAAGAGGGTATAATTCATTCTATTCTTAAAAAACACTTTTCAAAACTAGATTTGCATTGAGATCTCATTTACAAAGCATTTAGTATTGATTGCCATCGAACATGAAAATATTGTGGACTGCTTGTGCGACGTGTATTTCCTTGTTAGATAGACCGGTGGGCATGATTCTAGGCATGTGTGTTTTCAACTCCATTCCCAAACGATACCCTTAGGAATGTGTGCTCCAATTGCCAGATTTGAGGCCAAAAACGAACCATTCATTCCATCACCACATATTATCCATATAAATCAATCACTTGGAATCTCTAGTGTTGATCATAGGTTTTGCATAAGTTATAAATGCAATTGATTAGCTCAAATTTGTAAATAGCGTGTACTTAGGCAATGATAGATAATGTGTTTTCAAGTGTGTGAAAATAAAAACTTAAAGCCATAATACCTAATTGATTAAATGCTCGAAATTGAGTAACAATTAGCACAATAATCAAAGTGTTAATCTTATAGATATATGAGTAATGAGTTAGTAGAATATCATTGTTGAGATGATCAACATCTTTAGGTTTCCATTAAATTCATTTCATTCATCAAAAATCACCCATGGCCATATTACAACATAAGGAAAGCCCTAGATGATCTTTCAAAAGTCTAGCTTGGGAATATGAGTCAAAACATGTTCTCTCCACATTCATGGTTCATCAATTCATTCATGAGATCATTCACTACAAAGTGCGTTCTTTTAAATATTCACATGCGTTTTATTCGAATTTCATTTACAAAAAATCAAATTTGCAGGTGGTTGATGAGAGATAGCCTAAGACTCTGAGAGAAGAAAGAGATGAATCCGTGGGAAATAGAAGTCAAGGCGAATTCACCCCCAGGCAATTAGTTACTGATTCATGGGCCAAAAACACTCTGAGTGTTGGCATCCTGGCATTGCGTGTTGTTGTGACTGAAGTGGAATTTTATTAGTCTTGATCGAGAATGCTTAGCTTGCAAGAAGTTTTTGTTTGTATATACATTGTAGCTTCTCAATATTGAATTGCAAGTTGCGTTTGTGGGTATAGTATTTGGTAAACCCTCAAGAGACTACACTCCTCCTACTAGGGGCACCTAGAGGTTTAAAAGGCGTGTGGCACGTGCTAAGTGCCATCATGCTTCCAACGAAAGTGGATTGGATTAGATTAGATTAGATTAGTTAGTTTAGTTACTTAGTATTTTTGTTTTTCCTTTCTTTGGTTTGCTTAAGGACGAGCAAAAGATAAGTTTGGGGGCTTGATCGCGCTCCAAATGTTCACATTTAGTGCTCCCTTTTCCTGTCTTTTGTATTCGTTTCTGAGCACTCTTGTGTATATAACATGCGTTTTAGCTGAGTACAAGTAATATACTCATTTAGGGAAGTGATTGAACAAAGTTGAAGAAAAGAGGTCAAAATAGGAGAAAGTGTCAACATAAGAAGAACCTCGCAGGAAATAACCCGCGGAACAAAGCCGCGAGACGAAGCCAGAAAGAAACTAGCCATCAGACAGAAGACTATAACTCGCAGGGAAATTCCCATGGGTTCAGTCCGCTGGTAAAAACCCACCGACCAGAAAGAGGCAAGCTCACCGAGGAGTTCTGTGGAAGCTCACGGGTTCATTCTTGCGAGAAAGAAGTTGCACCACATGGGAACAAAAGCCACGGAAGCTCTACAAAAGGACTCTACGGGATCCAACCGCGAGATCAAACCTGCGGAAAGAAGTCGCGGACGACATGTTGGGGGCATTTACGACATTTCCCTTGCCAATTTCAATTGAAGACATAAATAGTCACTTTTCTGATGTAATAAGAGAGAGGTGGGAGATAGTAAGATTTGGAATACTCTCTCTTTAACATATAATAGCTCTAGACAATCTTAGGTGTGCATCTAGACTTACTGAAGCTTTAGGAAACTTCTCTTAGTAAGTAATTGTAGTAGAATAGTTTGCGATACCTTTATTTGTAACTGTTGTGAAGGAGAGCTGCCTTCCTTGGAATCCTACATGAATTCAAGGGTTGTATCTCTTACTTTTCTTCTTATTTATGCTTTGCTTAGTTATCATGTGTAACTAACCAACTTTTGTTGGGGGATTTATGAGGTAATGATGTGAGCCACCTTGTTATTCACTCTCTTTTATGGATAATCACTTTGTGCTTATCAATGTTAGAAAGGGGCTAAATCATTGCATGTTGTTCATAGACCTTAGAATCACATGTATTGGTAAATTGTGCTAAGAGCATATGACATGCTTGCTTCATAACTTTTGATTGTCCATTGGCATCTCATACCTCATTAAGTAGAGTGTGTTGGTAATTGGGAAACTTATGAATCACACTCTTGAATTCAATTCCACAATCAAACACTCACTTGATATTGCTCTAGGACTTGGAAGGAATCTTGAGTGAGTTGTTGTGTGTTCTTTCTAATCATATGTGGAACTATCCTTAGTGATTTTGGTCTAGATACTCATAAGAGTGGTTACTTGGTGGCTTATTATTGTTAAGATCATATCTCCCCTAGCATCTCCCTCTCATTAATCTTTTATCTCGCTTTAGTATTGCATTAGACTAGCCTTGTAATCAATTAACTAGCTTTCTAATTTCCTAATCGTCCTAGTTCTTTTGTCGGAACAATAACCCGGACTTGTGCACAATATATGAATTGAACGACTCATGCACTTGCGAAGGGTGATAACACTTGCGCGTCCCTTTAGTATAACCTAGGTAGAATAGAGTAGGCATTAGCGATCTTTGTAGAACCGGTTTAGGCACGTCAGATTCGCAGACAGGTAAGTTGCCAACCTTTAACTCACTTAAAGGTCCGTTTTTCACTAGTCTATCTATCTGATCAAGGTTGATATGGCCAAGTCTTAGATGCCATATATACGTTTACTTTTCTAGAGAAATCTTTTGTCGTTTTGTTTTATGTTTTTCACCTTTAAACAATTCAGCGTTGAGCAGTATAGTATTTATTAACGGCCTTAATGTAGGGAAAAATACACGTGGCGAAAGCGAAAAATAGTTTTGTATAGTTTAAAATTTTTCCTTAAAGATGAACCTTAACCCCTTAATTAATTAACATATATGATTAAAAGTATCGTACCTTTGTCATGTGATCCGATTGACGTTGCGTTGATGGTAATCCGTAAGATCTTCCAATCCAATCACGAATGTGAATCACCTAAGAGCGTGGTCTCCCTTTCTGGGATTTGGTACTCTTTTGACACTAATGCTAGTTTAGTTGGCTTTATTGATGTGGATTGGGCAGGAAATTGTGATGATAAAAAAAGCACATCGGGCGGTTGCTTCTTCCTAGGGAACAACTTGGTGTCTTGGTTTTGTGATCAAGCCAAAATTGGTATGATTTTGGCCCTCATTTCCAACTCTTTTTGCTTGATTCTCGGGCATTTCCCCGTATTTAATGGTGTTAAATTGAGTGTTTCAGGTTTTATCAGGTTTCAAGAGCAATTGGGATGAAGTGGAGGACTTGTGTGCAAAAAGGCACACAAATGGGAAGAAACAGGGCATTTTCGTCACTTAGGCAAGAGGAGGTCGCTACATGGTCGCCATGGCGACAGAGGATTATTCAGAGCTTCAGAAGGTCGCCACTTGGTCGACAGAAAGTCTCAAACATGCATCAGGTGGGTCGCCATTTGGGGGTCGCCATAGCGACCCACCCTTGCAAATGGCGACCTCACACATTTAGGCAGGGTCGCCATATATGGTCGCCATAGCGACCTTCATGTGCAAGTGGCGACCTCTTCACAATTTGCAGGGTCGCCACATATGGTCACCATAGCGACCTTCATGTGCAAGTGGCGACCTCTTCACAATTTGCTCATGGTCGCCACTTGCTAAATGGCGAAAAAAATGGTGCTCATGGCGACCTTTGCATCTAACCGTTTTGCGCACCAGGGTCGCCATAGCGACAAAATAGCGAACTTGGCGCCACATCAGTGAATCAAGCAATTATCAATACATGTCCAAGAGTGTGTATATATAGAACGGCCTTTCATCTTCAGAGGGGAGATCCAGACCTTAGAGAGCACGAAATTGCTTACATTGAGATCTAACTTTCTCATCCATGGCACACCATTCCTCATCCTCCATTTCTCTACTTGTACTCATCTAATCCTATCCAAACCTCAACACCAAACCTTGACTACTTCCCTAAATCATTCCTCTCCTACCATTTCTCCACACAAATTCCTTTGTCACTTTCCACCAAAACATCCACACTTCAAGACATATCCTCTATTTCCATTCCTTCCATTTAGGAGCATAAAGGAGAAGAAGGATCAAGCTTAAAGAAGGAGGCCCAAGGGTGATTTCCTTACTATTTACTTCTTTTCATTTATTGCTAATATGTGTAACTAAACCCCTAATCTAGAGGATAGATTTTAGGATCATTTGGTTGTGGGTATTAGCTTAGCTTGTAATGAATCTCTTATGTGTTCTATTCATTCAAATTATTAGATTCTATTCATTATGTAATTGACTTGTATATCACTTGTTAATTGCAATCTTGAGTAGAGTAATATGTTATATATTCATATTTGGATTGACACTCCTTGTGTGATTAAGAACCCATTGAATAGGATAGATTAGTGGTGGGTATATCAACCCCACTACTCTAAGCCTTTAGTGGTTAACATAAAGAAATTAATACATTAAAGTAGCTATATGGCATTACCCACATTCAATTGTTAATCGATCTATTCCCTAGCTATCTTATTAATTGTTTTCATCACTATTCTTATCAAGGTTGTTGAGTATTCTATTTTTCATAACACCTGCGTATTTTCAATTTAGTAGTTAGCATTGGTGGCTTTTGAAACCACACATCTATCAAACATTATGATTTATTTTACTTGTTCAAGATTAGTCAATCTATCTAATTAGCACTTCATATCCCTGTGGAACGAACTTGCTTACCATTTGCTATCAAATCACATTTTAAAGGATAAAGTGGCTTAAAAGGGTTTTCAAAGATCAAACAAAATTATATCATTTTTGTGAGTGCACGACGGCTCATCATTTTGTAAGAAGCAAAATTCTACTTCCTTGTCCACGACCGAAGTCGAGTACATTGCAGCGGGGAGTGGATGCACACAACTCCTTTGGATGAAGCAAATGCATGTCAACTATGGATTCAATCAAGGTACTCTAACATATTTTTGTCATATCATGAGTGTCATTAACATTTCTAAGAATCCAATGCAACATTCTAGGACAAAGCATATTAACGTCCGACATCATTTCATAAGAAAACTAGTTGAGAACAAATGCATAGTACTTGAACATGTAGGTACTCATGATCAACTAGCGGACTTATTTACTAAACCCTTAGATGCAACTAGGTTTATAACACTTAGTAGATCTATTGGGATATGTCTCGTGGATTGATGTGTTTTGGTAATTGACCCCATAAGGGGAACTCTAGCAAAGAGAGCTATTTTGCATACTTGTCACTCGTAAAAATTTGATAAACATTATGCTTCTTTATTAATTGCTTGAGTATCCTTGTTGCACATATGCTTATATGATATTTTCTTCAATAACTATGAACCATTGCTTTGATTGCAATCCATGTCATATTTTTGTTCAAACATGCATTTTTGGACTAGGTGATTTACTTAAGAAGTATTCTTTGAATGACCTATAGTTATCTCCATGACATGATGATTCTTTAATTGACATGCTTAAAATGAAAAGCATGAATTCTATGACATGCTCAAAAATGAAAGGCACGATTGTTGATTACAAATTTCAAAATGCAAAATTATGTGTGAAAAACAAATTATGAGACTCAAATAAATAAAGGATCTTATATATGTTCTAAGGATTATAAAATCCAAAGTCTCTCTTTCTTTATTTTTTAAACATGGCTACTATCATACGGGTATCATACCCGGAAAAATTGAATAGGGTGCAAAAAGTCACTTAAGCCTTGTTTTGCTTATAAAGTAGGATATAGCTGCTCATAAAATTGAATGAATAATAACTATATATCCTTGCTTTACTCATGACAAATGGTGAAATTGGTTTGAATTCTTTAGGATACCTTTGTCATTTTCTTTACTAAATACCATTGATTTTTTGACTTGAATACTGTAGGGAAAAAATATGTGCACGCAGCGGACCGAGACTAAAAGAGAGTTTAGCAGATTTTAAAATTTTTTCCATATTGAACCTTAACCCTTTAATTAATTAATCATGCATACGAAAAGATGAAATACCTTTGTCGCGTGATCCGATTGACTAACGTCGATGGTAATCCGCTAGATCTTCCAAAGCCGATCACGAACATGAATCACCTAGGAGCGTGATCTCCCTTCTTTGAATTGTGAACCTGAGAATGGACAAACAAACACTTTTTATGATTTTGTTAGTCACTATAATCTCCCAAAGGTTGCTAAGAATGTTCCGGTCACTTTTGAATTCACAATCATAAGATTGAAATTCGCGTGAACCTAATTCGAAAGTGTGTACAAGATCTCTTGATGTTAAGATCACTAGTACACTATCAAAGCTAGAACAATTCTTCTCTCACAAACCACCTTGGCCGAATTCTCACTAGTAATAGAGTAGGATTTTTATTTTTTCTCTTTTGCCAAAGAAAATAAATTCTTCAAAAAAAAAATCTAGGGTTGGCCGAAAATTCTCACTATATATTTATAGTGACCGAATTTTCTGCCTTAGATGTTTTAGGGTGGCCGAAATCCTACCCTAGTTTATTTAGGGTTTCCGAATTCTTACCTTGTCCAACAAGGTGATCGCCAAAGTCCTTTTCCAAATAGGATACAAAGACTTCTTTAGAATTCAAACTCTAATCCAACTCTTTTGTGTATTTGTGACTAAATAAAAGACTTCCTAATTTGACTAAACAAATAAAGTCTTTTACTTTTAATATACTACTAATAGTAGTATACAACTAGGAAACATATTTTCTAATCAGAAAAAGATTTGATTCTTAATTAAATAATTAATTAACATATTAATTAATTTCCATTTAATTAAATAATAAAACAAAACAATATAATAGGATAATTATTACCCATTGCCGCCCATGATGATACGATCCTCGTTGATTGTAACAAGGATGATGCCTCGGATCGTTCTAACCTCTGGTTCGGATGGAGACCGCGACCCAACACCTATAGCGAGATGTGAACCTTGGTATAATGAAGACGCCACAATCAAGGATGGAAGACTTGATTGATAAGTCAAGGAGGAACGCCACAGAGAAAATCTGATAAGTTCCAATTAGTTCTCAAGGAACAAAAGAGAAAACTCTCTCATTTTTTTCATTCAAATTCAAAGCTTCCCAAAAACATAGAGGTTGGTTCCTTTTATACTAAAACCCTAGAAGACAAGGTAGGCAACATGCCTAATTTTAAGGAAAAGACAAGGTAGGCAACATGCCTAATTTAAGGAAAAGACAAGGTAGGCAACATGCCTAATTTAAGGAAAAGACAAGGTAGGCAACATGCCTAATTTAAGGAAAAGAAAAGGTAGGCAACATGCCTAATTTAAGGAAAAGACAAGGTAGGCAACATGCCTAATTTAAGGAAAAGACAAGGTAGGCAATCATGCCTAATTTAAGGAAAACAAAAATTAAAATTGAAATTCCTCCAAATGAAATTCCTCCAAAAGCCCAAGTCTTCTCTTATTTGGCCCAATCCATTGCCTTGATGACATTAATTAAGCCTTGGTCTTCATGTGGGCTTATCTTGGGCTCCAACAATTTAGAATCAGCCCAAGTGTCTTGGATCAGGCCATTGAGTGCCTCTTTGAATCTCCTAGCCCTAGCCCTTGTTATTGGCCCAACCGGAACATGCAATGGGTCCCTTGGTGCAGCTCCCTTATTCTCATCATTCCCTCCCTCTTGAAAAGGATTTGTCCTCAAATCGTCACCTACATCAAAAGGAGACAAATCAGAAACATTGAAGCTTGCACTAACATTATACTCACCTGGAAGATCTAACTTGTAGGCATTGTCATTGATCCTTTCAAGCACTTGAAATGGGCCATCTCCCCTAGGAAGTAATTTAGAACGCCTTTGGACTGGGAACCGTTCCTTCCTCATATGCAACCACACCCAATCACCTGGCTCCAACACAACTTTCTTGCGCCCTTTATTAGCTTGGTTGGCATATTGTTCAGTTCTCCTCTCAATATTTTGCCGAGTCTTTTCATGGATTTGCTTAACAAAATCTGCCTTTTTCTTACCATCCAAGTTAACATGCTCATTCACAGGTAAAGGAATTAAATCCAAAGGAGTTAACGGATTAAAACCATACACAATTTCAAAAGGCGAAAAATGAGTTGCAGAATGCACACTCCTATTATAAGCAAACTCTACATGCGGCAAACAATCCTCCCATGTTTTCAAGTTCTTTTGTATTATAGCACGCAACAAGGCAGATAAAGTTCTATTAACTACTTCAGTTTGACCATCAGTTTGTGGATGACAAGTAGTAGAAAATAAAAGTTTAGTTCCTAACTTGCCCCACAGAGTTTTCCAAAAGTAGCTTAAGAACTTAGCATCTCTATCCGAAACAATGGTTTTAGGCATGCCATGCAATCTAACAATTTCTTTGAAAAACAAATCAGCAATATGTGATGCATCATCAGTTTTATGACAAGGAATGAAATGTGCCATTTTAGAAAACCTATCAACAACCACATATATAGAATCCCTACCCCTCTTTGACCTAGGCAAACCCAGCACAAAATCCATAGAAATATCAATCCAAGGTCCACTAGGTATAGGCAAAGGAGTATACAAACCATGAGGCTGAACCCTAGACTTAGCTTGTCTACATGTAATGCATTTCTCACAAATTCTCTCTACATCACGTTTCATATGAGGCCAAAAGAAGTGTTCATGCAAAACATCTAGTGTCTTGGCTATACCAAAGTGCCCCATCAAACCTCCCCCATGTGCTTCTCTAACAAGCAATTCACGCAAAGAACTCTTAGGCACGCATAATTTAGTTTCTCTAAACAAAAATCCATCATGCCTATAAAACTTGCCAAATGCAACATTTTCACATGCATTGAATACATTGCCAAAATCAGCATCTTCCACATACAATTCTTTAATGTAGTTAAAACCAAACAATCTAGCATCCAAAGTGGAAAGTAAAACGTACCTTCTAGACAAAGCATCAGCGACGACGTTTTCCTTACCTTTCTTGTACTTGATCACATATGGAAATGTTTCTATGAACTCCACCCACTTGGCATGCCGCTTATTTAGCTTATGTTGCCCCTTTAAATGCTTTAGGGACTCATGATCCGTGTGGATCACAAATTCCTTTGGCCAAAGGTAGTGTTGCCAAGTCTCCAATGCCCTAACCAACGCATACATCTCCTTGTCATAGGTAGGATAATTCAAGGCTGCTCCATTTATCTTCTCACTAAAAAATGCAATGGGACGTCCTTCTTGCATTAGAACAGCTCCAATACCTATTCCTGAAGCATCACACTCAATCTCAAAAGCTTTAGCAAAGTCAGGCAAAGCAAGCAAAGGTGCATTAGTTAGTTTGTCCTTAATCAAGTTAAATGCCTTTTCTTGTTCATTACCCCACTTAAATCCCACATTCTTTTTGATAACTTCAGTTAAAGGTGCAGCTAGACTACTAAAGTCTTTCACAAACCTCCTATAGAAACTAGCCAACCCATGAAAACTTCTCACTTGTCCCACATTTGTCGGTTTCGGCCACTCCCTAATTGCCTTAACCTTTTCCTCATCAACCCCAATTCCCTTAGCACTAACAACAAAACCCAGAAATACAAGCTTATCTGTGCAAAAGGTACACTTTTTTAAATTAGCAAACAATTTTTCTGTTCTTAAAACACCTAAGACAAGTTTTAAATGTTCAACATGCTCATCCAAAGTCTTGCTATAAATCAGAATGTCATCAAAGTAAACAACCACAAATTTCCCAATGAAAGCACGCAATACATGGTTCATTAATCTCATGAAAGTACTTGGTGCATTAGTTAACCCAAAAGGCATAACTAACCACTCATATAAACCATATTTTGTTTTGAAAGCAGTTTTCCACTCATCACCTTCTTTCATCCTAATTTGATGATATCCACTTTTAAGATCAATTTTTGTGAAAACAATAGAACCATGCAATTCATCAAGCATATCATCTAATCTAGGAATAGGATGTCGATACTTTACAGTGATATTGTTGATGGCACGACAATCAACACACATCCTCCATGTTCCGTCCTTCTTAGGCACAAGCAATACGGGAACCGCACAAGGACTCATACTCTCACGAACATACCCCTTTTCCATGAGCTCCTCAATCTGTCTTTGAAGCTCCTTTGTCTCCTCGGGATTACTTCTATATGCGGGCCTATTTGGAATTGGTGCTCCGGGTACAAAATCAATTTGGTGCTCAATCCCCCTTATTGGCGGTAAACCAATAGGCATCTCCTCGGGAAACACTTCACCAAAGTCCTGTAAAAGGGAAACAACAACACTAGGCAAAGAAGAGTCAATTTCGTTAGCACTAAAACAAGCCTCTTTGTACAAAAGTACAATCATTGGCTGATTTGAAAACAAAGCCCTTTTGATCTCACTCCCTCGTGCATAAAAGCTCACTTGTTTTCTCTCCTTTTTTTTCTCATCAGCCTTTTTTTCTTTTTTTGCTGTTTCAGACTCCCTCTCTTTTGTCTCTCTTTCTTTTGAGCTCTCACTCTCCTTTTTAACATCTCTCTCTTTTTTTAACCTCACTTGATCTTCATATACTTGGCTTGGGGTTAAAGGTACAAGAGTGATTGGCCTTTTATTGAGTACAAATGAGTATCTATTTGTATATCCATCATGAGTCACATGCCTATCAAACTGCCATGGTCTTCCTAAAAGAATATGACTCGCATCCATTGGTACCACATCACAAATAACTTCATCTTTATATTTTCCAATTGAAAATGACACCAACACCTGTTTATTCACCTTAACTTCCCCACTATCATTCAACCATTGTAGTTTATAAGGTTTTGGGTGCTTCAAAGTTGTCAAATTCAATTTTTCCACCAAAGTAGTGCTAGCCACATTAGTACAACTCCCCCCATCAATAATCATACTACATACCTTGTCATTAACATGGCAGCGTGTGTGAAAGATGTTATCACGTTGTACCTCATCCTCTTCCTTGGCTTGAGCACTAAGAGCTCTTCTTGCGACCAAAAGCTCTCCACCTACCGGATATTCGAAGTCACTTGCATCCTCCAAAGGTGGCATAGACTCATCATCAGATTCTTCCTCGGATTCGATATCACCATCATCCCTCAAAACCATTACTCTCTTGTTTGGGCATTGTGATGCAATATGACCTGCTCCCAAACACTTAAAGCATTTAATGTCACGGTTTCTAGAAGGTTGAGGATCTGATTTACCTTGATTTAATGAGCCTCCGGCCTTATGATCTTTAGGAGGTTCGGCTTTGGCCTTGAAACTAGGCTGGTCCTCTTTCTTGCTCCAATTCGGTTTCCATGATGATGAAGAACCCGAATTTTGCCCAACCCGTGTGGAACCCTTCCTCTTCAATTGTTGTTCCACTTTGATGGCCATGTGTACCATGTCAGTCAATTCAACATAGTGTTGCAACTCCACTACATTTGCAATGTCTCGGTGTAGCCCATTTAGGAACCTAGCCATTGTCGCCTCTCGGTCCTCCTCCACATCAGCTCGAATCATGGCTATCTCCATCTCCTTGTAGTAGTCTTCTACACACTTAGACCCTTGAGTAAGAGTTTGCAATTTTTGAAACAAACCCCTGTAGTAGTGACTTGGAATGAATCTCCTACTCATAACAGTTTTCATATCCTCCCATGTCTCAATAGGTCTTTCTCCATTCCGTCTCCTACTCATAATCAATTGATCCCACCAAACAATAGCATAATCGGTGAATTCTATGGCTGCCAATTTCACTTTCTTCAATTCGGAGTAATCATGGCAATCAAACACCAACTCTATTCTTTTCTCCCACTCCAAATAAGCTTCAGGATCAGTTTTACCTTGGAAGGTTGGAATCTTCACCTTGATATTACCCAAATTATTATCAACCCTCTCTCCATACCTATCTCCTCTATTCCCATACCTATCTTCTCTATTCCCATACCTATCTCCTCTACCTCCCATTCCACGCCTAAATCTTCCCGCACCCACATTGGACATGCGATCATCCCCTTCCATGTCGTTTTCATCCCCATAATAATCATTAACTTCTTCCCTTACCGGAACTCTCTCTCTCCTACGTGCTTGGTGAACGGGTCGTGGCTGTTCCGCACGTGCGCTTTCCACTTTATCTAAGCGCTCATGTAAGTGCTCCATTTCTCCCCTCATCATTCGTCTCATCTCCCCTACTAATGCCTCCTTCCAATTCTTTAGATCTGCTGGAATGGAAGAATCCTCAGTAGTGCCTTTATCTTTGTTGTCAGACATGTTTTTCCTGCAAGAAAAAAGATTAGAAAATAAAAAGGACCTCACGGCACTCCCTCACGTGTTTCGCTCGAATAATCAATTCACTCAACACTCGTGTGTTTCACTCATCATATTCGGCTTTTACCCTCAGTATTTTCTCACCACTCTTGCCTTTTTCCACTCACAATTTCCTCAAAAGTTCTTATCAAACTAACCAAACAATAATCAGGATTTCTTAGCTACGTTCACAAGAAACTTAGATTTGCTAGGTTCACACAATCGAAATACAATGAAACTGAAATAATAGGGCTGTTTCTATTACCAAGAATATATATACATATATATATATATATATATTTTTAATGCTACTACTTCACGAAACCAGAAGAAGAAGGACAAAGATTGATATATATTCAACTACAAGATCGTTAAATTTTTATTTTTATTTTTTTTTTATTTTTTTTACCGACCTTGATCAACAAGCAAGATCTTCTGAATTTTTTTTTTTTTTTTTTTTTTTTTTTTTTTTTGAGTACTGAACTTGAACGGAATTCAAAGGAAGACGAAGAACAAAGATAGATAAAACCTGATGTTAGATGCCGAAGCTCTGATACCAACTGATACGATCCTCGTTGATTGTAACAAGGATAATGCCTCGGATCGTTCTAACCTCTGGTTCGGATGGAGACCGCGACCCAACACCTATAGCGAGATGTGAACCTTGGTATAATGAAGACGCCACAATCAAGGATGGAAGACTTGATTGATAAGTCAAGGAGGAACGCCACAGAGAAAATCTGATAAGTTCCAATTAGTTCTCAAGGAACAAAAGAGAAAACTCTCTCATTTTTTTCATTCAAATTCAAAGCTTCCCAAAAACATAGAGGTTGGTTCCTTTTATACTAAAACCCTAGAAGACAAGGTAGGCAACATGCCTAATTTTAAGGAAAAGACAAGGTAGGCAACATGCCTAATTTAAGGAAAAGACAAGGTAGGCAACATGCCTAATTTAAGGAAAAGAAAAGGTAGGCAACATGCCTAATTTAAGGAAAAGACAAGGTAGGCAACATGCCTAATTTAAGGAAAAGACAAGGTAGGCAATCATGCCTAATTTAAGGAAAACAAAAATTAAAATTGAAATTCCTCCAAATGAAATTCCTCCAAAAGCCCAAGTCTTCTCTTATTTGGCCCAATCCATTGCCTTGATGACATTAATTAAGCCTTGGTCTTCATGTGGGCTTATCTTGGGCTCCAACAATTTAGAATCAGCCCAAGTGTCTTGGATCAGGCCATTGAGTGCCTCTTTGAATCTCCTAGCCCTAGCCCTTGTTATTGGCCCAACCGGAACATGCAATGGGTCCCTTGGTGCAGCTCCCTTATTCTCATCACATGACAAGAGACTTGGGCCTACATATTGTTTTCTTATTTTATTTAATCCATTTGGACTTTAATAAAAAGCCCACATGTGAACTAGACCCATTCTTACTAAAAGAAACAAGCCCACATGCCTTTCATTAATATATTAATATAATTAAACAGCCCATTAATTAAATAATGTGTAGATTATATTCTTAATATATTAAATACAATTCTAAATGGACCCACAAATAGTCCGGTAGAATATGTCAAGTGATTCATTCAAGTCCGTGCGGATTGGGGATCTTGGCGGGCCTATCTAAATTTAAGCTCAAATAGACATAACCCAATCACAATCAACAAATGATTCACTTAGGTTCAATCTATTAATTTTAGTTCATTCCACTAAAGAACTAAAATTGCACTCTTAAATAAAGATGGAATAAGTTAACGATACTCATTCATACCCTAGACAATCATATGGGAGATAGTGAATCCTCGTGAAGAATATCAGTAATCGCCAAGAGCTCATAGACCGCCTATAGCTCTCCAAGTTACCATATTTACTCATATGACCATACTTTGAACTTGGATATATATTATGACTTGTCCATAAGTCATCTTTCAATAGACACTATTGAAAACTCAACGTTAAGATTTCATATCCAAAACCACAAAGCATCCATATGATGATATTCTACTCACATTTAATAAATGGAGCCACGATATCCATATCTATAAATGAAGTCCTCTATCGATTAACAAATGAATACCACCAAACTATCGAGGATAGACTATGTTATATAATCGTACTCATTGATAGCTCAAATGATAACACTTGCAACCATAAGTTCATCATTTATCTCAGGATTAAGATAGACTCTCCGATTGTCCTGGTAATGAAAAGACTTTTATCTATTGACGGTTCTAGAAAAAGTATTTCATTGTGATCCAGTTCAATGCACCCAGTGCACTAGATTCTTTTACTCGAAGACCCTTCGATGATTTTAGACTCATCACAACACATCTGATCCCACTCAAATGCTAGTAAAAGAATTCTACAACTTTAACAAGATAAAGGTGCCCAACCTTTAACTTAAGTTGTGAACGTTATTCAAGACTAACTAAAAAATTGTGTCTACCTCATACATATCCAGATGTACGAACAATTCTTCGTTTCTTATAGTCTTTTGACCTTATGATTATTTACTTTGACAATTATAATAATAAATGCTATATAAGATTTTGTTAATTAACAGAAATCACTTTATTAATATGAAAAGATTGTCAAGTACAACATTACACTCTTGCTATTGAGCATAGCCCTAACAATCTCCCACTTGCGCTATAGCAAATGTGTCATATCTCTCATTCCCATGTTCTCTAGGTGCCCATCAAAATTCTTCTGTGGTAGAGCCTTTGTGAAGGGATCCGCTAGATTTTCTGCTGACGCGATTTTGGTAATCGTCACATCACCCCTATGAACAATCTCCCTAAGAAGGTGATTGATACGATCCTCGTTGATTGTAACAAGGATGATGCCTCGGATCGTTCTAACCTCTGGTTCGGATGGAAACCGCGACCCAACACCTATAGCGAGATGTGAACCTTGGTATAAGGAAGACGCCACAATCAAGGATGGAAGACTTGATTGATAAGTCAAGGAGGAACGCCACAGAGAAAATCTGATAAGTTCCAATTAGTTCTCAAGGAACAAAAGAGAAAACTCTCTCATTTTTCATTCAAATTCAAGCTCCCAAAAACATAGAGGTTGGTTCCTTTTATACTAAAACCCTAGAAGACAAGGTAGGCAACATGCCTAATTTTAAGGAAAAGACAAGGTAGGCAACATGCCTAATTTAAGGAAAAGACAAGGTAGGCAACATGCCTAATTTTAAGGAAAAGACAAGGTAGGCAACATGCCTAATTTAAGGAAAAGACAAGGTAGGCAACATGCCTAATTCAAGGAAGAAAACAAGGTAGGCAACATGCCTAATTCAAGGAAGAAAACAAGGTAGGCAACATGCCTAATTCAAGGAAGCAAACATTAAATAACATAGGTTCTAGAAGACAAGGTAGGCAACAATCTAGATGTCTAAATTCGGGCTTGTTGTGATCTGTTTCGGAGGACGAAGTCTTCATAACATCTGTAGGGCTCGTCTTGGGCTTTCCGAAAACATATTATAATAGACGATCCGATTCCATATGCCTTCTGTAGAGGTCTACAAAGTTTAGCCCGGATTTGGTCTTCATGTGGGCCGAACTTGTACTTTAGCAACTCATAATCAATTATCATTAAATGCTTCTTTGATCCTCTTGGGCCTTGCAATTGGCCTAACTGGAACATGCCATTGAGTTTTTGATGATGCTTCTTGATTCTCATCATTCCCCCTCTCTTCAAAAGGATTCGTCCTCGAATCTTTACCGTAATGTTGTTGATTGCCTGCGACACTTCATCAAAGTCCTTGTCATTAACATGGCAGCGGGTGTGAAAGATGTTATCACGTTGTACCTCATCCTCTTCCTTGGCTTGAGCACTAAGAACTCTTCTTGCCACCAAAAGCTCTCCACCCACCGGATATTCGAAGTCACTTGCATCCTCCAAAGGTGGCATAGACTCATCACCAGATTCATCCTCGGATTCGATATCACCATCATCCCTCAAAACCATTACTCTCCTGTTTGGGCATTGTGATGCAATATGACCTGCTCCCAAACACTTAAAGCATTTAATGTCACGGTTTCTAGAAGGTTGAGGATCTGATTTACCTTGATTTAATGAGCCTCCGGCCTTATGATCTTTAGGAGGTTCGGCTTTGGCCTTGAAACTAGGCTGGTCCTCTTTCTTGCTCCAATTCGGTTTCCATGATGATGAAGAACCCGAATTTTGCCCAACCTGTGTGGAACCCTTCCTCTTCAATTGTTGTTCCACTTTGATGGCCATGTGTACCATGTCAGTCAATTCAACATAGTGTTGCAACTCCACTATATTTGCAATGTCTCGGTGTAGCCCATTTAGGAACCTAGCCATTGTCGCCTCTCGGTCCTCCTCCACATCAGCTCGAATCATGGCTATCTCCATCTCCTTGTAGTAGTCTTCTACACACTTAGACCCTTGAGTAAGAGTTTGCAATTTTTGAAACAAACCCCTGTAGTAGTGACTTGGAATGAATCTCCTCCTCATAATAGTTTTCATATCCTCCCATGTCTCAATAGGTCTTTCTCCATTCCGTCTCCTACTCATAATCAATTGATCCCACCAAACAATAGCATAATCGGTGAATTCTATGGCTGCCAATTTTACTTTCTTCAATTCGGAGTAATCATGGCAATCAAACACCAACTCTATTCTTTTCTCCCACTCCAAATAAGCTTCAGGATCAGTTTTACCTTGGAAGGTTGGAATCTTCACCTTGATATTACCCAAATTATTATCAACCCTCTCTCCATACCTATCTTCTCTATTCCCATACCTATCTTCTCTATTCCCATACCTATCTCCTCTACCTCCCATTCCACGCCTAAATCTTCCCGCACCCTCATTGGACATGCGATCATCCCCCTCCATGTCGTTTTCATCCCTATAATAATCATTAACTTCTTCCCTAATCGGAACTCTCTCTCTCCTACGTGCTTGGGGAACGGGTCGTGGCTGTTCCGCACGTGCGCTTTCCACTTTATCTAAGCGCTCATGTAAGTGCACCAATTCTCCCCTCATCATCCGTCTCATATCCCCTACTAATGCCTCCAAACAATTCTTTAGATCTGCTGGAATGGAAGAATCCTCAGTAACGCCTTTATCTTTGTTGTCAGACATGTTTTCCCTGCAAGAAAAAGATTAGAAAATAAAAAGGACCTCACGGCACTCCCTCACGTGTTTCGCTCAAATAACCAATTCTCTCAACACTCGTGTGTTTCACTCAACATATTCGGCTTTTACCCTCAGTATTTTCTCACCACTCTTGCCTTTTTCCACTCACAATTTTCTCAAAAGTTCTTATCAAACTAACCAAACAATAATCAGGATTTCTTAGCTACGTTCACAAGAAACTCAGATTTGCTAGGTTCACACAAACGAATTACAATGAAAGTGAAATAATAGGGCTGTTTCTACTACCAAGAATTTTTTTTTTTTTTTTTTTTTTTTTTTTTTTAATGCTACTACTGCACGAAACCAGAAGAAGAAGGACAAAAATTGATATATATTCAACTAAAAAAAAATCGTTCAAAAGTTTTTTTTTTTTTTTTTTTTTTTTTTTTTTTACGGATCTTGATCAACAAGCAAGATCTTCTGATTTTTTTTTTTTTTTTTTTGATTACTGAACTTGAACGAACAGAATTCAAAGAAGAAGAAAAACAAAGATAGATAAAACCTGATGTTAGATGCCGAAGCTCTGATACCAACTGATACGATCCTCGTTGATTGTAACAAGGATGATGCCTCGGATCGTTCTAACCTCTGGTTCGGATGGAAACCGCGACCCAACACCTATAGCGAGATGTGAACCTTGGTATAAGGAAGACGCCACAATCAAGGATGGAAGACTTGATTGATAAGTCAAGGAGGAACGCCACAGAGAAAATCTGATAAGTTCCAATTAGTTCTCAAGGAACAAAAGAGAAAACTCTCTCATTTTTCATTCAAATTCAAGCTCCCAAAAACATAGAGGTTGGTTCCTTTTATACTAAAACCCTAGAAGACAAGGTAGGCAACATGCCTAATTCAAGGAAGCAAACATTAAATAACATAGGTTCTAGAAGACAAGGTAGGCAACAATCTAGATGTCTAAATTCGGGCTTGTTGTGATCTGTTTCGGAGGACGAAGTCTTCATAACATCTGTAGGGCTCGTCTTGGGCTTTCCGAAAACATATTATAATAGACGATCCGATTCCATATGCCTTCTGTAGAGGTCTACAAAGTTTAGCCCGGATTTGGTCTTCATGTGGGCCGAACTTGTACTTTAGCAACTCATAATCAATTATCATTAAATGCTTCTTTGATCCTCTTGGGCCTTGCAATTGGCCTAACTGGAACATGCCATTGAGTTTTTGATGATGCTTCTTGATTCTCATCAGTGATACTTCCTTTCAATGTGTTTTCCTCTCTTATTACTTCTTGGTTCTTTCGAATTAGCCACTGCTCCACTATTGTCACAGTAAATAGTGATCTGCTTATTCGCACTAGGAACCACTTCTAAGTCAATCAAGAATTGGCGGAGCCAAACAGCCTCTTTGGCAGTTTCGCATGCAGCAACATACTCAGTTTCCATGGTGGAGTCAGCAATGCATGATTGCTTGATACTCCTCCATATGACTGCTCCTCCTCCAAGAGTAAACACAGATCCTGATGTGGATTTTTTGGAGTCAGAATCCGACTGGAAATTAGAATCTGTATACCATACGGAATCAAATCCCCTCCAGAGTATACAAGCATATTGTCTCTCATTCTCCTGAGATACTTGAAACGATGCTTGACTGCCGTCCAGTGATCAGGACCAGGTTTCGATTGAAACCTACTAACTATACCAACAGCAAAACAAATATCTGGTCTAGTGCAGAGCATTGCATACATGAGACTTCCAACTGTCGAGGCATATGGAACCCTACTCATGAATTGCTCTTCATGCTCATTCTTAGGAACTTGTTGCTTAGAAAGTTTGATTCCATGCCTGAAAGGTAACATACCTTTCTTGGAATCCTGCATGGAAAATCTAAGCAAGATTTTATCTATGTATGAAGCTTGGGATAGTGCAATCGTTCTATTCTTTCTATCCCTTATTACTTGGATACCAAGAATATAACTTGCTTCTCCTAAGTCCTTCATATCAAATTGTTTTGCTAACCATTCTTTTACTAATGTCAATACACCTACATCGTTTCCGATGAGTAGTATATCATCAACATAAAGAATTAGGAAAACCAACTTGTCGCCCTTGATCCTTTTTGTATACACAAGGTTCGTCAAGGTTCTGAACAAATCCAAAACCTTTCAAAGCTTGATCGAACCTTATGTTCCAGGATCTGGATGCTTGCTTTAATCCATATATGGATTTTTGCAACTTGCATACCTTTTCCAGTTGGCCTTTTTCAATGAATCCTTCTATTTGCATCATATAGATGCTTTCGTCAAGACTTCCGTTAAGGAAAGCTGTCTTGACGTCCATTTGCCAAATCTCTAAATCTAAAGATGCAGCAATAAATAAGAGTATCCTAATGGATTTAAGCATGGCCACAGGAGAGAAGGTTTCCTCGTAATCGATACCTTCTTTCTGTGTGTAACCTTTAGCTACTAATCTAGCTTTAAAGGTTTTCACCTTTCCATCCATACCTCTTTTCCTCTTGTATACCCACCTGCACCCAATGGGTTTTATCCCTTTAGGCAAGTCTACAAGGGACCAGACTTTGTTATTGAACATGGACTCAATCTTAGATTGCATTGCCTTTTGCCAATGGCGACTATCAACATCCTCCATTGCTTCCTTATATGTGTAGGGATCATTGTCTTCCGAGAGATTCTCCACTAATTCTCCCAGACCGATGTATCTCTCGGGTTGTCTTACAACCCTCCCATTATGATGAGGAATGTTAGGTTGTTGATCTTGTGATGGTTCAGAACTTACAATTGGGCCAGGTTATGAAACCTCTTGTGGAATTGTATCTCCTGACGTCTCATTCAGGACAATTCTACATTTAGGTATAAACTCATTCATATAGTCCTTTTCTAGAAATTTAGCATTTGTCGAAACAAATACTTTAAGATCTTAAGGACTATAGAAATAATACCCTTTAGTTCCTTTTGGATACCCCACAAATATGCATGTTTCTGTATGGGACTCCATCTTTTCTGTCTTTCCTTTTAACACATGCGCAGGACAACCAAATATCCTTAAGTGTTGTAAACTAGGCTTTCGCCCAGTCCACAACTCATGCGGTGTTTGAGGAACCGACTTCGATGGTACATCGTTTAGAATGTACATTGCAGTTTGTAGAGCATATCCCCAAAAAGAAACAGGGAGTGTTGAATAACTTAACATTGACCTAACCATATTCAAAAGAGTTCTATTTCTTCTTTCTACCACCCCATTCTGTTGAGGTGTACCTAATGCAGAAAACTGAGAAATGATTTCATTATCAATAAGATATTGCTGAAACTCACCAGATAGATATTCTCCACCACGATCAGATCTAAAGATTTTTATGTGTTTCTCTAGCTGATTCTCCACTTCAGCTTTGAATGCTTTGAACATGTCAAAAGCATCCGACTTATGTCTCATGAGATACACATAACCAAATCTTGAATGATCATCTGTGAAAGTGATGAAGTACTCATATCCACCTCTAGCTTGAATGCTCATAGGACCACATACATCAGAGTGTATTAATCCTAAACATTCAGTGGCTCTTCTGTCTTTGGTCGTGAACAACCTTTTAGTCATCCTACCTTCCAAACAGGATTCACAAGTTGGTAGATCATCAACCTTTAAGACATTTAAAGGTCCATCACTAACCAATCTTTTAATCCTATTAAGGTTAATATGACCTAAGCGCAAATGCCATAGGTAGGTTTCATCTTTTGATAATTTTACTCTTTTATGATTAGGTTCCATTGTTTTTGTGTCTAACAAGTGAGAAATATTCCTATGCAAAAAGAATAGACCGTTTTCCAATGTACCTTTGCAAATAAATTTGTTATTCTTACTAATAATAAAATCTTTATTAAAAGTAACCGAATATCCAAAATTATTCAAACAAGAAACTGAAATCAAATTCCTCTTGAATTGAGGTATATAATAAACGTCTATTAAATCTAAATGCATTCTAGAATCTAAGATAACTCTAACATCTCCCACAACACTGATAGACACCAACGCTCCGTTGCCTAAACGCAAGTTGATTTCATCTTTATTCAGCCTTTTCTTTTCCTGAAATCCCTACAATGAATAACAAACATGATTAGTGGCTCCTGAGTCTATAATCCAAGAATTGGTAGAGTCTGCCAAAAAACATGTTTCAAGATAATTAATATTACCTTGTTCCTTCTTTTTCTGAGACTTTGGGCAATTACTTTTCCAATGTCCCTTTTCACCACAAAGGAAGCACTTCCCTTTGATCTTGGTTACTTTCTTGGTCTCCTTCTTGGT
The DNA here is from genome assembly GCA_954870605.1 of Acer campestre. Classification (NCBI taxonomy): domain Eukaryota; kingdom Viridiplantae; phylum Streptophyta; class Magnoliopsida; order Sapindales; family Sapindaceae; genus Acer; species Acer campestre. Next base: position 27,636,576 of record OX940800.1, on the reverse strand, counting down.
AGGCCCAAGTTGCATTTTCTTCTGTTGTTTCTTGACCTTCTGACGGGTCTTAACAGTAGCAACTTTACCAACCATATGAATCTCTTGACCTTTGCCTTTCACAAGGATCTTTTTAGCGCTTTGAACATCTTGCATCAAGCCTTGCAAGGTGTATTCCTTATTGTTCAAGGTGTAGTCCAACTTGAACTGATCAAAGGAATCTGACAGTGAGTTGACAATCATGTCAATTTTAGTCTCACCATCTATCTCAGCACCATTAAGTTATGTAATATTTAGATGTGCTATGACTTTCATCATGTGATCTTTCATAGCCTGTCCAAGTTTCATCCTAAGATTCATAAAAGCAGTCACTGCTTCTCTCTTAGTTGACCTAGATCTCATAGCAAACATCTCCTCTAGAGACATCATTATATCAGCAGCAGACTCCATTCCTTCATGCTACTGTTGCAATGCGTCGGAGATAGTGGCCATGATATAACATTTAGCCATATCATCTGAAGTCTTCCACTGCTCATACTCATCTCTTTGCAAAACACTAGATTCAATAGTAGGAGTAGGTGGTTTAGGATTTGACAGAACAAATTTATGTTTTTTAGCTTGCAGCAACAACCTAATTTTCCTTTTCCGTGTGACATAATTATCTCCAGTTGAAGTGTTATCTTTCAGGATGTTCATTAGGGATGGGGTCATGATTTCTGAATAAAACAAAAAATATATATAAGTAAATAATCATTGTTTAGCATTTTCGAATATTTATCTTGAATTAAATATATATATAATTCAATAATAAAATTCAATGTTTGATCTAAAACCCATAAATGTTATGCCTCCTTTGGGAGTTCGCACCATTTACTAGTTGGACTAGGTCCCACCTAATTGTTAACATAACAACCAACGTTTTCAATTTTAGCCTTGTGATTTTATTAACAAGAACTCTTGGGAGGATATTAATAAAAACACATTGAGTGTACTACCAAGATTTCGACCCTCAATATATTCCCTCACGAAAATCCCTCCTTGGGGGGTAGATCTCGTTTGAGTCAATTGTCTAGTCTATCCTTGTAAGGAAGTATCTTGCTATATTCCATTCATGGACGCCCCTTAGGGGGATTACCAAAAAACAATATAGCTCAACTAACCTTGTGTTAGGATTATGCTCAATAGCAAGAGTGTAATATTGTAATTAACAATCTTTTTCATATTAATAAAGTGATTTCTGGTTTAAACAAATCTTATAGCATTTATAGTTTAATATTATAATTGTCAAAGTAAATAATCATAAGGTCTAAAGACTATGAGAAAAGAAGAATTGTTCGTACATCTGGATATGTATGTGGTAGACACAATTCTTTAGTTAGTCTTGAATATTGTTCACAACTTAAGTTTAAGGTTGGGCACCTTTATCTTGTTAAAGTTGTAGAATTCTTTTGCTAGCATTTGAGTGGGATCAAATGAGATATGATGAGTCTAAAATCATCGGAGTGTCTTCGAGCAAAAGAATCTAGTGCACTGGGTGCATTGAACTGGATCACAATGAAATACTTTATCTATAACTGTCAGTAGATAAAAGTCATTTCATTATCAGGACAATCGGAGAGTCTATCTTAATCCTGAGATAAATGATGGACTTATGGTTGCAAGTGATATCATTTGAGTTATCAATGAGTACGATTATATCGCATAGTCTATCCTCGATAGTTTGGTGATATTCATTTGTTAATCGATAGAGGACTTCATTTATAGATATGGACATCGTGGCTCCATTTATCAAATGAGAGTATAATATCATCATATGGATGTTTTGAGGTAATTGGATATTAAATCTCAACGTTGAGTTTACGATAGTGTCTATTGAAAACATGGCTTCTGGACAAGTCAAAATATCCAAGTTCAAAACGTGGTCATATGAGTAAATATGGTAACTTGGAGAGTTATAGGCGGTCTATGAACTCTTGGCGATTACTGATATTAATCACGAGGATACACTCTCTCCAACATGATTGTCTAGGGTGTGAATGAGGAAACATCTTCCTTTTCTGTCTTTATTTAAGAGTTCAATTTTAGCTCTTTAGTGGAATGAGTTAAAATTAATGGATCGGACCTATGTGAATCATTTGTTGATTGTGATTAGGTTATGTCTATTGAAGCTTAAATTTAGATAGCCCGCCAAGATCCCCAATCCACACGAACTTGCATGGATCACTTGATAAATTCTACCGGACCAATTTAGGGTCCATCTAGAATTGCATTTAATATATTAAGAATATAATTTGCACATTATTTATGTAATGGGCTGCTCAATTATATTTATATATTAATGAATGACATGTGGGCTTGTTTCTTTTAGTAAGAATGGGTCTAGTTCACATGTGGGCTTTTTATTTAAAGTCCTATGGATTAAATGAAATAAGAAAATAATATATGGCCCAATATGTTTATATGGGGCGGCAAGGTGAATTAATTAACCTTATTATTTTGTTTCATTGTTTAATTAAATAAGAATTAATTAATTTATTAATTAATTGTTTAATTAAGAAACAAATCTTTTCTGATTAGGAAATATGATTCCTAAAGGTATACTATTGGTAGTAGTATACTTAAATTAAAAGACTTGTTTGACAAGGAAACAAATAATTAATTTTATTTATTTAATCAAATAAGAAGTCTTTTTATTTAGTCAAATAAAAGAATAAAAGATTTATGAGTTTGATTAGGGTTTCGAAGTCTTAAACTAAATAGGAATTAGGGTGCAATACAAACTCCTTTTGGCTTGAGTATTGCGGCAACCCTAGTCCCTTTTAGGTTAGAGAATTCGGCCACCCTAGTAAAAAGGAAGAAAGAAAATTTTGCCACATATATAAGTGGACTTATAATTTTCGGCCACTTAGGGTTTTGGTGTGCTTAATTCTATGTTCTTCTTCTTCTCAATTCATAAAAAGATAACTTTTATTCTACTAAAACAAAAAGAGACATAGATTATTCTTTGATGGTATACTATTTGCTTATTCATCAATAAGCTTGTGTATACAACATCGATCGAGGTTCACGCGAGTTTCGATCATAAGATTGAGAACTCAAAAGTGACCGGAATAATCTTAGTGTTTTTTTTTTATTGTTTTTGTGACTAACAAAGAAGAGAAAAGTTTTGTTTTATCCAATCACAGGCTTGCAATTCAAAGAAAAGGGAGACCACGCTCCTAGGTGATCCACGTTCGTGCTAGGATTGAAGATCTTGTAGATTACCATCGACGTAAGTCAATCGGATCACGCGACAAAAGGTATTCTTCTTTTGTTAGATAAAATATATCTTTAATTGATTAAAAGGGTTTAAGGTTCATAAAAGGAAAATTTTTTAAAAGCTACTAAACCTATTTTTTTTTAGTCTCGCTTCCGCTGCGTGTACTTTACGGTATATTTTTCCCTACACCTTGGAGGCCATAGGTGTTTGCAATACGCCTTCTCCCACTCAATTATTTAAGGCATGTGATTAAATCCCATAGAATGATTTACCAAATTATCTAGATGCCAATTAGATACCTAAATCATTCAATGCATGTTAATACCAAAAGAGATATATGAGTAGCACTCCTATTCTACATGACATGTTATCAAACAATAACAAATATTGTAATATTTACACAAAATAAATAGCCACGATTTTGATCCATCCTAGAAAAGCAAGTAAATTACAATTGTTTGGAATACAAAAAATCTCCTTTCTTGGCGAACAAATCTTCAAGCGGCCCATGGATCACGTGAGCACCCACGGCTGCCCAATTGGCGTGCACACTCCACAACCCTAACAAGGGCTGCCATGTGCAGCCCATGGACTCCATGGGGCTGCCATGCGCAGCCCACAGTCCAACATGCACAGCTGCGTGCAATTTTGCGCGCGTGCACGTTGCTATAGTGCGCACGGTCCCAAACTCGTTCCGGTTGCTACTAATTCTTCAAGTCTTCGAATCTTCGATGCTTGAACATATTACAAACATATTTATACAATAAAAATACTGCAGTTTTTTTTTTTAATCACAGCAGTATTTAATACAAAAAAAATACTGCACTATATTTTAATACATTAAAATAAAATACAGCAGTTTAATATAATACATAAAAAAAATATTAGCAACTACCAAGAAGGAAATTATGAAGATAATAGGCCACCCTTCTTGTTACAATTCCGAAACAAAAAATACATTGAAATTCTAGGATCAAAATCGAGCAATAACAATTCACTTTATATCAAAATATAACATATATAAATCCATACATTCCAATGTAATTATATATGAGAATACCTAGAGTGCCATCTCTTTCTAAACATGCATAATCACAATAAAAAGAAAAAGATTCACGTATATATACGTTAATTAATTAAATGGTACAACCAGGCTCTGATACCAATTGAATGGAAAAAATACGTGATGAGCATCGTTTGTGTTACTCAACAAAATGATGTTTTAAAATGTGATCGTTTTGAAAACCGATTTTTCACCACTTGGATAGAAAATTAGTAAAGTGGCAAGTAGGATTCGTTCCACAAGGAATTAGAGTGATTAGTTGAATTAATTAGCTAATCTAAATGCAATAACATAAATCATAGATAAATGAATGAGTGAATGGGTTGTCAAGCCATCAAACATACATGTAAAATAAACCTAATAAAACTAATGAAATGGAATGCTCAACAAATCTAGATAAGAAATATGGAATAAACAATTAATAGGAATTCTAGGGAAATGATAGAGTAGCTAATGGACAATGAGCAATTCATACATGGCTTCTTTAATGCACAATCTACACAATCTAGGACCGATCTCATTCGAATGTGTTGTTTAGACCGTCACTGCGAACCCTAAACAACTTCCCACCGCAATGCCTAACGGATTAAGGAAAGGGGGTCACGACGGGATCGGTTAGTGACGATCAAATGGTCTAGGCAATCGAGGTTGATCACCCCTCCAAAAGCCTATCCTATTCACTATGTGCTCTAATTGATTAAGTGTGTCAATAACTCAACCAATTTTATCACAAATAAATCTTACAACATATTGTAATCAACAAGTGTGTCAATACTCATTTAATCACATAAGTGCAAGATCTAATTAAAAAGTAAATAAAACTTAAATCATGCAAACATAATATTCAAAGCTTTAATAAATACTCATGTCCAAAAAGTCTCTCAAATCATCCCCTAAAATGGGGGTTTTAATTACACATAATTACAAACAAGAAAAGGAAGTAAAATGGAGAGAAATCACCCTTGGGTCTCTCTTGTAAGCTTGATCCTTCCTTGATGCTTCCTTGCTTGAATCTTGTGCAAAGAGTGGGTGTTGAGGATATGTCTAGATAGGTGGAGTCATATGGAAAGTGACAAAGGAAAGGGGTGGAGAAAATGGAAGGAGAGGAATGATTTAGGTGAAGTAATCTAGATGTTTTTTAGCTTAGGTAGAAGAGAAATGGAGAGATTAGGAATGGTAGAAAGGAGGTTTCTTGGCGGTCAAGAGATTTTCAAAAGAGGAAAAATGTGATGAATTTATAAGATTTTCAAAATAGGTCACGGGTGGTAAATTACCAAAACACCCTGACCATGGCAAATTACCATTTAGTCCAGCAGAGGGGATCATTGTGTAATTTTCCAGCCAAAATTGGCCAACCAGAAATGAACAACGTGAAGCTCGCGGTTTGCATAAACGGCGACCTCTAGGGCGACCAAATGGCGACCTCATCAGGTGTGGAAATCACTTCCTGTCGCCATGGCGACCTCGAAATGCCAAATGGTGACCTAGGGTGACGTGGACATGACACAAGGGGCAAAATGGGAATAATTTGGTGAGAGATGGATGGCCGGATTCCGGCCAATTGACGGCCCGAAAGTCATGCGACTGGTTTGAGCCGAAAACCTGCCGGAGTTAGGTCGGTTTCCGACGATTTTGAGGTGGCGGTGCTATAGGGTTTGTGGTACCATGGCTGACCACGCGTGAAGAAGATGATGAATAGGAGTTTTGGGGTGTGTTCAGCAGGCGTGTGGGGTGTGCAAAGGCTGTTGTCATTAGGCCTAAAAGGGGTGCAATCAGAGGTGAGTTGGGGTGCTTTAAAGGGCTGATAGGTGTCAGGTTTGGGCCACGAGTTGGGCCTTTTCCACTTTAGTGAAACGGTGCGTTTCACTTAAAGGAATTGGGCTGCTGGGTGCATTTAGGCGCTGATTGGGGTGTGCACAGCTGATTGGAGAGTCATGGGCTGCAGCGTTTGGGCTTGTCATTGGGCCGCGCATGTTGGGCTGCCCTTCTTTAATGAAACGGCAGCGTTTTGGCTGCACCTGATCCCCTCTTCACTAAACGCTGCCGTTTCACCCGCTGACATGGTGTACTGACAGGCTTGCACGAAAAATTGCAATTCAGCCCCTGCACTCTTCAGAATTCTCAATAACTTCAATTATTCCTCCAATAATTACACTTTTGCCCCTTTTTCACCAAAATTACTCCAATGCCCCTGAACTATATAAATTCCTGAAAACACTTAATTTACACCATTAAATCACAGGATAATGCCCGAGAATCAAACAAAAGGGAAAGGAAATAGGGGCCAAAATCATACCAATTTTGGTTCGATCAATACGTGCACGTAGCGGAAGCGAGACTAAAAAAGAGTTTAGCAGATTTTAAATTTTTTTCCATATTGAACCTTAACCCTTTAATTAATTAATCATACATACGAAAAGATGAAATACCTTTGTCGCGTGATCCGATTGACTAACGTCGATGGTAATCCGCTAGATCTTCCAAAGCCGATCACGAACATGAATCACCTAGGAGCGTGATCTCCCTTCTTTGAATTGTGAACCTGAGAATGGACAAACAAACACTTTTTCTGATTTTGTTAGTCACTATAATCTCCAAAAGGTTGCTAAGAATGTTCCGGTCACTTTTGAATTCACAATCATAAGATTGAAATTCGCGTGAACCTAATTCGAAAGTGTGTACAAGATCTCTTGATGTTAAGATCACTAGTACACTATCGAAGCTAGAACAATTCTTCTCTCACAAACCACCTTGGCCAAATTCTCACTAGTAATAGAGTAGGATTTTTATTTTTTCTCTTTTGCCAAAGAAAATAAATTCTTCAAAAAAAAAATCTAGGGTTGGCCGAAAATTCTCACTATATATTTATAGTGACCGAATTTTCTGCCTTAGATGTTTTAGGGTGGCCAAAATACTACCCTAGTTTATTTAGGGTTTCCGAATTCTTACCTTGTCCAACAAGGTGATCACCAAAGTCCTGTTCCAAATAGGATACAAAGACTTCTTTAGAATTCAAACCCTAATCCAACTCTTTTGTGTATATGTGACTAAATAAAAGACTTCATAATTTGACCAAACAAATAAAGTCTTTTACTTTTAATATACTACTAATAGTAGTGTACAACTAGGAAACATATTTCATAATCAGAAAAAGATTTGATTCTTAATTAAATAATTAATTAACATATTAATTCATTTCCATTTAATTAAATAATAATAAAAAAAACAATATAATGGGCTAAAAAATTAGTCATTGCCGCCCATGACAAGAACTTGGGCCTACATATTGTTTTCTTATTTTATTTAATCCATTTGGACTTTAATAAAAAGCCCACATGTGAACTAGACCCATTCTTACTCAAAGAAACAAGCCCACATGCCTTTCATTAATATATTAATATAATTAAACGGCCCATTAATTAAATAATGTGCAAATTATATTCTTAATATATTAAATACAATTCTAAATGGACCCACAAATAGTCCGGTAGAATATATCAAGTGATTCATGCAAGTCCGTGCGGATTGGGGATCTTGGCGGGCCTATCTAAATTTAAGCTCAAATAGACATAACCCAATCACAATCAACAAATGATTCACTTAGGTTCAATCTATTAATTTTAGTTCATTCCACTAAAGAACTAAAATTGCACTTTTAAATAAAGATGGAATAAGTTAACGATACTCATTCATACCCTAGACAATCATATGGGAGATAGTGAATCCTCGTGAAGAATATCAGTAATCGCCAAAAGCTCATGCCTATAGCTCTCCAAGTTACCATAGTTACTCATATGACCACACTTTGAACTTGGATATATATTATGACTTGTCCAGAAGTCATCTTTCAATAGACACTATTGAAAACTCAACGTTAAGATTTCATATCCAAAACCACAAAGCATCCATATGATGATATTCTACTCACATTTAATAAATGGAGCAACGATGTCCATATCTATATATGAAGTCCTCTATCGATTAACAAATGAATACCACCAAACTATCGAGGATAGACTATGCTATATAATCGTACTCATTAATAGCTCAAATGATAACACTTGCAACCATAAGTCCATCATTTATCTCGGGATTAAGATAGACTCTCCGATTGTCCTGATAATGAAAAGACTTTTATCTATTGACGGTTCTAGAAAAAGTATTTCATTGTGATCCAGTTCAATGCGCCCAGTGCACTAGATTCTTTTTCTCGAAGACCCTTCGATGATTTTAGACTCATCACAACACATTTGATCCCACTCAAATGCTAGTAAAAGAATTCTACAACTTTAACAAGATAAAGGTGCCCAACCTTTAACTTAAGTTGTGAACGTTAATCAAGACTAACTAAAGAATTGTATCTACCTCATACATATCCAGATGTACGAACAATTCTTCTTTTCTTATAGTCTTTTGACCTTATGATTATTTACTTTGACAATTATAATAATAAATGCTATATAAGATTTTATTAACTAACAGAAATCACTTTATTAATATGAAAAGATTGTCAAGTACAACATTACACTCTTGCTATATAGCATAATCCTAACAAATACAACATGTATTGCATGCAAAGCATCTTTATCACACATTTTCTTAAAATAAATCTCCTTACTTCTCTCCCAATTAATTGAATTGCATAATGTTCTTGTATATGACTAGGCAAATGTCTTGTATGCCACTATCTCTCTTTGCTAAAGTGACCTGATTGAAGGGGGACTAGTATGTGTTAAGAGAGTTGTAGTGTTTGATTGGCGTGCTAGAGAGATTGCTAATTGAGGGGGAGTAACCTTTTAGAGGGAGCATTGCATTGCACTTCATAGCATGTTGTTGCTTATTTTATTTAATGCCAATGCTTGTTTTTATTCCTCACTTGATCACTGATCAGTCATTTATTGTATATATTTTTAATCCTCATTCCTCCAATCAATTGCTTGTTGCTTGAGTCTTTTAGGGTTTTAATTTGTGTGTTTGAGCATTTTCAAGTTGTTGGATCCAAATGACATGTTTTAAGTATTTCATAGGAAAAAGGTAATTTTGGAAGATTCAAGGGACTTTTATGCAATTTTCCATTAGCTGCCATACAAACTACTGTAGGTTTCCATAGCAGCACCTAAAGCACTCTCAAGAATAGTGAAGACCGCTCTAATGACCTGTTTGGTATTTCGTTTGTCTTGGCATATATTCCATATCAAAACAATGTTTTTCTTGTATTTGATTAGTGGTCTTAGGTTGATGATTCAAAGCTTCAAACAAAGACGTGGCCATAAGATTATACAAGAAGGTGTCTTCAAAGAGGAATGGATTACATTCCACAACTAAGGTAATATAGACCGCATTCTTCTTCAAGGCATAGGCACACACACACACAAATCATTCATATGTGGACCTGCATCATTATGAAACACTTATATAGCATATTCACGTGTTTTTATATGCTTTTGCATTGAACTCAAATTCTCATACATCGTAGAATTGCATGTTATAAGACTATGTCTAGGAAACGGCATACATGTGTGATGTTGTGCTTATTTGTTTAAGTTTTATTGTTTTTGGACTTGAACATGATCTCTTATGATTTCTTATTAAGTCCCGGTCATTTCGGTTACTCATTCATTTGATTTCGAGTCCAAACGATGTAGCTATGCAACTTTTCGATCTCATTTATTGAGTTGTGTTCGTTGTCATTTTCTGAGATGAATTCTCAACCTTTTGTCCAAGTTTCATAGTCTTCATTGTGCGTGAGGGAGTCATGATTCATAATCCGAAGATGGATTCAAAATCGGAGTTCGAAGGCCCGGATACGGCCAAAGAACGCGAGCAGAGCACGGGAGAAGCAAGTGAGGCCAAAAGCCAAGCTTGGAGGGCCACGTGTGCCACACGGCCAGAGCACCTTTCTGCCAACTTGTGCACACACGCCTCACACGTGGAGGTGACGTGGCTTCCTTCAATTGGTCCTCTTCTTCCCTCTCTTTTATCTCTTTTAAATTGTCTAATTCCCTCTCATTCATTCTAAGAAGAAAAATTAGAAATCCTTAGACCAGAATTTTTCTCTCAACTTTTCTCACCTTCCAAACACCATAACTTTCTCATATAAAGTCGGATTTGGTTGATTCAAGTTGTAGATTGTTCGTATTTGAGTTCTCTACCTTTTTCAAGTGGTCTTGCAGCTGTTTGATCAATTTTTATAGTGGTTCTACACAGAATACCGAACCAGCTCGTGATTGCAAGGTAGTGTTCATATCTTTGTGAATTCTTCTTTTATAACCTTCAATTTGCTTGGGGTTTCTTCTTTTATATGTATGTATATGTATGGTGAATGCCATTGAGAAAGATAGCTTCATAATCAATCCTAATCAAAAGTCTAATTAGAGACATATGTGAACTAGATTCTTGGATTCTATGATTTTCACATGATTGAGAATTGTATTGTGATTAGATTGATATCTATGACTATTTGAGACTTGATTGAATCATTTTATGATTAATAATCCTTGAAATGTTCTTTGATCCTTGGATTGATGAAATCTAGGATTAATACTCTTGTATGTGTTTTTAGAGACATCTAGGATTTAATTGATTTATCATTATATTCATGCTCTAAATCTTTGGCTAGAATATAAATTGAATACATTCTATGTTTCTAGCATTTATATGTATGTTTATAGCATCTTGAATATGTGCTTCATGATTATGATCTATTCAAGTGTTATTTGTGTGAATGGAACTATGAGAGCTTTTGTGTTAGGTGTTTTCACATGCTCTAGGTTTAATTCATGTTTTCGCATCTAGACTTTTATTACTTGTGTTCTCACATGTTTAGGTCTAGTTGTTCCATAGAATGTCCTGATCACATGTTCTATGTTGTGTTGTTTGTGATTCGCATCATTTGCATCACCTAGATCATTTGCCTTGAGAAAAGGTTGAAGTCTTTTGTTAAAGTGAGTGAAGCTTTAACTTGAGCAAGAAGATTTGGCTAGGAATGAGTTTTGGATAGCCAAGCGAAAGTCTTATCAAGGAGTTTGGTACTCCGGATAGTTGAGCTAGGGGAGCTTCACTAGGATCCTTATGATCTAAATTGAGAAGTAAGGGAATCTTCCTAGAGACTTGAGAGCCTTAGATAGAAATTTGCTTCCTAGAGGTGTAGGACACACCTTTGATAGGGAAGGCTTAGTGGTTCACTAGCCCGAGGGTAGATTAGGATGTGATAGCTTGAGGTGGATATCATCGTGTTGATAGCCTTGAGTGTGTAAGTCTTTTTTCATATAGTGGATTACTTTGCTGGTGGTTGTGGATTCAAATGTGGATGTTTCCTCTTCGGAGGTTTACCACGTAAAAAATCTTTGTGTCCATTGTCTCTTTCTCTATCTCTTTTATTTTGTATATGTTTATGTTTTATTTTGTTGGATATCATTCACTTGTGTTGTATATTTGAACAAGTATTTGTAAAGTATGATTTGTAGAACAATCCACTTTAAATCATTTTTGTATTTGTAATTCTTCATATATTGTTAATCTTTGTGTAAACTTTATTTGTTCACTCTTGTAATACATTGAACAATATTCATATACAAAGTATTCTTTAATATTGTGTTTTAGTGCTATTATACCTCATACAACAATTTGATATATGTAGACAATGCCTAAATAATAAAATGATTATCTTGTCTATGTATGAATGTTTCGTTTATATGTTGTATGTAAAGCTACCTTGAAGGACAAACGTAAGTTTGTTCAAGGGATTGAAAATAGGTGAAAAATCTATTCACCCCCCCCCCCCTCTAGGTACGCTTTAAGCAATTTAACCTTATTTGTATACTTTCAATTGGTATTAGAGCGGGTCGTCGGACGACACTCGACGAGATCCGGGTTATACTTACTAGTGAATTGCTTAGGTTTTTGAAGTATGGTTTTCCAAGATGATGTGATGACCGAAGGGGCTTCGAATTCTAAGCCTCATTTTCTCAAGGGCCCGGTGAATGGCAGCCGTAACTATAACGGTCTCTTCGACACCTATGAATGGTACCTAGCTATACATCGACCGGCAACTATGGGTTTTGGAAATTGAGGATCAAGGCTTATATTTGTTCTATTGATGAGAGTGCTTAGATGATCGTGGAAGAATGTTATCTTGCTCCCAATAAGATTGAGAATGGAGTGACCGTTTCCAAGCCTAGGGGTGAGTGGACTACCAATGAGTTTGAGTGAGCAAAATGGCATCATCAGGCGGTGAATGCTATTTTCAGAGGTGTGGATAGTAGTCAATTTAGCTACATCCAAAACCTAGAAATCGTAAAGGAGGCATGGGATGCTCTCCGGATCACCAATGAGGGGACTAAAGTGGTGAAGAAGTCTCGTCTTCAATTGCTCACTTCCCAATTTGAGGTTTTGAAAATGGGTGAGGAAGACAAGTTTGTTGACTTCCAAGATAAGCTACTAGACATCGCCAACAAGTGCCAAGCTCTTGGTACTCCTATCTCTAGTGAGAGGTTAAATTGGAAGATCCTAAGATATCTACCTAAGAGGTTCAAAGTCAAGGTTACCGCCATTGAAAAGAGTAAAGACGTTGACGTCATGAGTTTAGATGAACTATTAGGATCTCTTCAAACCTTTGAGGCGTGCATGAAACAGAAGGCTAAGAACAAGGGTTTAGCTCTTTAGGTGGTCAAAGAAGCTAGTAGTATTGAAGATGACGAGGAGATGACATTATTGGTTAGAAAGTTTAGGAAGTTTTTAAGGAAATGAGCCAAGCTAAGTGGCAAGTGCTCAAGAGACAAGGAATTCAAGAAATCCATTACTCCACCTCATGAGAGAAGTGGTCAAGTTAAGAGTAATAGAAAGGTCCAATGGTTCAAGTGCAAGAAGTTAGGACATTATGCTTCGAATTGTCCAAATGGTGATTATAAGAAGAATAAGAAGGGAAAAGCTATGGTGGCCACATGGAGTGAAGATGATGACTCTAGTGATGAGGAGAGCTCAAGTGATAAGTCTTCTAGTGAAGAAGAGCTAGTGAGCAATTTTGTTGGCTTCATGGCCTCTTACTCTACTCTAGATGATGTAAGTCAAGATTCATTGGACAAGGAGGTTGATACAAATCATCCAGTGTGCTTAAGTGAGAATCATACCAATGATGAACTTTTGGCTAAGGTGAAGTGTCTTGAAGATAGTTTGAAGATAGCCTTAAGTGAGGTAAATGAGAAGAATGATTTGATCAAGATACAAGTGGATGAGTTTGTTTCAACAACTCGGAGGCTCTTGGATGAAAAGAATGCTATTGCCAAGAAGCTTAGAGAAGTTGAAGGGTTTGTTCTTGAAAGGGATAGGATCATCTCTAGTTTGACTCTAGGAGGCTCAAGTGACGCAGTAGTTGAGGAGAAGCTCATAGAAGCATCACTTTCTACAAGCGAGGTCATAAATTGACAAGAAAGCTCCTAAGAAGAGACATTCCAAGACTAAAAACAAAATGAAGAACAAGGTACCCCTTAAAACTCCCATTTGTGCTTTTCCCATCCCGAAAGGTAAAATCTCTTCTTTTGTTCCCGTATGTCATTTTTCCAATACCGTAGGCCATATTAAGTCCAAGTGCTATAAATTCATTGAATATTGCAACATGGAAAATGCATCTAGGGATAGAGAGATTGAACTTCATTTTAAGCATGCTAAAGCTTTTAAATATGGAAAGCATGTTAATGTCACAAAGCATGTTAAGAATGTCCGAAATATGAAGAATAGAAACCTTACTAAAATTGACGAAGCATATGTTGCTAGCAATGTTGAAAAGAAGAGTATCAATGATATTCTTGTGAATTAAGTTGTGGAAGAACTTTACTCTAGATTCAATATTGTTGTCAATAAGGATCTTGATGATGTTTGTATAAGTTCACCCAAGACAAAGTTTGTCAGGGGTGAGTGCTCTTAACAATAGTGTAAGTTGCACATGTGAGTTAGCTTTACGATTAGTGTTGTGTTATTAAGAAACTTAGCTTGTTTGCTTTGTATCTCTATGACTTAACATGAACTTAGCTATCTCACATTCTTTGTTATGATAGTCGAAACCTATTTTAACTTTTTGAGAAGTTGTTTTTATGATACCTATATGGTGACAATTTTGTTAAGACTTTTAGAGAAAGTAATTTTTGTTTGTTTGAGTTGAAATGCTTAGCCTTTAGTCTCTTGGGATCGACACACCTATAACTTGTAGTCATGAGGACATGCAAGCCAAGAGGACTCATAAAAAGGGTGAAGGCCTTGCATTTGATGAAAATAGCTTGCTAAGGTATCTCTAATATCACATTGCTTACTTATCTATATTTCATCTCTCAACTCATTGTTTTTATCATTTCTTGAAGCATGTCATACTTAAGAACTAATATAGTGTTTATATGGTCCTCGTTGACATTTGCTAGTCTAAGATCTTTTGGTGATAATTGTTCACATTGATCTTAATCATGATGTGTGTTATTGTTTGTATGATTGTTAAGTGGCAAGTTTTGAAAAATATGCTTCATATTCTTTGAAAGCAACTCTCTTGAGAAGTAGAGATTTTAAGTAAGTCTCTTTACTTGCTTTTTGATCATGTGCTTTAAAGCCTTATAAATTTTGTTTCAAAAATGCATTTTGCTTCTCTTATATGTTTTGTTATGTCATTGAGTTTGATATATGTGAGTTTTGGATATTCTTGATGTTCTAAAATTAGTACATTTAAAAATTACCTTTGGTTTGTATCCATTTGCTTCGGCAATATAGTACTCAACAAGCACCCTCTTGGAAAGGGCTACACACATTGGTGGTGAAGCCGCCCAATGTTGGAAATGGCTACGCCTTTATGATGAGTGAAAGCCACCAAGAGGTGTATAAGTTTTGGTTAGAAAAAATCAAAGTAGTGTTGTAAAGAATCAATAAAAAAATACTTTGATTCAAGCTTAAAACAAAACAAAAAGGCTATATGGAATATAGTTGAATAATCAAATGAGCTCGGGTTGACAAATAGAAATGGGAAAACGAGCCACATGCACACACAACGCTCACATGTTGAAAGCTATTCTCTTTAAAAGCAAAACATAGATGAAAACTAGTTTGACCTTTTTATGGAAAGTTTAAGGATGGATAGTTATTGAAAATGTTTGCATGTTTGATTACTAAACTATTTCATTTCATATTCTTGAAGCAAAATCTTCACACACTCACATTTGCTTATTTGGTATTTTGATACTCTAGCAATTTTTTAAGATATATGAGAGTGATTAAAAATCTAGGTGTAACTCTCTTTTCTATATAGAGCTTATTTGAAAAACTATGAAAATTTCTTGAGATATGAATGTGAGGTGATTCTTGTGAACAATTGTCTATCTAGATTTTAGCTAAGGCATTTATCAAGGGGGAGCATAATATGCTATGTTTAGGTTCTCTTTTGAGATTTGTTCACATGATTCTTCAAGATTGTTGTTTGTTGGCATTATTCTTGTTTTTGATAAATCTTAAGATGATATGCTTATTCTTGATGTGCATATTGATTTGTTCAAAAATAATGTTTTTGCATTTGTATATGTTTACTGGTCACTAACTTGTTTTGATGTTTCCACTCATATTTGTTTTTAGTGTTTGTGTGATACAAGGTCATGGGAAAAGCTAAGAAAGTTGTTGGTAGCAATTCTTCTAATCCTGTTGACAAGTCTAAGCCTACATCTTCTTCCAAAGTTACCAAAGCTAACAAGTTGAAGAGTTTGGGAATCTTTGGGTGCAAAAAGATTATTCAAGAGAAAGGTATAAATTTGGATTCTTGTGTTGATTCTTATGTTCATAAAGCCATTTGTGAAAGAAAGTGGAATTCTTCGATTGACTCAATAGGAATTGTGAATGAGACAATGGTTAGGGAATTCTATTATGAGTACAAGGAGAGTACCACTATTGAAGATTCCATTATGAATATGAGAGGAGTTGTCTTTAGAGTTAATTCTTGGAAATTGAATGAGTTTCTAAAATTGCCCGATGAGATTGAGTCGGATTTCCTAGATGTTGATGTCGTGGAAAACCTGGATTTGATGGGTAAAACTCTTTGTGATGATGTTAACTTTGTGTGGGGTAAATGTGCTTTTATTAGGCAAAATGAGTTGACCAAGATTAGTGCTTTTTGGCACTTGTTTGTTTGTGCAAATATTGTTGTCTCTACTAATGCTACCGAACTTAATAGAGAAAATATCAAGATCGTGTATGCTTTAGTGACTCACAAACCCATTAACCTTGGAAAAGTGCTTATTGAACATATAGAGATTGCGGCTTGTTCAACTCGGTTGGATAAGAAATTGGCATTTCCGGGTTTCATTTCTCATTATTGTTTAGCCATAGGGTTAAAGAATCAAGACAATGATGTGCTTTTACCTCCCTTGGACAAGTTAAGTGATAAACGTGTGGCAAGCATGTCATACAAGGGAAAGGGAGAGTCTAATGATACATTTAGGCTTTTTGATGAATCATATTGATGAGAATCAAGAAGCATCATCAAAAGCTCAATGGCATGTTCCAGTTAGGCCAATTGCAAGGGCCAAGAGGATCAAAGAAGCATTTAATGATAATTGATTATGAGTTGCTAAAGTACAAGTTCGGCCCACATGAAGACCAAATCCGGGCTAAACTTTGTAGACCTCTACAGAAGGCATATGGAATCGGATCGTCTATTATAATATGTTTTCGGAAAGCCCAAGACGAGCCCTACAGATGTTATGAAGACTTCGTCCTCCGAAACAGATCACAACAAGCCCGAATTTAGACATCTAGATTGTTGCCTACCTTGTCTTCTAGAACCTATGTTATTTAATGTTTGCTTCCTTGAATTAGGCATGTTGCCTACCTTGTTTTCTTCCTTGAATTAGGCATGTTGCCTACCTTGTTTTCTTCCTTGAATTAGGCATGTTGCCTACCTTGTCTTTTCCTTAAATTAGGCATGTTGCCTACCTTGTCTTTTCCTTAAATTAGGCATGTTGCCTACCTTGTCTTTTCCTTAAAATTAGGCATGTTGCCTACCTTGTCTTCTAGGGTTTTAGTATAAAAGGAACCAACCTCTATGTTTTTGGGGAAGCTTTGAATTTGAATGAAAAATGAGAGAGTTTTCTCTTTTGTTCCTTGAGAACTAATTGGAACTTATCAGATTTTCTCTGTGGCGTTCCTCCCTGACTTATCAATCAAGTATTTCATCCTTGATTGTGGCGTCTTCCTTATACCAAGGTTCACATCTCGCTATAGGTGTTGGGTCGCGGTCTCCATCCGAACCAGAGGTTAGAACGATCCGAGGCATCATCCTTGTTACAATCAACGAGGATCGTATCAGTTGGTATCAATTGGAACCAGAGGATGATGCCTCGGATCGTTCTAACCTCTGGTTCGGATGGAAACCGCGACCCAACACCTATAGCGAGATGTGAACCTTGGTATAAGGAAGACGCCACAATCAAGGATGGAAGACTTGATTGATAAGTCAAGGAGGAACGCCACAGAGAAAATCTGATAAGTTCCAATTAGTTCTCAAGGAACAAAAGAGAAAACTCTCTCATTTTTCATTCAAATTCAAGCTCCCCAAAATCATAGAGGTTGGTTCCTTTTATACTAAAACCCTAGAAGACAAGGTTAGGCAACATGCCTAATTCAAGGAAAAGAAAAGGTAGGCAACATGCCTAATTCAAGGAAAAGAAAAGGTAGGCAACATGCCTAATTTAAGGAAAAGACAAGGTAGGCAACATGCCTAATTCAAGGAAAAGAAAAGGTAGGCAACATGCCTAATTTAAGGAAAAGACAAGGTAGGCAACATGCCTAATTTAAGGAAAACAAAAAATTAAAATTGAAATTCCTCCAAATGAAATTCCTCCAAAAGCCCAAGTCTTCTCTTATTTGGCCCAATCCATTGCCTTGATGACATTAATTAAGCCTTGGTCTTCATGTGGGCTTATCTTGGGCTCCAACAATTTAGAATCAGCCCAAGTGTCTTGGATCAGGCCATTGAGTGCCTCTTTGAATCTCCTAACCCTAGCCCTTGTTATTGGCCCAACCGGAACATGCAATGGGTCCCTTGGTGCAGCTCCCTTATTCTCATCATTCCCTCCCTCTTGAAAAGGATTTGTCCT
Source organism: Acer campestre (assembly GCA_954870605.1). Lineage (NCBI taxonomy): Eukaryota > Viridiplantae > Streptophyta > Magnoliopsida > Sapindales > Sapindaceae > Acer > Acer campestre. Next base: position 27,618,158 of record OX940800.1, on the reverse strand, counting down.
CAAATCGTCACCTACATCAAAAGGAGACAAATCAGAAACATTGAAGCTTGCACTAACATTATACTCACCTGGAAGATCTAACTTGTAGGCATTGTCATTGATCCTTTCAAGCACTTGAAATGGGCCATCTCCCCTAGGAAGTAATTTAGAACGCCTTTGGACTGGGAACCGTTCCTTCCTCATATGCAACCACACCCAATCACCTGGCTCAAACACAACTTTCTTGCGCCCTTTATTAGCTTGGTTGGCATATTGTTCAGTTCTCCTCTCAATATTTTGCCGAGTCTTTTCATGGATTTGCTTAACAAAATCTGCCTTTTTCTTACCATCCAAGTTAACATGCTCATTCACAGGTAAAGGAATTAAATCCAAAGGAGTTAACGGATTAAAACCATACACAATTTCAAAAGGCGAAAAATGAGTTGCAGAATGCACACTCCTATTATAAGCAAACTCTACATGCGGCAAACAATCCTCCCATGTTTTCAAGTTCTTTTGTATTATAGCACGCAACAAGGCAGATAAAGTTCTATTAACTACTTCAGTTTGACCATCAGTTTGTGGATGACAAGTAGTAGAAAATAAAAGTTTAGTTCCTAACTTGCCCCACAGAGTTTTCCAAAAGTAGCTTAAGAACTTAGCATCTCTATCCGAAACAATGGTTTTAGGCATGCCATGCAATCTAACAATTTCTTTGAAAAACAAATCAGCAATATGTGATGCATCATCAGTTTTATGACAAGGAATGAAATGTGCCATTTTAGAAAACCTATCAACAACCACATATATAGAATCTCTACCCCTCTTTGACCTAGGCAAACCCAGCACAAAATCCATAGAAATATCAATCCAAGGTCCACTAGGTATAGGCAAAGGAGTATACAAACCATGAGGCTGAACCCTAGACTTAGCTTGTCTACATGTAATGCATTTCTCACAAATTCTCTCTACATCACGTTTCATATGAGGCCAAAAGAAGTGTTCATGCAAAACATCTAGTGTCTTGGCTATACCAAAGTGCCCCATCAAACCTCCCCCATGTGCTTCTCTAACAAGCAATTCACGCAAAGAACTCTTAGGCACGCATAATTTAGTTTCTCTAAACAAAAATCCATCATGCCTATAAAACTTGCCAAATGCAACATTTTCACATGCATTGAATACATTGCCAAAATCAGCATCTTCCACATACAATTCTTTAATGTAGTTAAAACCAAACAATCTAGCATCCAAAGTGGAAAGTAAAACGTACCTTCTAGACAAAGCATCAGCGACGACGTTTTCCTTACCTTTCTTGTACTTGATCACATATGGAAATGTTTCTATGAACTCCACCCACTTGGCATGCCGCTTATTTAGCTTATGTTGCCCCTTTAAATGCTTTAGGGACTCATGATCCGTGTGGATCACAAATTCCTTTGGCCAAAGGTAGTGTTGCCAAGTCTCCAATGCCCTAACCAACGCATACATCTCCTTGTCATAGGTAGGATAATTCAAGGCTGCTCCATTTATCTTCTCACTAAAAAATGCAATGGGACGTCCTTCTTGCATTAGAACAGCTCCAATACCTATTCCTGAAGCATCACACTCAATCTCAAAAGCTTTAGCAAAGTCAGGCAAAGCAAGCAAAGGTGCATTAGTTAGTTTGTCCTTAATCAAGTTAAATGCCTTTTCTTGTTCATTACCCCACTTAAATCCCACATTCTTTTTGATAACTTCAGTTAAAGGTGCAGCTAGACTACTAAAGTCTTTCACAAACCTCCTATAGAAACTAGCCAACCCATGAAAACTTCTCACTTGTCCCACATTTGTCGGTTTCGGCCACTCCCTAATTGCCTTAACCTTTTCCTCATCAACCCCAATTCCCTTAACACTAACAACAAAACCCAGAAATACAAGCTTATCTGTGCAAAATGTACACTTTTTTAAATTAGCAAACAATTTTTCTGTTCTTAAAACACCTAAAACAAGTTTTAAATGTTCAACATGCTCATCCAAAGTCTTGCTATAAATCAGAATGTCATCAAAGTAAACAACCACAAATTTCCCAATGAAAGCACGCAATACATGGTTCATTAATCTCATGAAAGTACTTGGTGCATTAGTTAACCCAAAAGGCATAACTAACCACTCATATAAACCATACTTTGTTTTGAAAGCAGTTTTCCACTCATCACCTTCTTTCATCCTAATTTGATGATATCCACTTTTAAGATCAATTTTTGTGAAAACAATAGAACCATGCAATTCATCAAGCATATCATCTAATCTAGGAATAGGATGTCGATACTTTACAGTGATATTGTTGATGGCACGACAATCAACACACATCCTCCATGTTCCGTCCTTCTTAGGCACAAGCAATACGGGAACCGCACAAGGACTCATACTCTCACGAACATACCCCTTTTCCATGAGCTCCTCAACCTGTCTTTGAAGTTCCTTTGTCTCCTCGGGATTACTTCTATATGCGGGCCTATTTGGAATTGGCGCTCCGGGTACAAAATCAATTTGGTGCTCAATCCCCCTTATTGGCGGTAAACCAATAGGCATCTCCTCGGGAAACACTTCACCAAAGTCCTGTAAAAGGGAAACAACAACACTAGGCAAAGAAGAGTCAATTTCGTTAGCACTAAAACAAGCCTCTTTGTACAAAAGTACAATCATTGGCTGATTTGAAAACAAAGCCCTTTTGATCTCACTCCCTCGTGCATAAAAGCTCACTTGTTTTCTCTCCTTTTTTTTCTCATCAGCCTTTTTTTCTTTTTTTGCTGTTTCGGACTCCCTCTCTTTTGTCTCTCTTTCTTTTGAGCTCTCACTCTCCTTTTTAACATCTCTCTCTTTTTTTAACCTCACTTGATCTTCATATACTTGGCTTGGGGTTAAAGGTACAAGAGTGATTGGCCTTTTATTGAGTACAAATGAGTATCTATTTGTATATCCATCATGAGTCACATGCCTATCAAACTGCCATGGTCTTCCTAAAAGAATATGACTCGCATCCATTGGTACCACATCACAAATAACTTCATCTTTATATTTTCCAATTGAAAATGACACCAACACCTGTTTATTCACCTTAACTTCCCCACTATCATTCAACCATTGTAATTTATAAGGTTTTGGGTGCTTCAAAGTTGTCAAATTCAATTTTTCCACCAAAGTAGTGCTAGCCACATTAGTACAACTCCCCCCATCAATAATCATACTACATACCTTGTCATTAACATGGCAGCGTGTGTGAAAGATGTTATCACGTTGTACCTCATCCTCTTCCTTGGCTTGAGCACTAAGAGCTCTTCTTGCGACCAAAAGCTCTCCACCTACCGGATATTCGAAGTCACTTGCATCCTCCAAAGGTGGCATAGACTCATCATCAGATTCTTCCTCGGATTCGATATCACCATCATCCCTCAAAATCATTACTCTCTTGTTTGGGCATTGTGATGCAATATGACCTGCTCCCAAACACTTAAAGCATTTAATGTCACGGTTTCTAGAAGGTTGAGGATCTGATTTACCTTGATTTAATGAGCCTCCGGCCTTATGATCTTTAGGAGGTTCGGCTTTGGCCTTGAAACTAGGCTGGTCCTCTTTCTTGCTCCAATTCGGTTTCCATGATGATGAAGAACCCGAATTTTGCCCAACCCGTGTGGAACCCTTCCTCTTCAATTGTTGTTCCACTTTGATGGCCATGTGTACCATGTCAGTCAATTCAACATAGTGTTGCAACTCCACTACATTTGCAATGTCTCGGTGTAGCCCATTTAGGAACCTAGCCATTGTCGCCTCTCGGTCCTCCTCCACATCAGCTCGAATCATGGCTATCTCCATCTCCTTGTAGTAGTCTTCTACACACTTAGACCCTTGAGTAAGAGTTTGCAATTTTTGAAACAAACCCCTGTAGTAGTGACTTGGAATGAATCTCCTCCTCATAACAGTTTTCATATCCTCCCATGTCTCAATAGGTCTTTCTCCATTCCGTCTCCTACTCATAATCAATTGATCCCACCAAACAATAGCATAATCGGTGAATTCTATGGCTGCCAATTTCACTTTCTTCAATTCGGAGTAATCATGGCAATCAAACACCAACTCTATTCTTTTCTCCCACTCCAAGTAAGCTTCAGGATCAGTTTTACCTTGGAAGGTTGGAATCTTCACCTTGATATTACCCAAATTATTATCAACCCTCTCTCCATACCTATCTCCTCTATTCCCATACCTATCTTCTCTATTCCCATACCTATCTCCTCTACCTCCCATTCCACGCCTAAATCTTCCCGCACCCACATTGGACATGCGGTCATCCCCTTCCATGTCGTTTTCATCCCCATAATAATCATTAACTTCTTCCCTTACCGGAACTCTCTCTCTCCTACGTGCTTGGTGAACGGGTCGTGGCTGTTCCGCACGTGCGCTTTCCACTTTATCTAAGCGCTCATGTAAGTGCTCCATTTCTCCCCTCATCATTCGTCTCATCTCCCCTACTAATGCCTCCTTCCAATTCTTTAGATCTGCTGGAATGGAAGAATCCTCAGTAGTGCCTTTATCTTTGTTGTCAGACATGTTTTTCCTGCAAGAAAAAGATTAGAAAATAAAAAGGACCTCACGGCACTCCCTCACGTGTTTCGCTCGAATAATCAATTCACTCAACACTCGTGTGTTTCACTCATCATATTCGGCTTTTACCCTCAGTATTTTCTCACCACTCTTGCCTTTTTCCACTCACAATTTCCTCAAAAGTTCTTATCAAACTAACCAAACAATAATCAGGATTTCTTAGCTACGTTCACAAGAAACTTAGATTTGCTAGGTTCACACAAACGAATTACAATGAAACTGAAATAATAGGGCTGTTTCTACTACCAAGAATATATATATATATATTTTTTAATGCTACTACTGCACGAAACCAGAAGAAGAAGGACAAAGATTGATATATATTCAACTACAAGATCGTTCAAAATAAAAAAAAAAAATTTGTACTCGTTTTTTTTTTTTTTTTTTTTTTTTTTTTTTTTTACCGACCTTGATCAACAATCAAGATCTTCTGAAATTTTTTTTTTTTTTTTTTTTTTTTTTTGAGTACTGAACTTGAACGGAATTCAAAGGAAGACGAAGAACAAAGATAGATAAAACCTGATGTTAGATGTCGAAGCTCTGATACCAACTGATACGATCCATCCTTGATTGTGGCGTCTTCCTTATACCAAGGTTCACATCTCGCTATAGGTGTTGGGTCGCGGTTTCCATCCGAACCAGAGGTTAGAACGATCCGAGGCATCATCCTTGTTACAATCAACGAGGATCGTATCAGTGAGAGTTTTCTCTTTTGTTCCTTGAGAACTAATTGGAACTTATCAGATTTTCTCTGTGGCGTTCCTCCCTGACTTATCAATCAAGTCTTTCATCCTTGATTGTGGCGTCTTCATTATACCAAGGTTCACATCTCGCTATAGGTGTTGGGTCGCGGTTTCCATCCGAACCAGAGGTTAGAACGATCCGAGGCATCATCCTTGTTACAATCAACGAGGATCGTATCAGTTGGTATCAGAGCTTCGGCCTCTAACATCAGGTTTTATCTATCTTTGTTTTTTTTCTTCTTCTTTGAATTCCGTTCGTTCAAGTTCAGTAATCAAAAAAAAAAATTCAGAAGATCTTGCTTGTTGATCAAGATCCGTAAAAAAAAAAAAAAAAAAAAAAAAAAAAAAAAAAAAAAAAAAAAAAAAAACTTTTGAACGATCTTTTAGTTGAATATATATCAATTTTTGTCCTTCTTCTTCTGGTTTCGTGCAGTAGTAGCATTAAAAAAAAAAAAAAAAAATATTATTGGTAGTAGAAACAGCCATATTATTTCATTTTCATTGAAATTCGTTTGTGTGAACCTAGCAAATCTGAGTTTCTTGTGAACGTAGCTAAGAAATCCTGATTATTGTTTGGTTAGTTTGATAAGAACTTTTGAGAAAATTGTGAGTGGAAAAAGGCAAGAGTGGTGAGAAAATACTGAGGGTAAAAGCCGAATATGTTGAGTGAAACACACGAGTGTTGAGAGAATTGGTTATTTGAGCGAAACACGTGAGGGAGTGCCGTGAGGTCCTTTTTATTTTCTAATCTTTTCTTGCAGGGAAAACATGTCTGACAACAAAGATAAAGGCGTTACTGAGGATTCTTCCATTCCAGCAGATCTAAAGAATTGTTTGGAGGCATTAGTAGGGGATATGAGACGGATGATGAGGGGAGAATTGGTGCACTTACATGAGCGCTTAGATAAAGTGGAAAGCGCCCGTGCGGAACAGCCACGACCCGTTCCCCAAGCACGTAGGAGAGAGAGAGTTCCGATTAGGGAAGAAGTTAATGATTATTATAGGGATGAAAACGACATGGAGGGGGATGATCGCATGTCCAATGAGGGTGCGGGAAGATTTAGGCGTGGAATGGGAGGTAGAGGAGATAGGTATGGGAATAGAGAAGATAGGTATGGGAATAGAGAAGATAGGTATGGAGAGAGGGTTGATAATAATTTGGGTAATATCAAGGTGAAGATTCCAACCTTCCAAGGTAAAACTGATCCTGAAGCTTATTTGGAGTGGGAGAAAAGAATAGAGTTGGTGTTTGATTGCCATGATTACTCCGAATTGAAGAAAGTAAAATTGGCAGCCATAGAATTCACCGATTATGCTATTGTTTGGTGGGATCAATTGATTATGAGTAGGAGACGGAATGGAGAAAGACCTATTGAGACATGGGAGGATATGAAAACTATTATGAGGAGGAGATTCATTCCAAGTCACTACTACAGGGGTTTGTTTCAAAAATTGCAAACTCTTACTCAAGGGTCTAAGTGTGTAGAAGACTACTACAAGGAGATGGAGATAGCCATGATTCGAGCTGATGTGGAGGAGGACCGAGAGGCGACAATGGCTAGGTTCCTAAATGGGCTACACCGAGACATTGCAAATATAGTGGAGTTGCAACACTATGTTGAATTGACTGACATGGTACACATGGCCATCAAAGTGGAACAACAATTGAAGAGGAAGGGTTCCACACAGGTTGGGCAAAATTCGGGTTCTTCATCATCATGGAAACCGAATTGGAGCAAGAAAGAGGACCAGCCTAGTTTCGAGGCCAAAGCCGAACCTCCTAAAGATCATAAGGCCGGAGGCTCATTAAATCAAGGTAAATCAGATCCTCAACCTTCTAGAAACCGTGACATTAAATGCTTTAAGTGTTTGGGAGCAGGTCATATTGCATCACAATGCCCAAACAGGAGAGTAATGGTTTTGAGGGATGATGGTGATATCGAATCCGAGGATGAATCTGATGATGAGTCTATGCCACCTTTGGAGGATGCAAGTGACTTCGAATATCCGGTGGGTGGAGAGCTTTTGGTGGCAAGAAGAGTTCTTAGTGCTCAAGCCAAGGAAGAGGATGAGGTACAACGTGATAACATCTTTCACACCCGCTGCCATGTTAATGACAAGGACTTTGATGAAGTGTCGCAGGCAATCAACAACATTACGGTAAAGATTCGAGGACGAATCCTTTTGAAGAGAGGGGGAATGATGAGAATCAAGAAGCATCATCAAAAGCTCAATGGCATGTTCCAGTTAGGCCAATTGCAAGGGCCAAGAGGATCAAAGAAGCATTTAATGATAATTGATTATGAGTTGCTAAAGTACAAGTTCGGCCCACATGAAGACCAAATCCGGGCTAAACTTTGTAGACCTCTACAGAAGGCATATGGAATCGGATCGTCTATTATAATATGTTTTCGGAAAGCCCAAGACGAGCCCTACAGATGTTATGAAGACTTCATCCTCCGAAACAGATCACAACAAGCCCGAATTTAGACATCTAGATTGTTGCCTACCTTGTCTTCTAGAACCTATGTTATTTAATGTTTGCTTCCTTGAATTAGGCATGTTGCCTACCTTGTTTTCTTCCTTGAATTAGGCATGTTGCCTACCTTGTTTTCTTCCTTGAATTAGGCATGTTGCCTACCTTGTCTTTTCCTTAAATTAGGCATGTTGCCTACCTTGTCTTTTCCTTAAATTAGGCATGTTGCCTACCTTGTCTTTTCCTTAAAATTAGGCATGTTGCCTACCTTGTCTTCTAGGGTTTTAGTATAAAAGGAACCAACCTCTATGTTTTTGGGGAAGCTTTGAATATGAATGAAAAATGAGAGAGAGTTTTCTCTTTAGTTCCTTGAGAACTAATTGGAACTTATCAGATTTTCTCTGTGGCGTTCCTCCTTGACTTATCAATCAAGTATTTCATCCTTGATTGTGGCGTCTTCCTTATACCAAGGTTCACATCTCGCTATAGGTGTTGGGTCGCGGTCTCCATCCGAACCAGAGGTTAGAACGATCCGAGGCATCATCCTTGTTACAATCAAGGAGGATCGTATCACATATGATTCAAGCCATGTATCTAGTGCACCTATTCTTCCCACCTCGGCTTTGCATTTGAAGAAAGAGGTTGAAAAGTCAAGGAGGCAAATTGAGGAGTCACATAGGAAGATTGAAGAGCTAAATCCTAGAGTATAGCTTCAAGATGAGAAGATCAAGGAATTGGAAATGAATGCATCTACTTCAAAACATTATGTTAGATCAACCAATCGCTCAATTTTCCTTGGTGGCACAAGTGGCTAGAATGGCTTCAAGGTATATTTTCTTATTCTTTCTTTTTGGCTTCATATCATGTCAAAAAAGGGGAGAATTATAGGGAGATATATGGGGAGATACATGTTTTACATGTTAGTTCTAGTTTTCTTAGTTCTCAATTTTTTTTTTATGTTTTGGTGTATTTTGGTATCAAGTTTGAACTCTATGGCAAGTAATATTTTTGATTAATATTGGCTAGAATATTTTGGTGGATAGCATGTATTAAGGGGGAGCATACATGATCCATTTGAACTCTATATGTTTTATTTTCTTGCCAATAAATGTATATTGCCATATGTGTTGTCTCTTGGATATTTTTGCGCTTTCAAGTTATTTTTTAGGTGATATCAAGAGAAGACCAAGATGAAGTTCAAGACTTGTTGTTGGAAATTTTGTCTATTATGTGTAAATCACTTTACTCATTGTGACCAAATTTTCTTTGTAATTGTTTTAGTATATGCATGGGGGTTTTGACATGGAATTTGCCAAAGGGGGAGATCGTTAGGTTTTTGGCTTTTCTTGGCATATATTCCATATCAAAACAATGTTTTTCTTATATTTGATTAGTGGTCTTAGGTTGATGATTCGAAGCTTCAAAAAAAGACGTGGCCACAAGATCATGCAAGGTGTCTTCGAAGAGGAATGGACTACATTGCACAACTAAGGTAATATAGACCTCATTCTTCTTCAAAGCATAGGCACACACACATAAATCATTCATATGTGTCCTTGCATCGTTGCGCAACATTTATATAACACATTCACACGTTTTTATATGCTTTTGCATTGAACTCAAATTCTCATACCTTATAGAACTGCATGTTCTAAGACTATGTCTAGGAAACGGCATACATGTGTGACTAATGAGCCGTTGTGTGCGCACAAAAAATGATGTTTTAATTTAATCTTTTGAAAACCCTTTTTTTAGCCACATAAAATCCTTTAAGATATAAATTTCTGGCAAGCGGTAAGCAAGTTCGTTCCATAGGGAGATGGAGTGATATGTTAGATAAATTGACTAATCTTAAACAAAATAAAATAAATCATTGAATGTGATAGTTGTGTGGTTTCATAAACCACCCAATTTGCTACTAAAATAAACATGCAAAAATGATGGGAAAAAGAGAAGACTCAACAATCTTGATAAGTGAAATGGTGAAAACAATTAATAAAGATGCTAGATGATAGATTAAGTTACTAGTGAATGTGGGTAATGCCTTCAAAGCCTCATTAATGGACAAATCTTATATATGATAACCATTTGATTTCTAAATTGTGTTTAGGTCATAACTATGAACACTAAACAACTTCCCACCAAGATGCCTAACCGATTAAGGAGAGGGGGTCAAGGTGGGATTGGTTGGTTTCAAATAGAGGTTTAGACTAGTGTGGTTGATATACCCTCCACTAGTCTATCCTAATCACTAAGTTCTTTAACAAATAAAAGGGTGTCAATCCAAGATTAATTTCACAACTAATTATCCCACATAAGAGTATGATCTATTAGTGATATACAATGCAAATCATATAATATGTAGAATCAAAATATAAAGTGAATAGAAATCATATAAAGATTCAATTACAAAAAGCTTATCAAAATACCCACAATCACAAGTTCCTCAAATCTATCCCCTAGATTAGGGGTTTAGTTACACATAGTTAAAATCTAATAAAAAGAAGTGATAAATAAGGAAATCACCCTTAGGTCCTTCTTTAATGCTTGCTCCTTCTTCTCCTTAGATTGCTCCTTGTGCAAAGAATGATGGAAGGGGGATGTGTCTTGATAGATGATGTCTATTGGTGAGTGACAAAGGAATTGAAATGGAGAGAATGGAAAGGGAGGAGTGATTTGGTGATGTAATCAAGATATTGTGTTGAGGTTTGGGATGGAAAAGGTAGTTCAATATGAGAAAATGGAGGAAGTTGAAAGATGAACTATAGAGGAGAAAAACTAGATCTAAACTCTGAAAATTTGTGCTAAAATTATGCTTGGATCCCTTCTTCAAGTTGGAGAGCAAAAGTATATATAGTGGCTCTTGGACATGTAATGATAACTGCTTGAAACGATGATGTGGCGCGAATGTCGTCAATTTGTCGCCATGGCGACCTTATGGCGTAAAACAGTTGCGTATTCTAAGATTCACTTATCTCCACCAAACTCATCTTTTTCGCCCTAGAGCAAATGGCGACACTGAGTATTTTTAGTGATGTCGCCATTTGTCACTCAATGTTGCCCTAGAGCAAATGGAGAGCAAATGGCGACACTAAAGTATTTTAGTGGCATCGCCATTTACCATTGAATGTCGCCATGGCGACACACTTGACACTTGAACAATTCCTCTGTCGCCATGGCAACCATAGGGCGACATGGGGGCAACATCTTGCTTCTTTGAAAAGTCCTCCCTGTTGACATGACAACCAAATAGTGACCTCCTCTTGCTCAAATGGCGAGAATGCCCTGTTTCATATCTTTATGCGTCTTTTTGCACCAAAATCCTCCTCTTCTTCCCAAATGCCGTTGAGGCCTAATAAAACCTGAAACACTTGATTTGACGACATTAAATACGGGAAAACGCCCGAGAATCAAGCATAAAGAGACGGGAATGAGGGCCAAAATCATACTAATTTTTGCTTGATCAAATACCCCCAAATCTATCTTTTGCTAGTCCTCGAGCAAAACAATCACAAATCAACCCCCAAAAACATGCATCAAGACATTTCAAAGGTTTTTACTTTATCATGATCAATATGCGAAACCAAAATGAAGAGATTAAAACAATTATTCATTAGTGAGGACTTCTACATGTAAGAGAATGTCAAGTAAAGATTAAGAGCATGCCACTCTAGATATGATTGTACGTAATGCGATCTTACATTCAAAATGCCAAAGCTTCAAAGGAAAGGTGTTATTCGGTTTAGAATGTAATTCACCTTAATAACTAATCCTCACCTGATTCTCTCTTCTTTTCTCTAAGACTCCTAGGTTTCGCTCAAAAACACATGTGCTATATGAATTCATGTCATGGATATCTAATTGATTGCACATGATGATCTTTAAAAATGCAATTTCTGAAAAGTAAGTTCATGAATGAAATTGCAAGCCATGAATTAGAAAGAACATGTATCAATAAAATTTCACAAAATGGACAATCCTAAAGATCATGAAGGTCTTTCTTTTGGTTGTAATGAAGCCTTAGGCGATGATGAAACAAAGAATGGGACAATGGATAACAAGGAACCCGATGATTACACTAAGGCATACATTCTAATTATGAGTTCCACATGCTTCACACATATTGTTCACACTTAAGGTGTCCAAGCTTTCAATTTACATGGGCATTCTACTCTAATTTTCATTTTGAGTAGTTCACTTTACTTTTCATTTTCCTTCTAGGCCAATTGTGCCTAATTCTTGGTTCTCTTTTTCTCCTTTTTCTTTTCTTTGCTTTGCCAATTTTTTTTTCTTTGCAAACTTTTCATTTTCTTTTCTTTTCATTTTCTTTTCAAGATTTTCAATTTCTTTTCAAGCTTTCTTGCTTTGCAAGACTCTTTGAACATATTTACATGCCTAGGTACACACCTTTACATTTTTAAGTACAAGATCATACATTGATTTCCTAAGCCTTAGTAAATCATTTGGTCAAGGTAAGTCAATATTTGAAGGCATATAAGGTTCATGTAGATGTGGATCATGAATGAAAAGCTTAAAACGTGTTTGGCTTCAAAGGGGCTTGGGAGCACATATATTTAGATGGGTTGGAAGTATTTTAGGCCAATTAATGATTTTTCAGATGCATTGCCTAAAATCATTTCTAAAGGCTTGTCCACTAAGCAAAATAAAGCTAACACAAGCAGTCCATAATATTCTATGGCAAACAACATTTTAGTGCAAATGAGACCAATACATGCTTGAATGAGTGTTTAAGAGAGTGTTTCAAGAGTGAAATTTTTGACAACTCGAAATATGCTTTTTAAGGCCGTGTTTGTGATCCTCACGGGAATCTCCGCTATTAATTCTTAGCCTTTAAGCAAATTTGATAATTCACTCAACATTAAGAGAAAAAAATTAACGTACTTTGTTCAATGACACCCTAAATGGCACAAAGATGCACAATTCCTCACTACTTCATGTAAAGAACAATCTCAACAAGCAAAGCATGCTCAAATATAGCATTATCGTAAGAATTTGAAAAATTCGGCTCAAATTTTAACCAAGCAAAATGGTGTTGCACAAATGTACCTCAAACCTAAATTGGACATTGTCCTCAATGTTCATGGGAGGTAAAAATTGTCAAAAGCGCAACCCAACAAGTCCCAAGCAAGAATTCATATATCAACGGCAATATACAATAGATGTCAACAAATCGGCATATTGCCCTCTCATCCTAATATGCACAATATCCAATCAATCAAAATTTAGCAATAAAGCACATACGTCCTAAATCCTCTACCAAAATCCAAACCACACTCTTATTCTAAGCAAAAACAAGAGTAAAAATGAAGTAAAAATGAAATAAAAATAACAAAAGATAAGGAATAATGGTAAAACGTAAAGCAATAAAATATCCCCAAAACAAACTGAAAAATAAGCCAAAATGCTAAACAATATCCAAGTAAGTGATGATGGTCCAACATAATGCCTAAAAGATGGTAGGATGGCAACTACTTAGAATCCTCCTCGGTCTACTCATACTCCACTCTACCCTTCCCTTTCGGGTTCTTTCGTCTTTGCTCTCTAGCTACAGCCGCTCTCCGGACCTGCTCATCTCTCCATCTCCTATGCGTACCAGCCTCATCCACTAGAGGACCTCCAGTGTAACAAACTTCCTATTCGGCAATAGAACGGGCTATAACTCTCTCTAACTGGGCTACCTCTTCAGCGACAGACCGTGCAGTCTGTAGGCTAGAGTCTGGTGCAATCACACTAGATCTTGCTACTGTGGCTGGAACAGATGGCTCTGTGACTGGCTTTATGGTCCTTCTGGGTCTCCTGACATATAGGGTAAGTCCCAAATCATGACGGAGTTCTGTAAATCCCGTGATCACGATCTCGCTTAAATCCTAAATCAAACTCTCTAAAGTCATCTGCCTCTTCTCTAGGGCCTTCTGCCTTGTTTACAAAACCAGTCCATCAGCATGTAGGATATCAAAGTCACCAGTCTGAGTGCCCATAATGCACGCTACACCATCTAAAATCCGAAGGCCTATAGGCTGACTAGGATCATCAATAACTGTAAGAGGCCCATCATCCTCATCATCATCGTCAAAGCGCTCCTCATCTGGAATAAATCTATCAAACTCTGCCTCGGTACTCTTGCCGATTTCTTATCTACGCACTCTCTTTCGCTTCCCAGCGGTTAGTAACTTACCACGCTTGCTTAGCAAGCGATGCCATGTAGTCAAATCCATATCAGAAGCAGGGGGTTTAAGCACATCCCAAGATAAATCCACACCTGCCAATCTGCACGCCTCTATAATCAGGCATGGAAAAAAAAAAGAATATCTGACTCTGACTCATTTCTTCCAATCCACTGAATCTCCATCTTCACTATAATTCCCACATCAATGGGCTGCCTCTCTATGATACAATGTAAAATCTGGGCTGCCTCAAATGGAACTGTAGACCTGTGGGAAACCGGCCTAGGTGAGGAGTTGAGGAAGATGTGCCAAAATGCGGGCTCAATCCTCAAGTTGGACTGCATCAGTGGGTGTCCCCTAGCCATCCAGATAGTCATAGGAGTGATAGTCAAAGTGTTTGCGAAATCTATCGAATTTTTCACATATAAAGGGTTTGTAGTAATCCCCTCTACCATGCATTCTCACAACTCCTCAAAATCCAACAATGTGGTCCCAAAATAGATATTAATGTCCTCAGTGTTCAAATCCACGGGAACCCCTCTAACCAAAATAGGACCACCTCTCATGAACTCTCTGGGGTTCATCCCCGTATAAAACTCCTTCACAAGTCTCTCACTATAATTAGAAGGAGTGGCAGCTAATCCTCCCCATCCCATATCATTCACCATCACTGCGATGGGGGTATTTACCAATTCTTCCAAATTGATTCCCCTCTCAGGCCAAATTTTCTTTTCGTTGAATGTTTCCAATAGGTCCTGAAAATTCATGTTTAAAAAGTACACTCTGGAACCATCTTCTTCTTAGGTGTGGAGGCCTTACTACCCTTGCCTCCCTTGCTTGGCAATTTCATCTTAGGTTCCATTCCGTCACTAATTCGGATACACAATGTCAAACAAAAATCCGGTAGCACAACGGCGTTTCAACAACAATCCTACACTCTCCGAGTGTTCCACAATCAATCACAATCACTTCTCCAATGTCTCAGCAATCCAATATGCACAATATCACCACAAAAATCCAATCTTATGCACTATTCACTTCAAATCAAACTCAAAACCACCCATAGTGTGTCTAGATGCAATGTAGGACGATTGTGAATGGAAAAATTGAAGAACTAGAATTATTGCTTACCAATTTCGACGATTTCATGCGTGCCACGACTTGAGAACTTGAGAGAATTTGAGAGGATGTGTTTTTGTTGTTGTGTGGCGATCTGATTTGTGGCGACCACTTATATGTTGTTCACCTTATGCCATCATTTGCTTTGCATGTTGTTGCCATGGCGACATGCAAAATGGCAACATGATCAGGTCTCATGTGTCGCCATTTGTGTTTCTCTGTCGCCAT
This sequence comes from Acer campestre, assembly GCA_954870605.1. Taxonomy (NCBI): domain Eukaryota; kingdom Viridiplantae; phylum Streptophyta; class Magnoliopsida; order Sapindales; family Sapindaceae; genus Acer; species Acer campestre. The sequence goes on along the minus strand of OX940800.1, from coordinate 27,602,784 downwards.
GGCAACATGCAAATGGCGACAATCACTTAGTCACTATTGGACCTGTTCCTACAAACAATTTCAACATAACATAAGTTCACAATACATAATACACAAACAAGGATATTTGAGCACTTATTTGAAAACTTAACAAGCAAAAAGAAAAACAACACAAGCTAAAATAAAACACACAAATTTTATTGAAAGCATAAAATGTAAAAATGCTAGTTCGCACTACCGCATCCTAACATGCAAATTGGGACCATGATGCTCATCACTAGGGTTAACCAAGCATTCATTCATCTTTCTCTTGACTACCCAAATTGGTCCCCTAGATTCAACCCGGACTTGATTCACCAAATCCTTCCTAACCCAAACTTTCTTAACATGGTTAGGTCTCATCCTAGGTCTAGCTCTTTCATGATTAGCATGCTTCAAAAATTTAAAACACCTAGATTTAATATGACCCTTCCTATGACAAAAATAACAAGATAGAGGAAAAAAAAGAATTCTCCCTTTTTGCATTGGAGTTTGAGGCTTTGAGTGACCATCCTTGGTGAGTTTCTTGATGGCTTGTTCCATTCGATCTATCTCCACCATATAATCACACTCCTTCACTTTTGCAATCTTTAATGCCACCTCTTTCTTGCTCATTCCCTCTTTTACTTTCTCAAGTGCCTTGTTCTTGGCTTCTACGCTCATAAGGGTCTTCTCATCTTCCTTGAGGATTCCTCCTTAAATTCTTCGATGAGCTTGTCTAAGTCCTCAAGCTCTTGCACCGTTGACTTGTTCTCTTTTGTAAGAGACGCATTGATCTTCTTAAGTTTATGATTCTTCTTAGCTAGGTCTTCAATCTTCATCTCAAGAGCATATTTCAGCGCCTTGAGTACCTCCACTTCAAGTGTGAGCTCTTGATTGGCATTTTTGAGCCCTTCAATCTCAGAATCACCTATACTATCTTCATCTTCTTGGCTATTCTTCTCATACACTTGAACCAAGTTGCTTACTTTTCCACCCTTATTCTTCGGTGGTTTCACATCCACCATATAGCAACTCCCAATGCTTTTTAGATCATCGGTGCACATGATGGTATCAATCTCAAGCTCTCTCTCAAATGAGTGCATAACAACTCTCCATTTGCATACATCAATCTTCATTTGAGCGGTAGCCATGAAAGGTCTACCAAGTAGAACTTGCCACTCCTTATCGTCGTTGGATTTGTCTTCGATGTTCAACACCACAAAGTCAGTTAAAACCACTATTCCATTTACTAGAATGGGTATATTTTTTATCTCCTCATGTGGTGCTCGTGAAGTTTGGTCTGCTAACATGAGCTTCTTCCTGGTTGGCTTCAAACCTATCAAACCCAACTTTTCATAAGTTGATAGGGGCATCATACTAATGCTTGCACCCAAGCATAGCACTCCTTTTAGCAACCCACTATCACCAACAGATATGGGAATCACAAAACTTCTGGGATTATCAACCTTTTGTGGAAATTCTTCTTCAAGCATCATTCCTTCATCTCTGGCTCCATCCATATTGACAAAATTCCCCTCCTTTGCTTGTTTAGTGTGGCTTGGAAACTTTCCCTTCTCTTGTTTTTGAAGGGCTTTGGCAATTTGCCCCATTTGAGTTTCCAACTTCCCAAACGATGCCGCTAAGTTGCCAAACCTTTGGCTACTAGCTTGTATAAAGTTTGTCAATGTGTGTTTGGCTCTTTGGAAGCCTTGCATCATCCCTCTTATTTCTTCATCTATGTTACGACGAGGTTGGTATGAGCTAGACTGAGTGTTGTTGTTATTGTTCCATTGATTTCATCCTCATTGATTTCCTCCTTGGGGGTATCCACCTTGTTGATATCCACCTTATTGTTCTCTTTGACGGTATCCTCCTTATTGGTTACCACCTTGAATGTTCCCTCCTTGTTGTTGGTTTCCTCCTTGTTGTTGATTCCTAGGTTGTGGGTTCAAGATGTTGTTGTTGTTGGACCAAGAGGGGTTAGGATGGTTTCTCCATGGTTGATTGTAGTTGTTTGAGTAGGAGTTATTTCCTTGCCCTTGGAAACCCATAGCTTGTACCTCCTCTTGCTCTTGCCCTTGATTTGTGTCATCGAGTCCTTCACTATCACTAAATTGACCACTAGAGCTTCCTTCTTGTCTTCCTAGCATCTTCACTCCCACCTTTGGAAATCCCATGCTCTTAATGTAAGATGTCAAAGACTCCATTTTCTTGTTCATCCTAGAAATCTCAATGGTGGTTTCTGTGCTAGCACTCACATCAAACTTTCCACCTCGAATACTATTTGCATTTATTTGTTGAGAGTTTTGTGCTAGCATCTCATATATCTCATATATCTCAACGGTGGTCTTCGTGTCATAAGAGCCTCCGCAAGCATTATCCACCAATACTTGAGAGAAACAAGTGAGACCACCTTGGAAACAAGATACCTGATCCTCCTCGGTGAACATGTGAGGAGGGCATTGGGCCAAGAGAAATTGATATTTCTCCTATGATTCATGAAATAACTCTCCTTCACTTTCATAGAAATCCACAATCTTAACCTTCAACTCATTTGCCTTCCTAGCTAGGAAAAACCTATTGAAGAATACTCTGCAAATCTAACTCCAACATGTTAAAGACCCTGGCCTAAGTCCCATTAGCCACTTCATAGCCAAGTCCTTCAAACAGTATTGAAAACAACGCATATGCAACTGCTCACGAGAAAGGTGCATGATGGGGAACATTTCAATGATTACGCTAAATTCCTTCATAAACTGTAAACAGTCTTCGTTCAACTTCCCATAGAAAGCAGGCAAAAGATTGATGTGCATCGTCCTAAGCTCATATCCTCTAGCAACTGGGTCTAAAACAATTGACGATGGTTGATTCCCGATCGCTAGTAGTGAATACTCTCTCATGGTCATCCTTTGACCGTAGGTAGAGGGATTTTCTTCAGTCATCTCTTCCCTAAGAGGGGCTTCTTTCTCCCTCCTAGGTTGTTGCCCTTCTGTACTCATAGCTTTCCTAGGAATCTCTTCAAACTCTCTCACACGGCTAGTACCTTCCAATGGGAGCTGTACTCCTCTGCCTAAAGACCTCCTACCATGCATATAACCGAGTACCTGAAACTGGAATAGATAAAGAAAACACAAGAAAAAAAAAGTAAAAAAGAACTAAGAAAAATTAACAAACAACAAACCATATATTCAAAATAATTATTAACAATCTAAACTACACAAGTAAACTATAAAGAGAAGTCAATCTATGTAACACACTACCATTCCCAAACAGCGACGCCATTTTTTTGATGAGCCATCGTGTGCTCACAAAAACGATGTTTTACTTTAATCTTTTGAAAACTCTTTTTTTAGCCACTTAAAATCCTTTAAGATATAAATTTCTAGCAAATGGTAAGCAAGTTTGTTCCACAGGGAGATGGAGTGATATGTTAGATAAACTGACTAATCTTAAACAAAATAAAATAAATCATTGAATGTGATAGTTGTGTGGTTTCATAAACCACCAAATTTGCTACTAAAATAAACATGCAAAAAATGATAGGAAAAAGAGAAGACTCAACAATCTTGATAAGTGAAATGGTGAAAACAATTAATAAAGATGCTAGATGATAGATTGAGTTACTAGTGAATGTGGGTAATGCCTTCAAAGCCTCATTAATGGACAAATCTCATATATGATAGCCATTTGATTTCTAAATTGTGTTTAGGTCATAACTATGAACACTAAATAACTTCCCACCAAGATGCTTAACCGATTAAGGAGAGGGGGTCAAGGTGGGATTGGTTGGTTTCAAATAGAGGTTTAGACTAGTGTGGTCGATATACCGTCCACTAGTCTATCCTAATCACTAAGTTCTTTAACAAATAAAGGGTGTCAATCCAAGATTAGTTTCACAATAAATTATCCCACATAAGAGTATGATCTATTAGTGATATACAATGCAAATCATATAATATGTAGAATCTAAATATAAAGTGAATAGAAATCATATAAAGATTCAATTATAAAAAGCTTAGCAAAATACCCACAATCACAAGTTTATCAAATCTATCCCCTATATTAGGGGTTTAGTTGCACATAGTTACAATCTAATAAAAAGAAGTGATAGGTAAGAAAATCACCCTTAGGTCTCCTTCTTTAATGCTTGCTCCTTTTTCTCCTTAGATTGCTCCTTGTGTAAAGAATGATGGAAGGGGGATGTGTCTTGATAAATGATGTCTAATGGTGAGTGACAAAGGAATTGAAATGGAGAGAATGGAAAGGGAGGAGTGATTTGGTGAAGTAATCAAGATATTGTGTTGAGGTTTGGGATGGAAAAGGTAGTTCAAGATGAGAAAATGGAGGAAGTTGAAAGATGAACTATAGAGGAGAAAAACTAGATCTAAACTCTGAAAATTTGTGCTAAAATTATGCTTGGATCGCCTATTCAAGTTGGAGAGCAAAAGTATATATAGTGGCTCTTGGACATGTAATGATAACTACTTGAAACGATGATGTGGCGCGAATGTCATCAATTTGTCGCCATTGCGACCTTGTTGTGTAAAACGGTTATGCATTCTGAGATTCACTTGTCACAACCAAACTCATCTTTTTCACCCTAGAGCAAATGGTGACACTGAGTATTTTTAGTGATGTCGCCATTTGTCACTCAATGTTGCCCTAGAGCAAATGGCGACACTAAAGTATTTTAGTGGTGTCGCCATGGCAACATGCAAATGGCGACACACTTAACACTTGAACAATTCCTCTGTCGCCATGGCGACCATAGGGCGACATGGGGGCGACATCTTGCTTTTTTTGAAAAGTCTTCCATGTCGACATGGCGACCAAATAGAGACCTCCTCTTGCTCAAATGGGGAGAATGCCCTGTTTCACATCTTTATGTGTCTTTTTGCACCGAAATCCTCCTCTTCTTCCCGAATTCTCTTAAGGCCTAATAAAACCTGAAACACTAGATTTGACAACATTAAATATAGGGAAACGCCCGAGAATCAAGCATAAAGAGAAAGGAATGAGGGCCAAAATCATACCAATTTTGGCTTGATTAGTGACGTTGTGCTTATTTGTTTAAGTTTTATTGTTTTTGGACTTGAACATGATCTCTTATGATTCCTTATAGAGTCGCGGTCATTCCAGTTACTCATTCATTTGATTTCAAGTTCAAACGATGTAGTTATGCTACTTTTCATTCTCATTCGTTGAGTTGTGTTCGTCATCGTTTTCCGAGATGAATTCTCAACCTTTTGTCAAAGTTTCATAGTCATCGTTGTGTGTGAGGGAGTCACAATTTGTAATCCGAAGATGGATTCAAAATTGGAGTTTGGAGGCCCAGATACGGCCAAAGAATGCAAGCGGAGCGCGGGAGAAGCAAGCAAGGCTAAAAGCCAAGCTTAGAGGGACACGTGTGGATCACGTGTGCCACACGGCCAGAGCACCTATCTTCCCACATGTGGCACACACGACCCACACGTGGAGGTGGCATGGCTTCCTTCAATTGGTCCTCTTCCTCCCTTCTCATTCATCTCTTTTAAATTGTCTAATTCCCTCACATTCATTCTAAGAAGAAAAAATAGAAATCCTTAGACCATAATTTTTCTCTCAACGTTTCTCCCCTTTCAAACACCATAACTTTCTCATACGGAGTTGGATTTGGTTGATTCAAGTTGGAGAATGTTCATATTTGAGTTCTCTACCTTGTCCAATTGGTCTTGCAGTTATTTGATCTATTTTCTAGTAGTTCTACATAGAAAACTGAACCAGCTTGTGATTACAAGGTAGTGTTCATATCTTTGTGAATTCTTCTTTTATAACCTTCAATTTGCTTGGGTTTTCTTCTTCTATATGTATGTATATGTATGGTGAATGTTATTGAGAAAGATAGCTTCATAATCAATCTTAATCAAAAGTCTAATTAGAGACATATGTGAACTAGATTCTTGGATTCTATGATTTTCATATGATTGAGAGTTGTATTGTGATTAGATTGATATCTATGATTATTTGAGACTTAATTGAATCATTTTATGATTAATAATCCTTGAAATGTTCTTTGACCCTTTGATTGATGAAATCGATGATTAATGCTCTTGTATGTGTTTTTAGAGACATCTAGGATTTAATTGATTTGTCATTATATCCATGCTCTAAATCTTTGGCTAGAATATTCATTGAATACATTCTATGTTTCTAGCATTTATATATATGTGCTTTATGATTATGATATATTCAAGTGTTATTTGTGTGAATGGAACTATAAGCTTTTGTATTAGGTGTTTTCACATGCTCTAGGTTTAATTCATGTTTTTGCATCTAGACTTTTATTACTTGTGTTCTCACATGTTTAGGTCTAGTTGTTCTATAGAATGTCTTGATCAGATGTTCTATGTTGTGTTGATTGTGATGTGCATCATTTGCATCACCTAGATCATTGGCCTTGAGGAAAGGTTGAAGACTTTTGTTAAAGTGAGTGAAGCTTTAACTTGAGCAAGAAGACTTGGCTAGGAATGAGTTTCGGATAGCCAAGCAAAAGTCTTAGCAAGGAGTTTGGTACTCTGGATAGTTGAGTTAGGGGAGCTTGACTAGGATCCTTGTGATCTAGATTGCTAAGCAAGGGAATCTTCCTAGAGGCTTGAGAGCCTTGGATAGGAAGTTGCTTCCTAGAAGTGTAGGACACACCTTCGATATGGAGTAGGCTTAGTGGTTCACTAGCCCGAGGGTAGATTAGGATGTGATAGCTTAAGGTGGATATCATCGTGTTCATAGCCTTGAGTGTGTAAGTCCTTTTTCATATAGTGGATTGTTTTACCGGTGGTTGTGGATTAAACCCATGGATGTTTCCTCTTTAGAGGTTTACCACGTAAAAAATCTTTGTGTCCACTATCTCTTTCTCTATCTCTTTTATTTTGTATATGTGTATGTTTTATTTTGTTGAATATCATTCACTTGTGGTTTTTATTTGAACAAGTATTTGTAAAGTGTGATTTATAGAACAATCCACTTTAAATCATTTTTGTATTTGTAATTCTTCATATATTGTTTTATTTGTGTATAGCTTTATTTGTTCACTCTTGTAATACATTAAACAATATTCATATACAAAGTATTATTTGATACTGTGTCTTAGTGTTATTATACCTCATACAACAATTTGATATATGTAGCAATGCTTAAATGATAAAATGCTTATCTTGTCTATGTATGAATGTTCTGTTTATATGTTGTATGTAAAGCTACCTTGAGGGACAAACGTAAGTTTGTTCAAGGGATTGAAAATAGGAGAAAAACCTATTCAACCCCTCTCCCCCCTCTAGATATGCTTTAAGCAATTTAACATTGCTTGTATACTTTAATGACCGATGTGGCCTTCACAGCGGTAGTCACAGCGATATCCCAAGACAATGCAATTTAGCCATGTTGTGAGGGCCATCTCCCTCAACTCCGATTGATTTGTGTTTCCTGCCACCTATGGATTTAAAGCCCCAGAAGTCTAGTTTCTAACCCAATTTACAGCTCATCAATCCAAATTTTCTAAAAGAAGTTATGCCTGTTTTAACACTCAAATGTCAGATTAGTCAGTCATAAAATCCGCGATACTTTCGGGATTTGTTTCGTAAGTTGTCGGAATGGAAAATATTACCTTCTTGGGCATGTGTGAAAGTCTTGGGAAGCATGTACACATCTAATCCTTATCTTCCTTCAATAAGTAATCAATTTGGATGGATTAGGAAAAATAAATAGAGTCCCAAAAAGGTAGAGTTCTAAAGGGGAATTGATTTCCTTGTTGTTTAAGGACATGACCTATTATCTAAACCTATTTAAACCCCTTATGAACCCTAATTTCAAGAAGTGGCGGACCAGCCGGGACAAAAGCCACCAAAGGGGTCGTCCCCCATCACACCACCAACATTGTTGCACTTGGAAGCTTGAAGAAGACACTCATGGGTTTTATCAACTCTTTCTCCTCATCTTTTAATCTTTTCATGTGTAATTAATTCCATACTAGGGAATCAATGTGAATCTCTTTGAATGCTCTTTGTTAGAATTGACATTAATTCGAGTTTTGGATTTATTCAATTCATTTAGGTCTTAATTCTTTATTTGTGTTAATGCATGATTATATGCTAGCATGAATTTAGGGTTTTGATAATTAAACAATTAAGTTTGGAGTGTTGATTTACACGTAACCTTAATTAATATTCAATCGAATGGGTAAAACTGATCTTAGCATTAATTTATGCAAGTAGGTTTTGGTTCATTAGTTCTTGCACTTAATGGGTTCTCGGTTGTAGTTTGCGCCATCGATTTATGGGCAAATTATAATTGAGAACACTTGATTCATCCCATGATCATATGGTAACAATCATACTTAAGATAAGAACGAATCCTTAACTTGATTAATATCTTTTTTCACGTGTCAATTCGAAGCATTGAGTAAACATAGTTAGGGAGCATTGATGACCTAGTCCTTCTCATCTCTTGATCACAATCCATAATTTCTTGTTACTCTCTTTTAATTAGTCTCTTAGTTTAATTCAATTCACAACAATCTCAAATCTCTTGGATACTTTCACTTGCTTAGCTTAAATTAGAATTAGTTATAATTAGTAATTCAGTTTTCCTCATGGGAACAATCCCTACTTTCCGTTGTACTTATCTCACGATTCGTGCACTTGCGAGTTAGGTTTTTATAACACGATTTTATACATCAAGTTTTTGGTGCTGTTGCCAAGGATTAGTTGAATTTATTGGTTATTTCTAGTTTTAGTTTTAGTTAAATAGTTTTAGTTCAATTTATTTTTCTTTTTCTTTTTCTTTTTCTTTTTCTTTTCAAGAACAATGGACTTCCATGGGCAACACACTTATGAAAAGGAAAGTGAAATAAGAGTTGTGGTTTGCACATACTGTGGAATGGTTGGGCATTATATATGGAGCACACTAGACCAAGCAATGAATTCCTACCCTCCATAGCCTGTCAATGAACCATATGGAAATTCCCACAATCAGTGGTTGAGTTATGAACCATATGACAATACCTACAACCCGGAGTGGAGGAATCATCAGACTTCTCATGGAGCCACAATGAAGTCAATACCTATACGTAGTCGGTCTCACTGTCATTGGAAGATACATTGCAAAAAATCCAACAACAAATGCAGCAACAATATCAGCAAACCAACAACAAATGAAGCAAACCTTACAAAGTAACGATGTACAATTTCAGAATATTCAAGCTGCAATGAAAAGGATAGAAGTGCAACTTGCAAATATCATTGAAGCAAAGCAAAATCAAGTGCAGGAAGATGTTTCGAGCCAATTGGAGTAAAAAGATGCTACCACCATCCCTTCTTATGGTGAGATTGTCGATACCATAGTGAGTCCTGAACTTTCTGATGATTTTTCTAAAGTTGCAAATGAAGATGTAGAAAAGGAAGAGACAAAAGATAAAGAAGAGGAGACAGAAGAAAAAGCAAAGGAAGCGGAAGATGTCCCTGAGGCACCGCTCCTATACAAGAAACTCAAGCCTTACGTCTCTCCCATTACTTTTCCGAGCCGCCTACACAAAAGCAAATGGAATTAGTGGTTTTCTGAACTTATTTCACCACACCTTATAGTGAAAATTTACTTGTTTTTGCTTATTGTGTATAGGAACATACCGGCGCATGAAAATTTCTTCCAAGACCTATTCACATATAGGTGCAAATTCGAGACATTGGAGTTTGGTTGAGTTATCCTTGCACCTGTCTTGCCGAGACGTTAAATTAAGGGCTTGGTGGGAGGCAACCCACCTAGGTAATTTTTTTAAAATTTTTGTTTTAGTTTTTAGTTTTCTAACTTATGTGTTTTTGTTTCGAATTCTTGCCTTCCATGCTTTCTCTTTATTCATTGTCCATGCTTGTAATGTCATACAAACATTGAGGACAATGTTTAGATTAGGTTTGGGGGTGTTAATTCATGTTTGTTTTATTCTTTGACAAATCTGCGAAAAAAAGTGACATGTTTTGAAAATTTTTGAGGCAAATATTTTGTTAAAACTGTATTGATTGGTGAGGAAATAAATTTTTCTGTCTATGCTAGGTTCTTTGATTTTTCGATACGAATCCAATGGTATAAAGAAAGTAAATTTCTGGATGGTAATTTAAAAGTTATGAATGTTTATTCGACCAAAGGTCATGGGCGATGCCCTGTGAAAATGCCTACAAGGTTATACTAAACAACCTAGAGGGAGGGTGAATAGGTTGACACACTAGTTTTAAAAACTCTTTCGTGACTAGTGTAAAAACCTTGGTGAGCATATAATAAACCTTGAACAAGATTGTTATGAGAAAAACAATTTGCACAAGTATGCTCAATTCACCACACTTAGTCTACAAAACATATACCAAGAATCAATGTATCTCATATACAAGTATATTCAATAAAGAGCACATTCTACAAGTTGTATTATGAATAATATTACAATGAAAGATCACTAAGTAAAATATTACAACTTGATATAGAATATTGTAGGATACAAAGTTCAAACACTTACAAGATATATACAAATATCACTATACACAAAATTCTAAACAATATACAAAAGAAATGTAATTACAATTATGATCAAAAGAATTGATTTACAAATCACACTTTACAAAATCTTGTTTCCAAAAACATCACAAGTGAAGATTGTACTACAAGATTAAAACATACACAAAAACAAATATAAAAGATAGAGATAGAAAGAATTAACACAAGGGATTTTTTAACGTGGTAAAACCTCCAAGGAGGAAACATCCACGGGTTGAATTACAACCATTGGGTACTTATATATATTTGGAAAGTAAATTAGAAATTCCACAAAGTGACCAATCCTAGATCACCAACCCATGTGGAGTCTATGTTTACCCAATCCCTATTGGAAGATACAAAATCCCTCAATGATGTAAACCACCACATATTGGAACTCATACCAAACCAACATCGTTGGTAGATTAGAAATTCCTCAAGAGTGCATACATATCCCATGTACCCCACTCTATCGGACTCTATGTCTAACCAAACACCCGGGCCTACCAATATATAAGCCAACTCTCTATATAAGGCAAACGTGCCTCTAGAAAGCCTCCCATGCATGACTATCCAAGTCCTCCCGACTCTAGCCATGACTTCTTGCTTGTCTATCCAAGTCCTCCCGACTCTAGACAAGACTTCTTGCTTACCTATCCAAGTCCTCAAGACTCTAGGCAAGACTTCTTGCTTGGCTATCTGAGTCATCCCGACTCTAACCAAGACTTCATGCCTTTTACAAGGACTTCCTAGTGTGATCATGTGAATGCAAATGATGCAATCAATCAAAAACAACATAGAACATGTGATCAATACATTCCATGGAACAACTAGATCTAAAGATGTGAAAACACAAGCAATAGAAATCTAGATGCAAAATCATGAATGAAAACCTAGAGCATGTGAAAACAATTAACTCATAAAACTCCTAGATTCATTCACACAAATAACACTTGAACAATACATATAAATGAGGCACATGTTCAAGTTGTTATAAACATACATAAAAAATGCTAGAAATACAAAGTGTATTAAACAAGTATTCTAGCCTAAGATTTAGAGATAGGAGATATTGTTAAAACAAATCAATTCTAGATATCTCTAAAAACACATACAAAGGCTCTAATCCTAGATCTCATCAATCAAGGATCAAAGACACATATAAAGGATTATTAATCATAAAATGCATCAATCAAGTCTCAAATAATCCTAGATATCAATCTAATCACAATACAACTCCCAATCATGTTAAAAACAAAGAATCCAAGATTCTAGTCAACATGTGTCTCTAATTAGACTTTTCAATTAGATTGATTGTGAAGCTATCTTTCTCAATAGCATTCACCAAACATACATATACATATAGAAGAAGAAACCCCAAGCATATTGAAGGTTTAAAAAGATGAAATCACCAAGATATGAACTCTACCTTGATTTCACGAGCTGGTTCGGTTTTCTGAGTGGATCACTCCGAAAATCAATCAAACAGCTGTAAGATCACTCAGAAATGGTAGAGGACTCGATTACAAACAATCTCCAACTTGAATCACTCAATTCCGACTTCGTATGAGAAAGTTATGGTGTTTGGAAGTTGAGAAAAATTGGAGAGAAACTCTAGACGGGATTTCACAATTTTTCTTCTTAAAAACAAATGGAGGGAATTGGAGAGATTTAAAAGGAAGGGAAGAAGGGCATTTTTGTCCACAAAAATTAGGTCCAGACCAGCCTTCCCCACGTGAGGGGCGCGTGTGCCGCACGTGGCCAGAGAGCTGATTGGGCCGTGTGGCACACGGCCTCCACACGTGGAAGCCTTGCCATGGCCTTTGGCCACCAAGCTTCTCCCGCGCACCTCTCACGTTCTTCAGCCGTATTCGGGCATCCGAACTCCGATTTTGAATCCATTTTTGGATTACAAATTGTGACTCCCTCACACACAACAAAGACTATGAAACTTTGACAAATGGTTGAGAATTCATCTCGAAAAACGACGACGAACACAACTCAACGAATGAGAACGAAAAGTAGCGTAGCTACATCGTTTGGACTCGAAACTTAACAAATGAGTAACCGAAATGACCGGGACTCAATAAGAAATCAATTAAGATCAAGTACAAGTATAAAACACAAGAAACACAAACATACAAAAACAAGTTCACATATGAATGCCATTTCCTAGACATATTCCTAGAACATGCAACTCTAAAATGTATGAGCATTTGAGTTCAATGCATGAGCATACAAAATCATGTGAATGTGTTATATAAATAGTGCAAAATGATACAGGGATACTTATGAATGATTTGTGTGTGTGTGCCTATGCCTTGTAAGAGGAATGAGGTCAATTATACCTTTGATGAGCAAGGAAGTAAATTCCCCTTATCAAGCCATCATCTTGCATGTACCGTAGTCAAATCTTTCTTTGAAGCATTGTATCATCATCAATATGACCATATAAACATTACAAGATAAACATGTTTTGATATGGAATATATGCCAACAACAACCAAAAACCTAACACCCTGTTTGTGAAACTCTGCACGTAAAAGTTTTTCAGAGTCTGTTTTCTCACTTTTTTGATTTGAATTTTAAAATGTTGTTTAAATGAAAAGTGTGAGCTTGTATGTTTATTATCTTGTGCTAAAATTTGGTTAACTTTTATTGATTTATTTGAGAGATATACATTAACGAACAGACGTAGGTCAATTTCGAAAGTCACCAGTTTTTGAATTTTTGTCCTCCATGTTGAGATGCTTCTTTTGTGTACTTTAAGAGCTGTAATATATGATTTATTCACTGAGTTTAAACTAACTTCTTGCCACTTAGAGTAGTGCATAGTATTTTTCAAAACTTACGACATGCTCTTGATGTAATAATGGATAAGATGCTTAGTTGGATTGTCATGATTAATAGTGGAGACTACCCTTGTGAGTTCACTAAGCCAAAAATCTTACATAAATGACATGATATGAGGGATTATCTGTTTCCACTCTTAAACACTCAGTAGGTTCTTAGCATTAGATTCGATCTCTATAGGTTATACATTAAGCATTAAAGAACAATTCTCATAAAAAAGATATCACATGTGGACTTTGCTCTTGATTTTGTTGAACCATTAGAAGGGATATAGGCAATGTGTGCTTGAACTCACTTAAAAGGCCTTAAATATTTCCTACCTTATTGTGTGCTCCATAGCCTTGTTTGAAGCCAAATACAATAAGTGTTTTTCTTTCATAACCCACATTAACCTAACCCCAATAAACCATAATTTAGTCATACCATATAGCTTGGGATTATATAGAGGAAGTGATGAAGATGATTAAAGGAAGTTTGAAATGGGTAACTCGTGATGTGCATGTACCAAGGAAAAAGCAAGAAGACAAGCACCAAAGTGATGTCAAGAAGAAATGTATTGAAAAATTGTTGTATTAATAAAAAAAAATTATAAAAAAAAAAAAAAAAAAGAATTGAATGTTAGTGAGTGCAATAAAGTCAATTAAAATTGCAAAGCTTGTATCTACTCAAAAGGAGTTTGACAAAGAGAGAAAGGTGAATTTTGAAGAATTGGACAACAACAAGTGGCATCGTCCCAATTGTAAAGGAAACCAAGAGACTTGTGCAAAGCCGAAAAGGTAATGGAAGACTCTCATGGTATGATCCTAGGTTTTTGAATTCCAATTTTCCATTCTTTCTTAACCTTCACCCAATGGCCCCGTTACAACCAAAGAAAAGACCTAATTGATCTTTTGGGGATGCTATTTCGAGAGTAAGGTACCATAAACATTTGCTCTATCTTGTTCTTAATGTTTGATTCTTTTCATGAGATCTTTTGCATACAAATCAAGCATTCTTTCAATGATATATTCATATGCGATAATAACTTGAAATTTCTTGTGCATAAATTCCATTCGCATATGCTTGATGAGTGCATTTGCCTAGGTTATATGTGAAATTAATGAGCGATATCTTGTGAGAATTAGAGTCGAGATGAATTATATCTATGGCATTTGGCGAATGTGTCTTTGAAGCTAGAATATCTTGAGCATGGGATTTTCATTCAAACAAGCAATGTATTCAGTTTTGTGACATAATTTTAGTCTTTGCCTATTGGCTTTAGTATGCATTGGCTTTGAATAGTACATGTGAGTTTGCGTCTTAATTATTTGGTTCTTCGTAGAAGTATGTTTATGGGTAGCATTGTTGTAAACCCTTAAGAGACAAAACTCCTCCTACTAGGGACACCTAGAGGTTTAAAAGCTTATAGCATATGCTCAATGCTATCGTGTTCCCTACGAAAGTGGCTTAATTTAAATTTTTTGTTTTCAGGTTTTTTAGGTTTTGTTTTTATTTTAGTTTTGCTCGAAGACTAGCAAAATATAGGTTTGGGGGTATTTGATCGGTCATTTATTGTATATGTTTTTTAACCCCATTCCTCCAATCAATTGTTTGTTTCTCGAGTCTTTTAGAGTTTTAATTTGTGTGTTTGAACATTTTCAGGTTGTTGGATCCAAATGATATGTTTGAAGTATTTCAGAGGAAAAAGGTGATTTTGAAAGATTCAAGGGACTTTTATGCAATTTGCCATCAGCTGCCATACAAACCGCTATGGGTTTCCACAGTGGCACCCAAAGTGCTCTCAAGAACAGTAAAGACCGCTGTAATGACCGCTGTGGCTTTCACAGCGGTATCCCAAGACAATGCAGTTGAGCCATGTTGCGAGGGTCATATCTCTCAAATTCGATTGAATTGTGTGTCCTACCACCTATGGATTTGAAGCCCCGGAAGTATAGTTTCCAACCCAATTTACAGCTTGTCAATTTGAATTGTTTAGAAGAAGTTATACCCATTTTAGTACCCCAAAGGTCAGATTAGTCAGTCATAAAATCCGCAAATACTTTTGGGATTTGTTTTGCAAGTTGTCGAAATGGGAAATATTACCTTCTTGGGCATGTGCGAGAGTATTGGGAAGCAAGTAGACATCTAATCCTTATCTTCCTTCAATAAGTAATCAATTTAAATGGATTAGGAAAGAAATAGAGTCCCAAAAAGGTAAAGTTCTAAAGGGGAATTGATTTCCTTGTTGTTTAAGGACATGACCTAGCATCTACACCTATTTAAACCCCTTCTGAACCCTAATTTTTAGAAGAGCCGGACCAGCCAGGACACAAGCCACCAAGGGGGCCGTCCCCCATCACACCACCACCATTGTTGCACTTGGAAGCTTGAAGAAGACACTCATGGATTTTATCAACTCTTTCTCCTCTTCTTTTAATCATTTCATGTGTAATTAATTATATACTAGGGAATCAATGTGAACCTCTATGTTAGAATATATTTCCATTAATTCGAGTTTTGATTTATTCAATTCATTCTAGGTCTTAATTCTTTATTTGTGTTAATGCATGATTATACGTTGGCATGAATGTAGGGTTTTGATAATTAAACAATTAAGTTTGGAGTGTTGATTTACACGTAACCTTAATTAATATTCAATCGAATGGGTAAAACTGATCTTAGCATTGATTTATGCAAATAGGTTTTGGTTCATTAGTTCTTGCGCTTAATGGGTTCTCGATTGTAGTTTGCGCCATTGATTTATGGGTAAATTATAATTGAGAACACTTGATTCATCCCATGATCATATGGTAACAATCATACTTAAGATAAAAATGAATCCTTAACTTGATTAATATCTTTTTTCACATGTCAATTCGAAGCATTGAGTAAACATAGATGGGGAGCATTGATGACCTAGTCCTTCTCATCTTTTGATCACAGTCCATAATTTCTTGTTACTCTTTTTTAATTAGTCTCTTAGTTTAATTCAATTCACAACAATCTAAAATCTCTTGGATACTTTCACTTGCTTAGCTTAAATTAGAATTAGTTATAATTAGTAATTCACTTTTCCTCGTGGGAATGATCCCTACTTTCCGCTATACTTATCTCACGATTCGTGCACTTACAAGTTAGGTTTTTATAACAAAATTTTATACATCAATCATCTCTCATACACTTGTCTTGGAAAGTGTAGTTATATTGTTTTGCAGGGTTGTTATTCTATAAGAGATCGAAGTTTTGAAGATCTAGACCTTAGGTATCTCTTTGTAATGTAGAATAACTTTTTGTTGACCCTTAGCTTTTAATTTTTGTGAGGATCAATTGTGAGTGGTGGTTTTGTCACGAAATAGCCAAATGGGGAGATTGTAAGTTTCTCATATTTTGATTGGCTTATTTCGTTGACAAACCATATTTTAGGATTTCTATGTAATGGGTAGCTTACGTTCTCGTTGACAAGCTTCCAAGCATCCTAGTGACTTCAAGAGCAAGAGCGAAAGGTAAATCACTTGACTTGCCTATTGAAAAGATTAGTTGCAAACACACACTTACATGCATTTGTATTTTGATGCATTTGTTCCTTATTGATTATGTGTGCATTCTTTTCACAATCACACTTGCACCTCATTCTTAGTCCTAAGTGTGGTTTTTGTGTGATGTAATTCGTTTCCTGATGCTTGATCGGAAATGTCAACGCATGCACGATGGTGTGCTTGTATTAGCAAGATGAGTGACCATTTTAGAACGTCTTATTCTTCTCTTGGTTTGGTCTTTGGTCACATGGTCTTATACCATGAGTTTTGGACATTTTGTTGTTGTTTATATTCAACCTTTGGTCACTCTTTTGACCATATTTCTTTCTATAGACATCGAAACCTCATTTTGTTAAAAAGAGTAAAAAGTAGATATCCATACCTTTCCAACGATATATCATACGAAAGGCTTGGATGTCGTTTGGTCATGTTTCGGGACACTCGAATCTGGAGTTGTTGCGTTGTCGCACTTTGTATACCCGAGACAGATGCGACTTTAGAAGTGACTTCCATCCAAGTCACCTTTAAAAGTCACTTTTTGACCCCCTGTTCCGAGACAGGTGTGACTTTATAAGTGACTTCCATCCAAGTCACCTTTAAAAGTCACTTTTTGACCCCCTGTTCCGAGACAAGTGTGACTTTATAAGTGACTTCCATCCAAGTCACTTCTAAAGTCACTTTTTGACGGGAGAAATGAGTTTTCTTTCCAAAACGACGTAGTTTCATTTAGGGTTCCTGTATATATGATGTCTTCTCTCTTGTATGCTTCCAAGAGTTCAAAATGGGATTTTTTTTTTTTTACTTTGAACATTTTCCAAGAGAGAAAATTTCACAAGAACTCACCTTTGATTACTCAAATCATTTCCATGTGCATTCAAGCTTCATCTAGCATCATCTAGGATCATCTAGGATGGATTTATGCATGGGTCTTCTTCAACACACTTAATTTGGTAAGTTAAACACCAACTCATTCATTTTAGTGTTCATACTTGTCATTTAATCTCTTTAAATTACTTGTATTCATTTAGATTAAATTCTACATACAAGATTGAGATTATTGTGTTGATTGATTGAGAGTTGTATTTTGATAGCTATTGCCTAGGATTGTGTAAGGATTCTCATTATTGATTGGCTTATTTCGTGGACAAACCACATGTTGGGGTTTGATTTGTAAGGGTAGATTAGGTGATTGAAGACCAACATTGAAGGCCCTCTTCAAGACCTCAAGGTGACAAGCACTCCAAAGGTATATTTCTAGTGCTTAGTTTTCATTGAAGAGATCTAGAAGCACACACACACTTAGCATACTTGCATATGTGTGCATTCTCTTCACATGTCACATTACACACTAGCACTTTGTTTGATTATATCTTGTTGTGTGTTTGTTTGTGTCTTGTAATTCGTTTCCTGGATATGTTCGGAAACGTCCGTGCTTGCACGATTATGTGCTTGGGTTTGCGCGAAGATCACCTTCGGAGAATGCCCTTGGCTTCTCCCTTGGTTTCACCTTCAGTGGTGAAACGGCGGTTTGATCGGCGGTCTGACCGCCGAATGGAAACCGCTGTTTGATTCCAGAGATCTCTGGATTGGATCTGCGGTTAAGATCGGTGGCCTGGCCGCCGAATCGAAACCGCCGAATTAGACCTGATGCATTTATTATTCTCGGGTTCTGTTCGGCGGTTTAATCGGAGGCCTGGCCGCCGAATTGAAACCGCCGAATTAGATATTTTAGGTGGTTTCTTTTTGGGTTTTGATCGGCGGTTTCGATTGACCGCCGAATCTGGTCGCCGAATGATCCCCTGCTTCTCGGGTTCAATTCGGCGGTTACATTCTGCGGCCATGACCGCAGAATGAAACTGTCGATCGGTGATTTCAAGGGCAAAATTGTCTTTTCACTTGCCCTGTTCTTGATGTCTATAAATATCATACTTTCTCATTTCTCTAACTTAGTTCTCTGATTCAAAAGAACCCTAAAGTTCAAAAAGAGAAACTTGAGAGAAAAACAATCAAGAACTCATTTTTATACACTCAAAACCTTTCTCATATGCATCTAAATATCATCTAGCATTTTCTAGCATAGTTAGGATGCTTGCTTGCATGGGTTTTGGTCAACACACATCCTTTGGTATGTTCTTCACTAATCTCATCTAAGTTTAGTGTTTTATTTATCAAAGAAATCTCTTATATTATTTGTATGCTCTTAGAATATATTCTAGATACAAAATAGAGATTGTTGTGTTGACATATTTGTCTGTTGTATTTTGATAGCAACATCTAGGTTATTTTATATATGATTTGCTAAGCTTTATGACATGTCATTTAGCTATTGACATCTAGGATTGCATTTATTGTTATCTAATCATCCTAGATAAGCATCTAAGGTTACCTAGCTTTATTTGCTCATTGAATATCATCATATATTCACATAGGTTGTTATCTCTTCATTGAGAAGTAAGTCTTGCGTGTAGCTTCCGAGATTAGGTTGCTTAGATCGCAAGCAATTGAAGTCTTGTGTGATAGACCGGGATTAGGTCGGACACCGGAATTAGGTGGTCACATAAGCAATTGGACTAGGTTCACTCATACCGGGATTAGGTAGGTGTGTGATTATATACCAGGAGTAGGTTGTAATCGTTTAACACATTTAGTGGATTCGAGGTTCGAGTGTGGCGCACTATAAAGCCCGTGGTTTTTCCCGTGAGGGTTTCCACGTAAATATCAAGTGTCATTTTATAATTCTGCACCATATTACACTTGTTATTGTATTGACTAGATTGGGGTATTTTCGTAAATTGACTATACGCGAAAATTGGGTAAAATAAGGATTAAAATCTATTCATCCCCCCCCCCCCCCCCCCCCCCTAGATTGATATTAATATTAGAACACGAGTTAATTTGTTTCAGATTGTTTTATCTATGATAGCTAAGTTGTATGCCATGTCATATAGCTTTATTGATATCTAGGATTGTTAGTATTGGCATCTTTAATCCTAGATAAGCATTTAGTGTAACCTAGCATTAATTGCATATTGAATACCATGATATTCATTTAGGTTGTTAATCTCTTTATTGAGAAGTAAATCTTATGGCTAAGTTGCTTAGTGTCCGTTTAGAAGAGCTTGTCTACTGGCTAAAAAAGCTTATTTAATTAAAAAAGCTCTTTTCAAATTTTTTCGTGTCATTTGGTTGACATTCTAGTAGAGCTTTCGCTGATTAAAAAAGTTGTTTTACGTCAACTTGGAGAAGCTTAAATTTTACGCTTTTCCAAGTATACCTTTTTGAGCTTTTTTTAAAAACATTAAATATAACCCTATTATATTTTCTTAATTACACATAATCTTTTTAAAACCCTAATCAAATATTTCTTTTACACGTAAAACACTACTTCTCAACAATAACATTTCACTTTAGCTTCTATTTCACTTCAAACTTTTGAAGATTCATCATTAACCTGTAAGTTTCAAGATCTCTCCTTTCAATTTTTTTTTTCTTTAGTAAAATTTCATTTATGTTACATCTTTCTAAATTCTGAATTTATGTTATTTCTCCGATCCAATAATCATTATAAATAATTTAGTATAGAGAAGCAACAAGTAGAGTAAAGCCAGAATAATAAAATACGAAACACTTAAAAAAATAAATAAATAAATAAATAAATAAAAAACTGCTTCAAAGGTTTTATTGAATTGTTTAGTAGAGATTTGTAGTTTCTACTGTTAGGGTGGATTGTAACAAACAGCTTCATAGGTTTTATTGAACTGTGTTTAGGAGGTATGCATTATATTGTTTTTAAATTATATTACTGCTTAGTGTAAATATTGTTACATTGATTCCAAGATATTTTGTCTCACTTTGAAGAAATATTAGATGGCCCCCTGCACCTATAAGGAAGGAAAAAAAAAAGTTACTACAGATCTTATATTTCTCACAGCTCCCCACAAAATAATATGTACGCAATAATGTTTGCATTCGTGTATTAAATTTAGTCTACAAATTGTTTTCATGAATTACAATTTGTCATTGCGAATGAATTACAATTTTGAGAATATAAATTTTGTATACTATTTGTGTTGTTAGGTTATTCTTTATATATATATATATATATTGACGAATGAACTTATATATTTGAGAGAATAGGATCACTTGCTGCCAATTTATGTAATATTACTTTTTTTAGAATGGAAACATCTATAGAAGTTAAAAAATAAAAAATAAAAAATAATTTAAAAAATAAAAAAATAAATAAAAACCAAGGCTGAGTGGAATTATTTTACCCTTCATGCCTTCATCAAGATTTTCGTCAATGAGACCTTGGTAGGGAATCAACCTAACAATCACTTAAATAGAACTGGTTGGAAAAATGTTATTAGTAAGTTTACTGCTATGACCGATAAAACATATAACTAAAATCAATTCAAAAACAAGTGGGATTCACTCAAGAAGGATTGGCAAATTTGGACAAGTTTGAAAGGAAAGGAAACCAGCTTAGGATGAGATCACGTGAAGCAAACAATTGAAGCCAAGGTTGAATGGTGGAATAGAAAATTAAAGGTATAATGTCAAACCTTTATTTTTAATATTCATTACACTTTATCATTTTTAATTTGAACTAATTAATTTTCAATTTATTTTTTTTCAGTTAAAGGAATAGATGATGGTGTTGACTATTGAGGTACCAGTTGCCAAAACCAAAAGGAAGAAATCCAAGGTTTTTACAGAAGGAAGAGGCTGCCTGCTAATTTAGTCCAAGCTCAAAGAGATTACTTTGGAGCTCATACCTATGAGCAGATTGACGTACCAGGCGATGTGATCTGAACTCTGTGTTGGTAGTAATGTGTGCATGAACAATGTTTTTAAACCCATTTGTGTTATGTGGCAGAGTATTGAACCTGATAAACTTACTTTTATTTATTAAAAAATAAATTGTGCTAAAAATAAAAAACTAAAATTTTATATTCTTCAACTCTTACGTATCTTTTTTCTAACTGGAGTTTCAATTAAACTTGTATTGTTTATAAATTTATTTTATAATACAGTTTTTTTCAAAAGCATTAAAAAAAATGATATGTTCTCATAATCTTGTATTTGTTTGATTAAGTGTTGAATTCTTTTATATATCCTTTTTGGTAATTCTATCATTTAAAAGAGCTTTTAAATTTTATTTCGCCAAAAGATCTACGGATTAAAAGAGCTTTTTTAATTGACAACCAAACGACTTACATCTACTCCCTAAAAGCTCTACTTGTGGAAGCTCTCCTTCAAAAAGATCCACTGCAAAAAGATCTACTGCCTGTTGGGTAGTAGTGGTGGGTTAGTGACCATGTAGGGTTTGACGCTTTTCCTTGTTGATAGTTTCTGATAGTTTCTCACGTAAATCAATCAATGAGCAATTTATTGTTTTCCTCACTTAGATTAGGTTGATTGATCTTTGACTAGATTGGGGCTTTTTTGAAGAGTAATTGGTAATATGACTTGATTAAAATCTATTCACCCCCACCCTTTCCCCACTCTTTTCCCTTTAGATATATTTAGCACACCGTTATATTTGTTTCATAACTGATCTTAGTGATAGATTCATATAGATCATAGCCAAGTCCTATATATTCACATCATATAAGGTGCCTCCATTCTCATATCACCATATGAGTAGACTAGGATAAGACCATCGTACATTACAGAATGGACCGCCGCTGTAGATTAACTACAAATAAAATATCCAGCTTTATTTGCTCTCTACAGACTCTTTAGATTACATGTTTCAAAATGAATACCTCTGTACATGACATTCATTTACTCAGTTTGAGATTACATCTAGCAATCTTAAATGTTAGCACATATGATATAAGCGTATGAGTCATATTTATTTTATGAAATAACTACTTCTTTTGTTAATGGATTTATAACATTTATAAATTATAAACTTTAGGACATAAATCTCAACAGTTACAAACAGATTTAATTGAATTATTTATCAACTCTAGAACCTCCCTTCCCACATCCCCGTCCCCATTTCGCAACCCCTTACGGGTTGGGTTTAGGGGGAGGTATCCCAATCCCCATCCCCATTTCCCCGTTTTCCATATTTTTCCCGTTTCTCAAAACAAAATAAAAAAAACAAAAACAAAAAAAACAACAACAACAACAACAACAACAAAAAAAAACAAAAAAACCAAAAAAAAAACCAAACAAAAAAAATCCATGGCAAGTTATATTTTGCAATACAAATACAAATAAAATTCATTAGAGAGGGTTAAAGGAGGGACGGCAACTCTTAGTTTTGATTTTAATTGTAAATAATGAAATATCTACCGTTAGGGTTTAAATTAGGAAAGTGCGGAATAAATGTGGAAAATTGTTAATTTGAACTTCATAAAATAAAATTACCTTGACAAAATGAGAAATCTATACCAGAGTATGAAATCAAAGGCAAAACTATAAAATTAAATTAAAATGTATGCATGTGGATTACTTTAATTCACAAATTCTGCAAGCATAAAAACCCAATTCACATAGTCGATTCTTAGGGGTTGTTTGTTTTTTTCCCAATAAGACTTATTACCTCTTATATCTTAAATTAAGATAAATCAGTTTGTTTGTTTTTTCAACTTATATCTTATTTTAAGATATATATGTCTTTTAGAAAAAGTAAAATTTTTTGACTTTTATCTTATTCAAAAAGTGATACAGTAGAGTTTTTTAATAAATTTCCACAAATGTCTTATAACAATTCATACATTTATGATTTTATCCGCACATAATAAAATACTAAAAATCAATTTTCTAAAAATTCCCAATTTTGAAGAAACCGTAACACAACCTAATCAATTTTATATTTGTAATAAGTCATCTAAAATGAAAAAAACAAACATATCATAATATCTTAATTTATAAGACTTATCCATATATCTAATAAATTAAGGTCTTATAAGACTTTAGACAAAAAAACAAACAGCCCCTTAGTCTCGGATTTTTTGTGACAATGATGCTCAACATGGAGAGGGCGAGGGGCTACTCATTTTTAATATTAATATTAAAAGTGAAAACAATAATATAGAGAAAAACTGTTAACTCTTAGTTGTAGTTGTAATTTTTTTTATTTATTTTTTTCTTAAAGATAAATTTAGTCCCAATTAGTTATTCACATGAGTTATTTAGACCACATATAAATTATAATTCCATTAAAAAAAACAATTCAAATCTTAAAAAATATATTAAGTGGCCCAGCGGGTCAAAACAAAAGGAAGATCATTAATTAGTAAATATTTTACTAAAAAAGTGATGGAGATGCAAGGGATCGAACCCTATACCTCTCGAATGCAAAGCGAGCGCTTTACCATTTGAGCTACATACTCAACCCACGAGGCAAGTTATAATATATTGTCTAAATAAATGAAAATTAAAACCAGAAATTTCCTTTATTAACCCTAAAATTTGTGATAATTTCAAATTTATCGGAACCCATGGTCTCTTCTAGTCCTCTCTCACCAACTAGTTACGGAACCCATACAGCGCCTACCACGGATTAGGGTATGTTAGCAACAAGGTCACAACCCATAACCGACAATAGGATCTCTCGTCATTTGGATGAAGTTTAATAAGATCACTGATCAGTAACCCTTGAGAAGAAATCTATGGATGCAAGTATTAGACAGGGATGATGGAAATAGTAAGTTAAAGACCGTAACATACATCAAATTTATGACATTTGAAGCAAAAGATGTGTAATTTTGCAATCATCACGATCTAATTGTTGCAAAGCTGATTTGTTAGATGACTTGAAATACAACATATAAAAACAGCTTAGTAAAATAAGAAAATTAAAAGTCAAAAAACAAAATAAGAAAACTAAACTAAATATTAATACGAATAATATAACAAAGGGAGGTTATTTTAAGATTCTTAGCAATTTCGATCAACTGTTGGCCAGCCAGGTCGCAGTCAACAACTTGCAACACTGCTGCATCCAGCTACAAAGGGCTGGGCGGGAAGGGTTTTGTCATGTCCTGCATTTCAACTTCTTTTAATACAAGAGCAATTTTCAGATAAATCAAATTCTCCTGCTCATGAACAAAATGCTGTGCAACAAAACTCTACACAAAAGTTTCGTCTGCAAAGCAATGAAACTGAATCTGTTTTCTTCATTTTTGGTAATGTGTATTGTTAATATTCTAGTCATTCCTCTTCAAAACAAGCATTTTACATTTCGTCCCACTTCACATTACAGAACACACATCAAAAAGTTTACACTATTTCGTTCAAGAGGACAGGTTTCTACTACATTCTTACTTCCAACATCCATATGATCTTACAAGACAAACTGATCAGAAAAACCTCAGCTGCATGATTTGGGTGACAACTAAGCCCCGTCTGCTAATGTCCTCTTCGACGTACTAATATAGAGAACTGCACCAGAGAAACGAAACCCCCATGTCATTGCCACAGTAAATGATTACAGAAGGTTTAATAACAAGAATATAATCCTAGAATCATTACCATTATTTCCACGAATGAATGCATCACCATACTTATTTTTCAGCTGTCCATTGACGTATTCTTCTGTTTGCTCCATTGCTATATTCATGTATCCATCCAGACAAGCTAGAATCCCTGCATAAAAAGTTGAAACATCAGGATAGCTGAAAGATATGCAAACCAAATTATAACTAAATCATACGGTTGTGCAGACCAACCCCACATATGGCCTGTCACCAACAATATATCCAGATAATTAATTATGTGGCCATGTAAGATATCCAAATATTCATACGGGTGTGCAGGCCAACCCCACATATGGCCTGTCACCAACAATATATCCAGATAATTAATTATGTGGCCATGTAAGATATCCAAATATTCATCTATGCACAATTTAAATATTAAACCACCAACACAAAATACTTCAAGCAAAGTGAAGGATCAATATTGAAACTTTAAGATGGGCTTTTTTTTCTTTTTCGTTACCCAGAAAAAAGGTTTAAATACTCATCTGCTGAGAGTAAAAAACGGTAAGCAGATACAAGAACTTGTTAGCAATCCATAAATTTCACAGTATTTCTAAAGACATGTATAGGTATTAATGCTTTCCGCGACGTCATATGATGATAATTATAAATTTATAACAAATAATAATGACAACTGTGATGCATACACATGTCTTCATAGTCTCTGTTCAGACTTCTCAAGTGTCGTAACCTTATTTTTGCATGTGGAGAATTGCTAATTAAAATGCAACTAATTTTAAAAAGATGTTATCATTTTAAACTTAAAACAACTACCCCTCCAGAAAAAACAAAATTTAAAACCCACATACATCATTAGTTCCATGGCCTTTACTTTATTGAAAACTGATCAGAAGGTTAATACTATTTTGTTATAAAAAAAATTGAAAATTTCATTTTTAATCCATGATCATTTGTATATGAAAACATTCATTCTTTTCTTGTTTCCCAAATCTGTCCAGCAGAAATCAATATTGACATTTTTCCACTCCAAAATTTATAACAATTTTTATACTCATTTATAAATCACGAAATTTTGCAGAATAACAGTAGACATAACATTCTATCTACATATAATTTTTCATAATTTTCTAGATAGAAGAACCCAACCAAATAAATTTATGAATTCTGGCCATTTGTCAAAATAGAGGGGTTCCAATAGGCCTTTGTATATTTCCATAACACATAAAAACTAGCATCATGGTCTCAACTTTCATCAAGTTAAGCATATCAAGAACCATAACCTAGCATATTCTAGAAGTTCAATCATGAAAGAGATAGACAAAGGAAAATAGAAGCAACAAACCCTGGTAACAAGAAAAACTCAAAATCCTTGTGGAGAAGGCTGGACTTGTTATGACCTTTGATATTTATACCTATCACTATCAAGTCCACCAAAATCCATGACCTAAAAAAATCCTTTAAAATCTAGTCCCAATTGAATACACTTTGATTTTTGCAAACATTTTTAAAGTTCCAATTCAATACACCCTGATTTGGAAGGACTCTTTAAAAGTCCATAGAAATTTGAATGGAATACCACTGGATTAATATAGACTCTTTTAAAGTCTTTAAATGTCCAAATTGAATGCACCCAAATTTATAAAGTCTTTAAATGTCCTCAAGAATCCTATTTCAATACACCCCCCTTAAACTTATTTTTGCATGTGGAGAATTGCTAATTAAAATGCAACTAATTTTAAAAAGAGCATATAAAAAGAAATTATCATTTTAAACTTAAAACAACTGCCCCTCCAGAAAAACAAAATTTAAAACCCATATACATCATTAGTTCCATGGCCTTTACTTTATTGAAAACTGATCAGAAGGTTATCTACTTATTCCAGTAAGCATGGTACTATTTTATTATTATAAAAAATAAAAATAAAAAATGAGCCCATTAAATGTTCTGTAAATGGGAAACCATAGGTCCATAGCAGTAGTGTTCAAACTGCTTTACAACAATCCAAAGACAGCAGTAATATTTATTAAGATAGAATTCAATAAGTCCATTCAATGAATGCCGAAATGAGTTGCCTCTCTTCAAGTATGATTACACGGTAGCAGTTTAAAAGGCGAAATATCATGCTTGATATCGGATAAAACCAACATCTGATATTCTTTCTCTCACTAATTAAACTTATGTTAAAATTTTGAAAAAAAAGGTTATCCTCTTATAATTTAAAAAAGGAAACAGAAATATATGAATATGAGAATATCCAAAAGAAAGAAGAAAAAAAAAAACTGACCTCGATAATCAACACCAGAATTGAGTTTTACAACAACTGGACGGCCACGGATTGATTTGAGGAAATCTGCTGGTGTTTTTGTAGTTGCGGAAGCTTTGTCTCCTCCACCAGTACCACTCATCTTCCGATACCTAATATATAAAGAAATGGGTAATCTAAACTTGAAGATATTACTAATAAGATACGACCAGATGAGATGGTACATAGTCTAAGCAAAAATACAGTCACACTTTGATTCCATGTTAGGTCAACATTACCAGAGAGACAAGCGAATCGACAGCTGGAGTAGGGAAGATGTCGAGAATCGAGATGGGAGGGACTTTGGAGAAAAATTAGGGTTTGTCTCAAAGTGGGAATTTAGGTTTTTACCTGGGTGTCTCAATTGCCATCTGAAATAGTTATCGAAGCACCCATCCATTTACTTCCCACGGTAAAAAATTTAAAATTTAATAATTTACTTACGATTTCTAAATTATCAATATTAACCTTAAATATTAATAATTATTTTTAGTTAAATTATTTCTTTTCAAACCCACGCATTTTGACCCGTTTGGGATAACTTTTACTTTTGACTTTTGACAGTAGAAGAAGAGAAGTAAAAGCCTGAGCTTTTCAGTTACTGTTTGGATGATATATTCCAAAAGAGCTTTTGTATCAGAAAGAGCTTTTGAGACTGTTTGATTGAAACATTTTAAAATCTCTTCTAATTATAATATGACCTTTTTACCCTTCCAAAAGAAGAAATTATTTTGTTGGAACATAATAATATTTGTTTTAAAGGTTATATGACATTTGGACCATAATTGGAGTAAATAATATATGTATAAAAAAATTTCATAAAAAAAGTAATTATTTGGTATAATATAACATATTGCTAATATATTTCCTTAAAAAATCTACTAAAATAATAAAGATTCACTTGATGATAAAGTCACAAACTAGACAAGATGATAATAAAAATTATACTAAAATTTTATAGGCCACAAATACAATGATACAGATACGAACACGAGTTGGTACTTCTAAAATTAAAATAGCAAAACATTATTATAGCAGTTTATTTATTTATTTATTTTGCAACCAATCTTTTTCATCAAATTTTGTACAAAACAAACACATGCCTTTTAATTGAAAGTAGTGAAATCATATGAAGCTATGTTTCTCTGACAGGCAATCATGACAAAATGAAACAAAGAATTTCAACACATTAGCCATCGTTTTTTTTTTTTTTTTTTTTTTTTTCCAATCAACCTAGTCAACAAAATGTGAATGGAAAGATTCACAGTACACACACACTCTTCAAGAGTCTAAGGAGGAAACAAAAACTTGCAGCAAGCAGTAAGCGTAGTAAGTGCGTGTTTAGCTAGCAGCTATCTACTCATCTCATTCATCAGCTCTCTATTCATCCCTTTCATCGTTCTTGTACGATACAAGAGTATCACTATCAACCTTGTGTATCTGCACAAACCCAAAATACACAAATTCAACATCATAAGCAATTAAACTTTTTCAGTTTTTATGGAATCAGAATTATCCATCCTGACTTACCTTGGTATCGAACGAATGCAGTCTCACCATTTGTGGATTAGCAATCAGTTTAGGGTCACTCTTAATCCAAGTAAATGGGAATGCAATATCTGAACACATCAAAGACACCTAAGTACACAAACTAAACACAGAAATTCGATCAAAAGGCTATCATTACATAGAACAACAACTTCTGTAAAAAGACAACAGGATTGAGAAGCTTACAGGAATCATCAAGGCAAGGCAAATAAGTAATGCTTGAGGCAATCTGTCTCATAATTGCTTGAATCTCTCTCATTATTTCTTTGTCACTCTTCTCTCTTGAGACACTGAAATGGTATCACATACAAAAACAAAGAAATAAGATTCTCATGTAAGCATACAAAACAGGAGAATAAGTACCTTTGGGCGAGCCTACTTAGTTGAAATCAAAGAGAATTAATCAATCAAACTTACCCCTTTTCGACAACCTCACTGTCTGTCTCAATGCTAAAGTTCCATCTCTCTAGAACTTCATCGGTGGCCTTGCTCGTTATTTCCAATACAACCCTTTGCAGCTTCCCCGATTTCAGCCATTCTTCATAAATCACAAGAATGTGAGATCAAAAATATTCAGTCATCAGAATACTTTACATCAATCACAGATTTTTAGACCTAAAAATTGTCAAGAACAATCCAAGAACTTATGTTCTTTGTCTTTCAAATGATTTAGAATTTTGACAAAACCTAAGGAAAGAAAATGCAACAGATTACCAAGAACAATACATTTTCAATTCTATCAAATCCAGAACATAATCGATTAATATCAAAAACATTTTCTCAGCAACCAAAAATAAACAAAAGAGCAAGAAATGAACCTGTGAGTTGAGCTGTAAGATTGGCAATAAAGGATTTAACCCCCTCATCTTGAGTGAGCAACATAGGAAGCCCATATTTCTTCACCTTTGCAAAACTTTCTTCTGGATGGATACTTGCACGGCACCACCAAACAAGATTAATATACTTGATAAGCTAATTTCGAATCGCATAGCCATGGCTTCGTGGAGTTCAGAAACCCAAATCAAATCCAAAAGGTTAGGGTTCTTCTTTTCTGAGAAGGAGAACGACTGAGAAGGAGAAAGATGGGTGAAAATTATAAAAGGATACAATTGACCAATTGTAATTTGTTATTTATAGTTATAAGGGTAATACCGGTAATATCAAAAATTCATTAAACCCAAATGAGCTTTGCGTGTTTTTCAGGAAGCTCTTCTACCAAAAGCCATGTGGGCTTGGCTTCT
Organism: Acer campestre; assembly: GCA_954870605.1. Taxonomy (NCBI): domain Eukaryota; kingdom Viridiplantae; phylum Streptophyta; class Magnoliopsida; order Sapindales; family Sapindaceae; genus Acer; species Acer campestre. The sequence continues at coordinate 27,572,314 of OX940800.1, read as the reverse complement.
CAAAAAAGCGCTTCCAAACATCAAAAGCTCTTATTACAAATCATCCAAACAGCCTTAGAAGTTGCTTTTGAGCTCCAAAAGAGCTTTTAAGCTCTCTAAAAGCTTAGCCAAACAAGGCCAAAATCAAATTTGGATGAAAATCATAAATTAAACAACTTTGAACTTGTTTTCGTCAATTTTTGGATTGTCTAGTCAACAATAACACGTAAGCAAGTTGATGTTTAGACCGATTAGGAAACTTGTGATCAAAACACCCCCTTGCTACGGCCTACGTGAATGTGATTTGTAATGGAAAAAGCAAATAAAAGCAATAAGTAAAACCATATTTTTACATGGAAAACCCTAAGATAGGGAAAAACCACAGTCGTCATAACAACAGGAAAAGAGAATGTTCACTATGTGTAGAAAAGGATTACAAATTACAAAAAGTATATCTCTAATGTTGTATTGTCCTATCACCCCGCCCCACCCCCCTCCCTTTGGCCTTTGATGATTACATATATTTATATGGGAATTAAAGCATTGCCATGATCCCTGTCATACAAGCAAAGGCTTTAAGGAAATGCTATCTTTGTGATTCGCATTTATTTGGGGGATCTCTTTTCCTTGTATGGATTATCTTCTAGATCATTGAGTTTGTTATTGGATTTGTCAACTGCTTAATTAGTGGTGATCGTCTTTCTCGATTTAGGCCCGGATCTTACGAGAGATGCGAAGAATCCCAGATTTATAGTGATTTCAGGGATATTTTTGTGTTCAAAACATAATCAGCGAGTTGGTATCAATTCGTCGCCTAGGATTACTTTGGCGATCTAGTCTTAAGTGGTCAACTTGATTTCCGTCTTTGAACTCGCCGCTGCTTCGTGTACCCTATCGATTTGACATGGTTTAATGATATGGAGACCTGGTTCCATGAATTTCCGCTTTTATGCTAACATGTCAGGCTTACTAAGATTTCCCCTAACAATACCCCTTAAATTCGCGAGGAGGGTTATTGGCGAATTGCTTTTCAAGCGAGTAGGTAACTCTCCAAAGTAGATTTGCAAAGATCTTTCATTTAATGCTACATTAATGAGTTGCTTGACACTCAAATAGCCTCGATAACTGTGATTTAATACTAACCTTTCGAAACATTTGAACTGTAGAATGATGGAACTTTAATGAAGGGAGCCCTGTTTCACTTCAACTCCCGCTCTGACACGTGTAAGACCATGATTGGTTTATGTCATTCTTTGTATTCCATGCTGTTTCTTTTCTTAATGAACAAGCCTTCCTAAACGACGTGTTCATTGCTATATCTAAAACCTATAAATATTGATGCTTTGCTTGTTCGCTTTTTCACACTTAGATTTTCTCAAGCCTTTTCTTCTCTCTACGTATGTCTGTTTTCAAAAATTTTTGCTTTTTCTTTTTTCTAAAAACCTTCACGATGACCAAGTCCAGCTTAGGAGCTTCAAGACTGGGCCCCCAGCAAGTTTAAGAGCATGAAGTTGCAGAGCATGCAAGAGCCAGAATATATTTTTCCTTTGACACTCCATGTCAGTTCGATTGCGAACCAAATGTGGTAGACATCAATGACAACTTAACATCCTAGAGTATCTCCCACCACATCTCTATCTCTAAATGGAAAATTATTAAATAAAAATATTATTAATAAATATTCAATATTAGTTTTATTTTAAAGATCTAGATGAGACCTTTATAATGGTATGATTTTTATCACAATAGGATTTACAAATTATAACTTAATATATATTAATTAAATTAAATTAAAAACTAAAAGGATATAGATGTCAAAAATTTGTTTACAACTATAGAGATTGGGTAAAGTTGGAATATAATTTATGAAAAGTTAATTTAGATTTTCACACTCTTGGTACTCTATATTTAGAGTTTGAAACATAGAAACTCTAAAAAAATTTATTGGAAACAACAATTTAGAGTAAGGTATGAGCATCTCATACTCTATTTTAGAATTCGTACTCTAAAGAATTCTAAAATAGAGTACAATGGGAGATGCTCTTACATTGCCCACTTGGGTGTTATGGGGTGTGGAATCCAACCCGCCCCCATTATGACGTGGTAGCCATTTATAACATTATGTTGTGCAGTAGGGTTACACTTATGCTTCAACTCTTTATTTCTCGCTTTTTGTGGCATGTTAGGCTTGCACCGTACCAAATGACGTTGATGTGCTACCGTACTCTAATGTGCTTGTGCACCCTCTGTAGATCAAATGGTCTTCCACCCCCTACTTTTCGTGAGATTCTACGCTTTTATAGGCTGTAGTCTCTTGAGCGAGAGATTTTTCACCTCGCCTCAACCCTTGAGGGTGAATGGTTGATGGGAGTCCAAGATACATGACTGATGGAACGGGACCCCTCTAACTATGAAACTTATTAAAACATCACTTCCTAGCAAGATAGATGATGAATTTCTTACAAATTGTATGGTTGTCCATGTGGAAAGAGAGATTACATATATCATTGACTTAGATTCCATAATGGATGAGTTCGTTGCTGTGAAACCTCGTAAGATGAAATTGAGATAGTTCGTGATTGTATTGGAATTGCATGTCTGTTTCTTATTTAGTTGTTTTCTCTTAAAAATGTATGTATTCTGTTTAGAATATGAATTTTGAAGGGTAAGGTTCATTATGTCTTCTCTTATCTAAGTATATCTTTAATTTTCAATTAATATAATTTTTTCATATTGTCAAAATTAAAATTCATTTAAAAAAATATATAATTAGTTTAGTCCACCCTACTATAACATCATGACTTCACCCATGCATGCATTAAATTTTGTGCTTTCTTTTATTCCTATTAATTTGTTTTCATAATAGAAAGACGTTTATACCCTTCACACGTTAAGACCGTCGTCAACCTAATGATGGTGAATGTGGTAAAATGTAAAGAGTACTAATGTCTAAGAGCATCTCCAATGCCAGATTATGAAAATATTACATGCCAAATATGACAAATAGACATTGTGTTCAAATATATTTCTCAAATCCAGTTATTGCTACTCAATATCAAGCTAATGTGTGATGTGTAAAATCGTGTTATAAAAACCTAACTCGCAAGTGCACGAATCGTGAGATAAGTACAGCGACAAGTAGGGATCGTTCCCACAAGGAAAAGTGATTTATCGACTAAAACTAATTCTAATTAAAGCTAAGCAATTAACAGTAACCAAGAGATTTGAGATTGATTTGATTGATTTGAGATTAAAACTAGATTAAACTAAGAAAGCAGTTAACAAGAATATGTGAATGTGATCAAGAGCTGAGAGGACTAGGTCATCAATGATCCCCAACTACGTTTACTCAATGCTTCGAATTAACTTTCACAAAGAATGTTAATCAAGTTAAGAGTTCGTTCTTAAATTATGTATAATTAGTGCTATGTGGTCCTGGAATAAATCAAGTACTCTCTACTGCAATCATTAGCAAAACCTGCATGTAAACTATAGCAGAAAATACATCAACCATACACCAAGCGTTCTCAGTTAAGTCATTAGCAAACCCTGCATGTAAACTATAACCTAAAACCCACAAAGCACACAATCAAATATTCTCAATCACAGTCATTAGCAAAACCTGCATGTAGACTACGATTGAGAATCCATTAAGCACAAGAACAAGAGAACCAAAGATAACGTGCAATATCCTGCTACGATAAATTCATTCATTCAATTGCATATTGGCTAAGAATGGTGAAACCCACACATATCTCAACCTTAACATATAAACCCTAGATTCAAGACTAGCACTAACCATGCATAGACAAGAAGAAATCACAAATTGAATGAATCGAAACTTGAATTACGAAAATATAGTCAATTCTAACAAAGAGTATTCATAGAGGTTCACATTGAATCCCTAGTATGGATTTAGTTACACATAGATGAAATAAAAAGAAGAGAGAAGTAATTGATAGAACCCATGGAAATAGTAGACACTCTTCCAATCTCTGATGCTGAAATCTTCTCCTTCGTCTTCAAATCTTCTATATGTAAGGTGAAAGAAAGTTTGTTGAGTGATTTAGGTTATGAATGATGGCTGTCGAACTGTCTCCAGACGAACCCCCTTCTGAATAGAAAACTCCTCTATTTATATCTGCTCGGGCTTCAGTGAAGAAACCTATTAAATAGCGGAGTATTGGCCGGAACGCTGCTGGACCGCTGCCACTTTGGCAGTGGTGTGGCAGCGGTTTTCCACAATTGGGAACGCTGCCACTTTGGCAGCGGTTAGGGAGCATTTTGCATAGCGGTCTCTTCTGTCCGATAAATGCTGCGACGCCTCTCTCTGAAAATAGCAGCGGTGTGAGAACGCTTCTTGCTCAATTTCAGAAAAGACCCTAGACTTCTTCAAAATAGCACTTTTTATATGAAGTTCTTCAAACAACTCAATCTGGTCCAATAACCTGAAAACACTCAAACACACCCATTAAAGCGCTAAAAGACTCAAGAAGCAAGCAATTGATTGGAGGAATGGGGATCAAAAATATATACAATATATGACCGATCAAATACCCCTAAACCTATCTTTTGCTAGCCCTCGAGCAAAACAGAAAACAAAAACCTAAAAACTAAACCTAAGAAAAACAAATCCTAACTAAGCCACTTTCGTAGGGAACACGATAGCATTGAGCGTATGCTACAAGCCTTTAAACCTCTAGGTGTCCCTAGTAGGAGGAGTTTTGTCTCCTGAGGGTTTACAGCTGTGACACCCATAAACATATCCAGCGACATCCTATCATCCAAAATACCGCAAAATGTGCCCAAGTTGAGACAACATGTAAAAACCAATAAGTAAAGACTAATACCCAGCCATAAATCTGAAAACATTGCATACTTTAAATAGAAAAGCCCAAACTCAAACATTTTAGCTTCGAGGACACATCATCAAATGCCATAGATATAATTCGCCTCGACTCTACTTCTCACGTGATGTTGCTCATAATTCACACAGATCCTAGGCACAATCACTCATCAAGCATATGCGACTAGAATTATGCACAAGAAATATCAAGAATTATCGCATATGAATATATCAATGAAAGAACGCTTGATTTGTATGCAAAAGATCTCATGAAATGAATCAAACATTATGAACAAGATAATCACATGCTCTATCTCTACTTTCATAATAAGGATAACCAGCAGATCAAAAAGACTTTCATTTTGGTCGTAATGGGGCCATTGGGCGAGGGTTCAAGAAAGAACGGGAAATTGGAATTCAACAACCTAGGATCATATCATGAAAGTCTTCCATTACCTTTTCGGCTTCACACAAATGTCTTGGTCTCCTTTACAAGTGGAATGACACCACTTGATGTTGTTCAATACTTTAGAATTCAACTTTCTCTCTTTGTCAAACTCCTTTTGAGTAAATACAAGCTTTGCAATATAAATTGACTTTATTGCACCCCTTAACATTCATATATATATATATATTTTGAATGCTTGCAATCTTCTTGACTCAATTGCGCATTTTTTTTTGAATGACATAATAAATTGACTTTGGCTTCGAACTTTTTGGATTGAATGCAGCTCTTCTTCTCCTTGGTCTTTAGCATTGAAATCTGCATACAGTTATGTGCAGAAATAGCACCTTTTCTTCACTATCTCAAAATATGATCCCAAGCTATAGGGTCAGGCTTAAGATATCGGCTCATTGGGTTACGGTTGATGTGGTGAAGAAAGAAAAACAAGGCTATAGTGTTTGGCTTCAAACAGGGCTATGGAGCACACACATAAGGTAGGAAATATTTCAGGCCTTTTAAGTAGCTAAAGCACACATAGTCTATCATCACTTCCACTGGTTCGTCTTACTCGAGATCAAAATATAGCATGTGAAATCTTTTATGATGATTGTTCTATAATGCTCAATGTACTACCTATAGAGATCGAATTTAATGCTACGAACCTAGTAAGTGTTTAAAGAGTAGAAACAACAGAACCCTCATAGTGTCATATATGTACGCTTTTTGGTTTAGTGAACTCACAAGGGTAGTCTCCACTATTAATCATGGCAATTCAATTCAACATCCTATCCACTATCATATCAGAGCATGTCATAAGTTTTGAAAACTGCAATATAGTACTCTAAATGGCCAGATGTTAGTGTAAACTCATTGAGAAAAGCATATTATCTCTAGGGTACACTTCAAAGTACCTTTTCTTGAAAGACACTGGAACGACAGACTCTAAAACAAAACAAAACAAAACAAAACAAAAGGAGTCACACCCCCAAACCTAAATCCAACATTGTCCTCATTGTATGAAAATGAAAACATGACAACATGGATAAAGACAAGGCAGCGCGAATTTAACACAACAAGAGAAGAAAATAAACAAAGTCAATCTTAATAAACATAATCCTCAAAAGTAAAAACTGAAAAACACAATATTTGAAAGTGTATATGAAGGAGAAAAAGAAAAGAAAAGAAAAAGAAAAAGAAAAAGAAAAAGAAAAAGTGAAAAGAAACATATCAATCTGTAGACTCAGGTCCGTCTACAGTGTCTCTAGCAGTCATCCCCGCGCTGCTGGCTCGAGCCAGGCCCGAAAAAATCACCTCCAGGGGGAGCAGTGAAATAATCTCCAAACTGGGCCGCGGTCTCTGGAAATGCAGCAGCAGCACCTGAAACATGGGAGTGAGATGGGTTAGAAGGTTGGGCCGGTCGAACTGTGGCCCGATGGATCTGGTCTATCGAGAGCTGCATGGCGTCAAAGCGCGAGTACATGTCGGTCCTCAAACTGGCGACCTCGGAATGGACATAGTCCTTCATCGTGGAAAGCATGTACTCGACCCACTCAGGCCTCTGCTGTGACGACCCAGCCCCAGCATCCATCTGGTAACCCGGCATAGAATCTCCATATGCCTGCTGAGCTGGGTGCGGACTCTGCTGGTCCTCATCCTGCTGATCCTGCTCCTCCAGAATATCATCCCCCTGACGCCTCTCCGCACAGCGATCTCTCCAATCAAGGGAAGGCCACGTACACTCGCCTGAGTGTTCCACGTAAACAGGCAAAGTGGAGTGTCGGGCTCCGATGTGTCATCCCGAAAGTCGTCATCAACTACCAAACCAGCTGCAGCATACATGGCAGTGATCAGACAAGGGAAAATAATACTAGTGCTCACCTGTCGCCCACAGCCACGAATCTCCTTCTTAATGAACCCGGCAACATCAATGTATCTCCCTGTCCTGATGGCATAAAGAATCTGAGAGGCCTTCTTGAAGATCTCCCTTGTGTGGCTCGACGGCTTCAGAGAAGTCGATATGAAGAGGTTCCAAAAAGCGCTCTCCAAATGCAAATCACCTCTCAGCAACCTCTGTCCATTCTACCCAGCTGCTCCCTCTCTGCGTAGCGCACACCCAAGATCATACTTGTTCGGCCACGCGGCATCAGCATCCTCTATAGGAGGCAAGCCATAATACTCGTTGATCAACTCTGCTGTGATCACCACTGTCACCCTCCGAACAATCACCACTCCATGTGTGGAGACCTGAGCGTCCACCATGTTTGCATAGAACTCACGGGCCAGGGTGATGTTGGCATTACAGGGTCGCCGAACATATCCTGTCCATCCTCTGGCCTCTACGGTGGCAGGGATAGGAGTCTCTCCTAACTCCTCCAGTGCCATCCCCCTCTCCATAATGAATTTCCTCTCATTCTTTAGTCTGTCTCTATAATCAGGATGGCTGACATATGACGGCTCAACTGGCTGTTTGCCTCTCCTCCTACCGGGGTTTGTAGGAGCATGGTCTGATGACAGTCCTAACCATACCTGGATAAAATGAAGCACACAAAGCAAATAAGTTTCCAGAATGAGGCAAACAGTATACAAAATTTCAGCAGCACTCCGACAAGCAATTACTACATCACAACTGCCCAAAAGGGCCTGTACATTCTCCACTTCCTATTCACTAACACAACCAACACACAGTAAAATTTAACAAAGTTTAACATTGAAGCATATAAACAACTCAATCAATTGTTAAATTGTCGTGTTGATGTCTAGAAGTCGCCTAAATTCGTTCCAATTGGTTTAGGACTCATAAATAGCTGACAATTATAGTTTACAATTAGGCACAGTCATCATAATAGAACATTAGACAGGCAAATATCATCCTCCAGGGCCTAGGGGCCGAAATTCATCAGTTAGAAGGAACTAGTCAGCGTCTCACATATGATAGCACATGAATGAAGTAAAAATTAAACTAAAAGAGCAGAGTTATCGAACACACCTTGGCCTGGAGCGTGAATGGAGGCAGAAGAGAAGGGAAGAAGAAAGAAAAGAAAAGAAAACGAGAAGAGAAATTTTGCCCTTCTGTCGCACGAAGCGACCTTATAAAATAGTGCAAAACCGATGCGGAACCGCTGCCACTTTGGCAGCGATCAGGCAGCGGTCTTCAGTGATTGGCTCGGGCAACGGTGGCTCAAAACGCCCCGTTTGACTTAGGACCGCTGCCATAGACACAGCGGTCTGGTAGCGGTTCACGTCAGGTGTGACCGCTGCCATACCGCTTTGAGGTCCAAACCAAAAATACCAGCGGTTGGGTAGCGGTTTTGGGGCAGAGAGGACTGCTTCCCAAAACGCTGCCACACCGCTTTGACATGTAACAGCGGTGTGCATTAGGTGCAAAAAATATATATATATATATTTTTTTAAGAAAATATAAAAATACCTGGGTGGGTTGCCTCCCACAGAGCGCTTTATTTAACGTCTGGGTAAGATGCACAAGAGCCTTACGGCTCATTGAGGTGGGAAAACTCATCAATCCTTAGCTTGGATGCACACAGGTATGGCTTGAGTTGGTTTCCATTAACCTTAAATCTCTTCTGACCGTCAAGACCTTCAATTTCCACAGCTCCGTGCGGAAAGACCTGAGTAACCCTATATGGACCCAGCCAACGTGATTTCAGCTTCCCTGGAAACAACCGTAGCCTTGACTGATACAAAAGGACAAGCATCCCCGGTTGGAATTCCTTCCGAAAGATTTTGCTGTCATGCAGTTTCTTCGTCATTTCTTTGTATATCTTGGTATTCTCATAAGCATTGTCCCGAAGCTCCTCAAGCTCACTCATCTGCAATTTTCTTTCCTCTCCTGCCTTATCTAAATCGAAGTTCAACTTCTTCAGTGCCCAATAGGCATTGTGTTCCAACTCCACAGGTAGATGACAAGCTTTTCCATATATTATCCTATAAGGACTCATACCAATTGGGGTTTTGTAGGCAATTATGTACGCCTACAATGCATCATTAAGCTTAGTTGACCAATCCTTTCGATTTGGTTGCACTGTCTTCTCCAATATCTGCTTAATCTGCCTATTGCTCACCTCCACTTGTCCTGAAGTCTGAGGATGATATGGGGTTGCCACTTTGTGTTTGACACCATATTTCTTCATTAAAGAGGCAAAAACTTTGTTACAAAAATGGCTCCCACCATCACTTATGATAGCACGCGGTGTCCCAAATCTGGCAAATATGTGCTCTTTCATGAATTTTACCACCACGTTGCTATCATTTGTCTTGGTTGCAATTGCTTCAATCCACTTCGAAACATAGTCCACAGTTACCAAGATGAAAGTGAACCCATGTGAGGATGGGAAGGGACCCATAAAGTCAATTCCCCATACGTCAAATATTTCTATCACCAACTGACTTGAAAGGGGCATCTCATCTCTCTTACCAATGTTCCCCGTTCTCTGGCACCTGTCACAAGAAATACAAAAAGTATAAGCATCTTTAAATAAAAAGGTCCAGAAAAAACCTGATTGGAGAACTTTCAGAGCAGTCTTCTTGGCACTAAAGTGCCCTCCACAGCTAAGGTCGTGGGAGAATTTCAGAACATCTTGCTGCTCCTCTTCAGGGACACATCGCCGAATGATCTGATCAGCGCCATATTTGAACAGGTATGGCTCATCCCAAAAGTATTGCCTGGTGAGGGAGATGAATCTTCGTCTTGCTTGAGAGTTCAGGTCGGCTGGTACGATGCCATTAGAAAGATAGTTCACTATATTTGCGTACCATGGATCTTTGGTTTCCACATTCATCAGTTGTTCATTTGGAAAGGTCTCATTTATTGGTATAAGCTTGGTACTTCCTTCTCCAGTTTCCTCTTCCACTAGTCGAGAAAGGTGGTCAGCTACCACATTCTCGCTGCCTTTCTTATCCCTGATTTCCAAATTAAATTCTTGCAATAAAAGGATCCACCGGAGTAATCTCGGTTTCGCTTCCTTTTTTGTTAGTAAATATTTCAAAGCAGCATGATCAGAATAAACAATTACTTTAGACCCAATCAAATATTGACGAAATTTTTCCAGGGCACTAACAACAGCAAGTAACTCTTTTTCTGTAGTGGAGTAATTCAATTGTGCATCATTCAAAGTGCGACTAGTGTAGTAAATAACATGTGGCAATTTATCTACTCGCTGTCCTAAAACAACACCTACAGCATAGTCTGATGCATCACACATTAATTCAAATGGAAGGGACCAATCATGAGGCATTATAACAGGAGTAGATGTCAGTTTATCTTTCAGAGTTGTAAAAGCAAGCATACATTCATTATTGAAATCAAATGTAGATTTCTTGGTCAACAGATTACACAGGGGGCGACTAATTTTTGAAAAATCTTTTATAAAACGCCTGTAAAAACCTGCATGACCAAAAAAACTCCTCACACCCTTTACCGAAGTAGGAGGTGGAAGTTTAGCAATTACTTCAATTTTAGCTCTATCTACTTCTAGCCTTTATCAGATATCACATGTCCTAGCACTATTCCAGATTTCACCATAAAGTGACTTTTCTCCCAATTGAGAGTTAAATTAGTCTCAGTGCATCTTTTCAAAACACTAGTTAAATTATCAAGGTAGTGGTCAAAAGAATTACCAAAAACAGAAAAATCATCCATAAATACCTCGATATATTTCTCTAGCATGTCGGAAAAAATTGACATCATGCATCTTTGGAAAGTGGCAGGGGCATTGCACAACCCAAACGGCATTCTTCTGTAAGCAAAGGTACCGAAAGGACAAGTGAATGTTGTCTTCTCTTGATCTTCTGGGGCAATGGCAATCTGATTATATCCTGAAAAACCATCCAGGAAACAGTAATAAGCATGTCCCGCCAAATGCTCAAGCATCTGATCGATGAACGGCAAAGGAAAGTGATCTTTTTTTGTTGCCGTGTTGAGCTTGCGGTAGTCTATGCACACCCTCCATCCCATGGTCTTCGTTGTAGGGATCAGTTCATCGTTTTCATTAGCTACCACTATGATTCCAGATTTCTTTGGCACAACATGAACCGAACTTACCCAATTGCTGTTAGATATAGGGTATATAATACCCACTTTGAGTAGCTTTAGGACCTCTTCTTTGACCACCTCTTTCAGGTTCGGGTTAAGTCTTCGCTGAGCTTCTCTAGATGGCTTCACACCCTCCTCTAAAAGAATGTGATGCATGCAAATGGTAGGGCTTATTCCCTTGATATCTGCTATGGTCCATCCAATTGCGGCTTTGTGTTCTTGAAGCACCTCCAAGAGTCTTTCTTCTTTTTTTGTCTCTAAGTCTGAAGCTATAATCACTGGAAGAGTCTCATTCTCCTCTAAAAAGACATATTTGAGGTTAGAGGGAAGTTGTTTCAGCTCCAATGCAGGGGGAGAACTAATAGATGGGATTAATGATTTGTTGATCTCATCTACCCCTTCAATACATATTTTCTCCATATCAGAATCCTCTTTTGTAACTCCTATCTGCTGAAGTTCTTCATCATCTTCAAACACATCACAAACCCAATCTAACAATTCCTCAGATATGTCCTCTAACAACTCATCTTGTACTGCCGACTTTACCACTTCAATTGCATTACATTCAACAGAGTAACAATCGTCGGCTGTTTCAGGGAACTTTAGGGACTCAAAAACTTTAAACTCTACAGTCTTATCTAACACAGTCATCGTTAGCTTCCCATTATGAACATCTATAAAAGTCTTTGCAGTTGCTATAAAGGGTCTCCCTAAAAGAATTGGCTTGCAGTTCCTATCTTTGGCACCTTCATCCATATCTAACACCACAAAGTCAGCAGGAATAATAAGATTTTCTACCTGTACTAGCACATCTTCCACATAACCCTTAGGGTACCTTACAGAACCATCGGCCAACAGAAGCGACATGGTTGTCTTTTTCAGATCATTCAAACTCAATTGCTCATAGATAGTTGACGGCATTAAGTTGATGCTCGCTCCTAATTCTAGCATAGCCCTCTCCAGAGTTGTACCACCAATAGTACTGTTGATGCAGAAACTACCTGGATCTTGAAGTTTTGGTGGTAATGATTTTTGAAGGACTGCATTAGCACTTCCGGTCATAAATTCTTGATGATTCTCCACAAATCTTGTTTTGTATTTGTGAAGGCTCTTGAAAAACTTAGCATATGCAGGCATCTTCTGAATAATCTCCAACAGGGGCAAGTTGACATTGACTTTTGAAAGGATGTCATATATGTCCTTGTATGACTTCTCTAACTTGCTATTTTGCAGTCTTCTTGGGAATGGGATGGGTGGCACATATGGATTTGCTGACTTGTGAAGGAGTGGTGAATCCTTGGACTTTTCCACCACTATCTCATCCTCCTGGGTCTTGAGCTTTTCTTTTGAAGAACCTGAACCTGAAACAGTAACAGGTTTATCAAAAAGTTCAGCAGGTTGATTATCAGTTAGCACCTTACCATTTTAGAGAATTGTCATAGCTTTAGCTTGCTCAGTGTAACTTGGAAATTTTCCTTATTCCATTCTTTGTTGAGCCTCAGCTAGTTGCCCAACTTGAATCTCTGTCTTCTTTATTGAAGCATTAATATTCTGAAATTGTACATCATACCTTTGGTTTATACGCTGTTCTAATTGCTGGATTTGCTGCTGCATTTGTTGCTGCAATTGCTGTGATTGCTGCTGCATGTCCTGCAATTGCTGCAGTAATTCTTCCATTGAAGGCTTCTTTGGTTGAGATTCAAAGTTTTGCTGAGCACCGGTGTTAATCTGTCTCTGATTGCTGTTGTTGTTTCCCCATTGGTTACCGGTGTTCTGATTGTTTGACCATGAAAAATTAGGATGCTTCCTCCACCCTGGATTGTAGGTGTTGGAATATGGGTCATTCCTAGGTCTGGGGTTGAAGTTGTTCATGGCATTAACTTCTTCTTCTTCAGGTCCAGGGCTTGCTGCCTAGTGCTCTCCCATAAACACCTTTTGTTTCAATTGACCAATTTCAGTAGCAAAAGAATCTATCTTCTTCATCATCTGTGTCATCTGAATGGAACTCTCTGTGCTAGCATCCATGGTATAGATACCCTTCTTTCTTCTAGAATTCTTATGACGAGAATTCTGGGCCAACTTCTCAAAGATCTCGTACACCTCATCAGGCTGCTTGTCATACATAGATCCACCACAGGCATTGTTCACTAGAAGTCCTGATACTTCAGTCAGACCATCATAAAACCATTGACACAACTGATTAGTCAGAAACCCATGCTGAGGGCAGTCCCTAGTATATTTCTTGAAACGCTCCCATGCCTCATAAAAAGTCTCGTTGTCTTGCTGAAAGAAACTCGAAATTTTGGCTCGGATTTCACTGGTTTTCTGAGGTGCATAATACTGATCAGTAAGCTTTTCTCGCACTTCATCCCATGTTCTCAAAGATGCAGGAGGCAAAGTTAACAGCCAAGCTTTCGCCTCTCCTTTCAATGCATGCGGAATGCATCTCATACGTAGCTGATCTTCAGTAATCTTGTAGTTAGGTAGGGATTGTATTGCTCCATAAAACTCTCTGAAGAACAAGAGTATATCTTCATCTGGTAAACCATGGAAACTGGGCAGCTGATTGTAATGTCTACTCTTCAGCTCATAATTTCTTGCTGCAGGTTCTAGCACAATGCACAAAGGATCATTGCTCACAACTGGTCTACTGTAATCCTTCATAGTTCTGATGGGTTATGGCTCAAATACTAGATTAGGAACAAGGTTAGGAGCCTGGCACATCCTTTCTTGATTCTGTTCTTGATTTTGCTCGTCTTCCATTGCTAAATTTCTGATACGATCTATGTTATCGTTCAAAGGTAATAATTCTCCCTGTTGAGATCTTCTACCTTGCATCTGTTGTCAATACCTGCAATGAGACAAACAAATCACTAGTAAACTCTGAAAAAGAAAAGGAGAAAGAATAAATAAAAAGAAAAATCTAAAAAGCTAAAAATTAATGACTCGACTACTTGAACTAATAAATCTATTAACTAAAACTAAAACTAGAAATAACCAATAAATTCACTGATTCCCCGGCAGCGGCGCCAAAAACTTGATGTGTAAAATCGTGTTATAAAAACCTAACTCGCAAGTGCACGAATCGTGAGATAAGTACAGCGACAAGTAGGGATCATTCCCACGAGGAAAAGTGATTTATCAACTAAAACTAATTCTAATTAAAGCTAAGCAATTAACAGTAACCAAGAGATTTGAGATTGATTTGATTGATTTGAGATTAAAACTATATTAAACTAAGAAAGCAGTTAACAAGAATATGTGAATGTGATCAAGAGGTGAGAGGACTAGGTCATCAATGATCCCCAACTACGTTTACTCAATGCTTCGAATTGACTTTCACAAAGAATGTTAATCAAGTTAAGAGTTCGTTCTTAAATTATGTATAATTAGTGCTATGTGGTCCTGGAATAAATCAAGTACTCTCTACTGCAATCATTAGCAAAACCTGCATGTAAACTATAGCAGAAAATACATCAACCATACACCAAGCTTTCTCAGTTAAGTCATTAGCAAACCCTGCATGTAAACTATAACCTAAAACCCATAAAGCACACAATCAAGTATTCTCAATCACAGTCATTAGCAAAACCTGCATGTAGACTACGATTGAGAACCCATTAAGCACAAGAACAAGAGAACCAAAGATAACGTGCAATATCCTGCTATGATAAATTCATTCATTCATTCAATTGCATATTGGCTAAGAATGGTGAAACCCACACATATCTCAACCTTAACATATAAACCCTAGATTCAAGACTAGCACTAACCATGCATAGACAAGAAGAAATCACAAATTGAATGAATCGAAACTTGAATTACGAAAATATAGTCAATTCTAACAAAGATTATTCATAGAGGTTCACATTGAATCCCTAGTATGGATTTAGTTACACATAGATGAAATAAAAAGAAGAGATAAGTAATTGATAGAACCCATGGAAATAGTAGACACTCTTCCAATCTCTGATGCTAAAATCTTCTCCTTCGTCTTCAAATCTTAGACACTCTTCCAATCTCTGATGCTAAAATCTTCTCATTCGTCTTCAAATCTTCTATATGTAAGGTGAAAGAAAGTTTGTTGAGTGATTTAGGTTATGAATGATGGCTGTCGAACTGTCTCCAGACGAACCCCCTTCTGAATAGAAAACTCCTCTAGTTATATCTGCTCGGGCTTCAGTGGAGAAACCTATTAAATCGCGGAGTATTGGCCGGAATGCTGCCGGACCGCTGCCACTTTGGCAGTGGTGTGGCAGCGGTTTTCCACAATTGGGAACGCTGCCACTTTGGCAGCGGTTAGGGAGCGTTTTGCACAGCGGTCTCCTCTGTCCGATAAACGCTGCGACGCCTCTCTCTGAAAATAGCAGCGGTGTGAGAGCGCTTTTTGCTCAATTTCAGAAAAGACCCTAGACTTCTTCAAAATAATACTTTTTATATGAAGTTCTTCAAACAACTCAATCTGGTCCAATAACCTGAAAACACTCAAACACACCCATTAAAGCGCTAAAAGACTCAAGAAGCAAGCAATTGATCGGAGGAATGGGGATCAAAAATATATACAATATATGACCGATCAATGTGGCAAAAAAGAAAAAAAATAATTATAGACACTGTCAAGTTGATTGTCTACTTTCAGAGACTATTAGGCCCTAAATAGGTTGTTTACCAATTAATAACTGAATTTTCAATTAGTCAAGATTAAAGGCAAACAACAATAAAAATCAAGTATAAAATGCAGAAATTAAAGAAAGCTTAATTTTTACGTAGGAAACCTCTAATTGGTAAAAACCCACGGGACTAGCCTCACTAGCCACTTAAACCAAATAAATTCACCATATAAAGAGAAAATTACACTCTCAACTAGACAATGAAAATCACTGGAAGATTTTCACATCATCTAGTTCGCAATCCACCTTAACAAGACATGGGTGATGAAAATCACTAATCAATTTTTGCACCCTCTTTTTTGCGGTTCAACTCAACGACACCTTGGCTGTGAAAAGCACCACTACGCAACAACTCAATTTTCAAGCGACCCAAAACATGACCGAATGATATCGAAACCTATGATATATATATATCGTTGGAAATGTATGAATGTCTACTTTCTACTTGTTTTTACAGAAAAAAAGAAGATTTAAATATATATATAGATGTATAGAAAAAGTTATGGTCATTTGAAGGACCAATGGTTAGATTTGGACAACAACAAAGTTCTCATGTTTTAGTGGTCTTTTTGGAGACTTCAAAACCAATCCAAACGGTCAAAGAATTTTATGAATAATATAACGTTGGAAAGATATGAGTGTTTAGTTTATCAAGAAATGTTCAAACTCAATTTGAATCTTTGTATAAAACATTATGGTCACAAGACCATACAAATGCCAGTTTTGAAAAATATTTATACCATTGAAAAACCAATCATTCCAAATTAAACATTTAGCTCTAAACAAACACACCACATCTAACACATATCAAACAACATGCAAACAACTAGATATCACTGGATAAAATGCGGTGCATGATCACACAAATGAAATGTGTGAGTGTGTTAGAATGATGACCAAACTGTGATGGAACGTCTCAAATAAACACAACATAATTGACTGATGCAACAAGCCTAGATATCGATCCAAATGCTTAGTGCATGAACATATGAACAATATGAACAATATGTGTGTATAAGTGTTGCACAACGATGTAGGGACAAAAATATACAAATTTTATGTTTGTGCGCCTAATCTCTTCAAGAGAATAATAGGCACATGATCAGACCACTTCTATGCCTAATTGAGGTCCCCGTTTCATATCTCTTGCACTCGTTTCTTTTTGGTGTTTTAATATGCTTTGTGAGCTTGTGTAGATTCTTATTCCCTAATATAAAGTGTTGAGCTTAATTGAAAAGATTTGGAGTCTAAATGGGTTGAAATGGTAAAGGTTCATGCAAAACACCTAACTTGCGGGGATCATATCTCCCTCCTCAGATCCAACCACGTTGAGATCTACATATATTCAGAAAGCCCCAGATGTCTAATTTCCTGCAATTTTTACGGATTGTGATTCTAAGCTTTCTATAGGATGTTATGCCCGTTTGAGTAATTAATAAGTGAAGCTGAAAAGTCCAAATGGCTACCATCATTCAGTGGCCCGAGCCACCGAACACAACTGCAGAACAACTCTAGAAGGTCAATTTTTGGTCGAAATTGAGGGGCAATCTTGTCCTTTCACCCCCAATTTCATGCCCTAACCTTCCCACACTATAAATACACCTTATTCTTCCTCTCTCATAGTAGACCACACTTCATCTTTATCTTCATCTTCTTCATTTTGTTCACCCTAAATAAGAGAGAGAAAGGCTTCCAAAGGCTCCATGGAGGTTCTCTTTCATAGATGTCTCACCACCATCACCTTCTACACTTCTTCCACCCATATTTGGAAGAGATTCAAAGGAAAAATGAGGGCTCTCATATCAATTTTGAGCCAAGCACACAACAATGGAAATCAACACATTTTGGAGGGGCTCTCCACTTGGGTTTTCTCTTATATCTCTTTTCTTTTGTTTTTCTTTATCTTGATGTTTAATCCTTAACTTAGGAATATTTGTAAACCTACACTTGAGCTATTTATGTATGATTTGTTCTTAAATTCATTTGGGTTTTGTTTCATTCTTGCTATATTCATGAATTAATCTCTTATTGTGAATTTCATGTGTATGGAAAATTGTAAATTTATATGTATTCGTGAATGGGATTAGGAGTAAAATAATTTAATTTAGGAGCAGTCTAATTAAACATCCCACGATTGTATGTATGTTGATGGATGATTAGAAATTCCATGTTAGGAATGATTTGAGTGAATAAGAGTTAGGGTTGTGCCTTGGGAAGGGCTTTCCAAGTATAATCTTGACTATTAGCTCTAAAGATTGGGAGAAGTTTGGTTTATTCATAGACATGCTAGATTAAGCTTTGGTTGTACATTCTTATGCAAAATGTTGCTATCTTATTTTCCATGTTAATATTGAGGCTCAATTTAGCATGGTCTTGTAGAATAGCTTATATATGTTGGTTGCAGTTTAGTGTTTGAAGGGCTTTCAACACACTCTTCAATCCTTAGCTCAAATGAATGGATACCCTAAATTGGATTGAGGCGAGAACGAACCCTTGATTTGAATTGAATGTCTTAATGCTTAACAATCAACTAGATGTGTATTTGTGTTTGGTAAACTTATATACCTTGTGTGACCATTACCTTACATCCCTCCAAGACACATTTATTTTCGTAACTTAAGGTGTCTTGCCTTTAGGAGTAGATTAACTTAATTAGGAGTAGTGTAATTTAGAAAGGCAAGCACCCTGTTACATTTATATCTTTAGTTTTACTATCATTTAGTTTTAGTTTATTTCATTTCTATACTTTGTTCCCCACACAACAACACACACTTCACAAACACCATTCTTACCACTTCCATGCTCTATTTACATGTTTTCATTAAACACTAAGGCTATGTTTGGTAGGAGGGAGGGAGAGTAGAAGGGATGGATGAATTAAGAGGGAGAGAGAGTAGAAGGGATGGAGATGATAACATCAATTCTCCATGTTGTTTGGTATTGAAAGGAGGGTTGGATGGATGAATTGGTATTTAATTTGTAAAATTACTATGTAAAATGGAGGATTGACAAAAAATAAAATTGGAGGGCATTTGTAAAAATTGGAGGTTAGTGAAAAATTGGAGGGCATTTCGGTCATTCCCCTCCAATCTTCTCTACTTCCTTTCTCATCCGCCCAAATTGGACGGATTGATTTTTGTGGGCCCAGAGGGAGAAGCTCTCCCTCCTCTCCTTCTCTCCCTTCACTTCTCCCTCCAACCAAACAAGGGATTTGCTCTCCCTCCCTTCTCCTCTCCCTCCAACCCACTCCATCCCTCCATCTTTCCCTCATACCAAACACAGCATAAAACTTGAGACAGTTGACGAATGACACCTCCTTGCAGAATGATACCCTTATTTGTTGCTATACTTGTCTCTTGACTCGTGCACTTGCGTTAATAAAATAATATTAATGTTTTATTAAAACATTTGTATTTTGTATTGTTACCATTCTACCGTCACATGTTTGACGAAATCCTAAAGGAATTTGACAGTAGGGACCAAAAGAGCGATTAATATTAACTCTATGTTTGGTAGGAGGGAGGGAGAGTATGAGAGATGGATGAATTAAAAGGGAGAGAGAGTAGGAGGGATGAAGAGGATAACATATATCCTCTATGTTGTTTGGTATTGAAAAGAGGGTTGGATGGAAGGATTGGTATATAATTTATAAAATTACTATATTGCCCTTTAAAAAATTGGAGGGTAGTATAAAAAAGGAGGGTATTTTTATCTTTACCCCCCATCACTCTCCCTCAATTGTGATCCACCCATCATTGGGCGGATTCAATATGGTGGGCCTAGATGGAGATCTCCTCCTTCCTTTTCTCCTCTTCCCTCTTTTCTCCCTCCAACCAAATAAGGGATTGGAGCTCTCCCTCCAGCCGTCTCCTTCCAACACTCTCCCTCCCTTTGTTTTTCCCTCATACCAAACATAGCATAAGCGTTTGAACTAAATGAGTCAAAACTGAAACTAGTGGAACCAAAACGGCTAATAACTCAAACTAGAAGGAGTTTTTAATATTATCCCTTATGCTATAAGAGCATCCCTAATAGGCCGGAATTGGGGACCTCCTTGACTATATTTAGGGAGCCTCAATCGGAAAGTGCTCTAATAGGCTCCCTATCCCACTTCCTGTTTTTAATTCTGGCCAAAGGCTCCTTAAATTTAGGGAGCTAAGACATCCTCCCTATTTTTTAATCCTCTCTCCTCAAATGAAATGGATGGTGAGTATGAGTCCCCCCATCACCATCCCCATTTCTCCATTTTCCCCATTTTTCTCCATTTTTCCTCGTTTCCCTGTTTACCCATTCCCCCATTTCCCCATTTGGTGGAAAATTACAAATTAAACTAAAAAAAAAAATAAAAATCCATTATAAATGCAAAAGAAAATACATTACAAAATAATGTCATATATATACACATTACAAAATAATGTCAAAGAAAATACATTACAAAAAATATATATAATTATTTTTATAATATTTTGGGGGAAATGGGGAAATGGGGATGGGGGTACCTCCCCCCATCCCTATCCCCATTTCACTATATTAGTGGGGAAAATGGGGAAAATGGGGATAGGGGGAGGTCTCCCCATCCCCATCCCTATTTCAATTTGGGGATGATTTTCATCCTCATCCCCCCTCATTTTCCTATTTTTCTCTAAAAAATTTTCCTCAAATGGGGATGGGGATGGGGATGGGGATGGAGATGGGGAAGTGGGGAAACGGGAATTTAGGGGAAAATGTGCAACCTTAGAGTTGCCGCTCCTTATATGACCCTTTATTCGTAAAAAGTACAACTTGCTCCCTAAATATAATGAAAAAATAGGTAACCTTGTTTGGGGATGCTATAAGTCAGAAGTGCAATACCGCAATCTGCTTTATTTTGACTCTCCTTGATCCGAATTCCGAAATGAAGAATCCCACTCGATTCCAGTGATCAAAATCATTGGAATCGGTCAAAACTGAAACAGTTCCACTCTTACAAAAACTCTCTCATGGATTCATCAACTTCAACTCTCTCAAACCTGTAATTACTTCTCCTTCAATGTCAATCATGACTCCGCTCAGAAAATCTGTCCTTTACCACCATTTCCTCCGACCAGCTTCTTCACAGTTTGGCGGCAAACTACATGAAAATTTCAGTACCCAGTTCCATCGAACCAGGTCATTTTGTGGTGGGAGACGTGAATTGGATCATGAATTTGTAAATACCCAGGTGTTCAAGATTGGATTTTGTGGTATATTTGGATACAAAGTCACTCAAAAAAGGTCGTTTTCGGACCCTAGATCATCCTCATCATCAGTTGAGAGCTCACAACCTATAGATGCAGGCTCTTCAATACGAAAACCGATCAGTTTGTGGCCTGGAATGTACCATTCACCTGTGACTAATGCTCTATGGGAGGCAAGATCGATGATGTTTGAGAAGCCAGGGGACAGGCCAAGTGATTCTGTTTCTCAGAGTGAACTGGTTGCAAAATCTCCATCTAAGAGCAGGACTAGTATTCTTTACAAGTTTTCGAGTGATTATATACTTAAAGAGCAATATAGAAACCCTTGGAATGAGATCAGGATGGGGAAGTTGCTTGAGGATCTTGATGCTCTTGCTGGAACCATTACATACAAGGTACTTAAAGAGTTAAGACTCTTAGTGCCAGTTATCGACTTATGTTTTTTATTGGCATTAGATGTAAGTTAGATTTGTTCTAGTTGTTAATTAGTTTATTTGGTGCAATTTGCAATCTCTATACTTATGGACTTATGGTTTGGTTGGTTTTATATAGCTGAATCTTTCGTTGGTTTCTAGTATTCAACTTCAGTTTAATTCAAGTTTTGTAGGTTTGAATTGGAAGATGCGGTTCTTAAATTTTGCCTTGCTATTGTCTCCAGCTCATAACATTGTCCACTAAAAACTAGATAGATACACTGTCTAGCTGGAAAATATTCCTCGCTGTTAGCATTACCAAGGTCTTGTATTTTCTCCCAATTAATCACTTCTATTGATAGAATTTTAAATATTATGTAGACATTAAGTGATAATGATTTAGGCTAAAGATCATGGCTTCCTTATCTGTTTCATTTTAATATGCTACAAACACGTTATGATTTATTACTACATCCAAAGTTTGTAATTCATTTGATTGCATATGGACCAGCATTGTTGCAATGATGACGGGGCTACAAGGCCTTTATTATTGGTCACTGCTTCTGTTGACAGGATGGTTATGAAAAAACCAATCCTTGTCAACACTGATTTAGAAATAGCTGGAGCTGTTACATGGGTTGGGCGGTCATCTATGGAGATTCAACTTGAAGTTACTCAGTCCTCCCAAGGTACTCCAAAATAATGAATAGTTCTTTGATAATCTTTTGACTATTAAATGTTTGTTTATATATTCCTGCTCCTTACAGTTTTATTTATTTATTTATTTATTGTCAAGCTATCACAAATAACAATGTACTTCGAACTGAAAATATATCTTGCATACGTACATTTAGTGGAAGAATTTAAGGACAGGTATTATTATCGATATCAACTAATACAAATATGACCATGAGTATGTTATATTAGTTATTACAATAAAGTAGTATGTACTAGAAATGCATCCAGTCTGCAGCTGAGCTAATTATATTGAGAATACGGCACCAGAGATGTTTCTTTTCAGTAAAGGCAGTAAATTCCAAGTCATTTATTGGCACCATAAAAAGTGATGAATCTTGTAATCTTAAAAGATACTTTTTTAAATATCCATCCATACTCGGCACTGACTCTTTGCACCTTCAGAATGCAGTACAAGAAAATGTTGCAATGATTCTATCATGGAGTGATTGCTGTTTTCCGATTGTTTCATAGTTGCTTTAATGGACTCCAGGAAATTCTTCTCAGAGTTAAATGATATTTTGCTCTTACGAGACTATTTTTTGTTTTCGGTTTTTTTTTTTTTTTTTTTTCCTCTTTCCTTTTATGTGTTTCCATGACATAAACCTGATAGTAACAAAGGAGAAACAAGATTGAGACCTCCTGAGATCATTAAATCCCTTGGTTAAAACCATTGTGTGTCTTCTGATTCTTAAAATTGTGATTTGTTGCTTTATTGGTTATGTTACAGAAAGAAAAAAAAAATTGTTTTCCAGATACCCCAGAGCCATCAGAATCAGTTGCCCTTGTAGCAAACTTCACATTTGTGGCTCGTGATGCCAAGTCCGGAAAATCAGCTCCAGTCAACCAGATCTTGCCTGAAACTGAACAAGAAAAACTGCTATGGGAAGAGGCCGAAGAAAGGAACAAAATGAGGAAAAGGAATAAAGCAGAAAAGCAAATGAATATTGATAATGGGGACAAAGAGAGGCTTAATGCATTGTTGGCCGAAGGTCGGATTTTTTGTGACATGCCGGCGCTGGCAGACAGAGATAGCATTCTTATACAAGATACTTGCCATGGGAATTCCTTGATTTGCCAGCCCCAGCAGAGGAACATACATGGTCGGATATTTGGAGGATTTTTAATGCGTAAAGCATTTGAGCTGGCCTTTTCAACTGCTTATGCATTTGCTGGTGTGGCACCACGCTTTATAGAAGTTGATCATGTTGATTTTTTCAGACCTGTGAGTATATCTATCCTCCATCTCATTACAATTTGCTTAAATGAGAGAGAATGAGTGAGACTGAGAGAATAAAGAATAAACCCATTAATTTTAATAATCAGATATCAGCAATTAATCCATGTTGGTTGAAAGTTTCCAAAACTTTATTCTCTAAGCAAGGTTCTTTGCTTATGGAACAGGCAATGAGTAGGCAGTATGACAAAACACAAAATATCCCTTATATATTTCTTTGCTGATGCAGGTGGATGTAGGAAATTTCCTCCGTTTCAAATCTTGTGTTTTGTATACAGAACGTGAGAATCCAGCCAGACCTCTGATAAACGTGGAAGTTATAGCTCACGTTACGAGGCCAGAGCTCAGGACCAGCGAGGTTAGCATCTGAATTTGATTATATGAGAACAACTACACAGTGGTCATCAGCTATATAAAGTATTTAACATGTAAATGAAATAGCTTTTGCTTATGGCATGAAAAAAATGCAGTATCTCTTTTGGTATTAAAAGTCTCATAAGATTTGGGTTAAAAATGTAACCGATGAATTTCATTTTAATGCAAATCAATCCAACTCTTATCTCATTTGTGATACAAAACCAAGTGGGTTGCTCATCTTCCATCTCAATTCATTGTCTTTGTAAAATCTAATTCTTTGAATTTGATGATTGTCTACTGATGTCCCATAATTCAAACAGGTATCGAATAAATTCTACTTCACATTTACCATCCGTCCTGAGGCTATGAAAGATGGATTTAGCATACGGAATGTTGTGCCAGCCACGGAATTGGAAGCAAAGCGGGTGCTTGAACGAATGGATGCTGAGAGCTCCCAGCTGGCGAAACCATGAACCAACTGAAAACAGGACTAGGATGGAACAAACAGAGCCTGTTTTCAGATTTCTCTGGAATATATTTTTGTTTTCTTTTTTCTTAAGCTTTTGTGAAATTTATTTAAAGTTCATTTCTTGTCATTTAATCTGATCTGAAATATCTGAAAAGTTGTATTGAATATTTCTTCAAAACTTGATAACAATCAATGTACTTGACAAACTTGCAATACTAGAAATGTGGATACAATATCTCCCGGATCAATCCCATCTAATGATGTGTCATTCGATAAATGAATACACATTAATAATGATTTACATATTGATTCACTTGCCATATGTTATGTGAGTCCAATAACCATATCATTAAAGCATCTCCAATGCAGAAGTGACTTGCATACCAATAACCGTTGACATGGCAACAATGTCAAGAGACTTGTTTCCAATGTGATATAAAAATAGACTTAATAAACAATTAATTCAAAATTTGGTTACCAATACTTCTCTCTAAAACATTTTTTTTTTCCTATTTTATTTTTTATTTTATTTCCTTACAAAAAATATATGAAAAATTAATGTCAGTTTTAGATGTTTTGCTAAGTCAACCTAAAAAATAGTTGTGCAATAAACCATCTGAAAGTAAACGATCATGTTGACAATGTCTAATATTTTTTTTTGCCACGTTAGCTTAAATATGCACAGTTGTATTGGATACAATATTATTAACAGAACGTCTATTTATCCTATGTGACATTTTTTTTTTTTTCACAAGTCATACTTGCATTGGAGATCCTCTTAGTTAGCCATAACAATTCAGTTGATGTAGCATTACTCTTATAGCAACTGAATTGTTAACAACTGAATTGTTAAGTACTGAATTTTTTACTTTTAATATTTTATAGAGAGTTTCTTTTGACAATCCAATTTTTTCTTTTTACACTTCTTTTCTAAAGACAGTCCATTCTCAAAATTTATTTTTTTAAAAAAAAATTCTAAAGACACTTCCTTTTGTTTTAAGAGTATCATTTTTATCTTTTAACACTCATATTCTAAAAACACCCCATTTTAAAAAATAAATTTCTATAGACACTCCATTTTATTTTAATAAAAGTTAGGACGAACCATCGTAGCATTTGGATTCATCTATGAGTAATCTTTTTTGAATTAAATTATTAAAAAAAGAAATTATATCTCCTAAATCATTAGATTAAATATTACATATTAAACACTCTCCTAAATTTTTAATTACCGTATTAAACTCTCTCTTCTCCAATACATATCTCTAATTTTTTATCTTCATTCTTTCTCAAGGAAGACTAACATTTAAGATAATAAAACCTTACGAATAATCTTGATTTTTAGGAACCGTATATATGTATAAAAAAAAAAAAAAAAAAAAACTATAAAACAAATACCTTGTTTTTTTTTTTTTTTTTTTTAAAAAAATCGAAATATGAAAATGTTTTTTGTTACTTTTGTAGATATGTGATTGCCTAGAGAAATTTAATTCTTTCATTAGTCTTAAAAATTATGAGTTTAATTGAATTTAGTTTCAACAAATCAAATTTTAATATATCTATTTTTTTTTTTTTTATAAAAAAAATAAGATATTTGTATTGACTTTTTAATATATTTTTATTAAAATTGCGAGGTTTTATTCAAGATAAGAAA
Source organism: Acer campestre (assembly GCA_954870605.1). Taxonomy (NCBI): domain Eukaryota; kingdom Viridiplantae; phylum Streptophyta; class Magnoliopsida; order Sapindales; family Sapindaceae; genus Acer; species Acer campestre. Next base: position 27,546,244 of record OX940800.1, on the reverse strand, counting down.
ACAAATAGGGTAGTGTCACCAAAGAACTACACACCCAACAGACCACCCACAAAACAGAACCACAACAACTAAGACAACCCCATGACAGCAAGCACAGCAACATAGTGCAAGCTGAAACACAAGCCAGTGAAACCACAAAAGGACGAAAGGCTACCCCACAAATATATATATATATTTATTTATTTATTTATAGATAGATAGATAGATAGATAGATATTTATTGTTGTTAATAAAAAACTAAAATATTCATAAGTTTTTTTTTTTCTTTAACTATTGTTAACCGCCAAAATTGGCAGAGGACCAAAGAAGAATTTTCCACCTCGATACAAGGAGAACATGGGAATCCAGATACCATCTGGCTACCCTAAGAAAGGAGGGATCCCGATCGATCCGAATACATACCCCCTTCAGAGGGATCTAGCCCGGCAATTCCCTAGCTTCTCGTGAACCCCGCAATATCCCGATATGGAGCTCCACTAAACACCTCGATTCACAGTTCAGTATGCAGTATCCTGACATGAAGTTTCACTCAGTATCCCGATACGGAGTTCCACTAAGCACCTCGCTACAATATCATCCAGATATCTCGCTATTTAATTTGATGGACATCCCACTGCAGCCTCGGTCGTGTCCCGATCCTCAGGTAGCAGCGGGATACTCAGGAGCTTATAACACCTTCTAGAATCAGTTCACTTGGCAGTGAGATACCAGATGAAGAAATTACTAAAGAACAAGACTCATACGCTTAGAAGACCTGGTTAAAGCTCCATGGAGAAATACTAAAACGCCGCTGTTTAGTCAAAACAGAAGAAGTAGACTTCTTCCCATCAACTGAGAGTTCTATTTGAACAAGGAGTCAACTCTGTTAGAATCCTCTTAGGAAGGAAAGACTTGATTCTGAAAGCTCCTACGAGATTGTTTCCTCCTAGGAAGGAAATACTTGATTTTAACGATCAAAGCTCCTACGAGATTGTCTCCTAACAGGAAGAAAGTCCTGCAATCACCAAACCCTAGACCGAAATTATAGGAGTGCATGGCAAGCAACGAGACCTATATAAACAACATGATACACACCAGAAAGGGGATCGCAAAAAATCACCTCCTAAAATCCTACACTCAGTTCTACTTATCGACATGTACGAGCTCGCCACCACCATCTCCATCGCCTACTAAAGCTCAACATTCCACCTTAACCCAGGAAAAACACAATCCTTGTACTCATGATATAAAGTTATTATCAATAAAGATTTTATTTGTTTACCATATTTTTCACATTCAAACCGCACTTGTTTTGTCAGGAACATTGTTGGAATCGAACTACGTGATACCCCCTCTGATTGGTTTCGATCCTGATCTTGGTCCCTTAAAGTTGGTTTTTGGAGATACACCCCAGTGACGATTTTTCGGTAACAACTATTAATCAGAGATTGACAGAAAGTACGGAGATAGGTTTGTTTATTTATTTTTTATTTTTTTTAATGGAGAGAGAGAGTAATTAGGAGGGAGGGTTTAATATGGTAATAACAGATTTAGGAGAGAGAGTTTAATACATAATATTTAATCAAATGATTTAGGAGAGATAATTTCTTTTTTAATAATTTAATTAGTTTTGAATGTTGTTAACCGCCAAAATTGGCGAAGGACCAAGGAAGAATTTTCCACCTCAAACACAAGGAGAATATAGGAGTATAGACATCATCCGGCTACCCCAACTAGTCCGAGTGCACACCTCCTTCAGCAGGGTCTGGCCCAGCCTTCCCCCAGCTACTTAAAGGACGCCGCTATCATCTTGATTCATAAGCAGCGTCCAAAGCCGGGATAGTCGTTAGAGCTTACAGCGGGGTCCAACCCCGTCATACCCTGGTTTCCTATAGACCCCACAGTACCCCGACACAGTTTCCTATGGACCCTGTAACACTCCGACACGGAGTACCACTAAGCATCCCGATAAGATATCAGCTAGATCCTCCCCTGTTTCAATAGTAGGACGTGCTAGTGGTTCACACCCTCTGAAATAACTACCCCGCCAAGCAAGAAGATACCAAATAGCAAGACTCTTATGCTAGGATTAAAAGCTCCACATTAAAACGCCGCCGTTCAAATAAAACAAAGGAAATATACTCCTTCTTGCTAGAGAAGTCCTATTTTGAGCAGGTCAGAACATTTAGATTCCTCCTAGGAAGGAAAGATTTACCTGCAAGATTGACTCCTCCTAGGAAGGAAAGTCTGGATTCTATACTTAAAAGCTCCGAGATTATCTCCTAAAAGGAAGGAGGTCCTGCAATTGCCAAACCCTGGACCGAAACTATAGGAGTGCACGACAAGCAATATGACCTATATATACAACAGCTCATTCACTGAAAAGGGAGAGAGATCAGATAGAAAAAAAATCATTGCCAGAAACCCTACATTCAAGTTCTACTTATCAACATGCACGAGTTCACCATCTCCATTATCCACCGAATCTCCATACCTTGTTGTAAACCCCTAAAAACATAGTTCGTATATCTGTAATGCAAAGTGACAATCAATAAAAGCTCATTCTTATTTGATTTCTTATGTTCCATATCATAGTTGCATTGACAGGGATATAGTTGGTATCAAACTATGTGATACCCCTCTGACCAGGATCAATCTTGATCATGGTACTTGTAAAGTTGTTATTTGGAATTTCATCCCATTGACGATTTTTCGATAACACTTTTGGCGCCGTCTGTGGGAAGTATCCTAACCATTGTTCGAAAACAGCCTAACTCTAGTCAATAATATTCAGAATGAGACTCCGATCCTCCCAGGGTCATCCCGAACCATCAGGACCCCATTCCCTCGCTTCCACTGAAAGGGTTCAAAGGCGGGGTAAGGGTACCAGGAATAAGAATCCACCGCTAGTGCCTCCACTAGCTGCATTCCCTGTACCACAAAACCTCTCCAGGCAGCAAGCCGGTCAGGATGTTTTAGAACAACATGCTGCAGCATATGTAGAAGCCATCCGACTCCAGATGACAGCCCAGGGCATCCCCTTCGAAGCTGCCGGGGTCCCAGGGGAAGCTGGCCCAAGTACCCGGTTGCCAGTGTTTGATCGATTGGGTCCACCTCTCTCAGTCTGACAGGCAGAACTCAGACCCAGATTAGTGAAGTCCGCGATTGAGATTCCTCCTAGGAGGGATCAATCCCCACCAAAACGAAGGGCAAAGGAGAGAGAGCCACATCCCGACTCGGAGGAGAGCGCCAAATCCCGAAAGAACTCCAAAGAAAGGCATCAAAAAGCAAAGCGCAAGAAGGTAATCATTGATCCAGAATCTTCAGATGAAGAGGTTTCAGTGGCCCGGTCTGGAACCAAGAAATCTCAGTGCCTGGAGGATCAAATGACAAGGATGGTGAAGGAGTTGGAGCAGCTAAAGAAGGGAAAGCACCAAGGAGTCCAGAAGAACCCATTGGGCGAAATGAATGCACCTTTCTCCAAAAGAGTTAGGGAGGCAGGGTTACCTCTTAAGTTTAGGATGCCTTCAGAAAAATATTCCGGGACAGAAGACCCAGTCAGCCACCTGGAAAGCTTTGTACATCAGATGGAGGTTCAAAATGCGACCATGCTAGCCATGTGTAGAATGTTTCCTTCAACATTGACTGACTGTGCTAAGACATGGTTCAGAAAGTTACCACCAGGTAGTGTTGATTCTTTTTCTAAACTCACCAAAGCTTTCTGTGCACAGTTTCAGGGGATCAAGCCCCGTCCCTAGGATCCTATCTTGCTGCAATACGTGGTTCAGGAGCGGGGCAAAACTCTAAGATCCTATGTGGAGAAATTCCATAAGGAGGTTATCCAGATGGGCGTATTCAATGAGAAGGAAACCTTAGCCAACTTCCAGAGGAACTTATAGGTTGGCAGATTGTTCCGTTCTTTTGCCAAACACCCTCCAGAGACGTATCAGGAAGCCTATAATTAGGCTCTGGAACATGTGGACATTGAGGAGCAGCTCCGGATTAAAATCGAGCACGATGAAGCCCGATTAGCACCACGCCATAAGAAGGAAGCTTCGAAGCCCACACCAACTAGGAAGTTCCAGAATCAACCTCCAAACCGGTCTACTTACAGGCTGCCTCCTATTCCTGCGTACCAAGAGAGGTATTCGGTTAGGAGATCACCTCCCAGAGAAATTCTCCTGAAGGAAGTATCCAGAGTAGCAAGAGAGGAAGAGGGCTATAATCACTACACCTCTCTCAATGCTTCACGAGAAACTATCTATCTCGCTATTCGGGATAAGGGTCTACTCAGAAAGCCAGGTCCCATAAAAATCCTGATTGACAGGAGGAATCAATACAAATATTACGACTTCCATGAGGACGTAGGGCACAACACCTCAGAGTGCTACAGCCTCCGCAATCAGATAGAAGGACTAGTAAGGGGAGGACTTTTAACTGAATTTTTACAGTAGGTATGGGACAACATCAAAGAAGGGAAGCAGGTTCAAAGTAGGATGCAGGAGGCAGCTGAAAGAAGAAGAGAGGGATAAAAGGATCTGATGTAGCAGATCCAGGTGATCCACACTATCAGTGGAGGCCCCACCTTAGCTGGAACCTCCAATAATTCGAGAAAGAACCACGCAAGGAAGATTCCTAGACTTAATGCTGACCACGAGATACTCAAAGTCAGTAGTGGATCTCGGGATCTATCCCGCTCCACCAAAATCGTCTTCATGGAGGAGGACGTCTACAATACAGTTCAGCCACACGATGACCCTATGGTAATCACGGTACAAATCGCCAACTGCTTAGTACACCGCGTCCTGATTGATATAGGAAGCAGTGTTGATATTTTGTTCAAAGGGGCTCATGAGCAGCTTAACTTGAAGAATTCTTGCTACAACAGTTGCACTTCCCTTCTTATGGATTCACAGGAGACTCAGTGATGCCGATGGGGACGAAGATTCTGCCTGTGATAGTCAGAGAAGCTCCCCTACAACAGAACATAATGATAGAATTCATTGTAGTAGACACCCCGTTTGCGTACAATGCGATCTTGGGCAGGCCTTTCTTGTTAGGGATCAGGGGGGTGCTGTCTATTTACCACAATGTGTTAAAATTTCAGGTGGGAACAGGAGTAGGAGAAGTAATAGGAGACCAGCAGGCAGCTCGCAATTGTTACGCGTTGTCCACAAACCCCGCTGCATTAGCTAAACAATGCGCACAGGTGACCAGCGACCCAGGTCAGAGAGCGACAGAGCGGGATGATTATGTCTTGGAAGAAGGAGAGGTGCCAGACATAATCGTGGAGGAGCCAGAAGAAGAAGAGCGTGGTTGGATCAGTGGGCACCCTGCAAAGCAGTTAGAGGAGGTCTAGATCCGGAGCGAAGATCCAACAAAGACAGTAAAAGTGGGAGGAGGTCTGGACCCCAAAATCAAGAAGGATTTGGTATAACTCCTCAGAAAGTACAACGACATCTTTGCTTGAAGTCATGAGGAAATGCCTGGAATTCCTCTTAGCCTGGCTACCCACAGGTTGGCAGTGGATGCAACCTTCAAGCCAGTAAAGCAGAAAAGAAGACACTTCAACGCTGAGCGGAATGCTGCTGTCCAGGAAGAGGTTGACAAGCTCTTGAAAGGCGGGTTCATCAGGGAATCCCGGTACCCCGAATGGATCGCCAACGTGGTTATGGTGACCAAATCTAACGGGAAGTGGCGGATGTGTGTGGATTACACCGATCTCAACCGGGCTTGCCCTAAGGATAACTTCCCTCTACCTAAGATCGATCAACTCATTGACTCCACTGCAGGGAACAAGCTCCTAAGCTTCATGGATGCTTTCTCGGGGTACAATCAAATTATGATGCATCCTTCAAATTAGGACAAAACTAGCTTCATCACCACACAAGGCCTCTACTGCTATAAGGTAATGCCCTTCGGACTCAAAAATGCAGGTGCCACCTACCAGCGTATGGTGAACAAACTATTCAAGGAACAGATAGGGAGATCCATGGAGGTTTACATAGATGACATGATTACAAAATCCCCAGAAGCCGAACAACATACTAGGGACTTACGCCAGGCTTTCCAGATAATAAGGCAGAACCAGATGAGGTTGAACCCCGCTAAATGTGCATTCGGGGTAGCTGCAGGCAAATTCTTGGGATTCATGGTGCATGAGAGGGGAATTGAGGCTAATCCTGAGAAGATCAAAGCCATTCTAGATCTCGAGTCCCCTACAATCCTCAAGCAGGCACAAGGATTAACTGGACGAATAGCAGCCCTGAACCGGTTCATATCCCGCTCCACAGATAAATGTCTCCCATTTTTCAAAGTCATCAAGCAAGGGAAGAAGATAAAGTGGGATGAGCAAAGTGAGCAGGCTTTTCAAGCTTTAAAGAAATACTTGTCAAATCCGCCACTACTGGTAAAGCCGACCCCGGGGGAAGAGCTCCTACTCTACCTATCAGTTTCTGAAGTTGCTACTAGTGGAGCTTTGGTGAAAGAATGCAATGACGGGGTACAAAGACCAATCTACTACGTGAGCCGGGCTTTTACTAAGTCCGAGAAAAACTACACTCTACTAGAGAAGCTCGCCTACGCCTTGGTGACCACATCCAGAAAGCTCTGGCCTTATTTTCAAGCTGACACCATCGCAGTGGTCACTGATCAACCATTAAGACAATTCCTCCAGAGGCCGGATGTATCGGGCAGATTGGTTCTGTGGGCCCTAGAGCTCACGCAGTTCAATATCAGGTACAAAGCAAGGATTATAATCAAAGCCCAAGCCCTGGCTGACTTTATAGTGGAATTCTACACAATTCCGAGTCCGAGTCAATCAGTAAACATGGATCCGGAGCAAACCAATCTGGAATGGCGTGAAGATAGCAAGATTTGGGTTCTTTACATAGATGGAGCTTCAAACCAGTTAGGATGCAAAGCCGGGATCATCTTGATCGACCCCGCTGGAGCTGAGTGTAGTCATTGTTTCAGGTTTGAGTTCATAGCTACCAACAATGAAGCGGAGTATGAAGCTTTATTAGTAGGAATAAAAGTAGCAGGAACCTTGGAAGCTGAGTACCTTCAGATCAAGAGTGACTCCCAACTAGTGGTCAATCAGGTGACAGGGTTGTACCAAGCAAAAGGTGACAACATGGTGGCCTATCTAGCTAAAGTTCAAAAAGCCAAGAAGAAATTTAAAGGTGTAAGGATAGAACAAGTACCCAGAGAGAGGAACCATCGCGCAGATGTCCTCGCTAAAATTGCTACAGGAGAAGGACATGCTCTACCAAAAAGAGTACCCCTCCAATTGGTTCTTTTCTCCAGTATAGCTAAGGAGGTAGAGGTCCTTCCTGTGAGCCGCCCCCCATGCTGGATGGATCCAATGGCAAATTATCTCCAAAGTGGCATTCTCCCTATAGACCCGGATCAAGCCCATCGGCTCAAAAGGGTAGCTACTCGATACTGCTTGGTGGAAGGATGCCTATACTGTAAGGGGAAATCTCTCCCTCTACTTAGATGTCTCCATCCCAATGACGCGCACTGGGCGCTCAACGAGGTACATTCAGGGGACTATGGTAACCATGTATCAGAGGAAACTTTGGCTTACTAGGTAATCAGGATGGGCTACTATTGGCCAACTATACACCAGGATGCAAGGCAGTTTGCGCGATCTTGCGAAGCTTGTCAGAAAACAGCAAACCTCTATCATCTCCCACCAGAAAAGCTCTCATCTATCAGTACTCCCTACCCCTTTGCTATCTGGGGACTAGACCTGATCGAGCCGCTTCCCACTACACCCGGCCAAGCCAAACATGCAGTAGTGGCGATAGATTATTTTACTCGGTGGGTAGAAGCCAAGGCCCTCACCAGGATAACTGAAGAAAAAACCACCAACTTTGTCAAGGAGAACATTGTCTACCGATTTGGCACCCCGATGGCCATCATAAAGGACTTGGGAAAGCAGTTTGACAACGCCAACTTCAGGAAATTCTGTGAAGACCGGAACATCAACCTTCGTTTTGCATCAGTGGCTCATCCTCAAACCAATGGGCTAGTTAAAGCTACCAACAAGACCATTAAGAAGCTCCTAAATAAGAAGCTCCAACAGAAGAAGGGGTTATGGGTTGCAGAGTTACCCAATGTACTGTGGGCTTATAGAACAACCAGGCGGACTGTAACAGGAGAGACTCCCTACTCCCTAGTGTTCGGAATAGAAGCAGTCTTGCCCATTGAGCATAACCTCATATCTTTTTGGGTCCAAAATTATGAGTCGGAAGACAATGAGGCCAAATTGAGAGCTAACTTGGACTTACTGGAGGAAAGACAAAGCAGGGTCGCTGAGAAAGTGGCTATATATCAGAGCAAGATAGCTCGACATTTCAACAAAAAGGTGAGGATCCGAAATTTCAAAGAAGGAGACTTGGTCCTCAGGAAAGTAACTCAGAACACATGAAGAAGGTCTGAAGGGGTGCTAGCTCCAAACTGGGAAGGTCCATACTTGATTAAGGCATTGCTCCGGGGTGGAGCTTACAAGCTGGAAGACATGGAGGGATACCCAGTGGATCATACTTGGAATGCCGATCACCTCAGGAAATTCTACCCTTAGAAATTTAGGTAATATCAGCGGGAATGCTCACCCCGATTTCATATTGTATTGATTAAAGAAATTCAATAAAAGCAGTTTCTTCTCCCATATGGTTCTCCTATGTTCAATGTTCGAAGTCTCCTACTTGATTCTCCAGTATCTCCTACTTGTACTTCGTCATTACTGACTCGCCATTTCAAGACCAGAAATAGCCTCAGGGCGCTCCTGCTGCCTTGGTCGGGGAATACCCTCCTCCAAGAAGCCTGGTGCTAAAATGGCCTTAGTTGCCTACCAGGACAGACTTACAGTAAGATCGGGATACCTTAGGGTACCTGGATCCTTACTTTTCCATTTCAAGACCAGAAAATAGCCTCAGGGCGCTCCTACTGCCTTGGTCGGGGAGTACCCTCCTCCAAGAAGCCTGGTGCTAAAATGGCCTTAGTTGCCTACTAGGACAGACTTACAGTAAGATCGGGATGCCTCAGGGTACTTGGATCCTTACTTCGCCATTTCAAGACAAGGAAATAGCCTCAGGGTGCTCATGCTGCCTTAGTCGGGGAATACCCTCCTCCAAGAAGCCTGGTGCTAAAATGGCCTTAGTTGCCTACAAGGACAGACTTACAGTAAGATCGGGATGCCTTAGGGTACCTGGATTTTTACTTCGCCATTTCAAGACCAGGAAATAGCCTCAGGGCGCTCCTACTACCTTGGTCGGGGAATACCCTCCTCCAAGAAGCCTGGTGCTAAAATGGCCTTAGTTGCCTACCAGGATAGACTTACAGTAAGATCGGGATGCCTCAGGGTACTTGGATCCTTACTTTGCCATTTCAAGACCAAGAAATAGCCTCAGAGCGCTCATGCTGCCTTGGTCGGGGAATACCCTCCTCCAAGAAGCCTGGTGCTAAAATGGCCTTAGTTGCCTACTAGGACAGACTTACAGTAAGATCGGGATGCCTCAGGGTACCTGGATCCTTACTTCGCCATTTCAAGACTAGGAAATAACCTCAGGGCGCTCTTGCTGCCTTGGTCGGGGAATACCCTCCTCCAAGAAGTTTGGTGCTAAAGTGGCCTTAGTTGCCTACCAAGACAAACCTACAGTAAGATCGGGATGCCCCGTCGGGATACCTGGTCCTTTGTGCCTTCACTTTCTACCCTAACAGAGGATCAACAAGTCAAGTTGTTTTAAGCCTCGAATTACACCGACAGAGGATCAACAGTCAGAGGGGATCTAGAAGTTTATCTTCATCAAGTCAGATTGTTGCAAGTATCAGATTTCCTCGACAGGATGCTCTACACTTTATATTATTACAGGTTTATGAGAGCCCGATTAAAGGAGGATATGACCAGAGTCAGATCTCATTGATTCCTACGATTACAAGATATAAGCATCTTATGTTTTGTTTTGTCTTAGTACAACTACTCATTCAGGGTCCAATTACTCACAGTCTATATGCTTTAAAGTTCTTTCTAAGTTAGAAGAACAAGCAAGAAACAGTATGAATCAGAAAAATGAAGCTGTTATATTAATAGGTCGGGGTGCCCAGCTCCCAATTCGGGCTTAAAAAAAAAAAGAAAAAAAAAAGTCAGATCACTCTTCTAGAAAGTCAGGTTACTCCTCTTTCTCCTCCTCTGGCTGCTTCCCTTGGCTGGCTGCTTCCACCCTTGTACTAGCAGCTTCGGCGTTATCTAGGGTCCCTTCCACAGCTGGATCTTCCTTTTGGACAGCAGCGCCCTCCTCCACAACAGCAGACTCAATATGGGTCCCTTTAGCTACAGGGACCCCGGACCTAGCTGGCTCCTCATCCTCCTCCACCAGGACCACTCTGGAAGTAGTCACGGGGTCCACTACTTGATCTTCTTGGATGCAGGGATCCTGAACTACTTCCTTTGCTATTCCAGCCCCCTGATCAGTTTGAGCCGCATCTTGTGTGGGAGCTTCTGCTTCTTGATCTCCACCTGCTAACTGGGCAGCCTTTGCCATTATTTGTTCCTGGTCCCAGTTCAAGGCTGCTTCAAGGTCGAAAGGAGGGGGCAAAGTTGTGGCTACTTTGTAACAGGCTGTGAAATAGCCATCCTCAAATGAAGGCCCCTGTTGAGCCTCCAGATCTGCTATGGCATCCCGCAGAAGCTGGTTCTCATCAAGCAGCAGTTTCTTCTCAACTTTCAAGCGCTCCCTCTCCTCTCTACGGTGCAAGGACTTGACGGTTTCTGTGTCTAAGCAGTGCTCAAGACGCCTAATAACCACCAAGCCCTCATGCCTCGCTTCTTCAGATTCCTTGGCCTCCTGAAGCAAAGGGGTCATACTGTGCTGAGTTTGAACCAGCTCCTGTTGAGTGTTTTCCAGCTTCGCTTGGAGGCCGATGTAAGCTTCTCTCAAAGTCAGCAGCTGCCTCTCCATGGCCAGGGCAAACTTGAAGCCCTACAAGAAGAGAGAAAGTTAGTTTTTTGCCAAAAGAAAGAAAGAAATAGTGAGAAAGAAGTAGAAGTTTACCTCAGCCAGAACCGATGCCCCCTTGGTGACCAAGATGTCTGAAGGAAGCTTGGCCATATCCATCAAACTTCCACCAGGGCATGAGGCTGCAAATCAGGATACCACTTCGTCAAAGGTAGTACCCCCTGATCCCGATCCAGAGGGAACATCAGCAAGAGGGGTAGGAAGGAAGGCAGCTTCTCCTCTGTCCGTACTTCTAGCACGGTCTTTGGAGGATGCTGCAGAAGGAGAGGCAGCAGATAGCTTCTTGGCAGCAGAAGGAACTCGGCCTTTTTTCTAAGCTTGCTTCCCAGATTCCCAGGCTTTAGCTGCTCGAGCAAGCATCTCCTTGATTTTTGAACGTGAGGGGGGAGCAGTAGAAAGTCGAACAGGAGTCTTGGCCCTCGATCCAGCTGGAATGGGACGGGGTGTGACAAGACCAGTAGAAGCCTTTGACTGAGTTGTAGGAGGAGTGGGATCAGTCCCAACTTGTAGAGACCTCGACACATCTCTGGCAATGATAGAAGGAGAAGGAGAAGGAGGAGAAGGAGGAGAAGGAGAATGATGAGGAGAGGAATGAGTCGGCAGAGTTAGCCCCCCTGTCCCAGAGGAAGATGGAGACCCTGCTGTCATCGGGGTAACTGATACTGCAAGAAGGAAAGAAGCTTAATGATAAAAAGAAGGAAAATATGTACGTAAAAAAGCAGGTGAGTTCGATGCAGTCAACTTACCAGGCAGGGCAACATAAATCCTCAAGTACCGATCCAAGCGGGCTCTCTCAAAGGGATCTAAAGTGGGATACTGCATGTTGGTGTACCCCCTCTTCATGATTCTTGTAAGAATGTCCCGGGACTCAGGAGCCAGCACCCCCTTTGCCCACTTGTCCCTCACTGTGAACTGAGTAGGGACAGGGTATTCATATCCCCCGATGAAGGCAGTGTTCCCCCACTCGCCTTCCACCATGAACCATTCTTCCTTCCAGGGCGCGGCGTACTTCACATTTGCCCTCGGAATAGTAAACTTCATATCATTCGATGCCCTTATGTAAAACTGACCCCGGGGCACCATATTCGTGATATTGAAGAGGAAACGGAGCTCGTCCAACCCCGGCTCCCGGTCTATGCGATCCTTCTCGCACTGCTCCTTCCAGAGCACCAGGAACCCCGTCAAGTGCTTCCAGAACCCCTGCGAGATCTGGATGGGGGCTAACTCTAGCCTGACAAGAGCCTGGCAGAGTGTGGGATGTAGTGGCAGTCGAACACCACATTCGAAGGCCGCCTTGTGGATCAGCAAGCGCTCTTGAGGCGGGGTGTATACGTCGTAACCCCGATGAGGAAGAGAGAGAGCAATGTTATGTGGGATCCGGTACTCCTCCCTCAGCTTTGCCAGAGAATCTAGGGTGCATATGGAGTCGAGGATTATCCTCCCGTCATGAAAAAGGGCGAAAGAGCCGGCCTGGACCCTGAATAGAGAAGCCTTTTCATCACCACCTCCATCGCCACTGCTCGCCTTTTCCGCGTCCGTTGGGTCACTGATAATGACAGGATCCTTTGGTTGGTTGTGAAAACCCGACCCGATTCACGGGTTTCGAGTGGAGCGACGGCGTTGAGCCCGCGGGGTGCCATCAGTCACCTCGTCTCCATCTTGATCTCGCTTCTTCCCTATTGACGTTAGGGAGTCCTCCACCAAATTAGCCTTCTCTGTGTTGAAGAGGGCGTCGAGGCTATCAGACTGGCGCGGCGAGACGGGGTCGGGATGAGTAGTGGTCACCGTCGTAGAATGGTTTTGCTCAGTGGCAATATCTTGTGAAAAGGGAAGTTTAGAAGGATAAGCCATCGAAGAAGAAGAGGGTAGAAGATATTTCTTGAAGATTGCTAAGAGAAGGAGAAAGAAAGCAAGGGTTTTTTTTTTCTCAGTTTTTTAATTCTGAAAGTTTGAAAGCAAGGAAGAAAGCATCAGTGAAGCCGGTCTACTTATAGAAGGAGGGAGACGGTTACACACTAGGTAACCGGAGTAGGTGACCGGTAGAGTGTTTGAAAGACGTGTGGGAGGCGGTTTCATGTTAATAGCGCCAAAACAGCTCTTTTTGAAACATGGAAGCCAGTCACCAGTTGACACGCAGACTGGGCATTTAATGATAGTGTATTTTAAAAGATTTCCTCCTCATAGGGGGAGAACTAGTCAGACAAGGAAATGAGCAAATAAAGCAGAAAATCCTTCGTGTATAGACAAGATCCTGACTCCAACCCCGACAAGGTATCAGTGTCCAAGTCAAGGGGGACTTCTGTTAACCGCCAAAATTGGCGAAGGACCAAGGAAGAATTTTCTACCTCAAACACAAGGAGAATATAGGAGTATAGACATCATCCGGCTACCCCAACTAGTCCGAGTGCACACCTCCTTCAGCAGGGTTTGGTCCAGCCTTCCCCCAGCTACTTAAAGGACGCCGCTATCATCTTGATTCATAAGCAGCGTCCAAAGCCGGGATAGTCGTTAGAGCTTACAGCGGGGTCCAACCCCGTCATACCCTGATTTCCTATAGACCCCACAGTACCCCGACACAGTTTCCTATGGACCCCACAGCACCCCGACACGGAGTACCACTAAGCATCCCGATAAGATATCAACTAGATCCTCCCCTGTTTCAATAGCAGGACGTGCTAGTGGTTCACACCCTCTGAAATAACTACCTCGCCAAACAAGAAGATACCAAATAGCAAGACTCTTATGCTAGGATTAAAAGCTCCACATTAAAACGCCGCCGTTCAAATAAAACAAAGGAGATATACTCCTTCTTGCCAGATAAGTCCTATTTTGAGCAGGTCAGCACATTTAGATTCCTCCTAGGAAGGAAAGATTTACCTGCGAGATTGACTCCTCCTAGGAAGGAAAGTCTGGATTCTATACTTAAAAGCTCTAAGGTTATCTCCTAAAAGGAAGGAGGTCCTGCAATTGCCAAACCCTAGACCGAAACTATAGGAGAGCACGGCAAGCAATAGGACCTATATATACAACAGCTCATTCACTGAAAAGGGAGAGAGATCAGAGAGAAAAAAAATCACGGCCAGAAACCCTACATTCAAGTTCTACTTATCAACATGCACGAGTTCACCATCTCCATTATCCACCGAATCTCCATACCTTGTTGTAAACCCCTAAAAACATAGTTTGTATATCTGTAATGCAAAGTGACGATCAATAAAAGCTCATTCTTATTTGATTTCTTGTGTTCCATATCATAGTTTCATTGACAGGGGCATAGTTGGTATCAAACTACGTGATACCCCTCCGACCAGGATCAATCTCGATCATGGTCCTTGTAAAGTTGTTATTTGAAATTTCATCCCATTGATGATTTTCTGATAACAAATGTCTTTAGAATTTTTTTGTATTGTTTAGTAATTTTAATTCAGGTTAAAATTGTCATTAGTAAAAAAAAAAATTAAATTGAAGTGTAAATAGATAATTTGTGGATTGTAAGGAGAAGCTCTCTATTTTGTATCCAAAATTACCCCGCAAAACAACCTATTTCCAAATATATCCTTTAAATAAACCTAATGAATCCCTTTCCTTTTCGTTTGGATAGCACATTCGTCTCTTCTCTGGTTCTCAAATACTTTTGTTACAACCACTATTGTTCATTGGTCAATTACCAATTAAATCAAGATTTTTTTTAGCAAATAAATTCCAAATATTTCACAACTTTTATAAAAGTGACTAAGAGCATCTCCAATAGGCTGGAAAACAACAACTCCTTGACTATATTTAGGGAGGCTGGACTGGAATTTACTTCAACAACCTCCCTATCTCACTCTTTAAATTATTTTTTAGCCAAAGCCTCCCTAAATATAAGGAGAGAATGCTTCCTCCCTAATTTTTTTTTTCACTCCTCAATTCAAATGAATGGGTAAGATGAGTCCACATCCTTCATATTCAATGGTCCAAATTTAATGTAAGTAAAATAAAATGAGCCATTTTTTCACGCCAAGCCATTTTTAAGGAGGCTTGTTGGAATGTTAACTCCTTATATGCTCCTTATTTGTAAAAAGTACAACTAACTCCCTAAATATAAGGAAAATATAAGGAGCCTTGTTGGGGATGCTCTAAATACCCAACTACTGCATATCTATATCTGGAGAAAATCTTCCATGTGTTCGTCTCATAGGTTTGGTGGGATGGACCCAATGAAACTATGACATTTGACAATATAGTTAAAAGCAATTTTTTTTCTTCACCAATAATATACTGACACGTGTCAAAGTTATTAAAATAAAAGGCTAATTGACATTGATGCCCCCTGAACTATGCCCAAATTTGCACCTTACCCCCTATACTTTTTTTTTTCTGCCATTAAACCTCCTGAACTCTCATAAATTGACAATAGGTGACAGAATTTGTCCCCTCACAAAGGGCAAAAAACTCAAGTGTTTACCAAAAAAATGAGAGTTCAGGGGGTTTAGTGGCGAAAAAAAAAAAGTACAAGGGGTATAGTGCATATTTTGGAAGAGTTTATGGGGCATCAATGTTAATTAGCCAAAATAAAATTACTCTTTCTTTTACTTCTCCACATCAGATGTCTTTATCTCTTCCTCAACAAAAAGGGAAAATTAATTTTTTGTTTAAAGAACCATGAAATCTGGACAAAATATTCAGAGATCTTGAAAAAAAAAAACTTAGATAAAGACAAATTTTCCCTAATCAACTTTAATTCATCTTAAACCAACTTCTCACACAATTTCATTCAACAAATTTCATTCACAAAATCAAACAATAGATCCATATCCACATGTATTCCATGGTTTCACATTTTTTTTTTAATAAATCTTAGAAAAAAAATAGATAAAAGGAGATGGGGTTTTAAAGATATGAAACCAAAAAATCGAGATTTGAGATTGAATAGATAATAAAGAGAAAACAGAGAGATAATTGCTCTTAAAAGAAAACTTCAATCCATTTGGAAGCTAACCTCTCAGTGGTGTCTCATCTCACTTGGACGGGGATTCTTTCATTTTTTTTGAATTTAGAAGAAGACAAAGCTCGAGTTTGGGGTATCAGATCACTATCTTTGAAACATGGGATTCTAAGACTTTAGCCATGGACTCAAAACTTTAATTCCAACACGTAGTGCACGACAAACGTTCAAATTGTAGGGAAAAATATACCCGCAGCGGAAGCGAGACTAAAAAAAAAAGTAGTTTAGTAGCTTTTAAAAATTTTTCCTTTTATGAACCTTAAACCCTTTTAATCAATTAAAAATATATAATATATAACAAAAGATGAATACCTCTTGTCGCGTGATCCGATTGACTTACGTCGATGGTAATCCGCAAGATCTTCAATCCTAGCACGAACGTGGATCACCTAGGAGCGTGGTCTCCCTTTTCTTTGAATTGCAAGCCTGTGATTGGATAAAACAAACTTTTCTCTTATTCGTTAGTCACAAAAACAATCAAGAGAAACCTAAGATTATTCCGGTCACTTTTGAGTTCTCAATCTTATGATCGAAACTCGCGTGAACCTTGATCGATGTAATATTCACAAGCTTATTGATGAATAAGCAAATAGAATACCATCAAAGAATAATCTATGTTTCCTTTTGTTTTTAGTAGAATAAAAGCTCTCTTTCTATGAGTTGAGAAGAAGAAGAAAAATAAAATTCTGCACACCAAAAACCTAGTGTGGCCGAAAATTATAAGTGTCCTTATATATGTGGCAAAATTTTTCTCTTCCTTCTTCCTAGGGTGGCCGAAATCTCTAGCCAAAAATAGACTAGGGTTGCCGCAATTCTCAAACAAAAAGGAGTTTGAATTGCACCCTAATTCCTATTTTGTTTTAGACTTCCAAACCCTAATCAAACTCATAAATCTTTTATTCCTTATTTGACTAAAATAAAAAGACTTCTTATTTGATTAAATAAATAAAATTAATTATTTATTTCCTTATCAAACAAGTCTTTTAATTTAAGTATACTACTACCAATAGTATACCAATAGGAATCATATTTCCTAATCAGAAAAGATTTGTTTCTTAATTAAACAATTAATTAATAATTTAATTAATTCTTATTTAATTAAACAATGAAAACAAAATAATATTTAAGGTTAATTAGTCACCTTGCCGCCCCATATAAAATATTGGGCCAAATATTATTTTCTTATTTCATTTAATCCATAGGACTTTAAATAAAAAGCCCACATGTGAACTAGACCCATTCTTATTAAAAGAAACAAGCCCACATGTCATCCATTAATATATAAATATAATTGAGCAGCCCATTACATAAATAATGTGCAAATTATATTCTTAATATATTAAATGCAATTCTAGATGGACCCTAAATTGGTCCGGTAGAATATATCAAGTGATCCATGCAAGTCCGTGTGGATTGGGGATCTTGGCGGGCTATCTAAATTTAAGCTACAATAGACATAACCTAATCACAATCAACAAATGATTCACTTAGGTCCGATCCATTAATTTTAACTCATTCCACTAAAGAGCTAAAATTGAACTCTTAAATAAAGACAGAAAAGGAAGATGTTTCCTCATTCATACCCTAGACAATCATATTGGAGATAGTGTATCCTCGTGATTAATATCAGTAATCGCCAAGAGTTCATAGACCGCCTATAACTCTCCAAGTTACCATATTTACTCATATGACCACGTTTTGAACTTGGATATTTTGACTTGTCCAGAAGCCATGTTTTCAATAGACACTATTGAAAACTCAACGTTGAGATTTAATATCCAATTACCTCAAAACATCCATATGATGATATTATACTCTCATTTAATAAATGGAGCCACGATGTCCATATCTATAAATGAAGTCCTCTATCGATTAACAAATGAATATCACCAAACTATCGAGGATAGACTATGCGATACAATCGTACTCATTGATAGCTCAAATGATATCACCTGCAACCATAAGTCCATCATTTATCTCAGGATTAAGATAGACTCTCCGATTGTCCTGATAATGAAATTACTTTTATCTACTGACGGTTATAGATAAAGTATTTCATTGTGATCCTATTCAATGCACCCAGTGCACTAGATTCTTTTGCTCGAAGACACTCCGATGATTTTAGACTCATCATATCTCATTTGATCCCACTCAAATGCTAGCAAAAGAATTCTACAACTTTAACAAGATAAAGGTGCCCAACCTTTAACTTAAGTTGTGAACGATATTCAAGACTAACTAAAGAATTGTGTCTACCACATACATATCCAGATGTATGAACAATTCTTCTTTTCTCATAGTCTTTAGACCTTATGATTATTTACTTTGACAATTATTAAACTATAAATGCTATAAGATTTGTTTAAAACAGAAATCACTTTATTAATATGAAAAAGATTGTTAATTACATTATTACACTCTTGCTATTGAGCATAATCCTAACACAAATATGGGTTCGATTTTATGATTTGCCTTGGGATTTTTGGCATCCTCAAATTCTTTCAGATATGGCACATGGGATTGGTGTTCTGCTAAAGTTTGACAAAGCTACTTTAGAGGGTGCTTATGGCCATTTTGCTCGTATCTTGATAGATGTCGACCTCTCTAAGCCTTTGCCTGAATCCATCATGATCAAAGTTATGGATGACTGTCTTTTTCTAACTCTTGATTTTTAGAATGTGCCAAATTTCTGTTCAGTTTGTACCACTATTGGAAATACAGCTGCCTCGTGTCGCCATGCGACCCGAAACACAACAACTGTCACCACTGAGCTTAAAGATAAGAATCTAGAAAGAGGAAGATCCAAAATTCGCCAAGAATACCGGCCGAAGGACAAGTCAAATGATGTTCTTACTACACGATTTTTTGAGACCATTAAATCAGCAATTAATGACAAATCCAAAGAGGACATGTTTGAATAAGCTATAAACTGTCCTCTTACTGGTGGCAACCTACACATGACAACTCCTACTCTAGACCTAACTGCCTTTACCAGTTCACTTAGACCAATATGTTTCCCTAGGCAAGGGGAGACTTTAAATGACACTGTCCGTTTGAATGTTTCCACTGAGCCACCACAAGCTAATATTGTAGATGTTGATGCCATGAATGATCCCATTGTTACTCATATAGGTCCTTTGATAGATCCTCTTCCGGTAGAGTCTTAGACTTCTCATACTCTTGAGGGTGAAGTTAGCTCAGATACTGACAATGAAGGCACTGAATCATACTTCAGTCATCCTACAGTTTTAGAAACCACGAGTGTTCAAGCTAGAGTCTATTGGGCAAATCAAATGGAAGATTCAGGTTGAAAGGAAGTTATAGCTAAAAAAGGTAAGAGAAATAATAAAATAAAATAAAATAAAAACCTGTGATTAATGTTGTTTCACCCAAGACTAGGGCTACTAGGAACAAATTACTGCATAAATGATTGTCCTTTATTGGAATTGTAGAGGTATTGCAAATTATGGTACCCAACACACTTTGAAAGATTTTTATTCTCGTCATAGGCCTAATTTTGTTTACATTGCCGAGCCTTTGTGTGCTTTTGATTCGATTGCTCATACTTTCTGGCATTCTATTGGGTTACACTTTAATGGTACTAATGCTAGAGGTCTTCCTAGTATGTGGATTTTTGGGTCTTTTGCTTTTCAGGATGCCACTGTTGTTTTGTCTCATTCTCAACACGTTACAGTTTCTACTAATTTGTGTGAGACTGTCCATTGAATTTCTTTTGTTTATGCTAGTGTGAGCTACTGATCGCACAATAAATGTTCACATTTTGCGCTCCCTTTTCCAGTATTTTGTATTCGTTCCCGAGCATCTGTGTGTATATAACATGTGTTTTGTTTAGGTACAGGTAACATATGCACCAAGAGAAGCGGTAGCAAGAAATCGGAGAAAAGAGGCCAAATTATGAGCAAAATCAACTTCAGAAAAACCCGCTGGACAAAACCCGCAAACCAAAGCTGTGGGAAAGGCCAGCAAGAAAGAAGCCACCAAGCAGAAGGAAGTAACTCACGGGAATCTTTCCCGAGGGTTAGGTCAGCAAGAAAGAAGCCGCCAAGCAGAAGGAGCCAAAACCGCAGAGGAAGTCGGTTAACGCCCGCGAGTTCAGTCAGTAAGAATTATTCCACGGAAAAAGGAATCTAAGGCCGTGGGAGCTCTAAATGAAGACACCGCAGGTTCCATCCATGAGATAAAACCCACGGACAGAAGTCGCGGACGACACGTTGGGGGCATTTTCAGCATTTCCCTGGCCCAATTTCTAAGAAAGTTACAAATAGTCCCTTCTCTGAAAAGAAAAAGAGACAGAGGGGAAAGAATGGAGGAGATAGAAAGAAAGGAATATGGACTCTCTCTTTAGCATAGACTAGCTATAGGCAATCTAGTGTGAGTATCTTTACTTACTTAGTCAGTTAGAAACTTCTTTGAGCAAGTAATTGTAATAGAATAGTAGTGTTACTTTTAGTTATAATCATTTTGAAGAAGAATTGCTCTCTTGGAATCCCACAAGAATTCAAGGGTTGTATCTCTTACCTTTATTTTCATTTATGCTTTGTTTAGTTATCATGTGTAACTAACCAACTTTTGTTGGGGGATTTATGAGTTAATTATGTGAACCACTTTGTTATCACTCTTCTTATGGATAAACACTTTGTGCTTATTAATTTTGTGTATGGCTCAATTATTAAATGTTGTTCATAGACTTTAGGATCACATGTATTGGTTAGTGATGCAAAGAATAGATGTCAATCTTGCTCCCTGTCTATTGATTGTTTATTGTCATCTCATAAGCAATGAAATAGAGTTGTGATTAGTCAAGGAAACTTGTGAATCATACTCTTGAATTTAATTCCATGATCAAACACTTATTTAATATTGCTCTAGGGCTTAGAGAGAATCTTGAGTAAGTGTTATGTGCTCATTTTATAATAATTGGAATTAGTCTTAGTGATTTGGCTTAATTAACTTCAAGAGTGGTATTTGGTGGTTTAGCATCGTTACTGTTATCGGAAAATCGTCACTGGGGGTGAAATTCCAAATAACGACTTTACAAGGACTAAGATCAAAAGTCGACCCTGGTCGGAGGGGTATCAAGTGGTTCGATACCGACTATCCTAAGCAAGCAAATACGACACAGGACAACAAAAAATAGATAAAAAATGAGTTTCTTATTAATTGTCACTTTGCATTACAAATATGTGAACTATACATTCAGGATTAACTATAAGGCATGGAGATTCAGTGGGTAATGGAGATAGTGGTGATGGGGACCTCGTGCTTGTCGATAAGTAGAATTTGAATGTAGGGTTTATGGAGAGGATTTTTTGTCCCCTTTCTGGTGAGTAAGACGTTGTATATATAGGTCCTGTTGCTTGCCATGCACTCCTATAATTTCGGTCTAGGGTTTGGCCAATGCAGGATCCTCTTCTTTTTAGGAGATAATCTTGGAGCTTTTACGTGTAGAATCTAGACTTTCCTTCCTAGGAGGAGTTAATCTCTTAGGCAAATCTTTCCTTTCTAGGAAGACTCTGATTGAGTTGACCTGTTTAAAATAGGACTCTCTGGAGGGAAAGAGTATATCTCCTCTGTACAGCCACGTTTTAGGGTCTTTTACGGAGTTTTTAGTTTCTAGGATGAGAATCTTGCTGCCTGGTATCCTCTTGCTTGGCTGGTATCCTCTTGCTTGGCGGGCTAGCTTATATCAAAAAGTGCAAGCTAGTGAGTATCCTGCTGATGAAGTAAGAAGAAGTCTAATTGGTATTATAGCGGGGTGCTTAGTGGAACTCCATGTCGGGGTGCTGCGGGGTTGATATTGTAGCAGGATGCTCAGTGGAACTTCGTGTCGAGGTGCTGCAGGGTTTATAGGAGAGCGAGGTATGACGGGTTTTGACCGCGCTGCGGGGTCTAGCGAGTACCCTGGCTTGGGACATTACTTATGAATCAAGATGCTAGCGGGGTCCTAAAGAAGCAGGGGAAAGGCTGGGGCGGACCTGCTGGAGGGAGTGTGTACTCAGGTCAATCGGAGTCCGCCTTTGTCGGGGCAGTCGGACGGTGTCTGCACTCCTATATTCTCCTTTCGTTGAGGTGGAAAATTCTTCCTTGGTCCTTCGCCAATTTTGGCAGTTAACAGAAGTCCCCCCTGACTTGGACACTGATACCTTGTCGGGGTCGGAGTCACGGAGTCAGAACCCTGTCTATACTTGAAGGATTTTCTACCTTATCTGCTTATTTCTTTGTCTGACTAGTTCTCTACCTAGGAGGAGGAAATCCTTACTTGATGCTTTAATACTGATTGCTTGTCAATTAATGATTGGGTTCCTTGTTTTCAAAAAGAGACGTTTTGGCGCAATTAACGCGAAAAACTCCTCTTCCCATTCTACCGGTTACCAACTCCAGTTTCCTGGTATGTAACTGCCACCCCTTTTCTATATATAGACCGGCTCCACTAGTGTTTTCTTCCTTACTTTCAAACTTTCAAAATTACAACCGAGACCAAACCCTTGCTTTCTTTCTCCTTCTTTTAGAAATCTTCCAATTTTCTTCTTCCTTATTCTTCTTCAATGGCTTCTCCTTCTAAATTTCCTACTTCTTAAGAAACCGTCACTGAGCAAAACCCTTCCACGATAGTAACCTCTACTCATCTGATCAAGCCAAAATTGGTATGATTTTGGCCCTCATTTCCGTTTCTTTTTGCTTGATTCTCGGGCATTTCCCCGTGTTTAATGTTGTTAAATTGAGTGTTTCAGGTTTTATTAGGTTTCAGAAGCAATTGAGATAAAGGTGGAGGACTTGTGCAAAAATGTCTCACAAATGAGAAGAACAGAGCATTTTCGCCACATGGGCAATGGAGGTCGCCACTTGAGCGCCATGGCGACAGAAGAGTTCCCAAAAGCATCAAAAGGTCGCCACTTGGGCGCCACTTGAGCGCCATGGCGACAGAAGGTCACAAAAACAATCAGGTGTGGTCGCCACTTGGGGTCGCTCTGGCGACCTCCCTTGCAAGTGGCGACCTAGTGCACTCAAGGCATGGTCGCCACTTATGGTCGCCAGAGCGACCTTGATGCACAAAGGGCGACCTCTTCACTTTTCCAAGGTCGCCACTTATGGTCGCCAGAGCGACCTTGATGCACAAAGAGCGACCTCTTCACATTTCCAAGGTCGCCACTTATGGTCGCCAGAGCGACCTTGATGCACAAAGAGCGACCTCTACACATTTTGGTCATGTTCGCCACTTGACAAAGAGCGAGAAAGATGGTTTTCAGAGCGACCTTTTCATCTAACCGTTTTACGCTCCATGGTCGCCATAGCGACCAAATGGCGACCAAGGCTCCACATCAGCGAATCAAGTCGTTACCAGTACATGTCCATGAGTGAGTATATATATGAGCGTCTCTTCACTTTCAAACCATCGAAAATCAGAGAGAAAATTGTAAGAACTCATTTCAGATCTAGATCAACTTCCATGGCTCATTTTTCATCATCCTCCATTTCTCTCCTTGAACTCATCTAATCCATCCAACCCTCAACACAAAACCTTGATTACTTCACTACATCATTCCTCATCCCACCATTTCTCCACCAAAATCCTTAGTAACTTTCCACCAAAACACCCACATTCCAAGACATTTCCTCAACCTCCATTCCTTGCATCTAGGAGCATAGAGGAGAAGAAGGATTGAGCTTAAAGAAGGTGACCCAAGGGTTATTTCCTTATCATTTACTTCTTTTCATTTATTGCAATTATGTGTAACTAAACCCCTAATCTAGGGGATAGATTTGAGGAACAATTGGTTGTGGGTTTAGTCTAGCTTGTAATGAATCTCTTATGTGTTCTATTCATTCAATTTAATTAGATTTCATTCATTATAATTGACTTGTATATCACTTGTTGATTGCTATCTTGAGTGGAATAATTTGTTATATATTCACATGTGGATTGACAACCTTTGTGTGATTAAGAACCCATTGGATAGGATAGATTAGTGGAGGGTATATCAACCCCACTAATCTAAGCCTCTAAGTGGTTAACATAATGAGATTGGTACATTAATGATGCTAGTAGCTTACCCACATCCAAGTGTTAATCGATCTATTCCCTAGTTTCTCTCATTAATTGATTTTTTTCATTATTCTTATCAAGGTGTTGAGTATTCTATTTTTCATAACATTTTTGTGTATTTTCATTTGAGTAGTTTAGCATTGGTGGCTTTAGAAACCACACATTTATCCAACTCTATGATTTGTTTTATTGTTTTAAGATTAGTCAATTTATCTAATTAACACTCCATTCCCTGTGGAACGAACTTGCTCACTATTTTGCTATCTAATCACATTTTTAAAGGATTAAGTGGCTTTAAAAGAGTTTTCAAGAATCAACCAAAAACTATCATTTTTACTATTTTGTTGAGTACACAAACGACCTCATTAAAAATGGCGCCGCTGCCGGGGAATGGTAGCGTTGATTACATATATTGACTTTTCTTCGCATTTTATTGGTATTTTGTGAATTGTTAGTTTAAAATTTTGTTTTGTGATTATTGATTTGTTCATAGTGTTGTTTTTACTTTCTTTTCTTTCCTTGTATCTCTTTATTTATTCCTCTTTCAGGTGCTCAGTTTTATGCACGGTAGGAGATCTCTAGGTAGAGGTGTTCATCCCCCATTAGAAGGCACTAGCCGTGTGAGAGAGTTTGAACCAATTCCAAGTCAAGATATGAGTACCGAAGGACAACAACATGGTAGGGAAGACGAAGCTCCTTTGAGAGAGGAGATGACGGAAGAAACTCAAACCAACCGGGGTCAAAGGATGACCATGGGTGAGTATGCCTTGCCGGATATCGGGAACCAACCATCACCGATAGTGCTAGACCCGGTGGCTAGGGGTTATGAGTTGAAGACGATGCACGTCAACTTATTGCCGTCATTTCATGGGAAGCTGAATGAAGACTGCCTCCAGTTCATGAAGGAGTATAGTGCTATTATAGAGACCTTCCCCATCATGCGGCTCACACGCGAACAATTGCAAATGCGTTGCTTCCAATATTGCATGAAGGATGCGGCTATGACATGGCTCATGGGGCTTAGGCCGGGATCATTGACGAGTTGGGGCCAGATTTGCAAGGTGTTTTTCAACAGATTCTTTCCGGCTAGGAAAGCAAAGGAGTTGAAGGTGAAGATAGCCGATTTTTATGAGAGTGAGGGGGAGCTATTTCATGAATCATGGGAGAGGTATCAACGCCTTGTGGCCCAATGCCCTCCTCACATGTTCACTGAGGAATACAAGGTGTCTTGTTTCCAAGGGGGTCTAACTCGGTTCTCCCAAGTGTTGGTGGATAACGCTTGTGGAGGTTCTTATGATACCAAGACCGCTTCGGAGATCTACGACATCTATGAGATGTTGGCACAAAACTCTCAACAAAGGAATGCCAACAGTATTCGAGGTGGGAAGTTTGATGTGAACGCTAGCACGGAAACCGCAATTGAAATCTCAAGGATAAACAAAAGGGTGGAAACCTTAACTTCTCATATTGAAAGTTTGGGGTTGCAGAAAGCGGGAGTTAAGTTGCTAGGAAGACAAGAAGGAAGCTCTAGCGGGCAATTTAATGAAAATGAAGGGTTTGATGACACTTTTCAAGGTCAAGGTCAAGAGCACGAGGAAGTTCAAGCTATGGGATTCCAAGGTCAAGGAAACAACTATGTTCAACCATGGCGGAACCACCCAAATCTTTCTTGGTCAAACAACAACAACATTCTAAACCCACCATCAAGAAACCAACAACAAGGAAATCAACAACAAGGGGTGTACAATCAAGGAGGTAGCTCACAAGGGGGTTACCGTCCAAGTCAACAACAAGGAATGAACAATCAAGGCAATAGCTCACAAGGAGGCTACCGGCAAAACCAATCACAAGGAGGATACCCACAAGGAGGGTTTCCCCAAGGAGGAAACCAATGGGGAGGAAACCAATGGAACAACAACAACAATGCTCAACCAAGCTCGTATCAACCTCGCCGAAATATTGATGAAGAGATGAGAGGTATGATGCAAGGGTTCCAAAGAGCTGAGAACACCTTGACAAGCTTCATGCAAGCTAGTGGCCAAAGGTTTGGCAATTTAGAGGCATCCTTCGGGAAATTGGAGACCCAAATGGGGCAAATCGCCGAGGCTCTTCAAAAGCAAGAAAAGGGGAAGTTTCCAAGCCACACAGAGCAAGCTAAGGAAGGAAGTTTTGTCAAGAAAGATGGAGCTAGAGATGAGGCATTGTTGTTTGAAGAAGCATACATCCAGAAAGTGGGAGATCCGGGAAGCTTTGTGATTCCCATTTCAATAGGAAATAGTGGAGTGCTTAAAGGAGTACTAGATTTAGGGGCAAGTGTGAGCATGATGCCCCTTTCTACTTATGAAAGGTTGGGTTTGGTAGGATTGAAGCCATCCGGGAAGAAGCTTATGCTAGCGGATCAAACCTCACTTTCATCATGTGGTGAACTAAAGGATGTCCCAATTGTCATTGGAGGAGTAATGGTGCTAACGGATTTCGTGGTTCTAGACATTGGTGACAAGTCAAATGATGTTAGGGAGTGGCAAGTTCTCCTTGGTAGACCATTCATGGCTACCGCTCAAATGAAGATTGATGTTTGCAAGAAGAAAGTTTGTATGCATGCATTTGAGAAAGAACTTGAGATCGATATAACCATATGCAATGATGACCTAAAAAGCATTGAGAGTTGCTATGTGGTTGAGTTGCATTCACCAAGGTTAACGGGTGGAAAGGTGTGTGATTTGGTGCAATTGTTTGAAAAGGATAGCCAAGAGGCCGAAGTGGAGAGTATAGGTGACTCGAAAATAGAAGAGCTCAAGAATTCCAACCAAGAGCTCATGCTTGAGGTTGAGGTTCTTAAGGCGGAGAAGTATGCCTTGGAAAAGAAGCTTGATGACTTAGCAAGGAAAAATCATAAGCTTAAGAAGGTCAACGTGGCTCTCACAATGGAGAATGAGGTGACGGTGAAAGAACTTGAAGATTTGGCTAGGCTCACCGAAGAATTTGAGGAAGAATCCTTAAGAAAGATGAGGAAGACTCTCATGAATGTAGATGCCAAGAACAAGGCACTTGAGGAGTTGAAGGAGGAATTGAGCAAGAAGGAGATGTCCTTGAAAGTTGCTAAGGTAAAGGAGTGCGACTTTTTGGTGGAGATAGATCGGATGGATCAAGCCATCAAGGAACTCACCAATAACGGTCCCTCAAGACATAAATCTCCAATGAAAAAGGGAAAATTTCCTTCATATCCTTTAACTTGTTATTTTTGTCATAGAAAGGGTCATGTAAAGTCTAAATGTTTTGAATTTTTGAAGCATGCCAATAATGATAAAAATAGGCCTCTAAGGAGATCTAACCATGTTAAGCAAATTTGGGTTAGGAAGGATTTGGTCAATCAAGTCCGAGATGAGTCTAGAGGTCCAATTTGGGTAGTCAAGAAAAAATTGAGTTATAACATGATTGACTTGGATGATGAGCATCATGATTCCATTTCGCATAGTATGATGCGGTAGTTGGATTTATATTCGGTTTTTTACATTTCATGCCATGAATAATTATGTTTGTGTTTAATTTTTGCTTGTTGTGTGTTTTTCTTTTGTTCATTTTGTTTTTCTGAATAATTGTCCCTCCATCCTTGTTAGAAGTTGAAGTATGAGCTTATTGTGGATTTTGTTCTTTGCAGGTGATGAAATGCACTTAGAAGAGGATTTTAAGTCAGGTTCGCCATTTGGTCGCTCTTTGCACACAAATGGCGACCTCTCTTACATGAAGAATTCAGAGGTCGCCACTTACATGGTCGCCAGGGCGACCCACATGTTGCAAATGGCGACCTTTGTTATCAGGTATGGTCGCCATTTGGTCGCCAGAGCGACCTTACTTGTGCAAATGGCGACCTTTGTTATCAGGTATGGTCGCCATTTGGTCGCCAGAGCGACCTCACTTGTGCAAATGGCGACCACATGCAAACAAGAAATTTCTTCTTGGTCGCCATTTGGTCGCCAGAGCGACCGAGGACACAAGTGGCGACATAGGGCGTTCACTTATAAGGGATGCAGCTCAAACATAACGCCGCACACACACAACAGTCCTCTCTTCTCAAATTCTCTCAATTCCAAAGCCGTGGCACGCACGTAATCTCCAAACTTGGTAAGAATTCACTCTAGTTCTTCAATTCTTTTGATCAAATCCGTCCTACATTGCATCTAGAATTACTAAGGGTGGTTTTGAGTTTGATTTGAAGTGATTAGTGTTTAGGATTGGATTTTTGTGTGATTTGTTCATATAGAAGTGATTGTGACAATATTGAAGTGGATTTGGGTGATTGTGGTGCACATTGGTGAGTGCCGGAGTGTTATTATAGTGCCGTTGTGCTGCCGGATTTCTGTCAGAAAATTAGTCCGAATTTGGGGGTGAAAAATGGCTCCGAAGATGAAGTTGCCGAACAAGGGGGGCAAGGGTAGCAAGACCAACACTCCTAGGAAGAGAGTAATTCCCGACTGCACACTAAACAGAAATTTCGATGATCGTATGGAAACTTTTGCTGAGAAGAAAATGTGGCCTGAGAGGGGAATTGATTTGGAGAGCTTGAGGGATACCCCTGTCCCAACAACAGTGAATGACTTGGGATGGGGAGGATTAGCGGCTACTCCGCCATATTACAGTGAAGGTTTGGTGAGAGAGTTTTACGCGGGGATGAATCCGGGAGAGTATATGAGAGGTGGTCCCATTCTTGTGAGAGGGGTTCCCGTGTACTTAAACGCACCGGACATTAACATCTATTTTGGGACAACTTTGTTGGAAATTGAAGGTTTACGTGAGAGGATGGTGGAAGGGATCACCACGAATCCTTTGTACGTAAAGAATTTGGTGGAATTTGCAAATACGATGACCATCACTCCTATGACCATATGGATGGCGAAGCGGTTCCCTCTCAGGCAGTCAAACTTGAAGATTGAGCACGCCTTTTGGCACATCTTCCTCCATTCTTCTCTGAGACCGGTTTCCCACAGGTCCACTGTTCCATTTGAGGCAGCCAGGATTCTACATAGCATTAGTGAGAGGCAGCCTATTGATGTGGGGATTATCATAAAGATGGAGATTCAGCGGATTGGGAGGAATGAATCAGAGACAGATATCCTCCCTTTCCCTTGTTTGATCACAGAAGCCTGCAAGTTGGCGGGTGTGGATATCTCCGGGGACACACTTAAGCCCCCCATATCAGATATGGACTTGACCACCTGGAGACGTTTGATGATTAAGCGTGGAGAGATGCCTACTGGGGGAAAACGTAGGAGAGTGCGGAGTTCAGAGGCCGAAACCAGTGTTAGGGAAGAATTTGAGAGAATAGTCCCTGATGAGGACGATGATGATGAGGAGGAGGAGACTCCTATTTGTGATGATCATGGGCAGCCGTTGGGTCTTCGGATTCTAGATGGTGTACAGCGCATTAGGAGGACTCAGACTGGTGATTTTGATATCCTTCATGCTGATAAACTTGATATTGAGGGAAGGCAGAAGGCCTTGGAGGACAGGCAGCTGAGGTTGGAAAGCCTTATTCAGGATTTGAGTGAGACAGTGATCACAGGCTTTACAGACCTCCGCCATGATCTTAGGCTCACTCCTTATGTCAGGAGACCGAAGAAGCCTGCCACAGTGATTCCACCTACCCCCACTGCACCTTCAGGACATGGCACAGAGGAGCCTGACTTTGTATTTCAGACTGCACAGTCTGCTGTTGAGGAGGCAACACAGTTGGAGGAGGCCATGGCCCGTTCCTTGACTGATCAGGGGCCCCGTTATGTGGGAGGTCCTCCTATTGATGAGGCAGCAGCACAGAGGAAATGGAGAGAGGAGCAGTCTAGGAGAGCAGCACTAGCTAGGGAGCAGAGAAGGAAGGACCCGAAAGGGAAGGGTAGAGTAGTGCAGGATGAGGAGGATGATTCAGAGTAGTGGCCTACTAGCATTCCTAGGATTCGTTGTTATCTTTTCATCATTTGCATTTTCTATCATTTTGTTGGGATATTGCTAGTTTTATGTTTTTACTTTTGGATTATTTTGTTGAATATTTTTGTTGATTTATGTTTATTCACATTTCTTTTCCTTTAGTCTTTATTTCTCATTTTTGCCTTTATTTTGTTTCCGCATAGAATAAGGGTGTGAATTGGATTTTGGTAGTGGATTTAGGACATTTGTGCTTCTTTGCTATATGTGTTGTTGGAATTTTGTGTATGAATATTTGGAGGGCAATATGCCGGATGATGGGATATTTTGTTTTGCTCATGCTTGTTGGGTTATTGCTTGAAACTTAGTGGGTTGCGCTTGTTGTTTATTTTCCACCTTTGAACATTGAGGACAATGTCAAATTTAGGTTTGGGGGTGCTTTTGCGCAACACCATGATGCTTGGTTTTCGAAAGAATTGTGTGCCAAAATTTTCAAAAATTTTTGCGATATTGCCATATTTAAGCATGCTTTGCTTGTGGAGATTGTTCTTTACATGATGTAGTGAGGAATTGTGCATGTTTGTGAGTGTTTGGTTTAGATTAACACCATGCCACTTAGGGTGTCATTGAACAAAATGCGTTAATCTTTTTCTCTTAATGTTGAGTGAATGATCAAATTTGCTTGAAGGCTAAGAATTAATAGTGGAGATTCCCGTGAGGATCACAAACACAGCCTTTAAAAAGCATACGTTGAGTTGTAAACATTCACTCTTTAAACACTCACTCTAAACACTCATACAAGCATGTTTTGGTCTCATTTGCACTAAATGTTGTTTGCCATAGAATATTATGGTCTGCTTGTGGATGCCTTATTTTGCTTAATGGACGAATCTTTAGAAATGATTTTAGGCGATGCATGTGAAAACCTTTTTGGCCTAAATACTTCCAACCACTTGAATATGTGTGCTCCCAAGCCCCTTTGAAGCCAAACACATTTGAAGCATTTCTTTCATGAACCACATCTACATGAACCTTATAGCCTTAAAATACTTGACCTACCTTGACCAAACGATTCGCTAAGGCTTAGGAACTCAATGTAAAATTTTGAATGTATAAATATAAGGTGTGTACCAAGGCATGTGAATGTGTGTAGGAGTCTTGCAAAGCAAGAAATGTTTGAAAATGAAAAAGAAAACAAAAGCTTGTAAAGAAGGAGAAAAGAAAAGAAAAGAAAGAAAAGAAATGAAGAGCATGAAAAGAAAAGAATTGGCAAGAAAAGAAAAGCAAAAAAAAAAAGAATAAAGAAATTAGGCACAAAGGGCCTAGAAAAGGAAGAGAAGTAATTGAGCTACTCAAGTTGAAAATAGGAGTAACATACACATGTGTAATTGTGAGCCTGGACACCTTGAAGTGTGAACATATGTGGGAATCTTGTGGAACTTAAAGAATTAGAATGTATGCCTTAATGAAATCATTAGGTCCCTTGATATCCATTTCTTCCATTCTTTGTTTCACCATGACCTTAGGCCCCATTACAACCAAAGAAAAGACCTTCATGATCTTTAGGATTGTCCATTTTGTACAATTTGGTTGATGCATGTTCTTTCTAATTCATGGCTTGCAATTCCATTCATGAGATCACTTTTCAGAAAATTGCGTTTTAATGTTTAGCATGTGCAATCAATTTGTTGCCATAACATGAACTCATATTGCACATGCTCATATTTGAGTGAACCTAGGAGTCTTGGAGAAAAGAAGAGAGAATCCGGTGAGATTTAGTATCAAAGCGAATTACATTCTAAACTAATAGCACCTTTGCTTTGAAGCTTTGGCATTTTGAATGTAAGATCGCATTGCGTACAATTATGTCTAAGGTGGCACGTTTTTGATCATAACTATACACGCTCTTGCATGTTTAATTCCTCACCATGGCATAACTGTTTTAATCTCTTCATTTTGGCTTCGCACATTGATCATTTGAAGTAAAAACCTTTGAAATATCTCTATGCATGTTTTTGGGGGTGTGCTTGTTATTATGTTTGCTCGAGGACTAGCAAAAGATTGGTTTGGGGGTATTTGATCAAGCCAAAATTGGTATGATTTTGGCCCTCATTTCCGTTTCTTTTTGCTTGATTCTCGGGCATTTCCCCGTGTTTAATGTTGTTAAATTGAGTGTTTCAGGTTTTATTAGGTTTCAGAAGCAATTGAGATAAAGGTGGAGGACTTGTGCAAAAATGTCTCACAAATGAGAAGAACAGAGCATTTTCGCCACATGGGCAATGGAGGTCGCCACTTGAGCGCCATGGCGACAGAAGAGTTCCCAAAAGCATCAAAAGGTCGCCACTTGGGCGCCACTTGAGCGCCATGGCGACAGAAGGTCACAAAAACAATCAGGTGTGGTCGCCACTTGGGGTCGCTCTGGCGACCTCCCTTGCAAGTGGCGACCTAGTGCACTCAAGGCATGGTCGCCACTTATGGTCGCCAGAGCGACCTTGATGCACAAAGGGCGACCTCTTCACTTTTCCAAGGTCGCCACTTATGGTCGCCAGAGCGACCTTGATGCACAAAGAGCGACCTCTTCACATTTCCAAGGTCGCCACTTATGGTCGCCAGAGCGACCTTGATGCACAAAGAGCGACCTCTACACATTTTGGTCATGTTCGCCACTTGACAAAGAGCGAGAAAGATGGTTTTCAGAGCGACCTTTTCATCTAACCGTTTTACGCTCCATGGTCGCCATAGCGACCAAATGGCGACCAAGGCTCCACATCAGCGAATCAAGTCGTTACCAGTACATGTCCATGAGTGAGTATATATATGAGCGTCTCTTCACTTTCAAACCATCGAAAATCAGAGAGAAAATTGTAAGAACTCATTTCAGATCTAGATCAACTTCCATGGCTCATTTTTCATCATCCTCCATTTCTCTCCTTGAACTCATCTAATCCATCCAACCCTCAACACAAAACCTTGATTACTTCACTACATCATTCCTCATCCCACCATTTCTCCACCAAAATCCTTAGTAACTTTCCACCAAAACACCCACATTCCAAGACATTTCCTCAACCTCCATTCCTTGCATCTAGGAGCATAGAGGAGAAGAAGGATTGAGCTTAAAGAAGGTGACCCAAGGGTTATTTCCTTATCATTTACTTCTTTTCATTTATTGCAATTATGTGTAACTAAACCCCTAATCTAGGGGATAGATTTGAGGAACAATTGGTTGTGGGTTTAGTCTAGCTTGTAATGAATCTCTTATGTGTTCTATTCATTCAATTTAATTAGATTTCATTCATTATAATTGACTTGTATATCACTTGTTGATTGCTATCTTGAGTGGAATAATTTGTTATATATTCACATGTGGATTGACAACCTTTGTGTGATTGAGAACCCATTGGATAGGATAGATTAGTGGAGGGTATATCAACCCCACTAATCTAAGCCTCTAAGTGGTTAACATAATGAGATTGGTACATTAATGATGCTAGTAGCTTACCCACATCCAAGTGTTAATCGATCTATTCCCTAGTTTCTCTCATTAATTGATTTTTTTCATTATTCTTATCAAGGTGTTGAGTATTCTATTTTTCATAACATTTTTGTGTATTTTCATTTGAGTAGTTTAGCATTGGTGGCTTTAGAAACCACACATTTATCCAACTCTATGATTTGTTTTATTGTTTTAAGATTAGTCAATTTATCTAATTAACACTCCATTCCCTGTGGAACGAACTTGCTCACTATTTTGCTATCTAATCACATTTTTAAAGGATTAAGTGGCTTTAAAAGAGTTTTCAAGAATCAACCAAAAACTATCATTTTTACTATTTTGTTGAGTACACAAACGACCTCATCATCATCCCGACCCCGTTTCTCCACCTCAATCTAACAGTATTGACGCCCTTTTCAATACGGAGAAGGCTGACGCGGTGGAGGACTCCCTGACGTCAGAGAAGAGGAAACGAGATCGAGAGGATAACGGGGCTTCTGAGGATACTCTGCGGGCTCAGCGCCATCGCTCCACTCGAAACCTGTGAATTGGGTCGGGTTTTCACAACCAACTTAAGGATCCTATCGTCATTAGTGACCCGACGGATGCGGCGAAGGTGGGTAGTGGTGATGGAGGCGGTGATGAAAAGGTTTCTCTAGTCGGGGTCCAGGCCGGCTCTTTCGCCCTTTTTCATGACGGGAGGATAGTCCCCGACTCGGTCTGCACCCTGGATACTCTGGCCAAGCTAAAGGAGGAGTAAAAGATTCCAGATAACATTGTTCTCTCCCTTCCTCATCGGGGTTACGATGTATACACCCCGCCTCAAGATCGCCTTCTGATCCATAAGGCGGCCTTCGAATGTGGTGTTCGCTTGCCACTTCATCCCACACTCCACCGGATTCTTGTCACGTTAGAGTTAGCCCCCCTCCATATCTCGCTGAGGTTCTGGAAG
This sequence comes from Acer campestre, assembly GCA_954870605.1. Classification (NCBI taxonomy): domain Eukaryota; kingdom Viridiplantae; phylum Streptophyta; class Magnoliopsida; order Sapindales; family Sapindaceae; genus Acer; species Acer campestre. Next base: position 27,511,825 of record OX940800.1, on the reverse strand, counting down.
CACTTGACAGGGTTCTTGGTGCTCTAGAAGGAGCAGTGGGAGAAGGATCGCATAGACCGGGAGCCGGGGTTGGACGAGCTCCGCTTCCTCTTTAACATTACAAATATGGTGCCCTGGGGTCAGTTTTACCTGAGGGCATCAAATGACTTGAAGTTCACTGTCCCTGGAGCGAATGTGAAGTACTTAGCGCCCTGGAAGGAAGAATGGTTCGTGGTGGAGGGTGAGTGGGGGCATACTGCTTTCATCGGGGGATATGAATACCCCGTCCCTACTCAGTTCACAGTGAGGGATAAGTGGGCAAAGTGGATGCTAGCTCCTGAGTCCTGGGACATTCTTATAAGGATCATGAAGAGGGGATACACCAACATGCAGTATCCCACTCTAGATCTCTTTGAGGGAGCCCGCCTGGAGCAGTACTTGAGGATTTCTGTTGCCCTGCCTGGTAATTTGACTGCATCTAACTCACCTGCCTTTTTATGTATATATTTTCCTTCTACTTCTCATTAAGCTTCTTTCTTTTTTGTAGTGTCTGTAGCCCCGATGGTAGCGGGGTCTCCATCCTCCTCTGGACTGGGGAATGTGATTCTACCAGCTCATACTTCTCTTGTTCCTTCTCCTACTACCACTACCACTACCACTACCAGGGTCGTACCAGGGTTTACACCGTTTAAAACTGGTTCCACTCCACTTCCTGCTTCATTAACGATGCCTGCTGGTGTCATTACTTCGTCTCTTGCTCCAGCGGGGTCTAAGGCCAAGACTCCTGCCCGTCTTCCTTCTACTCCTCTATCGCGCTCAAGGATTACGGTGATGTTGGCCAGGGCGGCTAAGGCCCGAGGTTCTAGAAGGTCAGCGTAGAAGAAGGCTGCTCCTTCAAAAAAGACTTCTCCTGCTCCTCCTCTTACTACAGCTTTTCCCAAAGACCCTGCCAGAGCCTCGGATGAGGAGGTAACTATTCCCCTTCTTGTCCCTGACGCTGATGCGGCTTCTGGATCGAGGTCAAGGGGTGCTACCTTTGACGAGGTGGTGTCTAGATTTGTGGCCTCCTGCCCTGGTGGAGGCTTGACGAATATGGCCAAGCTTCCTACTGACATCCTGGTTGCTAAGGGAGCATCTTTTTTGGTTGAGGTAAAATTCTTCTTTCTTTCTTACTATCCTTTCTTCCTTTTGTCAAGTACTAACTTTCTCTTCTTTTTGTAGGGCTTCAAGTTTGCTTTGGCCATGGAGACGCAGCTGCTGACCCTGAGGGAAGCTTACATCGGCCTCCAAGCGAAGCTAGAAGACACTCAACAGGAATTGATCCAGACTCAGCAGAATATGGCCCCTTTAATTCAAGAAGCCAAAGAGTCTGAAAAAGGGAGGCAAGAGGCCCTGGTGTCTATTAGGCGCCTTGAACGCTGCTTAGACACTGAGACTGTTAGGTCCCTGCGCCGACGGGAGGAAAATGAGTGTTTGAAAAGAGAGAAAGAGCTGCTGCAAAGCGAGAACCAACTCCTACGGGATAGTGTAGCAACCCTGGAAGCTCAAGAAGGCCCAACCTTTGAGGATGGCTACTTCACGGCCTGCTATGAGGTGGCCACTGCTCTACTCCCTCATTTTGACCTCCAAGGGCCTTAAACTGGGACCGAGACCAGATAATGGCAAAGGCTGCCCAGCTAGCAGGTGGAGATCAAGAAGCAGAAGCTACTACACAAGACGCGGATCAAACCAAACAGGGGGCTGAGGGAGTAATCCAGGATCCTCATATCCGAGAAGATCAAGTGGTGGATCCCGTGATTACCTTGAGAGTAGTCCTAGTGGAGGAGGATGACGAGCCAGATAGATCCGGGGTCCCTGTAGTTGAGGATAGTTCTGCTATTGTGGAGGATGACCCAGCTAGCCACCAGGTTCCAGTTGTTGAAGGGACCCCGAAAATTGTTAAGGCTGTCAGTACCGGGGTAGAAGCAGCAGATCAAAGGGAGCAGCTGGAAGAGGAGTAGGAAGAAAGACCTGGCCTTTGTCCCTTTTTTTTTTTTTTTTTTGTAAATCTTCCTTTATAACTTTTTGTAGCCCGAATGGGGGCTGGGCACCCCGCTTATTAATATAACAATTTTTGTTATTTGCTTCATACTTGTGTCTTGCTTACTTTTGTACTTAGAAACTTTCCACAGCATATAGCTGGACTCCTAATGAATAACTGGACCCCGATAGGTAATTTTGACTATGACAAATCTCAGAACGTTTGGCTGCCTTATCCTTCATATTCTGAAGACAAATGTCTAGAGGGATTTTGGTACTTGTCATGTCCCTCTTAATTAGACTCTCACGAACGTATAATAACTTGAAGTATCGAGTGTCCTGTTGAGGTAGCCCGATACTTCAAGTAATCTGATTTGATGAACTCCTCAATCCTTCTTAACTGTCGGCCTTCTAGGAGATAAAGTGGAGTAAGGAAACCAGCTACCCTGCCAAAATATTCCCTTAATGTAAGATTATAAACTCACTTGATGAACTTATCAAGCATCTTTGGTTGTCGGCCTTCTGTCGGGGTAACCTGGTACTTATAACAATTTGACTTGATGAACATCTGAGTTCCCGTTAAGTGTTGATCTTCTGTCGGGGTAGAAAATGGAGAAATAAAGGACCAAGTATCCCGATGAGGCATCCTGATGTTACTGTAGGTCTGTCCTGGTAGGCAACTGAGGCCATTTTAGCACCAGGCTTCTTGGAGAAGGGTATTCCCCAACCAAGGCAGTAGGAGCACCCTAAGGCTATTTCCTGGTCTTGAAATGGCGAAGTAAGGAACCAGGTACCCTGAGGCATCCCGATCTTACTGTAAGTTTGTCTTGGTAGGTAACTAAGGCCATTTTAGCACTAGGCTTTTGGAGGAGGGTATTCCCCGACCAAGGTAGCAGGAGCGCCCTGAGGCTATTTCCTGGTCTTGAAATGGCGAAGTAAGGAACCAGGTACTCTGAGGCAGCCTGATCTTACTGTAAGTCTGTCCTGGTAGGCAACTAAGGCCATTTTAGCACCAGGCTTCTTTGAGGAGGGTATTCCCCGACCAAGGCAGCAGGAGCGCCCTAGGGCTATTTCCTGGTCTTGAAATGGTGAAGTAAGGAACCAGGTGCCCTGAGGCAGCCCGATCTTACTGTAAGTCTGTCCTAGTAGGCAACTAAGGCCACTTTAGCACCAGGCTTCTTGGAGGAGGGTATTCCCCGACCAAGGCAGCAGGAGCGCCCTGAGGCTATTTCCTGGTCTTGAGATGGCGAGTCAGTAATGGCGAAGTGCAAGTATTAAGTAGGAGATACTGGAGAATCTAGTAGGAGACTTTGAACATTAAGCATAGGAGAACCATATGGGAGAAGAAACTGCTTTTATTGAATTTCTTTAATCAGTACAATATGAAATCGGGGTGAGCATTCCCGCGAATATGACCTGAACTTCTAAGGGTAGAATTTCCTGAGGTGATCGGCGTTCTAAGTGTGATCCACTGGGTAACCCTCCATGTCTTCCAACTTGTAAGCTCCACCCCGGAGCAATGCGTTAATCAAGTATGGACCTTCCCAGTTTGGGGCTAGCACCCCGTCAGACCTTCTTCGTGTGTTTTGAGTTACTTTCCTGAAAACCAAGTCTCCTTTGAAAGTTCACAAATTTTACCATTATACGCGTGGGTGTCTTTTAAGAATGACATAGAGGGTTTGTGAAAGGGTTGTTAATCCGTTATTACCAAATTTTCGGATTAGTCAATATTACAAATATAACCCAATTCACAAAACAATAATCAAGTGTAATAAGGTGCGGAAATATAAACGACACTTGATTTTTATGTGGAAACCCTCAACAGGGAAAAACCACGGGCTATTATAGTGCGCCACACTCGAACCTCGAATCCACTAATTGAAGTGAAGTTTACAACCTATGTAGACCTCGTCTAACACTCCGGTCTGTAACCCCCCACTTCTACCACGCGGGCCTGTAAAAGTGGACCTAGTCCAATTTGCTTATGTGACCACCTAATCCCGGTGTACGACCTAATCCCGGTCTATCACACAAGACTTACCTCTCCGAAGAGATCAACACCCTATGTGAATATGCAATGATATCCAAATATGCAATAAGAGCTAGGGTACTCTAGATGCTTACCTAGGATTATATGATGACAATAAAATCAATCCTAGATATGAAAATAGCTATATGACATGGCATACAACTTTAGCTAAGTAAAGGATAACCAATCCTAGATACAAAGCTATCAAAAACAATCTCAATCATACAAAGAGATCAATTAGCTAGATGTTAGATAAACATGTAAAATCCTAGCTATCAAAAATAACCCACAAACATTCAAAGGATTAACTAGTTGATTAAACAACAATCTATCAACCTAGTTATCAATAAATCACACAAGAATGTTTATGGCATAGCTTTTAGGCAATAATGACCTAATCAAATAAGCTATGTAAAAAATAAACCCAATCAACACATAATCTCAATCATGTATGTAGAAATTACTCAAGAACATACAAGTAATAAAAGAGATAAAATCGATAAGTAAAAACACTAAAATTAGATGAGATTAGTGTTCAACAAATCATACCATGTGTGTTGAAGAAGACCCATGCTCAAATGATGTTGAATGATGCAAGATGGAGATGGGTTTTGGGTTTAGAGAGTTAAAGAAGCAATCTTGGTGCTTTCTCTCTCAAGAATATGGAGCCTCTCTCTCTAGGGTTTCATTTTGTGGCTCACCCCTCAAAATGATGAGAAAGATATGTATTTATAGTGCCCAAGTGAAACTATGTCTTTTTGGAAGAAATAGAAAACCTATGGGCATTTTCGCGGTACTCGCGACAGTGCAGTATCTCTAGATTCGAGCGCTCCGAAACATGACCAAACGACATCGAAACCTTTCATATAATATATCGTTAGAAAGGTATGGATGTCTAATTTCTACTTGTTTTTACAGAAAGACATTTTGATGTCTGTAGAAAAAGTTATGGTCATTTGAGTGGACAAAGGTCAGATACGGATAACAGCTGTGATGCCCTGTTTTAGTGGTTACTTTGGAGATTTCAAAAGCAATCCAAACGGTCATAAAATATTACGAATAATATACCGTTGGAAAGGTATGAGTGTCTAGTTTGTCCAGAATTTTACAAAACTCAATTTAAAACTTTGTGTAAAAAGTTATGGTCACAAGACCATACAAATGTCAGTTTTGAAAAACATTTAAATCATTGAAATCCAATATTTTGAACTTAGACACTTCACTCCAAATAACCAAACCGAATCTACCACTTATCCAAGAGAATAATGAGACCTTCTCAAGTGGTCAACCATCGTGCTAAGATATGCACACCATCGTGCAAGCACGGACGTTTCCGATCACTCAAACGGAAACGAATTACACCACACTTAAAGCTAATCAAACATGAAGTGCAAGTGTGGGAATTGAATGCATCCTAATGCCTATCATGTCATGGCATTATCATAAAACAAGATGCAATCAATTCAAACAAGCATGAATACAATTCATGACTTTGCATCCTAATGCCTAAACATGTTATGGCATTTTAATGACCTAGATGCAATCAAATAAAACATGCTAGAAGAGATGTTCAAGAACATGCAAGCACTCATATAAAACACACAACATACAAGAATAAGATTTATGCATGAGTTGTGTGTGTGTGCAACTATGATCTCTTCAAAGCATGTAAGCACTATAATTTACCTTTGGTGCTTCTTCTCTTGAGGTCTTGAGAGGGCCATTGGATGATCACCAATTCCTAAGCTACCCTTACATCAACCCCAACATGTGGTTTGTCCACGAAACAAGCCAATCAACAAATGGGAATCCTTACATCCTTCTTTGAAATTCCGGATCCTCACATTTTTGTTGAAATGTCGGGCTATCTTGCTCTGATATACAGCCACCTTCTCTGCGACCCTACTTTGTCTTTCCTCCAGTAAGTCCAAACTAGCTATCAATTTAGCCTCATTGTCTTCCGGTTCATAATTTTGGACCCGGAAAGATATGAGTTTATGCTCAATGGGCAAGACCGCTTCTGTTCCAAAGACTAGGGAGTAGGGAGTCTCTCCTGTTGCAGTCCGTCTGGTTGTTCTTTAAGCCTACAGTACATTGGGTAACTCTGTAACCCATAACCCTTTCTTCTGTTGGAGCTTATTCTTCAAGAGTTTCTTAATGGTCTTGTTGGTAGCTTCAACTAGCCCATTGATTTGAGGATGAGCCACTGATGCAAAACGAAGATTGATGCTCTAGTCTTCACAGAATTTTCTGAAGTTGGCATTGTCAAACTGCTTTCCCGAGTCCGTTATGATGGCCATCGGGGTGCCAAATCGGCAGACAATGTTCTCCTTGACAAAGTTGATGGTTTTTTCTTCGGTTATCCGGGTGAGGGCCTTGGCTTTTACCCACCGAGTAAAATAATCTATCGCCACCACTGCATGTTTGGCTTGGCCGGGTGCAATGGGAAGCGACCCGATCAGGTCTAGTCCCCAGAGCGCAAAGGGGTAAGGAGTATTGATAGATGAGAGCTTTTCTGGTGGGAGATGATGGAGGTTTGCTGTTTTCTGACAAGCATCACAGGATCGTGCAAACTGCCTTGCATCCTGGTGTATAGTCGGCCAGTAGTAACCCATCCTGTTACCTGGTAAGCCAAAGTTTCACCTGATACATGATTACCACAATCCCCAGAGTGTACCTCGTTGAGCGCCCAGCGTGCATCATCGGGATGGAGACATCTGAGTAGAGGGAGAGATTTCCCCTTACGGTATAGGTACTCTCCTATCATGCAGTATTGAGTAGTTAACCTCTTAAGCCGTCGGGCTTGTTCCGGATCTGTAGGGAGAGTGTCACTTTGGAGATAATCTGCTATTGGATCCATCCAGCATGAGGGGCTGCTCACAGGAAGGACTTCTGCTTCCTTAGCTATACTGGAGAAAGGAACCAATTGAAGGAGTACTCATTTTGGCAAAGCATGTCCTTCTCTTGTAGCAATCTTAGCCAGGACATCTGTGCGATGGTTCCTCTCTCTGGGAACTTGTTCTATCCTTACACCCTTAAACTTCTTCATGGCTTCCTGAACTTTAGCCAGATAGGCCACAATGTTGTCTCTCTTTGCTTGGTACAACCCTGTCACCTAATTGACCACTAGTTGGGAGTCACTCTTGATCAGAAGGTACTCAACTTCCAGGGCTCCTGCTACTTTCATTCCTGCTAACAGAGATTCATACTCTGCTTCGTTGTTGGTAGCTCTGAACTCAAACCTAAACAATGACTACATTCAACTCCAGCGGGGTCGATCAAGATGATCCTGGCTTCGCATCCCGATTGGTTCGAGGCTCCATCCGTGTAAAGAACCCAAACCTTGCTGTCTTTAGGCCATTCTGGATTGGTTTGATCCAGATCTAGGTCTATTGATTTGCCTGGGTTTGAAATCGGGCTAAACTCCACTATGAAGTCCGCCATGGCTTGGGCTTTGATCGTGGTTCTTGCCTTGTATTTGATGTTGAATTGTATGAGCTCTAGGGCCCATAGAACCAATCTGCCCGACACATCTGGCCTCTGGAGGAATTGTCTCAATGGTTGATCTGTGACCACCGCGATGGTATGAGCTTGAAAATAAGGCCGAAACTTTCTGGATGTGGTCACCAAGGCGTAAGCGAGCTTTTCTAGTAGAGTGTAGTTTTTCTCGGACTTAGTAAAAGCCCGGCTCACATAGTAGATAGGTCTCTGCACCCCGTCATTGCATTCTTTCACCAAAGCTCCACTAGTAGCAACTTCGGAAACCGCTAGGTAGAGTAGGAGCTCTTCCCCCTGGGTCAGCTTTACCAGTAGTGGCAAACTTGACAAGTATTTCTTTAAAGCTTGAAAAGCCTGCTCGCCTTGCTCATCCCACTTCATCTTCTTCCCCTGCTTGATGACTTTGAAAAATGGAAGACATTTATCTGTGGAGCGGGATATGAATCGGTTCAGGGCTGCTATTCGTCCAGTTAATCCTTGTGCCTGCTTGAGAGTTGTAGGGGACTCAAGGTCTAGGATAGTTTTGATCTTTTCGGGATTAGCCTCGATTCCCCTTTCATGCACCATGAATCCCAAGAATTTACCTGCTGCTACCTTGAATGCACACTTAGCGGGGTTCAACCTCATCTGATTCTGCCTTATTACCTGGAAGGTCTGGCGTAAGTCCCCAGTATGTTGTCCTGCTTCTGGAGATTTTGTGATCATGTCATCTATGTACACCTCCATGGATCTCCCTATCTGCTCCTTGAACAGTTTGTTCACCATACGCTGGTAGGTGGCACCTGCTTTTTTGAGTCCGAATGGCATTACCTTATAGCAGTAGAGGCCTTGTCCGGTGATGAAACTAGTCTTGTCCTGATTTGAAGGATGCATCATGATTTGGTTGTACCCCGAGAAAGCATCCATGAAGCTTAGGAGCTTGTTTCCTGCAGTGGAGTCAATGAGCTGGTCTATCTTAGGCAGAGGGAAACTATCCTTGGGACAAGCTCGGTTGAGATCGGTGTAATCCACACACATTCGCCACTTTCCGTTAGACTTGGTTACCATAACCACATTGGCGATCCACTAGGGGTACCGGGATTCCCTGATGAATCCGGCCTTCAGAAGCTTGTCAACCTCTTCTTGGACCACGGCATTCCGTTCGGTATTGAAGTGTCTTCTTTTTTGCTTAACTGGCTTGAAAGTTGCATCCACTACCAACCTATGGGTAGCCAGGCTAAGAGGAATGCCAGGCATCTCCTCATGGCTTTAAGCAAAGATATCGTTGTACTCTCTGAGAAGCTCTATCAAATTCTTCTTAATCTTCGGGTCCAATCTTCCTCCCACTTTTACGATCTTTGTTGGATCTTCGCTCCGGATCAGGACCTCCTCTAACTATTCTGCGGGATGCCCACTAGTCCAACCACGTTCTTCTTCTTCTGGCTCTTCCACAATTATGTCTGGCACCTCTCCTTCTTCCAAGGCATCCCGCTCTGTCGCTCTCTGATCTAGGTCGCTGGTCACCTGTGTGCATTGTTTAGCTAATGCAGTGGGGTTGGTGGACACCGCGTAATAATTGTGAGCTGCCTGCTAGTCTCCTCTTACTTCTCCTACTCCTGTTCCCACCGAAAACTTCAACACATTGTGGTAAATGGACAGCACCCCTCTGATCCCTGATAAGAAAGGCCTGCCCAAGATCATATTGTATGCAGACGGGGTGTCTACTACAATGAATTCTGTCATTATGTTTTGTTGTAGGGGAGCTTCTCTGACTATCACCGGCAGATTCTTCGTTCCCATCGACATCACTGAGTCTCCTGTGAATCCATACAGAAGGGAAGTGCAACTGTTGTAGCAAGAATTCTTCAAGTTGAGCTGCTCATGAGCCCCTTTGAACAAGATATCAACACTACTTCCTGTATCAATCAGGACGCGGTGTACCAAGCAGCTGGCGATTTGTACCGTGATTACCATAGGGTCATTATGTGGCTGAACTGTATTGTAGACGTCCTCCTCTGTGAAGATGATTTTGGTGGAGCAGGATAGATCCCGGGATCCGCTACTGACTTTGAGTACCTCGTGGTCAGCATTAAGTCTGGGAATCTTCCTTGCGTGATTCTTTCTAGAATTATTGGAGGTTCCAGCTAGGGTAGGGCCTCCACTGATGGTGTGGATCACATGGATTTGCTGCATCAGATCCTTCTCCCCATCTCTCATTCTTTCTGCTGCCTCTTGCATCCCGCTTTGAACCTGCTTCCCTTCTTTGATGTTGTCCCGTACCTGCTGTAAAAATTCTGTTAAAAGACCTCCCCTTACCAATCCTTCAATCTGATTGCAGAGGTTGTAGCACTCTGAGGTGTTGTACCCTATATCCTCGTGGAAGTCACAATACTTGTATTGATTCCTCCTGTCAACTGGGATTTTCATGGGACCCGGCTTTCTGAGTAGACCCTTATCCTGAATGGCGAGATAAATATTTTCTCAAGAAGTATTGAGAGGGGTGTAGTGATTGTACCCTTCTTCCTCTCTTGCCACCCTGGATACTTCCTTCAGGGGAATCTCTCTGGGAGGTGATCTCTTGACCGGATACCTTTCCTGGTACGAAGGAATATGAGGCGGCCTGTAAATAGACCGGTTCGGAGGCTGATTCTGAAACCTCCTAGCAGGTGTGGGCTTTTGAGCTTCCTTTTTATGGCGTGGCGCTAACCGGGCTTCATGTGCTCAATCTTAATCCGGAGTTGTTCATCAATGTCCACCTGTTCCAGAGCCCGGTTGTAGGCTTCCTGGTACGTTTTCGGAGGATGCTTGGCAAAAGAACAGAACAATCTACCAGCCCATAAGTTCCTCCAGAACTTGGCTAGTGTTTCCTTCTCGTTGAATACACCCATCTGGACGACCTCTTTATGGAATTTCTCCACATAAGATCTCAGAGTTTCACCCCGCTCCTGAACCACGTATTGCAACAAGATAGGATCCTTGGGACGGGGTTTGATTCCCTAAAACTGTGCACAGAAAGCTTTGGTGAGTTTAGAAAAAGAATCGACACTACCTGGTGGTAACTTTCTGAACCATGTTTTGGCATAGTCAGTCAAGGTTGAAGGAAACATTCTGCACATAGCCAGCCTGGTCGCACTTTAAACCTCCATCTGGTGGACAAAGCTTTCCAAATGGCTGACAAGGTCCTCTGTTCCGGAATACTTCTCTGAAGGCATCCTGAACTTGAGGGGCAACAGTGCCTCTCTGACTCTTTTGGAGAAAGGTGCATTCATCTCGCCCAACTCCTGACTCTTCTGGATTCCTTGATGTTTTCCCTTTTTTAACTGCTCCAACTCCTTCGCCATCCTTGTCATCTGATCCTCCAGGCGCTGAGACTTTTTGGTTCCGGATCGGGCTACTGAAACCTCTTCATCCGAAGACTCTGAATCAATGACTACCTCCTTTCGCTTAGCTCTCTAATACCTTTCTTTGGAGCTCCTTCGGGTTTTGGCGCTTCCTTTTGAATCGGGATGTGGATCTCTCTCTCCTTTGCCCTTGGTTTCGGTGGGGACTGAACTTTTCCAGGAGAAAACTCAATTGCGGACTTCACTAGTCTGGGTCTGAGTTTCGCATGTCAGACTAGGAGAGGTGGACCCAATCGGTCGAAAACTGGTACCCGGACACTTGGGCCAGCATCTCCTAGGATCCCAGCTGCTTCAAAAGGGATCCCCTGGGCTATCATCCGAAGTCGGATAGCTACTACATATACTGCAGCGTGCTGTTCTAAGACATCTCGGTTGACTTCTAGCCTAGTGGGGTCTTGAGGGATAGGGCCTGCAACCGGCGGGGGCACAGGTGGAGGATTCACATTCCTGGTGCCCTTACCCCGCCTCTGGGCTCTTTCAATGGAAGCAAGGGACTGGAGTCCTGATGGCTCGGGATGACCCTAGGAGGATCAAAGTCTCATTCTGACTATCAGTGGCTAAGGAAATAGGCTGTTTTGAATAATGGTTGGGATTGGTTCCCACAGACGGTGCCAAAAGTGTTATCGAAAAATCGTCACTGGGGGTGAAATTCCAAATAACGATTTTACAAGGACCAAGATCAAAAGTCGACCCTGGTCGGAGGGGTATCAAGTGGTTCGATACCGACTATCCTAAGCAATGCAAATACGACATAGGACAACAGAAAATAGAAAAAAAAAATGAGTTTCTTATTAATTGTCACTTTGGATTACAAATATGTGAACTATACATTCAAGATTAACTATAAGGCATGGAGATTCAGTGGGTAATGGAGATGGTGGTGATGGGGACCTCGTGCCTGTCGATAAGTAGAACTTGAATGTAGGGTTTCTGGAGAGGATTTTCCGTCCCCTTTCTGGTGAGTAAGACGTTGTATATATAGGTCCTGTTGCTTGCCATGCACTCCTATAATTTCGGTCTAGGGTTTGGCCAATGCAGGATCCTCTTCTTTTTAGGAGATAATCTTGGAGCTTTTACGTGTAGAATCTAGACTTTCCTTCCTAGGAGGAGTTAATCTCTTAGGCAAATCTTTCCTTCCTAGGAAGACTCTGATTGAGTTGACCTGTTTAAAATAGGACTCTCTGGAGGGAAAGAGTATATCTCCTCTGTATGACCACGTTTTAGTGGGTCTTTTACGGAGTTTTTAGTTTCTAGGATGAGAATATTGCTGCCTGGTATCCTCTTGCTTGGCGGGCTAGCTTATATCAAAAAGTGCAAGCTAGTAAGTATCCTGCTGATGATGTAAGAAGAAGTCTAACTGGTATTATAGCGGGGTGCTTAGTGGAACTCCATGTCGGGGTGCTGCAGGGTTTCTAGGAGAGCGGGGTATGATGGGTTTTGACCGCGCTGCGAGGTCTAGTGAGTACCCTGGCTTGGGACGTTACTTATGAATCAAGATGCTGGCGGGGTCCTAAAGAAGCAGGGGAAAGGCTGGGGCGGACCCCGCTGGAGGGAGTGTGTACTCGAGTCAATCGGAGTCCGCCTTTGTCGGGGTAGTCAGATGGTGTCTGCACTCCTATATTCTCCTTTCGTTGAGGTGGAAAATTCTTCCTTGGTCCTTCGCCAATTTTGGCGGTTAACAGTTACTATCATATTTCCCCTAGCATCTCCCTCTCATTAATCTTTTATCTCGTTTTGTATTGCTTAGATTAGCTTGTAGTCAATTAATTATCATTCTAATTTCCTATCACTCTAGTTCTCTATGGAACGATATCCCAGACTTGTGTACACTATACGACTCGCACGACTCATACACTTGCGAAGGGTGATAACACCCGCGCGTCCCTTTAATAAAACCAGGGTAGAAATAGTTTAGCTTCTAGTAGTTTTTATAGAGCCGGTTTGGGCGCGTCAAGATTCATGGCGCCACTTGTAGGGAAAAATACCATAGTACACGCAGCGGAAGCGAGATTAAAATAGAGTTTAGTATATTTTAAAAATTTTCCCATATTGAACCTTAACCCTTTAATTAATTAAGCAATATATACCAAAAGATATCGTACCTTTGTCGCGTGATCCGATTGACTATGCGTCGATGGTAATCCGCAAGATCTTCCAATCCGATCACGAACGTGAATCACCTATGAGCGTGGTCTCCCTTCTCTTTGAATTGTATACCTGAGAATGGACAACAAAAATTTTCTGATTCTGTTAGTCACTATAATCTCCAAAAGGTTGCTAAGAATGTTCCGGTCACTTTTGAATTCACAATCGTAAGATTGAAATTCGCGTGAACCTAATTCGAAAGTGTGTACAAAATCTCTTGATGTTAAGATCACTAGTACACTATCGAAACAAGAACAATTCTTCTCTCACAAACCTCTAGGCCGAATCACTCACTAGTCTTAGAGTTGGATCTAATTTTTCTCTAGCAAAAGAAAAAGCTCTCAATTGCAAAAACTAGGGTTTTACAAAATATATAAAGAATATATATATATATTGTCTTGCCGCAAAAAACATATAAAGAATATATCAATACTGGCCGCCAATCAATTGCCAATATATATCTCTATACGCCTAATATATATATTTTTTTATTTCTCAAAAAAAAAAAAAAAAAAAAAACACGCCTATAATATATGTATATAAAACTTGCATGCAACTCAAATATATATGCTTTATCAATTTGTTTAAAACAGATGCATTATATGTATATGCATTTTATAAGTGTTTTTGTTTTGTTAAAACACTAAGTGCATTATATATAATATATATATTATTACCGGCCATATATACTTATATATTATTTGACTTGAATTCTGCTTATATATATATTATATTATATATCTCGGTAATAATTAAGTTGCCATATATATTATATATATTTTATAGCAATCTGAATTCAACTTGTCATGTATATAATATTCAAACCCTAATCCAACTCTTTAGTGTGTTTGTGACTATATAAAAGACTTCCTAATTTGACTAAACAAATAAAGTCTTTTATATTTAGTATAATACTAATAGTAGTATACTACTAGGAAACATATTTCCAAATCAGAAAAAGATTTGATTTTTAATTAAATAATTAATTAACATATTAATTAATTTCCATTTAATTAAATAATAAAATAAAACAATATTATGGGCTAAAAATTAGCCATAGCCTCCCATGACTATAACTTGGGCCTACATATTGTTTTCTTATTTTATTTAATCCATTTGGACTTTAAATAAAAAGCCCACATGTGAACCAGACCCATTCTTACTAAAAGAAACAAGCCCACATGCCTTTCATTAATATATTAATATAATTGAGCAGCCCATTAAATAAATAATGCACAAATTATATTATTAATATATTAAATGCAATTCTAAATGGACCCATAAATTGGTCCGGTAGAATATATCAAGTGATCCATACAAGTCCGTGTGGATTGGGGATTTTGGCGGGCTATCTAAATTTAAGCTTCAATAGACATAACCTAATCACAATCAACAAATGATTCACTTAGGTCTGACCATTAATTTTAACTCATTCCACTAAAGAGCTAAAATTGAACTCTTAAATACAGACAGAAAAGGAAGATGTTCCTCATTCATACCCTAGACAATCATGTTGGAGATAGTGTATCCTCGTGATTAATATCAGTAATCGCCAAGAGTTCATAGACCGCCTATAACTCTCCAAGTTACCATATTTATTCATATGACCACGTTTTGAACTTGGATATTTTGACTTGTCCAGAAGCCATGTTTTCAATAGACACTATTGAAAACTCAACGTTGAGATTTAATATCCAATTACCTCAAAACATCCATATGATGATATTATACTCTCATTTAATAAATGGAGCCACGATGTCCATATCTATAAATGAAGTCCTCTATCGATTAACAAATGAATATCACCAAACTATCGAGGATAGACTATACGATATAATCGTACTCATTGATAACTCAAATGATATCACTTGCAACCATAAGTCCATCATTTATCACAGGATTAAGATAGACTCTCCGATTGTCCTGATAATGAAATGACTTTTATCTACTGACGGTTATAGATAAAGTATTTCATTGTGATCCAGTTCAATGCACCCAGTGCACTAGATTCTTTTGCTCGAAGACACTCCGATGATTTTAGACTCATCATATCTCATTTGATCCCACTCAAATGCTAGCAAAAGAATTCTACAACTTTAACAAGATAAAGGTGCCCAACCTTTAACTTAAGTTGTGAACAATATTCAAGACTAACTAAAGAATTGTGTCTACCACATACATATCCAGATGTACGAACAATTCTTCTTTTCTCATAGTCTTTAGACCTTATGATTATTTACTTTGACAATTATAATAATAAATGATATATAAGATTTTGTTAACTAACAGAAATCACTTTATTAATATGAAAAGATTGTCAAGTACAACATACTCTTGCTATTGAGCATAACCCTAACACCACTGCCGGGGAAGGTAGTGCGTTAGAATTAGATTAGAATTAGAATTGTTAATTAATCTGGGGACTATATTTCTTTTTGTTTTAGTCATAATTTATTATAACGTTTTCCTTTTTCACATTTGATTCCCATTACTTGTTCGAATTTGGAGTAGGAATCCTCAGTAAACTCAAATGGAGGACGCTCCCTGCATGAAGGAATTCTCATTGCCCACTGTGGGGGCTCATTCCTCAGCCATAGCATTGAATGCCGATCAACGGGACTATGAGCTGAAAAACTTGTACTATAACATCTTGCCATCATATTATGGGAATCCGAATGAAGACGCACTTCAATTTATGAAAGAATATTACAATGCTATCACCATGATACCGTTGTGCCGATTGACAGAGGACTTACTAAGGATGCATTGCTTTTCATACTGCATGAAAGACCATGCCAAAAAGTGGCTTATGGCGTTGCCGACAGGGACTCTCACAACTTGGGCTGAGGTGGAGCAGAAATTCTTCTCCAAATTCTTCTCGTCCTGGAAAACCAAAGAAATAAAGGGAAGGATAGCAAACTTCCAAGAGGAAGAAGGAGAGGTATTCCATGAGTCATGGGATAGGTTCAATCTTCTTCTAGCTCAGTGCCCGCACCACGATTTCACACTTCAGTTGCAGGTGCAAATCATTTTATGATGGTCTTACTAGTCTTACTCAGGCGATCGTCGACAATGCCTGTGGAGGAGCGATGAGAGAGTGCACCACCGATTTTGTGTTCAATAAGTATGAGATGTTGGGGCAGAATTACCAATAAAGAAGCATCAAGGGAAGTCGGAGTGGGAGTGCGCAGTTAGCTATGTAAATTGAAACCTTGAATAATAATGTCAGGGCTATGATGGTAAATCAGCAGGGGTAGCAGAATGGTCAGGGCAAGGTATGCCAAGCATGTGGCGGTATTGGACATGGAGTAGATGTATACACCTCCCATAGAGAGGTTTATTCAAAGGCAGAGGCTCAAGCCATGTACCAGTCAAATCAGTGACGGTAGAGAAACAACAATAACAGTGCCTACCAGCAGCCAAGGAATGAGCAAAACCAATCATGGGGTGGAAACAACCCCCGGAGTCAATATCAGGGCCAGCAGGGTGCTGGGAGCTTGAGTCAATGGAGCAATTTCAATCCTCCATGGTATTATCAACAAGAGATGGACCATAGAATGATGGGTATAGAAGCATCACTGAAGAAGTTGTCTATCCAGTTAGGACAGGTAATGGAGGCAAATAGGCAGCAAGACAGGGGGAAAGCCCCAATGCATGAGCAGGCCCACGCCATTACTAGCTCTAAGAGTGGATATACTCCCAAGGAGCATGACCTAGGAAGTTTTGAGTTGGGCATCACCGTAGGGAACTCCTCTGAAGAGAAGGCTACGATTGATTTGGGGGCTAGCATTAACATGATGCCATACACTGTGTATAATAGGCTAGGATTGAGTGATCTCAAACCAACTTCCATATATTTGCGTCGGTAGACCAATCATTGAGGAACCCGAGAGGAGTGGTTAAGGACATGATCCTCAAGGTTGATCAGTTGCTCATCCCCACAGATTTTGTAGTATTAGATGTGGAAGATAGGGACGAATATGGGAATTCCCAGCCAGTGTTGCTAGGAAGGCCCTTTATGGCTACCTCACATGCAGTTGTGGATGTGCACCGAGGGAAACTGACGCTGAGTGTGATGGATAACATGGTAGAATTCGACATGTTTGGTGTTAGGCCCCAGTCGAGGAAGGAAAAAAAGAGTCATGAGGCATGCCCTTCTAACCAAGTTTCTCAAGAATCTGACGATATGGATGAGTTTCTAAAAGTGTTAAAGCTGATGTGAAGTCCTCCAGTGATCTTGAGGAAGAAAGGAAGCAAGAATTGATTGAGCTCAACAAGAGTTTGTTGTTGAGAATTGAGAAGGTTGAATAAGAAAAGAAGGATCAATTGATGTATCTTGCAGAGATCATGCAACTCATGGATAATCTAAAGGAAGACCACACCTTGTCTACTAAGAAATTGCTGTAGGGAAAAATATACCCGCAGCGGAAGCGAGACAAAAAAAAAAAAAGTTTGAGTAGCTTTTAAAATTTTTCCTTTTATGAACCTTAAACCCTTTTAATCAATTAAAGATATATAATATATAACAAAAGATGAATACCTCTTGTCACGTGATCCGATTGACTTACGTCGATGGTAATCCGCAAGATCTTCAATCCTAGCACGAACGTGGATCACCTAGGAGCGTGGTCTCCCTCTTCTTTGAATTGCAAGCCTGTGATTGGATAAAACAAACTTTTCTCTTATTCGTTAGTCACAAAAACAATCAAGAGAAACCTAAGATTATTCCGGTCACTTTTGAGTTCTCAATCTTGTGATCGAAACTCGCGTGAACCTTGATCGATGTAGTATTCACAAGCTCATTGAAGAATAAGCAACTAGAATACCATCAAAGAATAATCTATGTTTCCCTTTTGTTTTTAGTAGAATAAAAGCTCTCTATCTTTGAGTTGAGAAGAAGAAGAAAAATAAAAAAATCTGCACATAAAACCCTTGCTGGCCGAAATTCTCTTCTTTTTCTTTTAAGGGTGGCCGAATTCTCTACCAAAAAAGATTAGGGTTGCCGCAATCCTCAAACACACAAGAGTTTGTATTGCACCCTAATTCCTATTTAGTTTAAGACTTCCAAACCCTAATCAAACTCATAAATCTTTTATTCCTTATTTGACTAAAATAAAAAGACTTCTTATTTGATTAAATAAATAAAATTAATTATTTATTTCCTTGTCAAACAAGTCTTTTAATTTAAGTATACTACTACCAATAGTATACCAATAGGAATCATATTTTCTAATCAGAAAAGATTTGTTTCTTAATTAAACAATTAATTAATAAATTAATTAATTCTTATTTAATTAAACAATGAAAAGAAAATAATATTTAAGGTTATTAAGTCACCTTGCCGCCCCATATAAGATATTGGGCCTAATATTATTTTCTTATTTCATTTAATCCATAGGACTTTAAATAAAAAGCCCACATGTGAACTAGACTCATTCTTACTAAAAGAAACAAGCGCACATGTCATCCATTAATATATAAATATAATTGAGCAGCCCATTACATAAATAATGTGCAAATTATATTCTTAATATATTAAATGCAATTCTAGATGGACCCTAAATTGGTCCGGTAGAATATATCAAGTGATCCATGCAAGTCCGTGTGGATTGGGGATCTTGGCGGGCTATCTAAATTTAAGCTTCAATAGACATAACCTAATCACAATCAACAAATGATTCACTTAGGTCCGATCCATTAATTTTAACTCATTCCACTAAAGAGCTAAAATTGAACTCTTAAATAAAGACAGAAAAGGAAGATGTTTCCTCATTCATACCCTAGACAATCATATTGGAGATAGTGTATCCTCGTGATTAATATCAGTAATCGCCAAGAGTTCATAGACTGCCTATAACTCTCCAAGTTACCATATTTACTCATATGACCACGTTTTGAACTTGGATATTTTGACTTGTCCAGAAGCCATGTTTTCAATAGACACTATCGAAAACTCAACGTTGAGATTTAATATCCAATTACCTCAAAACATCCATATGATGATATTATACTCACATTCGATAAATGGAGCCACGATGTCCATATCTATAAATGAAGTCCTCTATCGATTAACAAATGAATATCACCAAATTATCGAGGATAGACTATGCGATATAATCGTACTCATTGATAACTCAAATGATATCACTTGCAACCATAAGTCCATCATTTATCTCAGGATTAAGATAGACTCTCTGATTGTCCTGATAATGAAATTACTTTTATCTACTGATGGTTATAGATAAAGTATTTCATTGTGATCCAGTTCAATGCACCCAGTGCACCAGATTCTTTTGCTCGAAGACACTCCGATGATTTTAGACTCATCATATCTCATTTGATCCCACTCAAATGCTAGCAAAAGAATTCTACAACTTTAACAAGATAAAGGTGCTCAACCTTTAACTTAAGTTGTGAACAATATTCAAGACTAACTAAAGAATTGTGTCTACCACATACATATCCAGATGTACGAACAATTCTTCTTTTCTCATAGTCTTTAGACCTTATGATTATTTACTTTGACAATTATTAAACTATAAATGCTATAAGATTTGTTTAAACCAGAAATCACTTTATTAATATGAAAAAGATTGTTAATTACAATATTACACTCTTGCTATCGAGCATAATCCTAACAATCTCCCACTTGCGCTATAGCAAATGTGTCATATCTCTCAAGCCCATATTCTCTAGGTGCCCATCGAAACTCTTCTGAGGTAGAGCCTTTGTGAAGGGATCTGCTAGATTTTCTGCTGACGCGATTTTGGTAATCGTCACGTCACCTCTTTGAACAATCTCCCTTAAAAGATGATATTTTCTTTCAATGTGCTTACCTCTCTTGTGACTTCTTGGTTCTTTCGAATTAGCCACTGCTCTACTGTTGTCACAGTAGATAGTGATCTGCTTATTCGCACTAGGAACCACTTCCAAGTCAATCAAGAATTGGCGGAGCCAAACAGCCTCTTTGGCAGCCTCGCATGCAGCAACATACTCAGCTTCCATGGTGGAATCATCAATACAAGATTGCTTGATGCTCCTCCTCCAATAGTAAACACAGCCCCTGATGTGGATTTTCTGGAGTCAGAATCTGATTGAAAATCAGAATCTATATACCCAACGGGAATTAAATCCCCTCCAGAGTATACAAGCATATTATCTCTCGTTCTCTTAAGATACTTGAAAATATGCTTGACTGCCGTCTAGTGATCAGGACCAGGTTTCGATTGAAACCTGCTAACTATGCCAACAGCAAAACAAATATCTGGTCTAGTACAGAGCATTGCATACATGAGACTTCCAACTGCCGAGGCATATGGAACTCTACTCATGAATTGCTCTTCATGCTCATTCTTAGGAACTTGTTCCTTAGAAAGCTTGATTCCATGTCTGAAAGGTAACATACCTTTCTTGGAATCCTGCATGGAAAACCTAAACAAGATCTTGTCTATGTATGAAGCTTGGGATAATGCAATCGTTCTATTCTTTCTATCCCTTATAACTTGGATATCTAGAATAAAACTTGCTTCTCCTAAGTCCTTCATATCAAATTGTTTTGCTAACCATTCTTTTACTGATGTCAATACACCTACATCGTTTCCGATGAGTAGTATATCATCAATATAAAGAATCAGGAAAACCAACTTGTCGCCTTTAATCCTTTTGTATACACAAGGTTCGTCAAGATTCTGAATAAATCCAAAACCTTTGACAGCTTGATCGAACCTTATGTTCCAGGATCTGGATGCTTGCTTTAATCCATATATGGATTTCTGCAACTTGCATACCTTTTCCATTTGGCCCTTTTCAATGAATCCCTCTGATTGCATCATGTAGATGCTTTCGTCAAGACTTCCATTAAGGAAAGCTATTTTGACGTCCATTTGTCAAATCTCTAGATCTAAAGATGCTGCAATGGATAAGAGTATCCTAATGGATTTAAGCATGGCCACAGGAGAGAAGGTTTCCTCGTAATCGATACCTTCTTTCTGTGTATACCCTTTAGCTACCAATCTAGCTTTAAAGGTTTCCACCTTTCCATCTATACCACTTTTCCTCTTGTATACCCACTTGCACCCAATGGGTTTTATCCCTTTAGGCAAGTCTACAAGGGACCAGACTTTGTTATCGAACATAGATTCAATCTCAGATTGCATTGCCTTTTGCCAATGGCGACTATCAACATCCTCCATAGCTTCCTTGTACGTGTAGGGATCATCGTCGTCCGGGAGATTCTCCACTGATTCTCCTAGACCGATGTATCTTTCGGGTTGTGTTCTAACCCTCCCACTACGACGAGGAATGGTAGGTTGTTGATCTTGTGTTGGATCGAAACTTACAATTGGGTTTGGTTGTGTAACCTCTCGTGGAATTGTATCTCCTGACATTTCATTCAGGACAATTCTACTTCTAGGCACAAAATCATTCATATAGTCCTTTTCCAGAAATTTAGCATTTGTCGAAACAAATACTTTAAGATCTGAAGGACTATAAAAATAATATCCTTTAGTTTCTTTTGGATACCCTACAAATATACATGTTTCTGAACGGGACTCCATCTTTTCTGTCTTTCCTTTTAACACATGCACAGGACAACCAAATATCCTTAAGTGTTGTAAACTAGGCTTACGCCCAGTCCACAACTCATGCGGTGTTTTAGGAACAGACTTAGATGGTACATCGTTTAGAATGTATATAGCAGTTTGTAAAGCATATCCCCAAAAAGAAATAGGAAGTGTTGAATAACTCAACATAGACCTAACCATATCCAAAAAAGTTATATTTCTGCTTTCTGCTACCCCATTTTGTTGAGGTGTACCTGGTGCAGAAAACTGAGAAACTATCCCATTATCAATAAGATATTGCTGAAACTCACCAGATAGATATTCTCCACCACGATCAGATCTCAAGATTTTTATGTGTTTCTCAAGCTGATTTTCCACTTCAGCTTTAAATGCTTTGAACATGTCAAAAGCATCCGACTTATGTCGCATGAGATACACCTAGCCAAATCTTGAGTAATCATCTGTGAAAGTGATGAATTACTCATATCCACCTCTAGCTTGAATGCTCATAGGTCCACATACATCAGTGTGTATCAATCCTAAACATTCAGTAGCTCTGGCACCTTTGGCAGAGAACGTCCTTTTGGTCATTTTACCTTCCAAACAAGATTCACAAGTTGGTAGATCATCAACCTTTAAGTCACTCAAAGGTCCGTCACTTACCAATCTTTTAATCCTATTAAGGTTAATATGACCTAGGCGTAAATGCCATAGATAGGTTTCATCTTTTGATAATTTAACTCTTTTATGATTAGGTTCCGTTATTTCTGTGTCTAACGAGTGAGAGATATTTTTATGCAAAAAGTATAGACCGTTTTCCAATGTACATTGGCAAATAATTTTGTCATTCTTACTAATAATAAAAACTTTATTAAAAGTAACCGAATATCCAAATTTATTCAAACAAGAAACTGAAATTAAATTCCTCTTGAATTGAGGTACATAATAAACGTCTATCAAATCTAAATGCCTTCTAGCGTCTGGATTAACTCTAATATCTCCCACTGCACTAGTAGACACTAACGCTCTGTTGCCTAAACGCAA
The DNA here is from genome assembly GCA_954870605.1 of Acer campestre. NCBI lineage: Eukaryota > Viridiplantae > Streptophyta > Magnoliopsida > Sapindales > Sapindaceae > Acer > Acer campestre. Next base: position 27,489,167 of record OX940800.1, on the reverse strand, counting down.
GTTGATTTTATTCTTATTTAGCCTTCTCCTTTCTTGAAACCCCCGTAAGGAATAACAAACATGATTAGTGGCTCCAGAGTTTACGATCCAAGAATCTGTAGAATCTACCAGAAAAACATGTTTCAAGATAATTCATATTACCTTGTTCCTTCTTATTTTGAGACTTTGGAAAATTACTTTTCCAATGTCTCTTTTCACCACAAAAGAAGCACTTCCTTTTGATCTTGGTTACTTTCTTGGTAAGCCCAAGTTGCTTTTTCTTCTATTATTCCTTGACCTTCTGACGGGTCTTAATAGTAGCAACTTTACCAACCATATGAATCTCTTCTAAAGACATCATCATATCAGCAGCAGACCCCATTCTTTCATGCTGCTATTGCAACACGTATGAGATTGTAGCCATTTGGCCATCTCATTAGAGGTCTCCCACTGCTCATACTCGTCTCATTGCATCACATTAGATTCATTAGTAGGAGCATGTGGTTTAGGAGTAGTTAGAACAAAATTTATGTTTTTCAGCTTGTAGCAACAACCCAATTTTCCTTTTCCATGTGACATAATTATCTCCAGTTAAAGTGTTATCTTTCAGGATGTTCATTAGGGATGAGGTCATGATTTCTTAATAAAAACAAAACATATATAAGTAAATAATCATTATAAAGCACTTTAAATATTTATCTTGAATTAAATGAATAACTCAATCATAAAAATTCAACGGTGATCTAACACCCATAAATGTTACGCCTCCTTTGGGAGTTCGCACCATTTACTAGTTAGACTAGGTCCCACCTAATTGTTAACATAACAACCAGTGTTTTCAATTTTAGCCTTGCAATTTTACTGACAAGAACTCTTGGGAGGATATCAATAAAATTACATTGAGTGTGTTACCAATATATCGACCCTCAATTTTCTCTCACGAAAATCCCTCCTTGGGGAGTAGATCTCTTTTGAGTCCATTGTCTAGTCTATCCTTGTAAGGAAGTATATAGCTATATTCCATTCATGGACGCCCCTTGGGGGGATTACCAATAAATAATTAAGCTCAACTAACCTTGGAGGCCATAGGTGTTACAAAAACACCTTCTCCCACTCAATTATTTAAGGCGTGTGATTAAATCCCATAGAATGATTTACCAAGTTATCTAGATGCCAATTTAGATACCTAAATCATTCAATGCATGTTCATACCAAAAGAGATATATGAGTGGCACTCCTATTCTATATGTCATGTTATCATACAATAACAAATATTGTAATATTTAAGCATAAATTAAATAGCAACAATTTTGGCCCATCCTAGAAAAACAAGTAAATTACAATGAATTTGGAATACAAGATCTTCAAGTGGCCCATCAACCATACGCTCATCCTTCGGCCTCCTCCCTTGGGATTGCACGGCCCACAACCCCACATAAGGGGCTGCCATGCGCAGCCCATAAGGCTTTGCAAGGCAGCCGTGCGCAGCCCACCAAGCTTTGGGCTTGCCATGCGCAGCCCAATCCACTCCTAGGGTGCGCACGGTGCTCGTTCTCGGTTCCGGTGCTTCACGTCTTCGATTCTTCGATGTAGAACGTGTTACAATTTAATTTAAACAAATAAAAATACTGCAGAAATTTATTTTTATTTTTTTTTAATCACAGCAGTAAAAAAATACTGCACTATATTTTTTAATACATAAAAAAATATATAGCAACTACCAAGAAGGAATTATGGTGATGATAGACCACCCTTCTTATTACAATTCCGAAACCAAAATTACATAGAAAATCTAGGACCAAAATCGAGCAATAACAATCCACATAAAACATATATAAATCCATACATCACATGTAATTATATATGCGAATACCTAGAGTGCCATCTCTTTCTAAACATGCATAATCACAATAAAAAGAAATCGATCCACGTATATATACGTTAATTAATTAAAAGGGTTCAACCTAGGCTTTGATACCAATTGTAGGGAAAAATATACCCGCAGCAGAAGCGAGACAAAAAAAAAAAAAAGTTTGAGTAGCTTTTAAAATTTTTCCTTTTATGAACCTTAAACCCTTTTAATCAATTAAAGATATATAATATATAACAAAAGATGAATACCTCTTGTCGCGTGATCCGATTGACTTACGTCGATGGTAATCCGCAAGATCTTCAATCCTAGCACGAACGTGGATCACCTAGGAGCGTGGTCTCCCTCTTCTTTGAATTGCAAGCCTGTGATTGGATAAAACAAACTTTTCTCTTATTCGTTAGTCACAAAAACAATCAAGAGAAACCTAAGATTATTCCGGTCACTTTTGAGTTCTCAATCTTGTGATCGAAACTCGCGTGAACCTTGATCGATGTAGTATTCACAAGCTCATTGAAGAATAAGCAACTAGAATACCATCAAAGAATAATCTATGTTTCCCTTTTGTTTTTAGTAGAATAAAAGCTCTCTATCTATGAGTTGAGAAGAAGAAGAAAAATAAAAAAATCTGCACACAAAACCCTTGCTGGCCGAAATTCTCTTCTTTTTCTTTTAAGGGTGGCCGAATTCTCTACCAAAAAAGATTAGGGTTGCCGCAATCCTCAAACACACAAGAGTTTGTATTGCACCCTAATTCCTATTTAGTTTAAGACTTCCAAACCCTAATCAAACTCATAAATCTTTTATTCCTTATTTGACTAAAATAAAAAGACTTCTTATTTGATTAAATAAATAAAATTAATTATTTATTTCCTTGTCAAACAAGTCTTTTAATTTAAGTATACTACTACCAATAGTATACCAAGAAGAATCATATTTCCTAATCAGAAAATATTTGTTTCTTAATTAAACAATTAATTAATAAATTAATTAATTCTTATTTAATTAAACAATGAAAACAAAATAATATTTAAGGTTATTAAGTCACCTTGCCGCCCCATATAAGATATTGGGCCTAATATTATTTTCTTATTTCATTTAATCCATAGGACTTTAAATAAAAAGCCCACATGTGAACTAGACTCATTCTTACTAAAAGAAACAAGCGCACATGTCATCCATTAATATATAAATATAATTGAGCAGCCCATTACATAAATAATGTGCAAATTATATTCTTAATATATTAAATGCAATTCTAGATGGACCCTAAATTGGTCCGGTAGAATACATCAAGTGATCCATGCAAGTCCGTGTGGATTGGGGATCTTGGCGGGCTATCTAAATTTAAGCTTCAATAGACATAACCTAATCACAATCAACAAATGATTCACTTAGGTCCGATCCATTAATTTTAACTCATTCCACTAAAGAGCTAAAATTGAACTCTTAAATAAAGACAGAAAAGGAAGATGTTTCCTCATTCATACCCTAGACAATCATATTGGAGATAGTGTATCCTCGTGATTAATATCAGTAATCGCCAAGAGTTCATAGACCGCATATAACTCTCCAAGTTACCATATTTACTCATATGACCACGTTTTGAACTTGGATATTTTGACTTGTCCAGAAGCCATGTTTTCAATAGACACTATCGAAAACTCAACGTTGAGATTTAATATTCAATTACCTCAAAACATCCATATGATGATATTATACTCACATTCGATAAATGGAGCCACGATGTCCATATCTATAAATGAAGTCCTCTATCGATTAACAAATGAATATCACCAAATTATCGAGGATAGACTATGCGATATAATCGTACTCATTGATAACTCAAATGATATCACTTGCAACCATAAGTCCATCATTTATCTCAGGATTAAGATAGACTCTCTGATTGTCCTGATAATGAAATTACTTTTATCTAATGATGGTTATAGATAAAGTATTTCATTGTGATCCAGTTCAATGCACCCAGTGCACCAGATTCTTTTGCTCGAAGACACTCCGATGATTTTAGACTCATCATATCTCATTTGATCTCACTCAAATGCTAGCAAAAGAATTCTACAACTTTAACAAGATAAAGGTGCCCAACCTTTAACTTAAGTTGTGAACAATATTCAAGACTAACTAAAGAATTGTGTCTACCACATACATATCCAGATGTACGAACAATTCTTCTTTTCTCATAGTCTTTAGACCTTATGATTATTTACTTTGACAATTATTAAACTATAAATGCTATAAGATTTTTTTAAACTAGAAATCACTTTATTAATATGAAAAAGATTGTTAATTACAATATTACACTCTTGCTATCGAGCATAATCCTAACAATTGCAAGATAGGATCATTGAGTTGATGAAGGAGAAGGAAGTTAAGGGTATGGTGGATGAGCTGAACAGAGTCTGTCCTGCTAGGAAGCACTCCACCAATGATCTCAGAGGCATGGCAAGGGATGACACCCACGGAGGTAGTTTCTACTCCCCTACCTGTTATTATTGTGGAACTCAAGGGCACAAAATGCCCAATTGCATGAAGTACCATTAGTTCTGCAAAACTAGGAATGTGTTACTTAGCCGCCCTTGGGGGGACCAAGGCAAATATGGGTCTGAATATACTTGTACAAGGAGCCCCCTCCACTTGAAGGAAGGCTCACTTCAGTATCTTCTGAAGTGTGCATTCCTAAAGAACCCACATTTCTTAACTTGCCACATCCACTACCTGTATCTTGTTCAGAAATTGGGAGCACGAGCACATCTCATTCACATTTGAATATGTGAACAGTTTAATGAATTTTGTGAATGTGTAGGTTTTTGGCCAGAAGATTAGGGACTGGTCTATTTGGTTTATTTTGTTTATTTGTTTGTAATTATTAATTAGGGACAATCAAATAGGTTTGGGGGTCACTTGACCCACAACCCTTGTTCGTATATCTTTTGCTTGTTGTATATATTTCCCTAGCATTGAGCTAGAGGTTGTATAGGATAGTGTGTAGTGTGTTTGTGTAGGGTGGTGTCCATGGCGAGCAAGGAGAATTTTTTGCATCGCGAGTTCCACTCCGCGGGACTATTCTCACTAGCCAGAGGGACAAAAAGTCACTGACCATGCCCGCGAGTTAGTTCCACTGGATTATTCCAGCCAACCTGAAGAAGAGAACTCGCGGAGGATCTATGTCATTCCAGCGAGTTCTTGCTGCTAGAACTTAGCCACGGTCCAAAAGGTGCAAACCTACGGTAAGGAAGCAAATATCCCACGACGTTAGAGTCTCATTGGACTATTCTCGTGAAGTAGATGGACAGCAACCCGCTGAACTTCAAGAACTTTCCAGCAACTTTCGAATTCGCTGGACTATTCTTGCGGGCCTGAAGGACAATAGCCGTGGTGATCCAGATGAATGCCTCGTGACTATTGACTCCACTGGACTTTAGCTACGAGCCAGAAGAAGAGAAACTACGGGAAGATCAGCCAACTCAAGAAGAAAAGTTCCCTCTCTCCGCGAGTTCAGACCGCTAGATTATGTCTGCGAGCCAAACCCGCGGGAGTCACCTAAGAGAGTGTTTAAAAGGTAAGATGCAAACTTTGGGGTTTGTAATTGCACATTCACAAGGTTATGCTCTCAACTCAAACATATTCTCCTTTGAAATCTTCATTCAAGGTACTCCTAAAATCTCATCTCTTTCACTTATCGAGCAAGTATTGTCTCCTTCCTCATGTTCTTTGATTCTTAATGATATAGTGATGTTAGGTTGCTAAAATTCTAGGACATGGAAGGGTGATTTCACTATATAACATCTAGAGACACTTGCATGTTAGGTCTAAAGTGGATATGTAATAGGCAGGTGAATTATTAGGTACATTTTTGAATAAGGTAGAAATATAGGCTGGAGGTATGCATGGTGTTAATAAGATGCTATTTAAATTGATGCCTTGATGTACCCACGTACAATTCACACCCACACACTTCAAATGGATATTGTAAGTAGTACTGAGTATCTAGGTTAAATTTTAGTTTTTTAGATATACGTTGGAATCAGTTCCTATAATCTTCCTAACTTACATTCTTTGAGTCTACACAGATTTGTTATTTGTTCACTCTAGGGCCATGGAAAATACCATTGAAGATGTATTGTTAGTAGAATATTCAGAGAGGAATATCATTGACTCTATGGCATGTGAAGACCATGAAATTGAGGAGTCAAGAGACTGACTGGATAGAGATGTTAGTATGGGCTAGCGCCACGGTGGAAGAAGGGGAAACCAGTGAGCACATTCTATTGGATAAGCAACCGCGCAACACTTCATCTCCTATCTTAGAGCTCAAGATACTACCATCTACCTTGAAGTATGCATTCCTTGGGAGAAACGAGATGCTTCCGGTCACAATTGCATCAGACTTGCAACCGAAACAAGAGAAGGAATTGCTCAATGTGTTAAGGTACTACAAAGAGGCAATAGGGTGGTCGTTGGATGACTTGAAGGGAATTAGCCCTACCACTTGTATGCACAAAATCTTTCTTGAAGATGGTTCCAAGCCGACTATAGAGGGTCAGAGGAGACTTAATCCAATCATGAATGAGGTAGTTAAGAAGGAAGTCCTTAAGTTGTTAGAAAATGGAATCATCTACCCCATTTTAGACAGCAAGTGGGTTAGCCCTATTCATGTAATACCGAAGAAATCAGGTTTGACAGTGGTGCAAAATGACGACAACGAATTAGTACCACAAAGAGTTCAAATGGGTTGGCGTGTATGCATAGACTACAAGAAACTCAACACAGCAACCAAGAAGGATCACTTTCCGCTGTCGTTCATTGATCAAATGTTGGAACGACTGGCTGGTCATAGTCACTACTGCTTTTTAGATGGATACTCAGGGTACAATCAGATCACTATTGCTCTAGAAGATCAAGAGAAGACGACCTTCACATGTCCTTTTGGTACTTTCGCCTACAGATGAATGCCGTTTGGACTATGCAATGCACTAAGAAAATTTCAGAGGTGCATGACATCAATATTTTTAGACATGGTGGAGGGCATCATAGAAATCTTCATGGACGATTTCTCAGTAATGGGGAATTCATTTGGCAATTGTTTGAGGAATTTGACATCAGTGTTGGCAAGATGCAAATAGGCTCATTTGGTGTTAAACTGGGAAAAAAGTAACTTCATGGTGAGAGAAGGAATAATGTTGGGACACATTATCTCACAAAGAGGCATAGAGGTGGATAAGGCAAAAATCGACATTATGAGGAGTTTGCAATCTCCAAGATCAGTTAGAGAAATAAGAGCATTCTTGGGGCATGCAGGATTCTATCGGAGGTCCATTAAGGGCTTCTCAAAGATTTCAAGACCCTTATGCCGATTGCTTCAAAATAAGGTTGAGTTTGATTTTGATGAGAAATGCGTGGCAGCTTTTAGCATTCTTAAGGAATTGTTGACCACCGCACCCATTATGAGGCCGCCTGATTGGAGTTTTCCCTTCGAGCTTATGTGTGATGCCTCCGACTATGTAGTTGGGGCAGTTTTGGGATAGAGGGTAGACAAGATCCCACATGCCATCTACTACGCTTCAAGAACTTTAAATGACGCGCAATTGAACTACTCAACAATAGAAAAGGAGTTGCTAGCAAAGAGTACTTCTAAAACAAATCTCCTAGTCCAAAAATGCATGTTTGAACATAAATATAACATGGATTGTCAACAAAGCACAGGTTCATACTTATTGAAGAAAATATTATATAAGCATATGAGCAACCAAGACACTCAAGCAATTAATGAAGAAGTATAATGTTTATCAAATTTTTGCATGTGACAAGTATGCAAGATTGCTCTTTTTGCTTGAGCTCCCCATATGGGGTCAATTACCAAACCACATCAATGCATGAGGCAAATCCCAATAGATCTATTAAGTGCTTTAAACCTAGTTGCATTTAAAGGCTTGGTAAATAAAACTGCTAGCTAATCATTTGTGCCAACATGCTCAAGTGCAAATGCATTTGTTTTCAACTAGCTCCCTAATAAAGTGATGTCTAATATCAGTGTGATTAGTTCTTGAATGTTGTACAAGATTCTTAGAAATAATAATAGCACTCAAATTATCACAATAAAGGGTTAGAGTACCTTGATCGAAGCCATAGTCCACAAGCATTTGCTTAATCCAAAGGAGTTGTGTGCATTTACTCTCGGCGGCTATGTATTCGACTTCGGCCGTGAATAGGGAAATTGAGTTTTGCTTCTTGCAAAACCAAAAGACCAGATTGTTTCCAAGGAAGAAAACGAAGTAGCCTCCAAAGACATGGGATCCTCTACGAGGCCATGCATGGGAGGAGAAACCATGGTTCGATACACAAGAGATGCAATAGAAACAAAAGACCAGCAGAAGAGAAAAAATAACAAAATTAAAAATAAAAAAGCACCAAAAAATTCACTAGCCCGAGTGAGAATAGCCGACAACAACAACAGACCCAACCCAAACCAACCGATGGGGTTGCTACAAACTGAAGCAAAACTGATGCAAAAATCCGAGTGAACAACAATAGAGTAGCTCCTTCAAGTGCAGTAGTAAATCTCAAGCCAAACCAGCCAATAGAATTGCTACAAACTGGTGCAATGGAGCGGCACCATCGTCTGAAACTGAGAATCTTCAAAAAAAGCAACAATGAGAACTCTAAAAGGATGCGCAACACGGAGGCCTGCTATCACTAATCAAATGCAACACGCTATTGCACTGAACCAGATCGCCAAGAGAAATCCACCACCACCCAAAAGCAATCGGAGGAGAAGTAATCCACAGCCAATAAAACGTAGTAGATAACCAAGAAGCAATCAGAGGGGCCACAAACTAGATAACCAAGAAAGAGATTGAAGAGGCAGGACACCAGAACGCCGGACAAGGAAGAACACAACAAAGAGATGACCGGCAACGGCGTCGGCCGCCAGAACTGCAACGAGCAATCCATATTAATAGTTGAAAAGCCCCTTTATTTGCATAAACACTATTTTCTTGCAGAAAGATCGTTTCAATGTAAAACTGTTTGTTTGAGATATTTTTACTAAACGGGTGCTTAAATAAGTATTTTAAATAAGTAATTTTATTTAAGGATATTTTTGTAATATAAAATTTTATTAAAAATAGAGTTTCTTCGTAAAATCCATTTTTTTTCTTTTTACAATTCTTTTCTAAAAATACTCCATTTTAAAATTTTAAATTTTAAAAAATCCTAAAGATATTTAAATTTTTTCTAAAACTCCCTTTTATTTTTTGCCACTTCTATTCTAAAACAGACCATTTAAAAAAAAAAAAATTCTAAAGATACTATAATTTTTTTTTTTTAATATGACCCATTATTTTTTTTTAATTTCAATTTTAATTTTAACATATATACTGTGGTAGCCAAAAATAGTCATATGGTCCAATTCTTCGAGTTCGAGAACTTAATTCAATTTTATTGAAAATGGGCCGAACAAGCAGTCAAACTTTACGAAAGTAAAGCCCAAGCACATGCCCAAGATGGTTGCAAACCATGGCCCAAAAGGAAAGCAAAATGTGAATAAGTCTATGAAGACCAAGTCAATAGTGCAATTCAAACTAACTAATTCAAATTTCCCAATATTCTCTGAGATACCCCATGATCTTAGGCCAAGATTTGAGGAGAGACCCTCACCCAACTGGGACACACATTCGTTGGCTATAAATAATAGTAGCAACCTTATCATAGGAGAGGATTCTTCAACCCCCACTAACACATAGAACGACATCTTTAGTTCTACCACAACAGAGTTTCACTTGCCTCCACTCCAACTATCGACGTTCAACCAATTGCACTATCTACGCATGTTAAATTCATTTGACAACGATATTGCCTTGTCTATCTTATGCTCAGCCCAAGCGAACCTAAGGCTATATGAACGACACCACCCAAGGCTCGACAAGCCTTGTCTACGGTATCCAAAGCACACAAAGTTCTATTCACAAGTAGTAAGAGCTCACCATTCTACAACTGCAGGGCGAACCTTACACAATTCATCATTCATTTTCTAATCTCACGTGACTTACTCAAAGTCAATGAGTTGCTTCCATAGATTGCCGGTGCCTTGAACTCAACTATTTTGACCGAATTTTGACCGTAGAATTTTCTAGTTCTACCTATACAATTATTGAATATGTATACATCAGACTATAAATAGCCTCTCTCTATATAGATAATGATTTTTATCAAAATCAATAATAAAAATTCAGTTTTCTCTCCGTTTTGATTTTTCCAGATTGTTATAAAAAATTATGACAGTAACATTACGGAAAGGGTATGACAGGGATATGATATATTTAAACTTTTATAGCACCAATATTGAGTCAAAATTCTTGGAATTCAAGAAGAGAAAAAAATTTATATGTTTAAAATAATTAAAAACTAATTGTTGCTTGTTTCTTGCTGCATATTATCCTCCATCAAATCTAAATTTACTTCTCATTGCAAATCATTCTCTAATTTTCTTGTAGTTACATGTCATTCTCCATAACTTCATAATTTTCTTCTGATTGCATATCATTCTCTATCACTTCTCAATAATAATAATTTTTTTTTTTTTTTTTACAATATTAGATACAAAAAAGAAGATATTTTACTGTTTGTAAAACATTAAAGTGGAAAAAAAAAAAAAAAAAAAAAACCTAGTTTGAAGTGTTTTTAGAACTTTTTTGTCTTATTTAGTAATTTGAACTCAAGTTAAAATTGTTATTAATAAAAAAATATTGTCACCAAAAAATTGTCATTAATAAAAAAAAAAATTAAATGGAGTGTAAACAGATAATTTATGGATTATTAACAGCAAATCTCCATTAACACTACAAAAAAAAAGCCTATCAGTGACGAACTATTTCCGACGGCACTAATTGTCGTCAGAAATGGTACCTTTTCTGACGGCTATTTCAGTGCCGTCGGAAATGAGTAAAAATATGATATCACATTTCCGACGGCATTTTGCCGTCAGAAATAGGCAAAACGCCGTCAATTTTGCTCTCAATTCCGACGGCACAAAAAGTGCCGTCGGAAATAGTATTTGTCCCGTTGAAAATAATGAAATGGAATACACTATTTCCGACGGCCTAAATGCCGTCGGAAATAATCTTGTTCTATTTGAAAAAAAAAATGGAATACACTATTTCCGACGGCCTCAATGCCGTTGGAAATAGTCTTGTTCCATTTGAAAACATAAAAAGGAATACACTATTTCCGACGGCCTAAATGCCGTCGGAAATAGTCTTGTTCCATTTGAAAAAAGAAAAAGGAATACACTATTTCCGACGGCCTAAATACCGTCGGAAATAGTCTTGTTCCATTTGAAAAGAAAAAAAATGGAATACATTATTTCCGACGGCATTGAGGCCGTCGGAAATAGTCTTTGTTTTGTTGATCCCGGTTTCATGGAATAAATAAATAATTTATTATTATAATATTAATTAATAAATTATAATGGAATGTATGTAATTTATAACACTACACAAAAAATGTGACTTGTAGGTCAATATTTTAAATGTATCATTATATGTGTTAAATGTATCCAAAATTCACTGTCAACAAAAACTTTAATAATTTTAATAAAATATTATTTATAAAAAAAAAATATCTCAATAGTTATATTTAAATAGTATACAAAAATATATATTTAATTACATAGTATACAAACATATCAATAGCTTATATATAAATAATATGCAAAACACATCAGATATATAGTTATAGCAAAATGTTAAGGGAAACCCTTATTGTCATCCAGGTCAAGGGTTCAAGCCACATGAATTTCATAGATTTAAAGTGCCACATGCTGGGTGATGTGGTGCGTGTCAGGGTGACATGGCACATGACACGTGACGAGTGACGTGGCGACTATCAAGTCCAGTCATGTTTTTTTTTTTTATTATTATTTTTTTTTTATAATTTGACTATTTCCGACGGCAATAAGCCGTCGGAAATAGTGGTATAGCCGTCGGAAATACAAGTAATTTTGACCACCTTGAATCACTATTACCGACGGCACTTTTATCTTTTCGCCGTCGGAAATTGTAGTATTTGTGACGGCCCGTCAGTAAATAGTTATTTCTGACAAGCGTATTTGTGACGTCCTCTGACGGCTTTTTCCCGTCGGAAAAGGGTATTTCCGACGGGAAATGGTCTTTTCCGACGGCATTTAGCCGTCGGAAAAGACCATTTATCTTTTCCGACGGCCATGGCCGTCGGAAATGGTAGTATTTGTGACGGCCCGTCAGTAAATAGTTATTTCTGACAAGCGTATTTGTGACGGCCTCTGACGGCTTTTCCCCGTCGGAAAAGGGTATTTCCGACGGGAAATGGTCTTTTCCGACGGCATTTAGCCGTCGGAAAAGACCATTTTTTTTGTAGTGTAAAAAAATGAGTGCTTAAATAAGTATTTTGGGTGGCAATATTTGCATGGCTGCACCCTTTAAAAAATTAGGGATCAGTTTGATCACTTTTTCAAAAATCATATACCGTTTGAAAAAAAAAAAAACGTCTAGAAATTATTTGGTAATTGCCCTCGTTCTTTTAATTATTTGTTTACCTTGTAAGGAAGTGAAGACTTCAATTAAAACCCATAAATTGAAAACTATTTTCTTTATTCCTGTTTTAGTAAAATGCAACAAAAAAAAAAAAAAAAGTATTTTTAATCATTTCTCATGTAATATGTGGACAGATTATTATGTAATTTATTGACAATTTATCATGTAAGATATATTTTCGTAACATACAAACGAGTTCTCTATAACATAAGAGTAGTTTATCATGTAATATAAAGGGGGAATTGCACAAACATCTCGAGGTTTGATGAAATTGCACAAATATTGTAGTTTTAGCTATATATACACAAACTTCCCTCGACATTTGAAAATTGTTGCATAAACCCTGCCGTTAGATGGATCCATTAGTCAATGGTCAAAAGTGTAAAAAGTCTAAAATGCCCTTTATTTTTATTTTAACTAAACTAAAAAATTTTTTAAAAAAAAAGATAAAAAAATAAAAATATATATATATTAAATAACATGAATGTATCTTAAATCTGAAACCTGGAAAAAAAAAATTCATCTTTACAAATAAAAAAAAATAGTTTTTTAAACAATTTAGTAATAAATAAATTTTAAATTTTAAATTTATTTAAAATCAAGAGGGAATTGCACAAACTATTTTTTTTTTTTTTTTGAAGCTGGATTTTTTTTTTCCAACTTTTTGATTTAAGATACATTCATATTTTCTAAAAGATTTTTTTTTAATTTTTTATCTTATTTTTGAATTTTGAATTTTGTTTAAAATAAAAATATAGGGTATTTTTGACTTTTTACACGTTTGACCATTGACTAATGGGTCCATCTAACGGTAGAGGATGTTTGTGTAACTATTTTCAATTTTCAAATGTTGAGGGAAATTTGTGCATATATGGTCAAAACTACCATATTCGTGCAATTTTATCAAACCTCGGGGGATGTTTGTGCAATTCCCCCTGATATAAAAGCAGAAAATCACGTAACAAATCAGTAGATTATCATGTAACAACTAACAAGGGTTTGTTAATCATGTTACAAGGATTCAGTTTATCCGAGAAAACGTCTAATGCATTCCATCAACTCTTCCAAAAATGTCATATTGCATAGTTGTTACATAAATTAGAGTACATCTATATTTTTTATATATTTTTTTAGGGAGAAAACCATTTTAGTCCCTCTATTTTCACCTATTACATGAATTGGTCCCTCTAGTTCCAGTATTGTCTCCTTTGGTCCTTCTGTAACGTTTTCTATTGAAAAAATAGTTTCTGACAGGGACAGAGGGTCAAATGATAAAGGGTCAAATGACCTTGCTGCCCTTGATTATAAAAAAAATAAAATAAAAAAATAAAAAACTCTCTCTCAATTAAATAAATAATAAATAAATAAATAGATAAATAAAATAATATTTATTAAATAAAATAATAATTAATTAAAAACAAAACCCTAGCCACCAAAATAAATAATAAATAAATAGATAGATAAATAAAACATATTTATTAAATTAAAAAATAATTAATTAAAAACAAAACAAAACCCTAGCCACCTAAGTGAATAAGAAATAAATAAATAGATAAATAAAACATATTTATTAAATTAAATAATAATTAATTAAAAATGAAACACAACCTCATCACCTATCATCATCTTCTTCACCAAACCTAGCCACCCATCTCTTTCTCTCACTACCGATCTCTCTCTCTCTCTCTCTCTCACTCATTCAAAAAAAATAAAAATTCTCACCATTGAATCTCTTTCTCTCACTACCGCCTCTCTCTTTCACACCACCATTTGTCTCCATGGGTTGGTGCGGGTCGATTTTGTGTGGGTTTGTGTCGGCGAGGTTGAGGTTGTTGTTGGTCTCCGATTTGGCGTGAGCTGTGGTGGTTAGGGTTCGATTTTGGTGGTGTTTGTGGTGGCGAGGGTTTATGGGTGTTTCGGGGTGGTTTGAGTTGGGATTTCAGCAAGATGGTTGATGATGAAGAAGATTCTGTGATGGCGGTGGATGTGGGCGAAGGTTTATGTTTCTATGGATGGGTTGTTTGTGTTGGGGTTTTTGCCCTAAAGCTTGTAGTTTGTAAATGTGAATTGAACAAGAAATAAAAGAAGTAGTTTATTCATTCAAATTGTCTCATACATTTATAATAACATGTGTACTTAACATCCAAGATTGCCGGATGTAATTTCAAACTGAGTATATGAATGTCATATATAGATGGATTCAGTTTGAAAGGAGCAATCTAAAGAGTCCGTAGATAGCAAATAAAGCTGGGTACTTTATTTGTGGTCAATCTACAGCTGCTGTCCATTCCGTAATGTACGGTGATCTTATCCTAGATCATTCATATGGAGATATGAGAATGGAGGCACCTTATATGATTTGATCATATAGGACTGGGCCATGATCTATATGAATCTCTCACCAAGATCCGTTAAAAGATGAAATTCATATATATCAACAAATGATGGCTATATATGGGTGATCTTAATCCTAAGTGTCTTATCGACTCCTTCAGGTTAGATCGTGGTTTTTGATATACCATGGGTGAGATCGGAGTTGCATTCCCGGTCAATAACTTCGTATGTTGGAATCGCAGTTTGGCTTGTGGCTGGGAATGTCTGCACACAATAGAGGAATCCACTCCTTCTTGTGAGAAGTAGATAGTAGTTCCCTTAAGGGTTGATTCGGGGCTTGAACAATATGAGCGCTCTCCTAATTCCGTAAGGAATGTAGGATTTATTGTTCATTAGAGAATCAATGGTACTTAATGGTAAGATATAATTAGAGGGGTATAACGGACATTATGACCTAGCTCTAATTATGAACTACCTGTGGAGGATTATACCATATGTAATAGCTATATCAATGGACATCAAGAGTTATTGGTTTGTGTAAAAACGTCTACAGTTGAGAGAGTGCAACTTCGGGTTTTTAACTTCGGGTTTTTAGTGGAATAACACCGAAGTTAATAATCATGAAATATTAATTAAAGAGTTTAATTATTTATTTCTAAGGATTATTGGAGCTCAAAATAATGTAGGTCCATTAGGTCCCCTTGCTAGCCCGATCGATTTAGGTAACAAGGGTCACGGTTAATTAATTGGATTGTCCAATTAATTGTGTTACGAAAGTGACACGTATCTATTCGGGAATTGATTGAATAATGAGATTATTTAATTAATGAATAATGGTGATTAAATAAATTAAATAATAAGATTATTTAATTATGTTGTTAATCACTAAATGGAGGGTGTTAGTTGATATTTGATTTTGAATAAAATAAGATAATATGATTATTTTATTTTATTAAATTAAATATTTGAAATTGAATTTAAAATGTTTAAATTCAAAAATAAATGTTTAATTATTTTTAAAAGGATATGAGATATCTTTATAAAGATTTTTTTTTTTTTTTTTTTAAATCAAATAGATTTGGTTTGTTTTTAAAGATATATGAGATATATTTTTAATTTAAAAATAACAACCGAATTATATGAGATCAACTTACACAAAAATTTAAGAGGCATCAGTTTTTTTTCTTTTAATGAGAGAAGTTTTAAAAGGCATCAGTTTTTTGTCTTTTAATAAAAGAAGTTTTAAAAGCAAGTAGGTTGCATAAGACAGGAAAGAAGAAAGAGAAACGTGTGTGCGGCTAAAGACAAAATAAAAGAATTATTTTTTTCTTTTAGACTTATTATTGCCGCACTTCACCAATAAAAGAACAAGAGTTGTCTTTTGTGTGCTCTTCTCTTCTACCTCCATTTTTGTTCCTGAGTACCTGACGCGCCCACACGCCATTACCAATTCAGGGTCATAGCGAGGAAGATCAAGTGGTTCAAATCAGGAGCAGACCGTATTAAAGTGAAGGAGCCTCCTACGTAGGTATGAAATAGTTTTCATCTCCTTCTTATTGTTTTCGATTATTACTGTACAAATGGGTTTATTTGATGATTGCTTTTAAAAATTTTAAAACCTTTCCGCTGCGCAATCTGTAACCCCAGGTACCAACAGTTTGTTGATGTGGGCAGATTTTGTTTTGACGATTATTGGTTTGGTGATGGTGATGATTCAAGGTCTGGATGTTTCACGGCATCCCTTTCATTTTGAGAACCGGAAGCGAGAGAGGTGGGAGTAGAGACAATTTTTAGAATTTACCTACTTGGAGCAAAGCTACCAACCACTTTTCTTGAGATGCTTTTTTCGAATGAGACCAATTCTCCAAGCATAGATACAGTGATAGCATTCCAGTCGATTCAAATAACATATACATATCCAGGCGTGGATTCATGAGTAGATGTACATTGAGATCCCTTGCCGGCGGAGGCAAAAACATCAGAGGCAACAGATGGTGGCAGTTCCAGTCCTTATCTAGGTTTTGAAGATTCTTTAGATGCACTGGGTTTTGTTTTGGGTTGAGAAATCTTTTATTTTTTATTTTTTATTTTTTTTTTATTTTATTTTGGTGGTGGTTAGGGTTTGAAGAATTTTTTTTTAATATTAGTTTTTTTTTATATTATTAAATCAATATTTTAATTGTTTTTTAATCGAAATTATTAATTTTTCTTTTTGTTTTTTTAATTATTAAATTAGTAATAAATCACAAGGTTTCTAGAAATTGGTAGGATAAGTTTATGTTTTTACCCACATTCGTTTGACGGAATGATTGAAAACCCTAACGGATTCTAACGGTAGGGACGAAAATACAGTTTTTTGGTAATGTCAAGGACCTGTCAAGACAATATTGGAAATAGAGAGACCAGTTTGTGTAATAAGTCAAACTAGAGGGACTAAAATGGTTCTCTCCCTTTTTTTTTTTTTTTTATTAAATTGGACTGACCTAAAGAGGAAAAAGCATCACAAGTGATCATATGCTGAAAAACCCTAGGTAGTATCTAGAGGACACAACCCCATAAAACCCAGAGGCATGCAAGCCACACAAGAAAAACAAAGCTAGGAAAATCTAAAAGATTCTCTATCTATACAATCATTATCAACTAACGAAGAACAGAATGAAGGAGTGGAGGACCACTAGGAATAAGAAGGTAGACCCAAAGCGTGCTTAGAGATAGCATCAGCCGCTTGATTTCCTTCCTTGAATACGGGGACGACCAGACCACACTCTTAATAACCGGAGCCTTGCCAAGACGACCACTGAGATCAAACCGGCGAAGAATCAACAAATCATCAACACAGTTACACATACAACCGATCCCCAAACAGTTCGTATCGTAAATAGAGCGTCAAACAAGAGATAAAGTAGCCCTACATCTATTTGTGTTGGTGCAAAGGTAATGTCCATAAACAATTTTTCAAAAAAATTACATTTATCTCCTCTGACGTCAGTTAAACCTAGTTAAACCTAAGTGGTGTAATGACATTTTTGTTCTTTCTCCTATTTTTGTTTATTTTTTATTTTTAAACAAATAGATGGATCTCCACCGACGATAGAAATAAAAAAAAATAAAAATAGAAGTGACTTATAAAAAATAAAGAAAATATAAAAAAATAAATAAATAAATAAATAAATAAATAAAAAAAGGAAATTGAGTGGGTGAAGATCCTATCTCCACCAGACCCATGGGAGAAGGAGCTAGAGTTCCCCATCGCCGCAAAGGGGGTCGAGCTTAATCCAATTACTGCGGCTGTTTCTTGTAACGGGTTTTTGTGTATTAGACCAAAACCCGAAGAATTGTCGGTGTATAATCCTCTTACCAAAGAGTGTAGGCAAACACAATATTATCATTTTCAACCTACATTACATTATCACGTGCTTTTGGTTTTACAGGTTTGTTGAGATTGCTCATTCAATGAGAATTGGTTGACATATACTCTCGTTATTGAAAATGAATAACTCAAGAACAATCCTGACTCCAACGACCATGAAGACAAACCATGGGGCAGCTTTGGCTGCAAACTATGCATAAATTTATTGCCATCCACAACAGAGAAGGCTGTAAATATCCTTGTACTGGAAACATTTTCATAAATGAAATGTGGTATTGATATTACAACAGGAAAACACCCAAAAGACTAGAGATGATTTGTTAGTTACAAGGGAATTATGATGCATCAATATGAATTTGACCAAACGAACCTTGTTAGTACTTCGACATGGTTCTCCGAAATAGTTCCTTGGGTGCTGCAAGAGGAAAATGAAAATTATAGGAAAAAAAATGAATAAATACTTGATTAGTGAGTGAAGTAGTGAAGTAGAAGAGTATGTTGTATTTATAAGAGTCATCGTACCAGGCAACCCAGTGAACCTCTCAAATTGTTCATATGCCTGTCCAATGAACATCTCCAACCCTGAAACAGTTGTGGCGCCGGATTCTTTTGCCTCTCTCAAGAGTCTGGTTGTTTTGGGGGTGTAAACAGCATCGAAAACCAGCGAGTAATTTCTCAAAGCATTCTGCAAAAATGGAAAATCACCCAAGTCTTATATCCTTTTATTATTATTATTATTATTATTTATTTTTGATATATCACCTGAAACAAAAAAAAAATAAAAAAATAAAAAAATAAAAAAAATGAATTGATTCTTGTTGGTTTTTTTAAGTATTGCATAAATTCGTGTTGTAAGAGGGGAAAGAACTCAAACCTACAACCTTATGGTGATAAGGTTGTAGGTATGAGGGGTATACCACTGAACCAACTTCATCTCGTCTTATATCTTGATGTGTGCTTAACAAGTTAGTTCATTTCTGCAAACATGTGCAATTCTTCTATTCATCCCTTAATTGCTACAGTTTAACATACTTTTTCCTCACAACATTACAGAGATGAACCTTCGTATTTTTTTAAAAAAGAGAGAAAGAAAGACAAACCTTAGAAACAGGTGTTTCGTCAACTTTTGGCTGCATTCCAATGGATGTTGTGTTTGCAAGAATCATGCCATCCTCAGGACGGAAATTATCAAGATCAGAAAGAGATAAAGCATCTGCTCCAATGGTGTCAGCAAGTTCTCTGGCTCGATCTTCAATAAGGCAGATTAAGGAAATAAATCATCACCAAATAACAGAAAATTTCAGTGAATGCAACAGTATTGGAACACCAGCAAACATCTATGCTTAAATAGAAATTAGGAACCAGGAAACAGTTCCTCCGTGATATCATCTTCGAAAGGCAGATTTGAGAACATGTCTAGAACAAATATGTATAAAGATAGTCTGAACCATGGTAAATGAACACAGATATTCAAACAACTAATATCAATGGTGCCAGAAACATAAATTGGTGTAGGGGTGAAGCCACAAAAAGTTTGAAGAAAAACAACAAATATAGTTTGAACCACGGTGAAATGGTTGCTCTGGCTAGAAAACCATAAATACACTTATTTTTCCAGAAGATTAGAAAAACAAAATTCGTGAATTTATCGGTTCTTTCAACAACAAAAATTTACTAGTAACCTTCCCTACCGGCAGATCAGCACCAGCAAATATTTTCACCTATTATATAAAAATAAATAAACTCTATCTTCATATTATTGATATTATGACACAAGTGTTTCCCTCTCATAACCATAGTTTACATTAAACACAGTGATCAACCATTACAGGGAATGTTGATGAACCTAGATGAAGATGATATATTTCTAGCAGGAAACAGATTCAAATGTCAAGTAAACACAAGGAATCCAAATGTTCATGAAACCATCACAAAAGAGATGCTGCCTAAAATAAAAGAAGGCATGAAGTAAACCAAGCTAAAATCTTACCATAGGTGCGATTAGCAATCACAACCCTTGCTCCTTTTTCTTTTGCACCATAAGCAAGTGCCTTGCCAGCACCACCAGCACCAATGACCACAAATAACTTACCTGATAGAAGTGAACTGCCAGAACTGCTGATATTGTGTTTACCTATTAAAGACAATAGTAGGTTCAGCTTAAGCAAAATGTTTTGCAAAAATATATGATCTGTTTGCAAAACACAAAATAAACCTCTTAGTCCATCCTCAATAGCAGAAATAGCACCAACATAGTCTGTATTGTAACCAAACAACTTCCCGTCACTTTGTCTTCTTATAATACAATTAACAGCTCCTATTGACTGAGATTTGATAAAGATATACACAAATCATGCATGGGTATAAGAGTTAAAAAAGGAAAGAAATTCTGAATAGATTATGAAAGGTATACCAACTAAACTGATTGTGATTGTCAGAAAAACCAATTGAAGAAAATACATCATAATTACCTTTGCCACCGGGTCAACCTCATCACAACACTTCACTGCAATCTCTTTGTGAGGAATTGTACAACTGCATTTGTATTGAAGTTACATTACTACATTATTCAAGTCTATCAAGGACACATATAACATGTAAAACTAACTGTACAAATCAATTACGAATTTATGATCAAACAATTCGACCACATATAATATGTAAGTTCCCCAGCTGCTCACCCACAAAAAATATCTTACCTACCAAAAGAAAACAAACTCTAATAAGAATTAAGAATGGTATTCATAAAACCCAAGCACTAAAAGATTAAACAAATTTAAAAAATTACTATGATCTAATTATGGCAATGCTCTACAAAGATTGAACCTGAATCCAGCAAAATCACAGGATGAGTAAGTCTGGAGAAACTTAGCAACATCATCCACCAACAAGTGTACATAAACCCCATTGAAGCCAACTGACTTGAATGCTTCATTATATAAAATAGGTGATTTGCTATGTCCAACAGGCTTTCCAATAATTCCAAACACTTTTGTATCAGGTCCTAACTGGCTAAAGTTGTATAGAGTCAATAGATCATTGATTGTTGGTTGACCGGGAGCCGAGACAATTCCAGACTCAAGGGTACCAAAAGTAAGAAAACCACCAAATTTCGCACAAAGTACCCGTGAAATCAGACCCCTCTCGCCCATAACAAGTCCAATAATGGGAACCTGAAGATTTCAAGAAGAAATAAATCACATACAATCTTGTTAATACATAAGAGACAGGGGGAAGAGAGAATTGAGTTACATTATTATTATTAACCAAGATACATGAATTTATAGTGATAGGCCAAGAAGAGAAAACAAAGTAGAATCAATTTATATAAATTACCCAATCAATCACCTACCAAATTACAACAATCAATGGCCGATTGACACCCTAATTGTAGCTAATTGACATTTAGACTCAACACTCCCCCTCAAGTTGGAGTATAGATATTCCTAATGCCCATATTGGAACATAGATGAAAAATAATCCTTAAATGGTAATCAAACATATAATAATTCCTTCTAAGATTCTTTAACATCCCCTCACAAACTCAAAAGACTAGAATTAAAACCGACAGCTCAAAAACAAAATTAAAAAATCGCAGCACATGCCCAAATAGTTAGGTCAAGCATATCTTGTCAAGATTTCCTTAGCCACTTCACTAGAGTAATTCATTGATCACAAAGAATTACTTCTTACACCAAAACAAATCATCTAAGACAAAACCTCATATACTCGATAAATGAATAGTCAAATTTACCATATCATTAAGTTTATCACAGAAAACAGTAGGGAAATCAATTCATTCTTATTTGCAGTTCAATTAGTAGTTTAGTACGCTGTCTTACGGCATAATTTATTAACATAAGCATCATATAAAGTTCTTATCATATGACATACACGGCTTACTTGAGAATGGACAGTTATTTGGAAAATACGAGCCACATCAGTAATATCCAAGGCAGTTGTTGCAATCTTCACTATGTCAGCTCCAGTTGCTTGTATTTTTGCCACAAGATTGCCAAGAGCTTCAACAGATGGAGTGCTCTGATAGTTGTGAGAAGAAACTATAACTTTGCACTTTTCAGGCTTCTTTCCATTCATGGAACTGTAAAACTCACGAGCAACCTAGACACACAGAAAATGGAAGTTACAGAAGGAAATCCAATTTCTAACTAGCCCATAAAAACATAATGTGGACCAATGATGTTTTAACTAGTGAATTTGATGTCTGGAAGTTTCCTATTGAGCAATGAAGAATATATGAGAAGATTAATGTCTTTAAGATGAATAGTTCATATAACTTTACAATGAGAAATGCTATATACTGTATTAAATCAGTCTTGAACTAGTGCAATCAACTTCATGATACACAACAAAGTTAACAATATGATATTACGCAGCTCACATTATAGTATTATACTGAAACTTACAAGCCTACTAGCTTTCAACA
Organism: Acer campestre; assembly: GCA_954870605.1. Classification (NCBI taxonomy): domain Eukaryota; kingdom Viridiplantae; phylum Streptophyta; class Magnoliopsida; order Sapindales; family Sapindaceae; genus Acer; species Acer campestre. The sequence continues at coordinate 27,466,575 of OX940800.1, read as the reverse complement.
CCCAAGTACAGATTCACAAACTGAATATTCTGTACAAGTAATATATGGAACTATATTAAATATCCAACCACCATAACTTTTTATACACAAGAAAAACATGACTTGTTTTGTACCATGAGAATATTTTAACCATCTTTAAGACAACAATGGCAAACATAAATGGTTGGGAAAGAAACCTGCAGCTCGACATCAATATAATCAGCTCCCAACTCCATTGCTAATTGAAGCACATCTAATCGCTCATTTTCATCACCATCATATTGACCGCCTTCCCATTTTGGTCTAGATAGAGAAACACATAAAATCAGAGAGGTGAGAGGTCCAATCCAAGCTTAGTGAATCTATTTATGTAAATTAATAATATACCTTAGAAATGGTTCAGCAAGAGCAAGGAAACATTTTTGCTAGCAAAGGTAAAACAACTCAGAAACCCCCAAAAATTGGATGGTCTTAGAAACATTCCTTTGGCACAAATAATATCACGAAACATGACGATGCATTATCATAGGACCAATGTAGTAAATTTAGTAAATTGAATGATGTGCAAATAAGTGTTGGATGGTGACAATTCACAAACCTGTAGGTGAACAAAGTGGGCATAGGAGATTGTGTAATTAGAGCTTGGAGATCCTCACGAGGACTGAAACCATTCAAACAATCTAACCGAATTTCGACAAGGTCAGCACCACTGGCCTTGGCCTTATTCATATCAACAACCATCTTCTCCACCGATTCCGCCATTATAGGAACACAAATAAGGGTTGGATTCTTCCCCGTTTGTACTCTTCCAACGTTTGCCTCAGATGAAGCAAGCTATACAAACAATTAAAAATGATGTTGATAGCTAATAACAAACAATAAAGAGCCTGGTTACTGCATTTCATACTTTGGATTCAATTTTCATCATTCTACTTTAAAATTCACTCAATCACAAACACTAAAAATAAAAAAAATTAAAAAAAAAAAACGTGAAAAGCGAAGTGTAGAGAAAGACTTGCCAAAACATTGCCGGTCTCCATGTCAGGTCAGACACTCGTGCAGAGAGAGAGAGAGTTGTTGGGGGATGTGTGTGATTGGTCGGAGAAGAGAGCGAGGAGGGTTGGTGAAACTCTCTGTTAAAGTTGATCCAATTTGACGTGAATGAAGAGAGTTGTTGGGGGATGTGTATGATTGGTCGGAGAAGAGAGCGAAGAGGTTGGTGAAACTCACTGTAAGGGCGCGTTTGGCACGGGCACGGGGTGGGACAGGACAGGACAGGACAGGACAGGATAAGTTGTTCCATATTGTGTTTGGAATACCTGGGATAGAACTGTGAACTATACTATTATGTGTTTGATATAGCTGAGACAGGACGGGACACGATGTTCAAATGACCAAAGTGTCCCTCATGTCCTTTCTAATGTTTATAACAATTTTATTAAGTTTGATTATTATTTTTTTTGAAAAATATCAAATATTATTGAATGAAAATTAATTAAAATTCATATCAAATTAATATTTTCTTTCATTTTCTCACTGCACAAACACCATAAAACCACAAATCAATTCCACAATTCATCAAATACCATCATCATCATCATCGGTGAACACCAAACCAAAAATCCACAAAATTCATCTAGTACCATCATTATCATCATCATCAGTGAACACCAAACCAAACCACAAATCATCATCATCATCAACGCCAAACCACAAATCAAAATCGAAACCATAACAGAGGATCGAAATCAAACCAAAATCGAAATCGAAAATCCAAACCAAACCAAACCAAAAAAAAAAAACAAAATTGAAATAAAAAATCCCCACAGCCGACGACGACGAAATCGAAATCGAAATCGAAACCAAGCCTCGCCACCGCCGACGACGCAATCCCTTTCGATTTTGTATTCCGATCGTTGTGGATCAAAAGCCCCAAATCGAGAACCCTAAATCAAAAACTTAAAATCGAAATCAACAAAGCTACCAACTCCAAGATCGAAAAAGGTCAAACAGAGAGAGAGACATGCGGGAGAGACTGAGATCTTTCTCCTCGCCGGCGGCCAAAGAATAGAGAATGAAGAGAGAGAGAGAGAGAGAGCAGCGTGAGAATGAAGAGAGAATGGCTAAATTGGTTGAGTTTTATTTTATATTTGTAATTTTTGGAATATTTGAGGGCAAAAATGTCTTTTCCAGACTTGTCCCATGCATGGGACAAGTTTGGCTGACCTATTTGGATGGGACAAGTTTTTAGGTTTTTTGTCTCACCTTGTCCCGTCCCGTCCTATGCAAATAGCGCGCCAAACGCGGGACAAGAGAAAGTTGTCCCGTCCCGTCCCGTCCCGTCCCATCCTATCCTGCGTACCAAACTCTCCCTTAAAGTTAATCCAATGGACTTGGTTAGGGTACAAATAGCATATATATGTTGTACCATACAACACTTGAAAAAGCTAACAAAAAAAAATAAAAAAATATATATTAGTTGATGACATCCCAAAAAAGTAACCGGTTGCAACCGGTTGCTGCTGATTGAATATATTATATATTTATAATATAATTATATTATAATACATAATAATTAATAAAAAATGATATTTACAAAAATATATATATTAAAAATAATTTGTAATATATGAAAAATATTTTATTTATTATTTAAAAAAAAATTGGAAAATTTGAATTTCAAGAACGAGTTCAACGTTTGTTGAATGAGTTTAACGTTCATCCTAACGTTAAACTTGTTTCACGTTAAACTTGTTCGGTGAACAAGTCAACGTAATTCTTCAAAAATATTATTTTTTATAAAAAAATTAATGAAATTTATCATGAATGAGTTCAACATAGGTTGAATGAGTTTAACGTTCATCCTAACATTAAACTTGTTCGGTGAACAAGACAATGTAAACCACATGATGAACAAGTTCAACATTAGTTGAACAAGTCAACGTAATTCTTCAAAAAAATTATTTTTTATAAAAAAATGATGAAATTTTTCATGAACAAGTTCATCGTAGGTTGAACGGGTTTGACGTTCATCCTAACGTTAAACTTGTTCGATAAACAAGTCAACGTTGATCGAACCAAAATTGGTACGATTTTGGTCCTCATTTCCATCTCTTTATGCTTGATTCTTGGGCATTATTCTGTGATTTAATGGTGTTAATTAAGTATTTTTCAGGAATTTATAGAGTTCAGGGGCATTAGAGTAATTTTGGTTAATTGAGGGCAAAAGTGTAAAATATGGAGGAAGAATTGAAGTTATTGAGATTATTGAAGAGTACAGGGGGCTTTCTGCAATTTACCATGCAGATCAGGCAAGCACGTGCCACATCAGCAAGTGATACGGTGCGTTTTGGCCATAGCTGAATTGCTGATCGCTGAATGCACCCCAGGCCATGTCCAAACGCGCCCCACCAGATGCCCAGGCCTAAGTCAACAAGCCCACAGCTCAAAACGGCAACGTTTTGTTTAAAGAAGAAAGTCAGAATTTTGGGCCTGATGTGTGGCCCAAACGCGTGGCCCAAGCACGCCCCACCTTGTTGCTCAGCACGCCCCAATTGCAACCAACTGGCCCACTCAACAGGCCCACACTCAAACAGCCCATTCTTTGAATTATTGAAACGGTGCGTTTCAATAAAAGAGGAAGCAGACCATTTTGGGCCTGATGCGTGGCCCAATTCATGACCAAACCTGACCCAAATACAGCAACCCAATACACCCCTATTCCCTGCTAAATGCCCCCCAAAACTATTCATCTTCTTCTCCAAGTCACGAGCAGCCATGGCCTATCCTTCCCCAAACCCTAGCCGGCCGAAATTGGTCCCAAACCGACCTACCGGTGGCCGGTTTCCGGTCGGAATTAACGGCCAACCGACCGGCTTTCTGATCGGTCCATTTTTGGCCTTCCAAACTGGCCGGTTTCCGATCACCCAATTCACACCTAAAACTCCCCGTTTTGCCCCTCTTGTCACGTCCACGTCACCCTTCTGGTCGCCATTTGTCGTTCGAGGTCACCATGGCGACAGGGACTTGATTCCCACACCTGATGAGGTCGCCATTTGCATCCCCAAGTCGCCATTTGATGCCAAACCGCGAGCCTCTCTGTGTTCATCTCTGATTGGTGAGTTTTGGCTGGTTAATTACAGAAAGGCCCCTATAGGGGCCAAAATGGAAATTTGACAAGTACATGGGTGTTTTGGTAATTTGCCATCCGTGACCTAATTCAAAAATACTATAAATTCATCCTTTTTTTCAATTTGAATTTCAAGTCTTACCAAGCCTATTCAAGCCTATTCTCTCCTACCAATCTCCTCTTCCTCCATTAATCATCTCCCAAATTCCTCCATTTTCTATCCTTGAACTAATCTCTTCCACCTAAAAACTCACACCAAATCTTGATTCCTTCCCTCAATCATTCCTATCCCCACCATTTCTCCACCCAATTTCCTTAGTCACTTTCCACCAAAACACCCACATTTCTAGACATATCCTCATCTTCCATTCCTTGCATTTAGGAGCATAGAGGAGAAGAAGGATCAAGCTTAAAGAAGGTCACCCAAGGGTTATTTCCTTACTATTTACTTCTTTTCATTTATTGCTAATATGTGTAACTAAACCCCTAATCTAGGGGATAGATTTGAGGATCAATTGGTTGTGGGTTTAGCTTAAGCTTGTAATGAATCTCTTATGTGTTCTATGTAGGGAAAAATATACCGTAAAAGTACACGCAGCGGAAGCGAGACTAAAAAAATAGTTTAGTAGCTTTTAAAAATTTTTCCTTTTATGAACCTTAAACCCTTTTAATGAATTAAAGATATATAATATATAACAAAAGAAGAATACCTTTTGTCGCGTGATCCGAATGACTTACGTCGATGGTAATCCACAAGATCTTCAATCCTAGCACGAACGTGGATCACCTAGGAGCGTGGTCTCCCTTTTCTTTGAATTGCAAGCCTGTGATTGGATAAAACAAACTTTTCTCTTAATCGTTAGTCACAAAAACAATCAAAAGAAACCTAAGATTATTCTGGTCACTTTTGAATTCTCAATCTTGTGATCGAAACTCGCGTGAACCTTGATCGATGTAGTATACACAAGCCTATTGATGAATAAGCAAATAGTATACCATCAAAGAATAATCTATGTCTCCTTTTTGTTTTTGGTAGAAATAAAAGCTCTCTTTCTATGAGTTAAGAAGAAGAAGAAAATAAAATTCTGCACCACTAAACCCTAATGGCCGAAAATTATAAGACCACTTATATATGTGGCAAAATTTCTTTCTTGTTTTTAACTAGGGTGGCCGAATTCTCTAGCCAAAAAGGGGTCAGGGTTTCCGTAATCCTCAAACAAAAAGGAGTTTGTATTGCACCCTAATTCCTATTTTGTTTAAGACTTCCAAACCCTAATCAAACTCATAAATCTTTTATTTGACTAAAATAAAAAGACTCCTTATTTGATTAAATAAATAAAATTAATTATTTATTTCCTTGTCAAACAAGTCTTTCAATTTAAGTATACTACTACCAATAGTATACCAATAGGAATCATATTTCCTAATCAGAAAAGATTTGTTTCTTAATTAAACAATTAACTAATTCTTATTTAATTTAACAATGAAAACAAAATAATATTTAAGGTTAATTAATCACCTTGCCGCCCCATATAAAAATATTGGGCCAAATATTATTTTCTTATTTCATTTAATCCATAGGACTTTAAATAAAAAGCCCACATGTGAACTAAACCCATTCTTACTAAAAGAAACAAGCCCACATGTCATCCATTAATATATAAATATAATTGAGCAGCCTATTACATAAATAATGTGCAAATTATATTCTTAATATATTAAATGCAATTCTAGATGGACCCTAAATTGGTCCGGTAGAATATATCAAGTGATCCATGCAAGTCCGTGTGGATTGGGGATCTTGGCGGGCTATCTAAATTTAAGCTTCAATAGACATAACCTAATCACAACCAACAAATGATTCACTTAGGTCCAATCCATTAATTTTAACTCATTCCACTAAAGAGCTAAAATTGAACTCTTAAATAAAGACAGAAAAGGAAGATGTTTCCTCATTCATACCCTAGACAATCATATTGGAGATAGTGTATCCTCGTGATTAATATCAGTAATCGCCAAGAGTTCATAGACCGCCTATAACTCTCCAAGTTACCATATTTACTCATATGACCACGTTTTGAACTTGGATATTTTGACTTGTCCAGAAGCCATGTTTTCAATAGACACTATTGAAAACTCAACGTTGAGATTTAATATCCAATTACCTCAAAACATCAATATGATGATATTATACTCTCATTTGATAAATGGAGCCACGATGTCCATATCTATAAATGAAGTCCTCTATCGATTAACAAATGAATATCACCAAATTATCGAGGATAGACTATGCGATATAATCGTACTCATTGATAACTCAAATGATATCACTTGCAACCATAAGTCCATCATTTATCTCAGGATTAAGATAGACTCTCCGATTGTCCTGATAATGAAATTACTTTTATCTACTGACGGTTATAGATAAAGTATTTCATTGTGATCCAGTTCAATGCACCCAGTGCACTAGATTCTTTTGCTCGAAGACACTCCGATGATTTTAGACTCATCATATCTCATTTGATCCCACTCAAATGCTAGCAAAAGAATTCTACAACTTTAACAAGATAAAGGTGCCCAACCTTTAACTTAAGTTGTGAACTATATTCAAGACTAACTAAAGAATTGTGTCTACCACATGTAGGGAAAAATATACCGTAAAAGTACACGCAGCGGAAGCGAGACTAAAAAAAAAAATTAGTAGCTTTTAAAATTTTTTCCATTTATGAACCTTAACCCTTTTAATCAATTAAAGATATATATTATCTAACAAAAGAAGAATACATTTTGTCGCGTGATCCGATTGACTTACGTCGATGGTAATCCGCAAGATCTTCAATCCTAGCACGAACGTGGATCACCTAGGAGCGTGGTCTCCCTTTTCTTTGAATTGCAAGCCTGTGATTGAACAAAACAAACTTTTCTCTTCTTTGTTAGTCACAAAAACAATCAAAAGAATACTAAGATTATTTCGGTCACTTTTGAGTTCTCAATCTAATGATCGAAACTCGCGTGAACCAAGATCGATGTTGTACACACAAGCTTATTGATGAATAAGCAAATAGTATACCATCAAAGAATAATCTATGTCTCTTTTTTGTTTTAGTAGAATAAAAATTAATCTTTCTATGAATTGAGAAGAAGAAGAAAATAGAATCAAGCACACAAAAACCCTTAGTGGCCGAATTCTATAAGTCCACTTATATATGTGGCAAAATTTTCTTTCTTTCTTTTTATTAGGGTGGCCGAAATCTCTAACCTAAAAGGGACTAGGGTTGCCGCAATACTCAAGCCAAAAGGAGTTTGTATTGCACCCTAATTCCTATTTAGTTTAAGACTCCCAAACCCTAATCCAACTCATAAATCTTTTTATTCTTTTATTTGACTAAATAAAAAGACTTCTTATTTGATTAAATAAATAAAATTATTTATTTATTTCCTTGTCAAACAAGTCTTTTAATTTAAGTATACTACTACCAATAGTATACCTTTAGGAATCATATTTCCTCATCAGAAAAGATTTGTTTCTTAATTAAACAATTAATTAATAAATTAAATAATTCTTATTTAATTAAACAATGAAACAAAATAATATATTAGGTTAATTAATTCACCTTTACCGCCCCACTTAAAATAAATGGGCTATATATTATTTTCTTATTTCATTTAATCCATTGGACTTTAAATAAAAAGTCCACATGTGAACTAGACCCATTCTTACTAAAAGAAACAAGCCCACATGTCATTCATTAATATATAAATATAATTGAGCAGCCCATTACATAAATAATGTGCAAATTATATTCTTAATATATTAAATGCAATTCTAGGTGGACCCTTAAATTGGTCCGGTAGAATATATCAAGTGATCCATGCAAGTCCGTGTGGATTGGGGATCTTGGCGGGCTATCTAAATTTAAGCTTCAATAGACATAACCTAATCACAATCAACAAATGATTCACTTAGGTCCGATCCATTAATTTTAACTAATTCCACTAAAGAGCTAAAATTGAACTCTTAAATAAAGACAGAAAAGGAAGATGTTTCCTCATTCATACCCTAGACAATCATGTTGGAGATAGTGTATCCTCGTGATTAATATCAGTAATCGCCAAGAGTTCATAGACCGCCTATAACTCTCCAAGTTACCATATTTACTCATATGACCATGTTTTGAACTTGGATATTTTGACTTGTCCAGAAGCCATGTTTTCAATAGACACTATCGAAAACTCAACGTTGAGATTTAATATCCAATTACCTCAAAACATCCATATGATGATATTATACTCTCATTTGATAAATGGAGCCACGATGTCCATATCTATAAATGAAGTCCTCTATCGATTAACAAATGAATATCACCAAACTATCGAGGATAGACTATGCGATATAATCGTACTCATTGATAACTCAAATGATATCACTTGCAACCATAAGTCCATCATTTATCTCAGGATTAAGATAGACTCTCCGATTGTCCTGATAATGAAATGACTTTCATCTACTGACGGTTATAGATAAAGTATTTCATTGTGATCCAGTTCAATGCATCCAGTGCACTAGATTCTTTTGCTCGAAGTCACTCCGATGATTTTAGACTCATCATATCTCATTTGATCCCACTCAAATGCTAGCAAAAGAATTCTACAACTTTAACAAGATAAAGGTGCCCAACCTTTAACTTAAGTTGTAAACAATATTCAAGACTAACTAAAGAATTGTGTCTACCGCATACATATCCAGATGTACGAACAATTCTTCTTTTCTCATAGTCTTTAGACCTTATGATTATTTACTTTGACAATTATAATATTAAACTATAAATGCTATAAGATTTGTTTAAACCAGAAATCACTTTATTAATATGAAAAAGATTGTTAATTACAATATTACACTCTTGCTATTGAGCATAATCCTAACACCACATACATATCCAGATGTACCAACAATTCTTCTTTTCTCATAGTCTTTAGACCTTATGATTATTTACTTTGACAATTATTAAACTATAAATGCTATAAGATTTGTTTAAACCAGAAATCACTTTATTAATATGAAAAAGATTGTTAATTACAATATTACACTCTTGCTATTGAGCATAATCCTAACAATCTCCCACTTGCGCTATAGCAAATGTGTCATATCTCTCAAGCCCATATTCTCTAGGTGCCCATTGAAACTCTTCTGAGGTAGAGCCTTTGTGAAGGGATCTGCTAGATTTTCTGCTGACGCGATTTTGGTAATCGTCACGTCACCTCTTTGAACAATCTCCCTTAAAAGATGATATTTTCTTTCAATGTGTTTACCTCTCTTGTGACTTCTTGGTTCTTTCGAATTAGCCATTGCTCCACTGTTGTCACAGTAGATAGTGATCTGCTTATTCGCACTAGGAACCACTTCCAAGTCAATCAAGAATTGGCGGAGCCAAACAGCCTCTTTGGCAGCCTCGCATGCAGCAACATACTCAGCTTCCATGGTGGAATCAACAATACAAGATTGCTTGATACTCCTCCATATAACTGCTCCTCCTCCAATAGTAAACACAGCCCCTGATGTGGATTTTCTAGAGTCAGAATCTGATTGAAAATCAGAATCTGTATACCCAACGGGAATTAAATCCCCTCTAGAGTATACAAGCATATTATCTCTCGTTCTCTTAAGATACTTGAAAATATGCTTGATTGCCGTCCAGTGATCAGGACCAGGTTTCGATTGAAACCTGCTAACTATGTCAACAGCAAAACAAATATCTGGTCTAGTAAAGAGCATTGCATACATGAGACTTCCAACTGCCGAGGCATATGGAACTCTACTCATGAATTGCTCTTCATGCTCATTCTTAGGAACTTGTTCCTTAGAAAGCTTGATTCCATGTCTGAAAGGTAACATACCTTTCTTGGAATCCTGCATGGAAAACCTAGACAAGATCTTGTCTATGTATGAAGCTTGGGATAATGCAATCGTTCTATTCTTTCTATCCCTTATAACTTGGATACCTAGAATAAAACTTGCTTCTCCTAAGTCCTTCATATCAAATTGTTTTGCTAACCATTCTTTTACTGATGTCAATACACCTACATCGTTTCCGATGAGTAGTATATCATCAACATAAAGAATCAAGAAAACCAACTTGTCGCCCTTAATCCTTTTGTATACACAAGGTTCGTCAAGATTCTGAATAAATCCAAAACCTTTGACAGCTTGATCGAACCTTATGTTCCAGGATCTGGATGCTTGCTTTAATCTATATATGGATTTCTGCAACTTGCATACCTTTTCCATTTGGCCCTTTTCAATGAATCCTTCTAGTTGCATCATGTAGATGCTCTCGTCAAGACTTCCATTAAGGAAAGCTGTCTTGACGTCCATTTGCCAAATCTCTAGATCTAAAGATGCTGCAATGGATAAGAGTATCCTAATGGATTTAAGCATGGCCACAGGAGAGAAGGTTTCCTCGTAATCGATACCTTATTTCTGTGTATACCCTTTAGCTACCATTCTAGCTTTAAAGGTTTCCACCTTTCCATCCATACCTCTTTTCCTCTTGTATACCCACTTGCACCCAATGGGTTTTATCCCTTTAGACAAGTCTACAAGGGACCAGACTTTGTTATCGAACATTTATTCAATCTCAGATTGCATTGCCTTTTGCCAATGGCGACTATCAACATCCTTCATAGCTTCCTTGTACGTGTAGGGATCATCGTCGTCCGGGAGATTCTCCACTGATTCTCCTAGACCGATGTATCTTTCAGGTTGTGTTCTAACCCTCCCACTACGACGAGGAATGGTAGGTTGTTGACCTTGTGTTGGATCGGGACTTACAATTGGGTTTGGTTGTGTAACCTCTCGTGGAATTGTATCTCCTGACATCTCATTCAGGACAATTCTACTTCTAGGCACAAAATCATTCATATAGTCCTTTTCCAGAAATTTAGCATTTGTCGAAACAAATACTTTAAGATCTGAAGGACTATAAAAATAATATCATTTAGTTTCTTTTGGATACCCTACAAATATACATGTTTCTGAACGGGACTCCATCTTCTCTGTCTTTCCTTTTAACACATGCGCAGGACAACCAAATATCCTTAAGTGTTGTAAACTAGGCTTGCGCCCAGTCCACAACTCATGCGGTGTTTTAGGAACAGACTTAGATGGTACATCGTTTAGAATGTATATTGCAGTTTGTAAAGCATATCCCCAGAAAGAAATAGGAAGTGTTGAATAACTCAACATAGACCTAACCATATCCAAAAGAGTTCTATTTCTCCTTTCTGCTACCCCATTTTGTTGAGGTGTACCTGGTGCAGAAAACTGAGAAACTATCCCATTATCAATAAGATATTGTTGAAACTCACCAGATAGATATTCTCCACCACGATCAGATCTCAAGATTTTTATGTGTTTCTCAAGCTGATTTTCCACTTCAGCTTTAAATGTTTTGAACATGTCAAAAGCATCTGACTTATGTCGCATGAGATACACATAGCCAAATCTTGAGTAATCATCTGTGAAAGTGATGAAGTACTCATATCCACCTCTAGCTTGAATGCTCATAGGTCCACATACATCAGTGTGTATCAATCCTAAACATTCTGTAGCCCTGGCACCTTTGGCAGAGAACGTCCTTTTGGTCATTTTACCTTCCAAACAAGATTCACAAGTTGGTAGATCATCAACCTTTAAGTCACTCAAAGGTCCGTCACTTACCAATCTTTTAATCCTATTAAGTTTAATATGACCTAGGCGTAAATGCCATAGATAGGTTTCATCTTTTGATAATTTAACTCTTTTATGATTAGGTTCCGTTATTTCTGTGTCTAACGAGTGAGAGATATTTCTATGCAAAAAGTATAGACCGTTTTCCAATGTACCTTTGCAAATAATTTTGTCATGCTTACTAATAATAAAAACTTTATTAAAAGTAACCGAATATCCAAATTTATTCAAACAAGAAACTGAAATTAAATTCCTCTTGAATTAAGGTACATAATAAACGTCTATCAAATCTAAATGCCTTCTAGAATCCAAACAAACTCTAATATCTCCCACTGCACTTGCAGACACTAACGTTCCGTTGCCCAAGCGCAAATTGATTTCATTCTTACTCAGCCTTCTCCTTTCTTGGAACCCCTACAAGGAATAACAAACATGATTAGTGGCTCCAGAGTCTATGATCCAAGAATCTGTAGAATCTGCCAAAAAACATGTTTCAAGATAATTCACATTACCTTCTTCCTTCTTGTTCTGGGACTTTGGGCAATTTCTTTTCCAATGTCCCTTTTCACCACAAAGGAAGCATTTCCCTTTGATCTTGGTTACTTTCTTGGTCTCCTTCTTGGTAGGCCCAAGTTGCTTTTTCTTCTGTTGTTTCTTGACCTTCTGACGGGTCTTAACAGTTGCAACTTTACCAACCACATGAATCTCTTGACCTTTGCTTTTCACAAGGATCTTTTCAGCACTTTGAACATCTTGCATCAGGCTCTGTAAGGTGTATTCCTTTTTGTTCAAAGTGTAGTCCAATTTGAACTGATCAAAGGAATCTGACAATGAATTGACAACCATATCAATTTTTGTCTCACCATCTATCTCAGCGCCATGTAGTTCAGCAATGTTGAGATGTGCTATGACTTTCATCATGTGATCCTTCACAGCCTGTCCAGGTTTCATCCTAAGATTCATAAAAGCAGTCACTGCCTCTCTCTTAGTCGTCCTGGACTTCATAGCAAACATCTCCTCTAGAGACATCATTATATCAGCAGCAGACTCCATTCCTTCATGCTGCTGTTGCAACACGTCGGGGATAGTGGCCATAATATAACATTTGGCCATATCATCTGAAGTCTTCCACTGCTCATACTCATCTCTTTGCATTATGCTTGATTCAATATTAGGAGCAGGTGGTTTAGGAGTAGTTAGAACAAACTTATGTTTTTCACTTTGCAGCAACAACCCAATTTTCCTTTTCCATGTTACATAATTATCTCCAGTTAAGGTGTTATCTTTCAGGATGTTCATAAGTGATGGGGTCATGATTTCTGAAAAAAAAAACAAAACATATATAAGTAAATAATCATTATAAAGCACTTTAAATATTTATCTTGAATTAAATGAATAACTCAATCATAAAAATTCAACGGTGATCTAACACCCATAAATGTTACGCCTCCTTTGGGAGTTCGCACCATTTACTAGTTAGACTAGGTCCCACCTAATTGTTAACATAACAACCAGCGTTTTCAATTTTAGCCTTGCAATTTTACTGACAAGAACTCTTGGGAAGATATCAATAAAATTACATTGAGTGTGTTACCAAGATATCGACCCTCAACTTTCTCTCACGAAAATCCCTCCTTGGGGAGTAGATCTTGTTTGAGTCCATTGTCTAGTCTATCCTTGTAAGGAAGTATATTGCTAAATTCCATTCATGGACGCCCCTTGGGGGGATTACCAATAAATAATTAAGCTCAACTAACCTTGGAGGCCATAGGTGTTACAAAAACACCTTCTCCCACTCAATTATTTAAGGCATGTGATTAAATCCCATAGAATGATTTACCAAGTTATCTAGATGCCAATTTAGATACCTAAATCATTCAATGCATGTTCATACCAAAAGAGATATATGAGTGGCACTCCTATTCTATATGTCATGTTATCATACAATAACAAATATTGTAATATTTAAGCATAAATTAAATAGCAACAATTTTGGCTCATCCTAGAAAAACAAGTAAATTACAATGATATAGGAATACAAGATCTTCAAGTGGCCCATCAACCATACGCTCATCCTTCGGCCTCCTCCCTTGGGCTTGCACAGCCCACAACCCCACATAAGGGGCTGCCCATAAGGCCTTGCGCCCACCAAGGTTTGGGCTTGCCATGCGCAGCCCAATCCACTCCTAGGGTGCGCAAGGTGCTCGTTCTCGGTTCCGGTTGCTTCGTTTTTCTTCGTGTCTTCGAATCTTCAACACCCAAATATATTACATCAATATAAAATAATAAATACTGCAGTATTCATTTTTTTTTTTTAATCACTGCAGTATTTTTTACACATAAAAACTGCACTAAAAATAAAAAATAAAGGGAGAATCGCAAATACCCCCCCGACTTTTAACCAAATGGCAAATCAAACCCTCTGGTTTGAACAATCAGCAAACAACCCCCTATCGTTAAGAACCCTTGCATTATTTGCTGCATGTAGGGGGTTATTTGCTGATTTGTAGGGGGTTATTTGCTGATTGTTCAAATTTGTAGGGGGTTGTTTGCTGATTGTTCAAACCAGAGGGTTTGATTTGCCATTAGCTTAAAAGTCGGGGGGGTATTTGCGATTCTCCCAAAAATAAAAAAAACTGCAGTAGTATTTACAAAAAAAATACTGCACCTATATATATATAAAAAATAAAACCTAGCAACTACCAAGAAGGAATTATGGCGATGATAGACCACCCTTCTTGTTACAATTCCATAACAAAATTACATTGAAAATCTAGGACCAAAATCGAGCAATAACAATGCACATAAAACATATATAAATCCATACATCACATGTAATTATATATGCGAATACCTAGAGTGCCATCTCTTTATAAACATGCATAATCACAATAAAAAGAAATCGATCCACGCAGCGGAAAAGTATACCGTAAAAGTACACGCAGCGGAAGCGAGACTAAAAAAATAGTTTAGTAGCTTTTAAAAAATTTTCCTTTTATGAACCTTAAACTCTTTTAATCAATTAAAGATATATAATATATAACAAAAGAAGAATACCTTTTGTCGCGTGATCCGATTGACTTACGTCGATGGTAATCCGCAAGATCTTCAATCCTAGCACGAACGTGGATCACCTAGGAGCGTGGTCTCCCTTTTCTTTGAATTGCAAGCCTGTGATTGGATAAAACAAACTTTTCTCTTAATCGTTAGTCACAAAAACAATCAAAAGAAAACTAAGATTATTCCGGTCACTTTTGAGTTCTCAATCTTGTGATCGAAACTCGCGTGAACCTTGATCGATGTAGTATACACAAGCCTATTGATGAATAAGCAAATAGTATACCATCAAAGAATAATCTATGTCTCCTTTTTGTTTTTGGTAGAAATAAAAGCTCTCTTTCTATGAGTTAAGAAGAAGAAGAAATAAAATTCTGCACCGCTAAACCCTAATGGCCGAAAATTATAAGACCACTTATATATGTGGCAAAATTTCTTTCTTGTTTTTAACTAGGGTGGCCGAATTCTCTAGCCAAAAAGGGGTTAGGGTTTCCGCAATCCTCAAACAAAAAGTAGTTTGTATTGCACCCTAATTCCTATTTTGTTTAAGACTTCCAAACCCTAATCAAACTCATAAATCTTTTATTTGACTAAAATAAAAAGACTCCTGATTTGATTAAATAAATAAACTTAATTATTTATTTCCTTGTCAAACAAGTCTTTCAATTTAAGTATACTACTACCAATAGTATACCAATAGGAATCATATTTCCTAATCAGAAAAGATTTGTTTCTTAATTAAACAATTAATTAATTCTTATTTAATTAAACAATGAAAACAAAATAATATTTAAGGTTAATTAATCACCTTGCCGCCCCATATAAAAATATTGGGCCAAATATTATTTTCTTATTTCATTTAATCCATAGGACTTTAAATAAAAAGCCCACATGTGAACTAGACCCATTCTTACTAAAAGAAACAAGCCCACATGTCATCCATTAATATATAAATATAATTGAGCAGCCTATTACATAAATAATGTGCAAATTATATTCTTAATATATTAAATGCAATTCTAGATGGACCCTAAATTGGTCTGGTAGAATATATCAAGTGATCCATGCATGTCCGTGTGGATTGGGGATCTTGGCGGGCTATCTAAATTTAAGCTTCAATAGACATAACCTAATCACAACCAACAAATGATTCACTTAGGTCCGATCCATTAATTTTAACTCATTCCACTAAAGAGCTAAAATTGAACTCTTAAATAAAGACAGAAAAGGAAGATGTTTCCTCATTCATACCCTAGACAATCATATTGGAGATAGTGTATCCTCGTGATTAATATCAGTAATCGCCAAGAGTTCATAGACCGTCTATAACTCTCCAAGTTACCATATTTACTCATATGACCACGTTTTGAACTTGGATATTTTGACTTGTCCAGAAGCCATGTTTTCAATAGACACTATTGAAAACTCAACGTTGAGATTTAATATCCAATTACCTCAAAACATCCATATGATGATATTATACTCTCATTTGATAAATGGAGCCACGATGTCCATATCTATAAATGAAGTCCTCTATCGATTAACAAATGAATATCACCAAATTATCGAGGATAGACTATGCGATATAATCGTACTCATTGATAACTCAAATGATATCACTTGCAACCATAAGTCCATCATTTATCTCAGGATTAAGATAGACTCTCCGATTGTCCTGATAATGAAATTACTTTTATCTACTGACAGTTATAGATAAAGTATTCGTTGTGATCCAGTTCAATGCACCCAGTGCACTAGATTATTTTGCTCGAAGACACTCCGATGATTTTAGACTCATCATATCTCATTTGATCCCACTCAAATGCTAGCAAAAGAATTCTACAACTTTAACAAGATAAATGTGCCCAACCTTTGACTTAAGTTGTGAACTATATTCAAGACTAACTAAAGAATTGTGTCTACCACATATATATCCAGATGTACGAACAATTCTTCTTTTCTCATAGTCTTTAGACCTTATGATTATTTACTTTGACAATTATTAAACTATAAATGCTATAAGATTTGTTTAAACCAGAAATCACTTTATTAATATGAAAAAGATTGTTAATTACAATATTACACTCTTGCTATTGAGCATAATCCTAACATTCTATTCATTCAAATTAATTAGATTCCATTCATTATAATTGACTTGTATATCACTTGTTAATTGCCATCTTGAGTGGAGTAATTTGTTATATATTCATATGTGGATTGACACTCCTTGTGTGATTAAGAACCCATTGGATAGGATAGATTAGTGGTGGGTATATCAACCCCACTAATCTAAGCCTCTAAGTGGTTAACATAATGAGATTGGTACATTAAAATAGCTAGTTAGCTTACCCACATTCAATTGTTAATCAATCTATTCCCTAGATATCTTATTAATTGATTTTATCCATTTTTCTTATCAAGATTATGAGTCTTCTATTTTTCATATCACCATATTTTTAGTTAGGTTAATTTTGTATGTTTGTTTGATGGTTTGACAAACCATACACTCATTCATCATTTATGATTTATTTTATTGTTTATAGATTAGCTAATAAAATCAACATATTTCTCTAATTCCCTGTGGAACGAATTCTAAGCTTACCACAATACTCATTTGCAAAACTTAAAACATATTGCGTAAAGATTCATTTTCTAAACATTCTTTTGGTAATTCGCAATTTGGTAACGACACAAAAAGCGAGTCATCAAACGTCATTCTTCAAAACAATTATTTTTATGAAAAAATTTATAAAAATTTTCATGAACAAGTTTAACATTCATCCTAACGTTAAACTTGTTCGGTGAACAAGTCAACGTAAACCACGTGATGAACAAGTCAATGTAATTCTTCAAAAATTTTATTTTTGAGAAAAAAATTTATGAAATTTTTCATGAACAAGTTCAACATAGGTTGAACAAGTTTAACATTCATCCTAATGTTAAACTTGTTCGATGAACAAGTCAACGTAAACCACATGATGCACAAGTTCAACGTTAGTTGAACAAGTTTGACGTTAGTCCTAACCTTAAACTTGTTCGGTGAACAAGTCAACGTAATTCTTCAAAAAAAATTTTTTTTATAAAAATGTTTATGAAATTTTTCATGAACAAGTTCAACGTAGGTTGAACGAGTTTAACGTTAAACTTGTTCGGTGAACAAGTCAACATAATTCTTCAAAAAAAATATTTTTTATAAAAAAATTTATAAAATTTTTCATGAACAAGTTCAATGTAGGTTGAACGATTCTAACGTTCATCCTAACGTTAAACTTGTCCGGTGAAAGAGTCAATGTAATTGTTGAAAAAAAATAATTTTTTTTTTTTAAATAATGAAAATTTTCATGAACAAGTTCAACGTACGTTAAACGAGTTTAACGTTCATCCTAACGTTAAACTTGTTCACGTTAAACTTGTTTGGTGAACAAGTTAACGTAAACCACATGATGCACAAGTTCAACGTTAGTTGAACAAGTTTGACGTTAGTCCTAACTTTAAACTTGTTCGGTGAACACGTCAACGTAATTCTTCAAAAAAGTTATTTTTTTATAAAAATATTTATGAAATTTTTCATGAACAAGTTCAACGTAGGTTGAACGAGTTTAACGTTCATCCTAAAGTTAAACTTGTTTGGTGAATAAGTCAACGTAATTCTTCAAAAAAATTATTTTTTATAAAAAAATTTATGAAAATTTTCATGAACAAGTTCAACGTAGGTTGAATGATTTTAACATTCATCCTAACGTTAAACTTGTCTGGTGAACAAGTCTACATAATTGTTGAAAAAAATAATTTTTTTTTAAAAAATTAATGAAATGTATCATGAACAAGTTCAACGTAGGTTGAATGAGTTTAACGTTTATCCTAACGTTAAACTTGTTCGGTGAACAAGTTCAACGTAATTCTTCATAAAAAAAAATTTGGAAATAAAAAAAATTAATGAAATTTATGAAAATTCTAAATTGTTTGATTTAAAATAAAATAAAATAATTTTCAAAATTTGTTTTTCAACAACGAGTTGAAGGTAGGTTGAAAAAGGTTAACGTTTCTCTAAACGTTAAACTTGTTCGGACAAAACATTGTCCATAATGTTGCACAAAAGTGGATTGGACAAAATTTAGTTTAGAAGCAGAAGCGGGAGGCAGGGCAAATGCACAACCAAAAACACTAAAACTATTCACAAGATCATCCACAGTCTTAAACTATACATAAATGAAAGAAAGAGAAAAATTTAAAGAAATAAAACTAAATCAAAATAGTCAATCCAAGATAGATAAATATGTCCATAAAGAAGTAAAACTTGAATCAAAATAGTCAATCCAAGTTAGATAAATATGTCCATAAAGCAATAAAATAGTACTTAAAGTAGCAACATTAAGAAAAACAAAGACAATTCAAAGATAAAAGCTAAACAAAACCAAATAAATGAAAATAAAACTTGTTCGGGTGACACGACAACTACGGGCCTTGATATGGCAAATTGGGGTCCTGTGGTGGCATGTTTGGGTCTGGCGGTGTGTGCTGCGAACTGGTCCTTGGCCTTCGTGCTTGTTGGGAGCTGTTTCCTGGCCCTTTGGAAGGACGCCTAGCTTTCCTTCGGTATACAAATGGAATCTTGACGCTATGGTTGACTAAACCCGTTGGAAAGCACCCAACCTCTGATTTATGTTTGTGAATTCTCCCATGTAGGCTTGATGGTTGGAGTTCACCTACTGGTTCATAGCTTGAAGGCACTGGGTGTTTGCTTCCATTTGTAAAGTCATCCTTTGTATCATCTCATACATGGTGGGGTTTTGATTACCTGCACCCGCATTTGGATCACCCCCGAGGTTTTGCTCATTATAATCTATGTCATTCGAATCTTCATCGAGGAGGTCTTTTTAATGCAAGCCCATATCATCATCATTGAGCACATTAGCCCTAATTGGCCTTACCCTTCTATGTCTTGCAAGTTCATTGTATGTTTTCTTCCCTATGTCAGATGTAGGATTAATCATGTTGCCTCCTTCCGTATTCCATTCAATGCCGGCCTTCTCACAAAAATGAGTGATAAGGCAGGGGAAAGGCAGTGGGCCTTTTGTCTTAAAACCTTTATGTATGCTCTGCACAATGATCTGACCAATGTCCATTTGAAGCGTATTCCTTGCACACAAAAAATTGCGTGCGGTGTCAAAACTTAGCTCGGAGCGGTGGGTCTTTGGTGTCAATGAGTAGTCAAAGAACATCATCTAGAAAGCCGCATCTAGCTTAAGTTTGCTGAGCAACAAAGGATTGCGATACTCATTCCACATCGGGTTTTCATCTATCCTTAAGTCAACAGCCAGATATGCGTTGTACGGCTCAAAGAAGTCATGGTTAGGAATGTCGTCAACATAGTCGCTTAGGTCCTGAGAAGTCCCAAACCAATCATTGATCCTGGTGGCTGTAATGAGGACCTCCCTTCCCCGAACTATCACGGGAATCCCTTGAGTGAAACGGTGAGAGACCATGGCATAGTAAAATTCTCTAACCAAATCCAATGCCGCCACGTTAGGGGTCCTAACAAAACCACCCCATCCCATTGCTTCAACTGCATGTGGAACGAAAGTGGAGCCGAAAACCCTCAAATTGATGCCCTTTTCCGGCCAAACCTTCCTATTACCAAACAATGCCCATCTTTTCGGGTTATCCGAGTCTGGCGGCAGTGAGACTACTTCACCCTTTCCTTTTCCTGAGGGCGGAGGCAACGCGAAGGGATCCGAAGCTCTCGAGCATTCTCCTTTACTGAGAATTCGCTTGGTTTTCTTACCACCCGCCATTATCTTACTCAAACCACACACCAAATTATCACACCACACTTAAACTCTAACCACAATATCACACCACAATTAATTTCTAACCACAAATGGCACAACACACTTAATCTCTAACCACAAATGTCACACCACACTTAATCTAACATTGCATTTTCAAAACAACAAAAAACAATCTTGTATTGATCCGGTAATCGAAACCCAATCAACAATTTATCTCAAAAATCACTTGAAACTCATAATAATCTTCAATATCCTTTATAATCCTTCTCAATTGAAACAATACTATAATGTAGATAGATTTTCAACTTACATGCTTATTTTCAACATAAATGGAAAAGATTATGGGTAGGATTACCTTGGAGAGAGACCCATAGTTGCTGCAATTGTGGAGAGAGCTTTTATGGAGAGAAAATTGTGTTTTCTTGATCTTCCACGACCTAGCCCTTTTTATCCAGAAATCATGTATAGGCGATCTTGGGGTGACCTTGATGAGGTCGCCGTAAGATTGCCTCTTCATAAATGACACCATTCAACTTAGATGGCTGGATGGATTTTTGAGTGGTAAGGGCGATCTTGGGGAGAGCTTAGTGAGCTCGCCCTGGGATCGCTAACCTCTCAGTTTTAGAATGGATTATGGCATGACATAGGTGACCTTGGTGAGAGCTGAGTGACCTCGCCCTAGGGTCGTTAACCTCTCGGTTTGAGGATAGACTTTTCACTGATAAAGGCGACCTTGGGGAGAGCTGAGTGAGGTCCCCATAGGGTCGCTAACCTCTCAGTTTTTGATGGTTTTTTTTTTACTGTTAAAGCGACCTTAGGGTGACTTGAAGGAGGTCGCTCTAGGGTCGGTTTGAGTGACACATCAATCATCCAGAAAAATTTATTTTACCTTATCAGTGTGGTCCACCAACCTTCCACCGATCAAATTATTTTCAACTAAGCATAAACACTTTGAAAAGCATTCTTTGCAAAAACTCTCTTCTTTCTCCTCCTCACGCTACACACTTAGACTAAGGATTTTCCCACTAGATTTCCATATACCTGGGATGCTATTCTTCCAAACATGAATCCTCCAGCAAATGATTCCCAAGCAGCTAACATTTGAGCCGCCTCTAAACCTTCTCCAAGTAAGTGACATTGATAAGAAATTGTTCAGTATTTCATAAGTAACTGTATCCTGACATTATGTTCATCAATTTGTATATATGATTGTTTTTATGTTTATCTGAATATATTTCCACTGAAAATATTAAATGTTCATGGCTAGTAGGTAGTAATATGGATATGAGTCATGGAATGTTTAGCAATGGAGCTGGACATCTGGATTTCAACAATGATGGACACTCAAGGTGGCATGAGGCAGACACGACACGTACAGATAATGAAGAGTATAATCCAAATGGCACTTCCAACAACAATGAATGGTCATATCAAGTCTTGTTTGCACATGGTAATGTTTCCATAGCCCTAGGTTTGTCTGATGATAAGTTGGTGCAACTGGCTGATGATCTCTTACATAGTGAACTTATAAGTTTACAAGTCAGAGATATTATAAGGAAAGAGTTTATATCTGTTACTGATGCTGAGGATTTTTACAAGAAATATTCATATGGTATGGGGTTCAGCACGCGTAAGGATAGGTTGTGTCAGGACACATATGGATTAATTACAATTTGAATGTGGGTTTGTTCAAAAGAAGGGTATAGATAAAAAAAAACATGTACACAGAACCGATAGGGTACGTGAACCTAGAGGTCAGACTAGGGAAGGTTGTCGGGCATCATTTAAAATTAATTTCGACAGGGACAAAATGTTATGGGTTGTTACAGAGTTTGTCACTGAGCATAGTCATAAGTTATCACCTGGCGAGCATAGCCAATTCCTTCATTCTCATAGAAATGTTAACGATTGTCATATAGCTAAGTGCAATCGGGCAGATCAGTTGGAATGAAAACTTCCCAAGTGATGGATCAACTTTTGGATCAAGCTGGTAGTTATGCGGCTATTAGACATACCAGGAAAGACTTACAAAACCGGCTCGACACCATACGCAGGTCTACTTCCCATAATTCCGATGCTGATTCAATTATCTCTTACATGACTGCGAAGTCAGAAATGGATCCAAGATTCTTCTTTCAATACACAATTCTTGAAGATGGTAGCATGGGTAACTTATTATTGGCCTAATATATTGTTTTATTTTATTATTTAATTAAATGAAAGTTAATTAATTAAAAGCCAAAATCTTTTTCTAACTAGGAAATAGGTTTCTTAGTGTTATACTATTGTTAGTAGTATAATAAGGATCAAAGACTTTATTTGATAAGTAGATAAATAAAAGGAATTTATTTATCTAGTCAAATTAGGAAGTCTTTTTGATATAGTCATAATAGGATAATACATTAAAGAGTTGGATTAGAGTTTGGATTCTAAAGATTGATAGGAGTCCTCTTGGAGTGAGGATTTCAGTCACCCCCTAACAAAAGAAAACGTTTTTTGATATCCATCCTCAGATACACAATTCAAAGAAAGGGAGCCTACACTCCTAGGTGATTAACGTTCATGATTAGATTGGAAGATCTTGCAGATTACGATCAACACAACATCAATCGTTACGTGGAAAAAGATACGATGCTTTTATTATATGTTAATTAATCAAAGGTTATGGTTCATCTTTAAAAGGAAATTTTTTTAAATTATACAAATCCATTTTTCATTTCCGCCACGTGTATTTTCCCTACAATAGTTATAATCAAATAGAAAGAAAGTAATATATAAGGAAATCACCACTGGGCATCCTTCTTTAATGCTTGCTCCTTCCTTTCCTTATATGCTCCTAGTGCAAAGAGTGGTAGATGAGGATTTGTCTAGATAGGTGGGTGTCTAATGGTGAGTGACAAATGTATTGGGATGGAGAGAATGAGAAGAGAGGAATGGTTGGGTGAAGTAATCAAGATTTAGTGTTGAGTTTTTGGGTGGAAAAGATAGTTCAAGATTAGAGATGGAGGAAGTTGAAATGTGGGAAAAATGGAAGAGAATGCTAAGTTTCAAACTCAGTAATTTTCGTGCTTCAAAATATGCTTTGATCTCCATTCAAATTGGAAGAGAAGAATGTATATAGTGGCTCTCAGACTTGTATTGATAACTGCCAGAAATGCTGATGTGGCAGGGTGTCGTGGTACGTTGTCGCTGTGGCGACATCACCGCAGCAGATGGTTACAGATTCTTCGATTCGATTGTTGCGATGATTTTGATATTTTTTTTGGTGACCACCGTAGCGACACTGAAAAGGCAACAAGGAGATCTAGGATTTTGAGAGTGGTCGCCTTTTGGTCTCATGACAACACAATACAGCGACACCACATCTGATGGATTTCCTTAATTTAATCCTCTCTATTGCGGTGTGGCCAAATGGCGACATCTCACCGTGGCGCCACACCTGATTGATTTTTAGGATTTAATTATCTCTGTCGCCTCTTTGTCGCTACCGTGACAATACCACAGCAACAGTCTTCTTGCAATTTTCCTTTTGTTGCCGTGTGCTAAAGGCGACACCTTCAAAGGGCGACAATACCCTGTTTCTCCACTTTGTGCACATTTTGCATCAAATTCCTCTTCTTCTTCACAAATGCCCTTGTGGCACAAATAAACCTGAAACACTTGATTAACAACATTAAAGCACGAGGAAATGCCTGAGAATCAAGCATAAGGAGACGGGAATGAGGGCCAAAATCATACCAATTTTGGTTCAATTAAATACCCCTAAACCTATCATTTACTCGTCCTCGAGCAAAACAATCACAAATCAACCCCAAAGACATGCATCAAGATATTTCAAAGGTTTTCAATGAAGCTCTAACTCATCCGAGCAAGGTTTTACTTATCCATGATCAATATGCGAAACCAAAATGAAGAGATTAACACAATGATGCACTAACAAGGATTTATTCATGTAAGAAAATGTTAAGTAAAGATTAAGAGCATGCCACTCTAGATATGATTGTACACAGTGCGATCTTACATTCAAAATGCCAAAACTTCAAAGCAAAGGTATTATTCGGCTTAGAATGTAATTCGCCTCGATAACTAATCCTTACCAGATTCTCTCATTTCTTCTCTCAGAATCCTAGGTTTCACTCAAAATACATATGCAATATGAATTTATGTCATGGATATCATATTGATTGCATATGATGTCTTTTAAAACACAATTTCTGAATATTAGATCCCATGAATGGAATTGCAAGCCATGAATTAGAAAGAACATGCATCAACCAAATTTCACAAAGTGGACACTCCTAAAGATTACGAAGGTCTTTCTTTTGGTTGTAATGGGGCCTTAGGTGAATGGTGAAACAAAGAATGGTACAATGGATAACAAAGAACCCAATGATTACACTAAGGCATATGAGTTCCAATTGCTTCACACATATTGTTCACATTTTAGGTGTCTAGGTTTACAATTTCAATTTTCTTGTGCATTCTACTCTAATTTTTCATTTGAGTAGCTCATTCCACTTTCCATTTTCTCTCTAGGCCAATTGTTCCTAATTCTTGGTTCTCTTTTCCTTCTTTTTCTTTTCTTTACTTTGCATTCTTTTCTTTTCACTTTCTTTTTCTTTGCTTTTCTTTTTCTTTGCTTTTCTTTTTCTTTTCAAACTTACCTTTTCTTTGCTTTTCTTTTTCTTTTCAAACTTTCTTGCTTTGCAAAATGTTTTGCACACATTTACATGCCTAGGTTCATAGCTATACAATTTCAAGTATAAGAGCTTACATTCATTCCCTAATCTTTAGCAAATCATTTGGTCAAGGTAAGTCAATCATGTAAGCTATAAGGTTGATGTAAATGTGGTTCATGAATGAAAAGCTTAAGATGTGCTTGGCTTCAAAGGGGCTTAGGAGCACACACACATAAGATTGTATGGAAGTATTTAGGCCAATTAGTGGTTTTCACATGCATTGCCTAAAATCATTTCTAAAGGATTGTCTATAAAGCAAAATAAAGCATCCACAAGCAGTTCATAATATTTTATGACAAGCAACATTTAAGTGCAAATGAGACCTATACATGCTTGAATGAGTGTTGGAGAGTGAGTGTTTCAAGAGTGAATATTTGACAACTCAAAATACGCTTTTTAAGGCCGTGTTTGTGATCCTCATGGGAATCTCCACTATTAATTCCTAGCCTTCAAGCAAAATTGATAATTTACCCTAATATTATGAGAAAAAGATTAATGCACTTTGTTCAATGACATCCTAAATGAAATGACATTAATCTAAACCAAACAATGACAAAGATGCACAATCTCAACAAGCAAAGTATGCTAAAAAATGGCATTATCGTAAGAATTTGAAAAATTCGGCTCAAATTTTAAAACAAAGCAAAGTAAGCAAAGTGGTGTTGCACAAATGTACCCCCAAACCTAAATTGGACATTGTCCTTAATGTTCATAGGAGGCAAAATTGGTCAAAAGGCGCAACCCAACAAATCCAAAGCAAAGAATGGATATATGACCAAAAATAATCAATGTATTTCTAAAAATTTGGCAGATTGTCCTATCATCCTAATATGTGCAAAATCATCCAAAAAGATGCTCAATTATAAATAGCATATTCCTCGACATTCGTATCATCCAAAAAATCACCAATAAGCACATGCATCCTAAATCCACTACCAAAATCCTTCTCACGCCCTTATTCTAAGCAAAAAGCGAAACAAGAACAAAAATGAAATAAAAACGAACGATATGAAATAAAGATAATAAAAAGGAATGTGACAATGAAATAATCAATAAACTGAAAATAAACTAAAGTGCTCAAAATATCCAAATCAAAATATGATACACATGTGATGGTAAAAAATGTCTAACTGATTGTGGTGGTGGCATCTACTCGGACTCCTCCTCGGCTTGCTCAGACTCAACCTTACTCTTCCCTTTCGAGTCCTTCAGCTCTCTCTCTCTCTCTAACTGCGGCCTCTCTCCTAGCCTACTCTTCAGCCAATCTCCTATGAGCTACTTCCTCATCTATGAGAGGACCTCCTGTAGAGTGAACTCCTTGCTCCGTGAGTGAGCAGGCAAAAGCTAACTCCAACCAAGCAGCCTCCTCCTCAAAAAAACATGTTATCGAAAGGATCGGATCAGGTACGATCTCTGAAGCAGTTGAAGTACTGGGTCCTAGTATGGTGGCTGGAACATATGGAGTCTTAATGGCGATTGTGGCATTGGGTACTGGTGCAGTGGCTAGATCGACAGTCCTCCTCGGCCTCTTGACATATGGAGTGAGTCTCAACTCCTGACGGAGCTCTGTGAAGCCTGTGACCACGGTTTGGTCAAATCTCGTATCAGACTCTCTAAAGTCCTCTGCTTGGTCAGAATCTCTGTCTACCTTTTCTCTATAGCCCTTTGCCTAGTCACCAAGGCTAACCCATCCGCATGTAAAACATAAAAATTAGCGAACTGAGAAGCCATAATACGCTCCACACCATCTAAAACCTGAAGACTTATAGGCTAGCTCTCATAATCAACAATAGCAAGGGCCCGACCATACTCATTACCATCTTGCTCAAAACGTTCATCATCCGGAACTACTCCATCAAACTCTACCTCGGCACTCATACCGACCTCTAATCTGCTTACACTCTTTCTTTTCCTTACGGGTGACCTCTCCGGCTCTCTGGGCATCCTTAAGTCATGCTTGCATAGTAAGCGACTCCATGTTGGCAAACCCAAATCAAGTGGAGGGGATTTCAAAACATCCCTAGATAAATCTACACCCGCCAACCTACATATCTCGGTAATCAAAAATATGAAGGGAAGGAGGTCTAAATCTGACTCGTTCTGCCCAACCTTATAAATCTCCATCTTTACTAAAACACCCACATCAATAGGCTACCCCTTTTTAATACAGTGCAAGATCTAGGCTGCCTTAAATGGGGTTGTAGTCCTATGGGATGTCGGCCTGAGTGAGAAAGTGAGGAAGATGTGCCAAAACCCCACCTCAATCTTCAAATTTGATTGTTTGAGGGAGTGTCCCCTAGCAATCTAAAATAATATCGGGGCGATCACCAAAGTGTTGGCGAAGTCCACCGAACCTCTGAGAAACAACGGGTTCGAGGTGATCCCCTCTATCATGTGCTCTCGCATCTCCTCGAAATCTTATAGGGTAGTCCTAAAATAAATGTTTATATCCATGACATTCACGTGAACGAGGACCCCTCTAACCAAAACCAAACCCCCAGTCATAAACTCCTAACGATGCTCTCTCATTGTACTTAGGAGGCGTAGCTACCAATCCACCCTATCCATTATCATCTACCGTCGCCAGGATAGGGTTGTTCTCTAACTCCTCCAAGTTAATCCCCTTTTTTTTTAACCCAAATTGTCTTCTTACTAAAAATCTCCATTCGGTCATCAAAATCTTGGTTCAAAGTGCATTCAGGACCCTTCTTTTTCTGTGCCGCTTGACTCGGCCTCTTCGGTGTGGGGGCCTTACTACCCTTTCCACCCTTACTCGGTAACTTCATCTTAGGTGCCATATCGTCTCAATTTCGGATTTCCAATTGTCAACAAAATTTCGGCAGCATAACGACGCTTTTCTAACAATACCACAATCTCCAAACACTCCTCAATCAACCTAAATCACTCCACAAACACTCCAATACTCCAATATATACAAATACAGGCACAAAATCCAATCCTAGGCACTAATCACTTCAAATCAAGCACAAAACCACCACTAGGATATCTAGATGCTATGTAGAGCAAATGAGAATAGAAAAATCAAAGAACTAGGGTTTAGAATTACCAATGTCATCGGTTTCATGCGTGCCATGGTTTGAGAGAGTTGAGAGAATTTGAAAGGATTTGGTTGTTTTGAAAGTGTGGCACATCTATTCTTTGAACAACTGATGAGGTCGTTTGTGTCTTAACAAAATAATGTTTTAATTGTGATCGTTTTGAAAACCAATTTCACCACTTAAAAATCCACTTAGATAGAAAATTAGTAAAGTGGTAAGTAGGATTCATTCCACAGGGAATTAGAGTAATTAGTTAAATAAATTAACAATTCCTAAATGTGATAAAGTAAACCATAAGCAATGGATGGTTGTATGGTTTGTAAAGCCATCAAACATACATGTAAAATAAACCTAATAAACCTAATAAAATAGAATGCTCAACAAATCTAGATAAGATATATGGAATAAACAATTAAGAGAATTGCTAGGAAATTGACGGAGTCACAAGTGGATTATGGGCAATGCTTCTCAAGCTACCTTAGTGAGCCAATCTCACAAATGTTAACCAATTGTTTTCTAGAATGTGTTTAGACCATCACTATGAACCCTAAAAAACTTCCCACCGCAATGCCTAACCGATTAAGGAGAGGGGGTCATGGTGAGATTGGTTTGTTACAATTTAAGGTTTAGATTGTCGCGGTTGATATACCCTCCGACTATCTATCCTACTCACTATGTTCTCAATCCATCAAGGGTGTCAATCCAATCAAGATTATACAAATTATCATAAACAAGAGTATAATCAACTAGTGGGTATACATGTTAATTATATAATGAATAGAATCTAATTATAAAATGAATAGAACACAAATAGAGATTAAAATATATTAAAGCTTAAGCAAAACCCAATCCAAATGTTCTCACATCAAAACACTAGAAAGGGGATTTAGTTACACATATTAAAATCAAAGGGAAGGCAAGTAAAAGATTAGGAAATTACCCTTGGGCCTCCTTTTGTAAGCTTGATCCTTTCATTGCCTTTTGTAAGATCCATTATTTTTATTGGCTTGATTCCATTGCAAAACTCTCTATATTTGTATTAGTTTTTGCTTAGAAGATTCTTGGAAGAAAGAAGCTTCAAAGGTGAAGAAGCAACATCGCGTAATTGGATGCTAAGGTATCAAGATTCTTCTTCCTCTTGCAAGGCGTAAGCGCACACACACATAATTCATACATGTGTGTCCCTGCATCGTAGTTCAAACATTTGGTATAACATATTCACACTCATTTAAGTATGCACATGCATTATTCTCATATTGACAAACATTGTAGAATTGCATGTTTTATGACTATCGCTTGGATAAGGCATGCTTATGTGACATTGTGTTTATTTATTTGTATTTCTTGTATTTTGGACTTGAACATGATCTCATATGACTCCTTATTGAGTCTCGGTCATTTTGGTTACTCATTCATTAGATTTCGAGTCCAAATGATGTAGCTACGTTACTTTGCATTCTCATTCGTTGAGTTGTTTTCATCGTCATTTTCCAAGATGAATTCTCAACCTTTTTGCAAATTTTTATAGTCATCATTATGAATAAGGGAGTCATGATTCATAATCCGAAAACATATTTGAATTCGGAGTTTGGATGCCTGAATACGGCTGAAGAACGTAAGAGGAGCGCGAGGGAGCTTGCTCGGCCAAAGGCCAAGCAAGGAGGACCACGTGTGGGCCACGTGTGCCACACGGCCAGAGTCCCTCTCTACCCACGTGTGCCACATGCAGACCACATGTGGCTGGTGATGTGGCTCTTTTTAATTGGCCACAAAATCCCTCTCTTCTCCATCTCTTTTCCCTCTATTTATATTGGAAAATTCTGCAGAATTCTTCACAACTTTTGATTTCTTATTTTGATCACATCTCTCTCATTTAAACACCAAATCAAAGGATTCAAAAGCCAAAAATGTTGATCTTGAAGAGAGGAACAAGTCCCACGTATTTTTAGAGTCAAAAGATATCCAGCTTTAACGCATTCATCTGATTTCAGTTCGTGGTTCATCTTTGTGTATGGTAATCATCTTCTCTACATTTTTCTTATGATCAACTTCATGGATCTACTTTATTGATTGTTGAAAAATGTTTAGAAGGTCTTTGATTCCATTTTAGACTTGTTTGATTGATTTTTGAGTTCATCCTTTGTGATTTTGTTAGGATTATGCTCAATAGCAAGAGTGTAATAATGTAATTAACAATCTTTTTCATATTAATAAAGTGATTTCTGTTTTAAACAAATCTTATAGCATTTATAGTTTAATAATTGTCAAAGTAAATAATCATAAGGTCTAAAGACTATGAGAAAAGAAGAATTGTTCATACATCTGGATATGTATGTGGTAGACACAATTCTTTAGTTAGTCTTGAATATCGTTCACAACTTAAGTTAAAGGTTGGGCACCTTTATCTTGTTAAAGTTGTAGAATTCTTTTGCTAGCATTTGAGTGGGATCAAATGAGATATGATGAGTCTAAAATCATTGGAGTGTCTTCGAGCAAAAGAATCAAGTGCACTGGGTGCATTGAACAGGATCACAATGAAATACTTTATCTATAACCGTCAGTAGATAAAAGTAATTTCATTATCAGGATAATCGGAGAGTCTATCTTAATCCTGAGATAAATGATGGACTTATGGTTGCAGGTGATATCATTTGAGCTATCAATGAGTACGATTATATCGCATAGTCTATCCTCGATAGTTTGGTGATATTCATTTGTTAATCGATAGAGGACTTCATTTATAGATATGGACATCGTGGCTCCATTTATTAAATGAGAGTATAATATCATCATATGGATGTTTTGAGGTAATTGGATATTAAATCTCAACGTTGAGTTTTCAATAGTGTCTATTGAAAACATGGCTTCTGGACAAGTCAAAATATCCAAGTTCAAAACATGGTCATATGAGTAAATATGGTAACTTGGAGAGTTATAGGCGGTCTATGAACTCTTGGCGATTACTGATATTAATCACGAGGATACACTATCTCCAATATGATTGTCTAGGGTATGAATGAGGAAACATCTTCCTTTTCTGTCTTTATTTAAGAGTTCAATTTTAGCTCTTTAGTGGAATGAGTTAAAATTAATGGATCGGACCTAAGTGAATCATTTGTTGATTGTGATTAGGTTATGTCTATTGTAGCTTAAATTTAGATAGCCCGCCAAGATCCCCAATCCACACGGACTTGCATAGATCACTTGATATATTCTACCGGACCAATTTAGGGTCCATCTAGAATTGCATTTAATATATTAAGAATATAATTTGCACATTATTTATGTAATGGGCTGCTAAATTATATTTATATATTAATGGATGACATGTGGGCTTGTTTCTTTTAGTAAGAATGGGTCTAGTTCACATGTGGGCTTTTTATTTAAAGTCCTATGGATTAAATGAAATAAGAAAAATAATATTTTGCCCAATATATTATAGGGAAAATTGCACAAACATACCCTGACTTTAACACATATAAGAGGTAGAATTCAGTTTTGCCTTAAATACAAGAAGATACCCTTGACCTTGGGTTTGACTGTTGGTTTTAACAGTGGTGTTAACCACTGAAGGGTAGTATTGTCATTTACCTAATAAAAAGCATATAATTCTTTTTGATAAAATAAAAATTTTAAATTTTTCTAAAAAAGCTTATCCCAATTCTTTCTCTAGATCATCGATTCTTGCTCGCCGTCTCTCGCCTCCCGTGTCTGGTTGCTCCATAGGCTCGATCGTTGTCGAGTTTTCGAAATCGACTAGAGCGGTTGCTTTCTTGTCGTCAACGAGTTCGACGGCGGCGAACTCGCAGTTGGTGATGGAGTTCTTGCGGAAGGTGAGCGATTGGAGATGTATGGGCGATGCTGCTGCTGTTGTTGGTGGGATGCGTTTGGTGGTGATTCTCATGCCTCCATTGAATGTGAATCCCGAAATAAAACCCAATAAATAAAACTTCTCCACCAAAACCCCTCTTATCATCTCATAGATCTGCCTTTTTTTCACATCTCCAGATCTTCAGATTCATCCCTAAAAACACCCACTTGGGTTTTTGGGTTTAATTGATTGGAAAGTTTTTTTCCCAAGAAAATGAAACTCCCTTGCTGCGCCATCTGCAAGAAGCGAGATCTAGATTGCCAAAACCAGATATTCGAAACAAAAGCATTTTTTTTTATAATTTTAAAAACATATTGTGTCGTTGTTTTTGGTTTTGGTTACTGAGCTCATCAGAACCCATCTGTTGTTTTTTGAAGAAGAAAGGGTGTGATCACTTTAAAATGGGGTGTGTGATGACTGATGTGCACTTTGAAGGATGAAAAAAATATATGGTAAAATTGAGCAATTCTTTTAATATCCAAGCTTGTTGTTTTTGGTGAATTTAATATATTTTTTGGGTTCTCCTCTCAAGATCTCCAATACTTTTTTTCTTTGTTTTTTTTTTTTTTTTAACTGATTCAACTGATAAGCAGATGGAATTCTGGGTTTCCACGTCTCCATTTTTTTTTTTTATTGTTTTTCTTCAATTCATGTTGTTAATGATTATTGAAGAAGACTTTATTATTTCAATTTTTTGTTTTATTTTTTCTCTTGAAAAGAAGAATTGGGAGATCTGGACCAGATTCCGAACTCCCAAAAAAAAAGTTATTTTTTTATTATTCCGATCAACTTCCTCAATAATCAAAATAAATAAAGAATTTTTTTTCAAGAGAAAAAATGGATGATCTGGAGAAAGAATTGGGATAAGCTTTTTTTATTTATTTTTTTTAATTATTTTTTTTTTATAATTTTATAATTTTTATTTTATCAAAAAGAATTATATGCTTTTATTAGGTAAATGACAATACTACCCTTCAGTGGTTAACACCATTGTTAAAACTAACAGTCAAACCCAAGGTCAAGGGTATCTTCTTGTATTTAAGGCAAAACTGAATTCTACCTCTTATATGTGTTAAAGTCAGGGTATGTTTGTGCAATTTTCCCTATATTATATGGGGCGGCAAGGTGCTATAATAGCCTTAAATATTATTTTGTTTTCATTGTTTAATTAAATAAGAATTAATTAATTTATTAATTAATTGTTTAATTAAGAAACAAATCTTTTCTGATTAGGAAATATGATTCCTATTGGTATACTATTGGTAGTAGTGTACTTAAATTAAAAGACTTGTTTGATAAGGAAATAAATAATTAATTTTATTTATTTAATCAAATAAGAAGTCGTTTTATTTTAGTCAAATAAGAAATAAAAGATTTATGAGTTGGATTAGGGTTTGAACTCTTAGAAACTGAATTAGGGTGCAACTAAAACTCCTATCTTTTTGGAGTAAAAATTGCGGCAACCCTAGTCCATTTGAAAGAAAGAATTCGGCCACCCTTAAAAGAAAAAGAAGAGAATTTCGGCCATAGGGTTTTTTGGTGCAGAAATTTTATTTTTTCTTCTTCTTCTCAACTCATAGATAGAGAGCTTTTATTCTACTAAAAACAAAAGGAACATAGATTATTCTTTGATGGTATATTGTTTGCTTATTCATCAATAAGCTTGTGTATACTACATCGATCTAGGTTCACGCGAGTTTCGATCATAAGATTGAGAACTCAAAAGTGACCGGAATAATCTTAGGTTTCTTTAGATTGTTTTTGGGACTAACGAATCAAGAAAAGTTTGTTATATCCGCTCTCAGGTTTGCAATTCAAAGAAATGGAGACCACGCTCCTAGGTGATCCACGTTCGTGCTAGGATTGAAGATCTTGCGGATTACCATCGACGTAAGTCAATCGGATCACGCGACAAGAGTTATTAATCTTTTGTTATTTATTATATATCTTTAATTAATCAAAAGGGTTTAAGGTTCAAAAAAATGGAAAAATTTTAAAAGCTACTCAAACTATTTTTTTTTGTCTCGCTTCCGCTGCGGGTATATTTTTCCCTACAGATTTCATATGAACATCTTTTTGATAAACTTGAAGAACATGAACTTGATTCTAGAAATATTTTTTGTTCTTGAGCTTGATTGTTGATTTCTAGGTTTTTGTCACATGTTCATGAACTATGATTTTTGATTGTGATATCTATCATTTGAATCTAGTTCTTGTTTGGATTGAATATGTTGTGGAATTCAAGTGTAACTTGTTCACTTGATTTCAAATCTAGTTTTGTGATTTCTATTGAAAACTTGTTACTCTAGCTTTGATTGACATGTTTAGGTTTCTAGATATTTTTGCGAATGACTTTGAATGTCTAATCTTGATTTCTAATCACATGTTCATAAGAATTAGTTACATTTGCTTGTGAGCTTGATTTGTGCAAATCTAATTCTTCATATAGTGTGTTTGATCTATTTGCTCTATTTGCATGTGTTTGCATCATTTGCATTACTTAGATCATTGCCTTGTGGAAATGTTGAAGTCCCTTGTTAAGGTGAGTGAAGCCTTAATTTGAGCAAGAAGACTTGGCTAGGAAAGTGTTTCAGATACCCAAGAAAAAGTCTTAGCAAGGAGTTTGGTACTCCGGATGGTTAAGCTAGGGAAGCTTGACTAGGATCTCTTGATCTAAATTGCTAAGCAAGGAAATCTTCCTAGAGGCTTGTGAGCCTTGGATAGGAAGTTGATTCCTAGAGGTGTAGGACACACCTTGGATAGGAAGTAGGCTTAGTGAATCACTAGCCCGAGGGTTGATTAGGAGGTGATAGCTTAGGGTGGATATCATTGTGTTGATAGCCTTGAGTGTGTAAGTCCTTTTCTTATAGTGGATTTGCTTTGCTGGTGGTTGTGGTATCAACTCATGGATGTTTCCTCTTTGAGGTTTTATCACGTAAAAACTGTAGGGAAAAATACACACAGCGGAAGCGTAAAAAATAGTTTAGTATAGTTTAAATTTTTTCCATATTTTGAACCTTAACCCTCTAATTAATTAACATATACTACTAAAGACATCATACATTTGTCACGTGATCTGATTGACATTGCGTCGATGGTAATCCGCAAGTTCTTTCAAATCCAATCACGAACGTGAATCACCTAGGAGCATGGTCTCCCTTATCTTTGAATTGTGTACCTGAGAATGGATTAACAAAACTTTTTCTTTTTCGTTAGTCATAACAAGTTCCAAGAGACAACAGAGAATGTTCTGGTCGCTTTTGAATTCACAATCGTTAGATCAAAACTCGTGTGAACATTATTCGAAATTGTGCACAAAACCTTTTGATGTAAAAGTAACTAGTGCACTATCGAAATAAGAATAAATTTTTCTCTCTATTCCTCTTGGCCGAAAATCACACTAGTCTAAGAGATAGATTTTATTTTTCTCTAGAAAAAGAAAATAACTCTCAAGTCCAAGACCTTGGGTTACCGAAAATATACAAAGAATATATATCTATATTGTAGCCACAAAACTTGCTCAATATATATATATATATATTCTATTAGGCGAATTCTTGCTGCCATATATATTAGAGAGAAAACCATAAATGGCCATAAGAATTATTAAACTTTTGTTAATAACCACTTTTGAAAAGTTAATTGTTAATAACCACTTTTTCAAAAAAAATTCACTATATGTCCGTAATTTACTAGAATGCCCTTGAAATTAGTTTTTTTTTTTTTTAAAAAAAAAAAACCTCAAACTTGAAATTATGGCTAAAAACTTGAATGTTGAAACTTGAATCATAACTAAAATGAAATTTAAAACTTGAAATCATGCCAAAAATGAAATATGTGAAACTTGAAAACATGCCAAAAATGGAATTTTTGAGACTTGATGTCTTCTTCCCCAATTTCCTTTCTCTTTCCTCTGGTCTCTCTCATTTGCCTCTCTCTCACCCAATCTACCTCTCTCTCGGCCTGATTGGCCTCTCGTAGACATGGTGGAGGCTCGCCGGGCACCCACGAAGGCATCGCCGAGCGCCGGTGAGCCCCGAGCTGTAGCGGCGGCTAGCCTCCACCATGCCGGTGAGAGGCCAATCGGGGAGAGAGAGAGATGTAGATTGGGGAGAGAGAGAGAGGCAAATCGGTGAGAGAGACCAGAGGAGAGAGAAAGAAAAAGAGAGAAAAGAGAAAGAGAGTGAGCTGATTTGGGGGTTTTTATATGAGGGCTTTTCTGTAATTTCTCAAAAAAGTGGTTATAAACAAATAAAATTTCGTTTGTGGTTTGTTGACGGTGGTTTTTGTCGATTGACCAGTCAACGATTTCTGGTTTGCAAATATAGTTTAGACGTATGATAAAGTACTAGAAAAAGAAAGTAGGAGGATATTACGTGGTAAAACTCCAGTGATCGAAGAAACATCCACGGGTGGTTGCCTAAGCAACTCAGCCAAATTCACTATAATAATCTTTGTAATTACACACTCTGCTCTCCTCTCTCTTTTGTTTCTCTTTTTTCTGTCCCCCTTACTTATATTTTGTGAGGGTATTTATACATGATTCCCCTAGGGTTTCTGTGGTCCTGCTAGGGTTTAATGTCGTGACATACAAGTAAAGGAGTGTCGAGTTTATTTTGGGATTCTTTCCTTATTCCGTGCTAATCTCTCCTTTATTATTACCGATTTTGAATCCGTTTTGGACTCTAGTGAGCTGTCAAGGAAATCGTCTTTTTTCCTTATTGGACTCTGCTTCTTGATAGTAGATTTGTGAACGATCTTTATCAATTATATCGTGTACAGGTGGCAAATGGACTTCCAAGGGCAATCCTTTCCTTTGTGCTGAATACATGCAGTCGGGCGTTTTTCTATACTCAGCGTACTCGGCACACTCGGCGTTATTCGCTATTCCAGCTCTATCTTCTGGCTCAGCCTAAGGAAATCCACTTTCTCCTCCCAATCAGACTCCTTGCTCGTGTGATTTGCCCCTATCCACGCTGTCTGTTGATGTGTCATCTGTGGTGAATTTTACCTATAACATGGTTAAAAACAAATTTCCTATAATATATGTGGCCAGTTTTGACAATTTTCACTATATTATATATATATATATATAACGAATTCTTATGCAATATCTATAATATATATATTCTGCATGCCTTCATGCATATATTTAATTTATATATATCGGATGACTTCATGCATATATAATTAGTGGTGTCAAAATGTGCCGAGCTTGGAGGGCCCGGCACGGCCGGCCCATCCAGACTGGCAGGCCGTTCCTGGCACGGCCTGCTTGTAGCGCGGGCCAGGCCAGGCACGACCCCCAGACTGGCCCGGGCCGGGTCACGTTTTACGGCCTGGTGGGCCGGTCCGGAATGGGCTAACAGGCCGACGGGCCAAGCCCACTAGGCCGAACGTTTAATTTTTTTTTTTTTTAATTTTTTTTTTACCGTTGAAGTATCTAAATGAAAAAAAAGAAAATTGTGGCACGTGCCGACCCGGCCCAGCACATGTGGCACGTGTCGGGCCTCTTGTTCATGAAAACGGGCCGACCCGGCCAGGCACAGCAAGTTCCTGTGCCGTGCCAGGCCAGGCCAGGCCACGCCAAGCCCGTTTTCATAAACGGGTTCATTTGGCCCGGCACATGTGGGCCGGGCCGGCCCACATTGACACCACTATATATAATATATATTTCCGCATGCATTCATGCATATATGATATATATATATATTCCACATGCATATATGTATATTTGATATATATATTCCGCATGCATATATGTATATTTAATCTATATATTCTGCATGCATATATATCATATATAAACCCTAATCCAACTCTTTAGTGTATTTGTGACTATATAAAAGACTTCTTAATTTGACTAGATAAATAAATCCCTTATTTATCTACTTACCAAATAAAGTCTTTTATATTTAATATACTACTACCAATAGTATAATACTAAGAAACATATTTCCTAGTCAGAAATTTTTTTTGATTCTTAATTAAATAATTAATCAATCAATTAATTAATTTCCATTTAATCAAATAATAAAATAAAATAATATATTTAGACTATTATATAAGCCTTGCCGCCCGTACACTAAGATAGGCCCATATATTATTTTTCCATTTTATTAAATCCATTGGACCTTTAATTAAAAGGCTCACAAGTGAACTAGGTCCATTCTTACTAAAAGAAATAAACCCACATGCCGTCCATTAATATATTAATATAATTTAACAGCCCTTTAAATAAATAATGTGCAAATTATATTCTTAATATATTAAATACAATTCTAGATGGACACATAATCAGTCTGGTAGAATATATCAAGTGATCCATGCAAGTCCGTGTGGATTAAGGATCTTGGCGAGCCTATCTAAATTTAAGCTACAATAGACATAACCTAATCACAATCAACAAATGATTCACTTAGGTTCAATCTATTAATTTTAGTTCATTCCACTAAAGAACTAAAATTGCACTATTAAATAAAGATGGAATAAGTAAATGATTCTTATTCATACCCTAGACAATCTTATAGGAGATAGTGAATCCTTGTGAAGAATATCAGTAATCACCAAGAGCTCATAGACCGCCTATAGCTCTCCAAGTTACCATGGTACTCCGAATGGTTAAGTAAATATGGTAGCTTGGAGGGCTATAGGCGGTCTATGAGCTCTTGGCGATTACTGATATTTTTCATGAGGATTTACTATTTCCTATAAGATTGTCTAGGATATGAATGAGAATCATTTACTTATTCCATCTTTATTTAAGAGTGCAATTTTAGTTCTTTAGTGGAATGAACTAAAATTAATAGATTGAACCTAAGTGAATCATTTGTTGATTGTGATTGGGTTATATATATTGGAGCTTAAATTTAGATAGGCCCGCCAAGATCCCCAATCCACACAGACTTGCATGAATCACTTGATATATTCTACCGGACTAATTATGTGTCCATCTAGAATTGTATTTAATATATTAAGAATATAATTTGTACATTATTTATTTAATGGGTTGTTTAATTATATTAATATATTAATGAAAGGCATGTGGGCTTGTTTCTTTTAGTAAGAATGAGTCTAGTTCACATGTGAGCTTTTAATTAAAGTCCAAATAAATTTAATAAAATAGAAAAATAATATTAGGCCCATGTATAGGTATATGGGCGGCAAGGCTATTAACGTAGTCTAAAATATTATTTTATTTTATTATTTGATTAAATGGATATTAATTAATTATTTATTTATTTAATTAATTAAGAATCAAAATCTTTTTCTGACTAGGAAATATGTTTCTTAGCATTATACTATTGTTAGTAGTATAATAAATATTAAAGACTTAATTTGGTAAGTAGATAAATAAAATGATTTTATTTATCTAGTCAAATTAGGAAGTCTTTGATATAGTCACAAATGCACTAAAGAGTTGGATTAGGGTTTGGAATTCTAAGGAAATCTACCTAGGGTTAGGATTTAAGTCAAAAGACACAAATCCTACATGGTAGAGGATTTCGGCCACAATATATAGATATATATATTGGCTAAAAAAATATATTTTATTTTATATGGCCGTGCGCAATAATATGTATATATATGTAATTGCACTAAATATATATATATATATATATTAGACATGCAGTAATTGCACTAGATATATATATATATATTAAGTGTGCAGTAATTGTAATATAAATATATATATTAGGCGTGCAGAAAGACATATATATTCTTTGTATATTGGCCAAACCCTAGGTCTTGGATTTGAGAGTTTTTTTTTTTTTTTTGCTAGAGAAAAATAAAATCCATCTCTTAGACTAGTGTGATTATTTTCAGCCAAGAGGAATAGAGAGAAAAGTTTGTTCTTATTTCGATAGTGCACTAGTTACATTTACACCAAAAGGTTTTTGTGCATAATTTCAAATAAGGTTCACGCAAGTTTTGATCTAACGATTGTGAATTCAAAAGTGACCGGAACATTCTTTGATGTCTCTTGAAACTTGTTGTGACTAACAAAAAAGAAAAAGTTTTGTTAATCCATCCTCAGGTACATAATTCAAAGAGAAGGGAGACCACGCTCCTAGGTGATTCACATTCGTGATTGGATTGGAAGATCTTGCGGATTACCATCGACGCAACGTCAATCGGATCACGTGACTAAGGTATGATATCTTTAGTATTATATGTTAATTAATTAGAGGGTTAAGGTTCAAATATGGAAAAATTTTAAAACCATACTAAACTTTTTTTTACGCTTCCACCGCGTGTATTTTTCCCTACAGAACCGTCATGGATTCATCCAATGCAATCATTGATGATACAAGGCTCAAATCTAGTAATCATGAGGAGGAGGTTATTTTTGGTGATGATTCTCCTTTGGAGAAGGTTGTTGTGACTCCTAGTGTTGGGACGTCTAATGCTGTTGATAATGAAAACACAACCTATTGATAGAGTTCCTAACTTGGACTTTAATGAACCCACTCCATAGGTTAGAAGACTCCATATCAAAGATGATGTTATTGGAGATGTTAATGAGAGTGTTAGGACTAGGCATCAAATAGCTAATCTTATTAGCTTTACATGCTACACCTCTCAAATAGAACCCAAAAAGGTTGATAAAGCCTTAAATGATGAATTTTGGGTTCTTGACATGCAAGAAGAGCTAAACCAATTCGAAGAGAATGATGTTTGGACTCTAGTTCCTAGGCTTAAGACCATTAATGTCATAGGCATCAAATGGATATATAGGAACAAATCCGATGAGGATGACAACATTGTGCGTAACAAGGTAAGACTTGTTGCACAAGGATGCTTTCAAATTAAGGGTATGGACTTTGAGGAGACATTTGCTCCCGTTGCCCGCTTAGAGTCCATTAGGCTTCTCTTGTCCATCTCTTGTGTGCACAAGTTCAAATTGCACCAAATGGATGTCAAGAGTGCATTCCTCAATGGCTTTTTACAAGAGAAAGTGTTTGTTGAACAACCCAAGGGGTTTATGGATGCACACCACCCCAACCATGTCTATCGCCTCAAAAAGGCTTTGTATGGGTTGAAATAAGCACCGAGGGCTTGGTATAAGTGCCTCACTCAATTCCTTGTCAACAATGACTACACAATGGGTAGTGTTGACAAGACATTATTCATCAAGAAAGACAATGATGAGCTTTTTATAGCTCAAATATATGTTGATGATATAGTGTTTGGCTCCACTAACAACACCAAAGTCCAACAATTTGTTGATGTTATGTCTTATGAATTTAAGATGAGTCTTGTTGGTGAGCTTAGTTACTTCCTAGGTTTGCAAATTAGGCAATTGAATGATGAGATCTTTATAACCCAAGCCAAACATGCCAAAAACCTAGTGAAGAAGTTTGGTCTTGAAAAAGCCAAACATTGTGATACACCCATGAGTACCACTTTGAAGCTAAGCAAGGATGTTAGTGGAAAAAGTGTGGAACAAACTCTATATCAGGGCATGATAGGTAATTTGCTATATTTGACCGCAAGTAAGCCCGATATATCCTTTAGTGTGGGTGTGTGTGCTAGGTACCAATCGGATCCCAAGGAGTCCCATCTCTCTTCTGTTAAGAGAATCATTCGATATGTGAATGGGACTTCCAACTACGGGATTTGGTACTCGTTTGACACTAATACTAGTCTTGTAGGCTTTGGTGATACGGATTTGGCAGGAAATTGTGATAATAGGAAAAACACATCAGACGGTTGCTTCTTCCTTGGGAACAACCTTGTCTCTTGGTTTTGCAAGAAGCAAAACTCAATTTCCTTGTCTACGGTGGTGGCCGAGTACATAGCCGTGGGGAGTGGATGCACACAACTCCTATGGATGAAGCAAATGCTAGTAGACTATGGATTCAACCAAGGTACACTCACTCTCTTTTGTGATAACATGAGTGCTATTAATATTTCCAAGAATCCAGTACAACACTCTAGAACTAAGCATATTGACATCCGCCATCATTTTATTAGAGAACTAGTTGAGAATAAATGCATAGTACTTGAACATGTAGGTACTAATGATCAACTAGCGAACTTATTTACTAAACCTTTAGATGCTCCTCGTTTTAAAACACTTAGTAGATCTATTGGGATATGTCTTGTGGAGTGATGAGCTTTTAGTGATTGACCCCATATGGGGAACTCAAGCAAAGCTTTTGTATACTTGATGCTTGCAAAATATGTGAAAGATCTTATGCTTTTTTATTAATAGCTTGAAGTGAGCTTGGTTGCACATATGTATATATGCTTTTATCTCAATAAGTGTGAACCATGCTAGCATTACAATCCATGACATATTTATGTTCAAACATGCATTTTTGGACTAGGAGATTTACATAGGAAGTACGATTTGAATGACCTACAGTTATTTCCATGACATGATGATTCTTAATTGACATGCTAATGCCAAATGAAAATCATGAAATTCATATAACATGCTCACATGTTATAACTAGTGAATTGATGATTGCAAATTTTTAAATGCAAAACAATGTGTGAAAAAGCTTATGAGACTCAAAATGAATAAAAGATCTTGTATCCATTCAAAAGATTTTACAATCCCAAACGTCTCTCTTTCTTTATTTGTTGAACATGGCTACTATCATACGGGTTTCATTCCCGGAAAAATCAAATAGGGTGCCAAGTCGCAAATGCCATGTTTCGCTTATAAAGTTGGATATAGTTGCTCTTAAAATTGAAATCAATAAAATCTCTATATCCTTACTTCTCTCATGACAAATGGTAAAATTGGTTTAAATTTTATTGGAAATCTTTGTCATTTGCTTTGCCAAATACCATTGTATTTTGGACTTGAATGCAACATGTCTTGTATGCAAATCATTTTTAATTCACACATTTTCAATAAAAATAAATCTCCTTGTTTCTATTCAATTAATTGAGTGCATAAAGTGGCTTATATGATTATGCAAATATCTAGTATGCTACTATCTCTCTTTGCTATAAGTGAGCTGGTTGGGGACTACTCATTTGCTTATATCATGACAAAAAGGAGGAGTAGAATGTAGTAAGGGGAGTTGTACAATTGTGCATATTGGGGAGTTCATGTATTGAGGGGGAGTAACCTTTTAAGGGGGAGCATTGCATTCATAAACATTGCCTGTATCTTTGCACAATGTTGTGCTTAAATTACTTAAATGCAAATGCTTGTTTTTTTTGTCACTTGATCATCTCACATACACTTGCTTTCGAAAGTGTATCTTTTTATTTTGAAGGGTTGATAATTCTACAAGAGATTGAAGACTTGAAGATTTTTTGCTTTTTAAATATCTCTTTATAATGTAGATTATCCTTGACATCCCATAGCTTATATTATGTTGTGAGGATCAATGTGAGTGGTGGTTTTGTCACGAAATAGCCAAAGGGGGATATTGTAAGGATTTTGATATTGATTGGCTTATTTTGTGG
This sequence comes from Acer campestre, assembly GCA_954870605.1. NCBI lineage: Eukaryota > Viridiplantae > Streptophyta > Magnoliopsida > Sapindales > Sapindaceae > Acer > Acer campestre. The sequence continues at coordinate 27,422,790 of OX940800.1, read as the reverse complement.
ACAAACCACATATTGGGGTTTTGTTGTAAGGGTAGCTTAGGCTTTCAAGACCTTAAGAGAAGAATCACAAAAGGTAAATTTCTATAGTGCTTACTTGCTTTGAAGAGATGTAGTTGCACACACAAACAACACTTGCATAATTCTTATTCTTGAATGTGTTGTGTCTTTATTATGAATGTGCATTATTGATTATTTAATCTCTCTTCTTGCATGTGTAAATTGATTGCATCTTGTGTTTTTTTAATGTCATATCATGTTAGTCTTAGGATGCATTGTCTTCACCTTTCTTCTCTTGCATTTTTGTGAGAAGCTTGAAGGAAGTCTGTTGTGCACTGGTCGTCATACGCAAGACCAGCGTAGCACACCAACACAGATCGCCCAGGTGTTTGTCGCTGGTCGTGCGCATGTCCACCGGCACAGCCCACACCAGCACAATATGTCCAGTGGATATCGTGGCTCCATTTATTAAATGTGAGTAGAATATCATCATATGGATGCTTTGTGGTTTTGGATATTAAATCTTAACGTTGAGTTTTCAATAGTGACTATTGAAAGATGACTTCTAGACAAGTCATAATATATATCTAAGTTCAAAGTGTGGTCATATGAGTAAATATAGTAACTTGGAGAGCTATAAGCGGTCTATGAGCTCTTGGCGATTACTGATATTCTTCATAAGGATTTACTATCTCCTATAAGATTGTCTAGGGTATGAATGAGAATCATTTACTTATTCCATCTTTATTTAATAGTGCAATTTTAGTTCTTTAGTGGAATGAACTAAAATTAATAGATTGAACCTAAGTGAATCATTTGTTGATTGTGATTGGGTTATGTCTATTGGAGCTTAAATTTAGATAGGTCCGTCAATATCCTCAATCCACACGGGCTTGCATGAATCACTTGATATATTCTACCGGACTATTTATGGGTCCATCTAGAATTGTATTTAATATATTAAGAATATAATTTGCACATTATTTATTTAATGGGCTGTTTAATTATATTAATATATTAATGAAAGACATGTGAGCTTGTTTCTTTTAGTAAGAATATGTCTAGTTCACATGTGGGCTTTTTATTAAAGTCGAAATGGATTTAATAAAATAAGAAAAACAATATATGGCTCATGTATTGGTCATGGGCGGCAAGGTTGATTTTATTAGCCTATTATATTGTTTATTTTATTATTTAATTAATTATTTAATTAAGAATCAAAATCTTTTTCTGATTAGGAAATATGTTTCCTGGTATTATACTATTAGTAGTAGTATATTAAATACAAAAGACTATATTTGATAAGTAGATAAATAAGAGATTTATTTATCTAGTCAAATTAGGAAGTCCTTTATATAGTCACAAATACACTAAAGAGTTGGATTAGAGTTTAAATATATATATATATATGGCAAAATTTATTGCGACATGTATAAGGTATTATAGTGCAAGAAGAATTCATGCAGATATAATATATATATGGCAAAATTTATTGCGGCATATATAAGGTATTATAGAGCAAGTAGAATTCAAGCAATAATAAGAATGGCCATTATATGGCCAGCACATTCACGCATATATATATATTTTTTATATATTATTTATATGGCACTTGGTCATAGATATAGACAATATATTTGGCCGAGATATATATAATATATTGAGAGAAGAATTCGGCTAATATAATTATTATGTATGGCAAGAGGTCCACGAAGATATATATATATATATTCTTTATTTATTTGTCAAACCCTAGTTTTTGCAATTGAGAGTTTTTTTCTTTTGCTAGAGAAAAATAAAATCCAACTCTTAGACTAGTGAAAAATTCGGCCAAGAGAGATTGAGAGATTGTTCTTATTTCGATAGTGCAAATCTCTCTTATTTCGATAGTGCACTACTAACTTTTACATCAAAAGGTTTTGTGCACAATTTCGAATAAGGTTCACGCAAGTTTCAATCTAACGATTGTGAATTCAAAAGTGACCAGGACATTCTTTGCAATCTTTTGGAGTTTATTGTGACTAACAAATATCAGAAAAGTTTTTGTTATTCATTCTTAGGTACACAATTCAAAGAGAAGGGAGACCACGCTCCTAGATGGTTCATGTTCGTGAATGGATCGGAAGATCTTGCGGATTACCATCGACGCATAGTCAATCGGATCACGCGACAAAGATATGATATCTTTTGGTATATATATTTAATTAATTAAAGGGTTAAGGTTCAAATATGGAAAAATTTTAAAATATACTAAACTTTTTCTAGTCTCGCTTCCGCTGCGTGCAAACGTTTTTCCCTACAGTGCGCTGTTGATCAGCGCCGGTCGACCAACGCCCATGCATTTTTTGGTCATGCACTGGTTGTCCAGCGCAGCTCACCAGCGCACAATGCACAATCCGGTGCAATTTTTTCAAAACGACCTCACTTCACTTATGTCCCCTATATATATATTTCTATGATTTTAGGTCATCCTAAGAGTGCAAAATATCATATTTTTCCCTTAGAATATTTTTCAAGAGAAAAAATTCACAAGAACTCAACTTTAAACACTCAAAGCATTTCCTTTGTTCATCAAAGTTCATCTACAATCATCCATGACCATATATGATGCATCCATGCATGGTTTTGCATCATCACATCTCTATTGGTATGTTTTTCACTAATCTCATCTAATTTTAGAGTTCTTCATATCAAGTCATCTCTTTATTCACTTGTATGTTTTTAGATCATATGTTAGATACAAGATAGAGTTTGTTTGTGATGACATGATTGAGTGTTGTATTGCGATAGCTATCTAGGTTTTGCTTAATCTTGATTAGCTAAGCATTATGATATGCCATTTAGCTTTTGATATCTAAGATTGTTTTAATTAATATATCATCATCCTGGATAAGCATATAGGGTTACCTAGCTCTTGTTGCATTTTGAGTATTTTACATATTCACATATGTTGCATTCTCTTCATTGAGAACTAAGTCTTGTATTGCTTCCAGGATTAGGTTGTGTAAATCACAAGCAATATGACCAGCTTCACTCATATCGGGATTAGGTAGGTGTGTGATTATATACCGGGATTAGGTTGTAATCTTTAACGCATTTAGTGGATTCGAGGTTCGAGTGTGGTGCACTTATGAGCCCGTGGTTTTTCCCGTGAGGGTTTCCACGTAAATATCAAGTGTTATTTAATTTCTGCACCATATTACACTTGCTATATTTTATTGTCTATTAGGGGTATTTTCGTAATCTTGACATACACGAAAATTGGGTAAAATAAGTTAAAATCTATTCACACCCCCCCCTAGATTAATATTAGAACACACCGTAATTTGTTTCAAAGACCTTGCAAGGCTATTTGAAGAATTCGGAGAAGAATGTGCAAGGAAGACAAGGAAATTGCTTATAGAAGCGGAGCGGAAGGCAAAAACTTTGAAAGAAACGAAGGAGGCACTTTGTAGGAAGGATGAAGCCCTCAAAATAGCAAAAGTCAAGGAGTGTGACTACATTGTCTATTTAGACAAGGTGGAAAAAGAGGTCAAAGCGCTACAAATGAAGCAACATCAAAGACCACATAGTCACCAACCAAGAGGGAGTTTTCTAAACCATCATCCTACTTGCTATTTTTGCTTTCAAAAAGGGCACTTAAAAGCTCATTTTTTAAAATTCCATAAGCATGAAAAATTGAGAAAGTCTAGGAATAGGAAGAGTCCACCTAGAGTTAAGCAAATTTGGGTAAGAAAATGTAGGAACCTAGGGTTACAGTTTGCGTAGCAGAAGGCTTTTAAAATTTTTTAATGCAATCATCAAGTAAACCTTATTGTATAGTAAAAATCAAAACAAATAAAGAAGGTGAAACGATTTCATACCAACGTTGTAGGTTCTTTCTTCTTTTCGATCTGCTTCCTGATTTGAACCACAAGATCTTCTTGGCTATGACCCGGGATTGGTAACGGCATGTGGCTGTGTCACTGTACTCAGGAACCTGAATAGAGGTAGAAGAAACTTAAGAAAACAACACTTGTTTTCTAATTATTGAATATAGCCATCATGGATCAAAGACTTTTTCTTCTGGCCGCACACCACATTGTTTTTCTTCTTTTTGTCTCACGCACACAATTTGCACACCCTTGCAAAAAAACGAAAGACAAAAAGACCTGATGCCTCTTTTTATTCTTGTGTAAGTTGATTACATGAGTATATGCATTCGGTTGTTATTTTTTAAAATTAAATATATATCTCATATATCTTTTAAAAACAACCCGAATCAATTTGATTTAAAAATAAAAACTTTATAAAGATATCTCATATCTTTTAAAAGATAATTAAACATTTGTTTTTGAATTTCAACATTTTAAATTGAATTTCAAATATTTAATTTAATAAAATAAAATAATCATATTATCTTATTTTATTCAAAATCAAATATCAACTAACACCCTCCATTTAGTGATTAACAACATAATTAAATAATCTTATTATTTAATTTATTAAATCATCATTATTCATTAATTAAATAATCTCATTATTCAATTAATTCCCGAAGAAATACGTGTCACTTTCATAACATAATTAATTGGACAATTCAATTAATCAACCGTGACTCTTGTTACCTAAATCGATCGGGCTAGCAAGAGGACCTAATGGACCCATAGTATTTTGAGCTCCAATAATCTTTAGAAACAATTAATTAAACTCTTTAATTAATATTTCATGATTATTAACTTCGGTATAATTCCACTAAAAACCTGAAGTTGCACTCTCTCAACTGTAAACGTTTTTACACAAATCAATAACTCTTGGTGTCCATCGATATAGTTGTTACATATGGTATGATCCTCCAAAAGTAGTTTATAATTAGAGCTGGGTCATAATATCCGTTATACCCCTCTAATTATATATTTCCATTAAGTACCATTGATTCTCTAATGAACAATAAATCCTACATTCCTTACGGAATTAGGAGAGCGCTCATATTGTTCAAGCCCCGAATCAACCCATAAAGGAACTACTATCTACTTCTCACAAGAAAGAGTAGATTCCACTATTGTGTGCAAACCATCCCAGCCACAAGCCAAACCGCGATTCCAACATATGGAGTTATTGACCTAGAATGCAACTCCGATCTCACCCATGGTATATCAAAAACCACGATTTAACCTAAAGGAGTAGATAAGACACTTAGGATTAAGATCACCCATATATAGCCATCATTTGTTGATATATATATGAATCTCATCTTGTAACAGATCTTGATGAGAGATTCATATAGATCATGGCCCAGTCCTATATGATCATATCATATAAGGTGCCTCGATTCTCATATCATCATATGAATAGCCTAGGTTAGGACCATCGTACATTACGGAATGGACCGTAGCGTAGATTAACCACAAATAAAGTACCCAACTCTATTTGCTATCTATGGACTCTTTAGATTGCTCATCTCAAACTGAATACCTCTGTATATGACACTCATATACTCAGTTAGAGATTACATCCAACAATCTTGGATGTTAAGTACACATGAAATAAATGTATGAGACAGTTATATAGAATGAATAAACTACTTCTTTTATCATTCACATTTACAAATTAAAAGCTTTAGGGCAAAAACCCCAACAGAAAAGACTTAGTTGAACAAGTTAGACCCAAAAGAAAAGAAAAGGGGAAATCAACTCAACTTGTTTGGGTTGTGAAAAAAAAAACAATTTCCAAACTTGGTAAAACCTCTTTTAGTTGATAACACCCCTAGCACAAGTACATAATTTAGAAAAATTCATTTTGTGCATATTTTATTTTTATTTTTATTTATGCTTTATTTGTTTAGTTTATTTCTTTTGAATAAATGGTGTTCCAAGCTCTTGTTGGCAATTGCATATATTGATTATATTTTTATTTGCTGGAACTTTCTAATGTGCTTAGTGCTTGTGTAGATTTTCTGTTGCTTCTTGAGGAAGCAAAAGTTGTGTTGCTTGTACGGTAAAGCAAGGTTCTTTATCTGTTAGGATGAAACAAAGACAACTTGCAAGTCTTTGAGGGACGAGCAAGCCAATAGTGCTCATAAAAAGGGCGAGGGCCTTATCCTAAGGAAGCAACATTTTTGGAGTTCGAAGTGCAGAAGCATCATGCCACGTCTTGCCTAGACATTAAATCGTGCGCTTGGTGGGAGGCAACCAACTTAGGTACATTTCTTTTCTAGTTTAAATTTTGTTTTTATCTTTATTTTATTTTTATTAGAATAAGGTTGTGAGTTGTTTGTGATAATGGATTTAGGCTTGAATGATCACATATCTGTCCACAAGGATTGTGATGATAACTCTTGATGAACTTGCATTGCTATATCTTTTGAGTTGATTATGAGCATATAGAATATTCTTGAGCCACTTGATTTAATTTTTGGGATAAATTTTTAAATGGACATGAAAATGTGTTTCTAAACTCTTTGATTGAGGATGTGTGTTGTGCCAAATTTACCGGTATATGCCCCAAAGACATTGAGGACAATGTCTAATTTAGGTTTGGAGGTGTATGCGCAACATCATCTCTTGTTTGCAAATGTGTGCAAATATTTTGAGCCTAATTTTTCAAAATTTTCAAAAATCTTGTGATAATGCCATGCTTGAGCATATTTTGCTTGTTGAGATTGTGCCATTGTGTGTGCGAGTAAGGAATTGTGCATCTTTGCCGTGCTTAGTTTAGATTAACTTCATGCCATTTAGGGTTGCATTGCACAAAGCACGCTAGTTCTTTTCTCTTGATGTTGGAGTGAATATTCAATTGTGCTTGAAGGTTACGAATTAACAGTGGAGACTTCCCATGAGGTTCACAAACACGGCCTAAAAAGTGTATTTTGATAGAAAATTTTCACTCTTTAAAACACTCATTCAAACACACATGTTAAGCATATTTAAAATGTCTCATTCGCACTCAAATGTTGTTTGTCATAGAACATATGGACTACTTGTGGATGCCTTAATTGACTTTGTGGACAAACCTTTAGAGATGATTTTAGGCAATGCATGTGAAAAACCACCAAATTGGCCTAAATACTTCCAATCCCTCTAATGTGTTTGCTCTGTAGCCCATTTAAAGCCAAACACAATTAAGATTTTCATTCATGAACCACATCAACATAAACCATATAGCCTATACACTAGACTTACCTTGTACCAAATGATTTGCTACGGCTTAGGAGTTGAATGTAAGCTTTGAGGAGTATTAAAATGTAAGGTGTGTACCTAGGCATGTATGTATGTGCAAACACATTAAAAAGATGAAATGTAATGCTTGAAAAGAAAAGAAAAGAAAAGAAAAGCAATGCAAAAGAAAGAAAAGAAAAAAATGAATGAGGCACTAAGTGACTAGATCAATTATGTGGAATTAAATGAGCTACTCAATGAAATTTAAGAGTAAAAAATGCACATAGTGAATTATAAGCATGGATGCCAAAGTGTGGATTATGCAAGTTGTAATGAGCAAAGTGTGCTAAATTTAGAATGTATGCCTCAATGTGACCTTTGGGTGTTTGTTATCAATTTTTCCTATTTATTGACTCACCATTCACCTTAGGCCCCATTACAACCAAATGAAAGACCTATTTGATCTTTAGGGGTGTCCACTTTGGAAATTTTGGTTGATGCATGTTCTTTTCGGTTCATGGCTTTCAATTCCTTTCATGAGACAAAATTTTCAGAAATTGTGTTTTTAAATAAGCATGTGCAATTATATTTGATATCTTGAACATAAACTCATATTGCATATGGATTGTGAGTGAAGCCTAGGAATCTGTGTGAAAATGAGAGAATCCGATGAGGATTAGATGTCAAGGCGAATTACATTCTTTTCCTTATGGCACTCTAGTTTTTGAAGCTTTAACATCTTGAATGTAGGATTGTGTTGTTGCGTGCAATGTGTACTTAGAGTGGCATATTTTTAATCTTTATTTAGCATATCTTACATGCATTATTTCCTATTGAGCACAACATTGGTTAAATCTCTTCACTTTTGGTTTTGCAAGTCGAATATTGACTTTTGAGTATTTCACAAAGAGTTGGTGCTTTAATTTTGATTATTTGAACATGTCCATTGGTGATAACTGTTTGTTTTGCTCGAGGACAAGCAAAAGATAGGTTTGGGGTATTTGATCGAACCAAAATTGGTATGATTTTGGCCCTCATGTCCTTCTCCTTTTGCTTGATTTTCAGGCAATATCCCGTGATTTAATTGTGTAAATTAAGTGTTTTTAGATATTTCTGAAGTTCAGGGGCATTGGAGTAATTTTGGTGAAGTAGGGGTAAAAGTGTAATTATTGTAGGAAGATTGAAGTTAGTGTGATTTTATAAGAGATCAAGGGTGCATTCCGCAAATGACCAAGCAAAGCAGAGAAGCGTGCCATGTGGAAAAGCTATACAGTGCATTTTGAAAGATGTTGGGCCTCTAAGTGTAGCCCACGCTACTGCTAAATGCACCCCTATTAAGATAAGAAAAGTGTGGCCTAAGTGCACCCATGCCCTGTTCTTAATGCACCCCAAAAGGATGAAGTAGCGCCACATCATTAAATGACACAGTGCATTTTGATAGTGGTTTGGGCTTCTAAATACACCCTATGCCATTTCTAAACGCACCCCGATAGAAACAAAAGAAGTGACAGTTGCGTGCACCCCACACGTTTGCTAAGTGCACCCCATACTTAACAAATCAGCAGCTGTTGCGCACACCCCATCTGTTTGCTAAATACACCTCATTTTCTTCAACCTTTCTCCTTCTTCCTCACGAGCAGTAGCCATTAATTCCCATTCAAAACCTAGCTGACCAGAAGTCACTAGAAATCGACCTATCTTCGGCCGTTTTCTGGCCCAAAACAATAGCCACCCCAATGGCAGCCTAGTCGGCCACTTTTCAGACCTCCAATAGTTGGAATCTGAGCAACCCAATCACGACTCCCTCGCTAGTTTGTGTCGCCACTTCCCGAACCACGACAAAATCGCGTAAATCAATGTCGTGATTTGCATTCCGCTGTCGCCATGGCGACAGGGAGTTGTTTTGGCACCTGATGGAGTCGCCATTTGTGTAGCCCCCAATGTCACCATGAACCAAAATAGCAACCTCTTCTCATTGATCTTCTGATTGGGTGTGCATATTACAAAATGCACCCCTCTTAAGGACTAAATGGTAATTTGACATGGTCAGGGGGTGTTTTGATAATTTGCCACCCAAGACCTAATTTGAAAACCTTATAAATACATCACTATTTTCCTATTTTGAACAACTCTTGACCACCAATAAACCTCCTTTCTCCACCATTCCTTATCCCACCATTTTCTCTTCTACCTAAACTTAACATCTAGATTACCTTCCCCTAATCATTCCTTTCTTCCCATCTTCTCCACATATCTCCTTAGTCACTTCCCATTTGACTCCACCTATTTAGACACATTCTCATCATCCACTCTTTGCATAAGGAGCATCAAAGGCAAGGAAATGATCAAGCTTACAAAAGGAGGCCCAATGGTGATTTCCTAATCTTTTACTTGCCCTCCCTTTGATTGTAATATGTGTAATTAAATCCCCTTTCTAGGGTTTTGATCTGAGAACATTTGGATTGGGTTTTGCTTAAGCTTTAATATATTTTAATCTCTATTTGTGTTCTATTCATTTTATAATTAGATTCTATTCATTATATAATTGACATGTATACCCACTAGTTGATTATAATCTTGTATAGGATAATTTGCTATATAATTTTGATTGGATTGACAATCTTGATAGATTGAGAACATAGTGACTAGGATAGATTGTCGGAGGGTATATCAACCGCGATAATCTAAACCATTAATTGTAACAAACCGATCCCGTCGTGACCCTTTCTCCTTAATCGGTTAGGCATTGCGATAGGAAGTTGTTTAGGGTTTATAGTAATGGTCTAAACACATTCTAGGAAACAATTGGTTAACATTTGTGAGATTGGCTCACTAAGGTAGCTTGAGAAGCATTTCCTGTAATTCACTTGTGATCCCATTAATTCTCTAGCAATTCTCTTAATTATTTATTCCAATTATCTTATCTAGATTTGTTAAGCATTATATTAGTTTTATTAGTTTATTAGGTTTATCACTCTAATTCCACGTGGAACGAATCCTACTTACCACTTTACTAATTTTTTATCTAAGTGGATTTTCTAAGTGGTGAAATTGGTTTTCAAAACGATCACATTTAAAACATTATTTTGTTGAGCACACAAACGACCTCATCACCCTTCAACGCCCTAGAGAGCCACCAAAGTTCCGATTTGTTTGAGGAGAGCCTAGAGGCTTCCCACATTTATTGAGGCCTCTTATATGCCTAAGAAAACCTCTGGTGCAACAACACCGCTACAAGACAAGTGGCTCATCATTCTTTGTACCGGGCCAAACAACGCCAAAATGAGCCACTGTGGTTCCGATTCATTCGGGTTAGGTCCAGAGCCTACTTTCAATTGATGGGGACTTCTAGGATCCCAAGCAAATCTCTAAACCAGTATCATGCCAGTGGCCACTCTCCATTTGTACCGGGCCCCTCAACACCTTAGAGAGCCACCAAAGTCCCAATTCGTTCAAGGAGAGCCTAGAGGCTTCCCACATTTGTTGAGGCCTTTTACATGCCTAAGCAAGCCTCTAGAGCAGCAGAACCATTACAAGACCAGTGCCTCCTCAGTTTTTGTACTGGGCCAAACAATGCCCAAATGAGCCACTATGATTTTGATTCATTCGGGGTGGGTCTAGAGCCTATTTTCGGTTGCTGGGGACTTTTAGGATCCTAAGCATGCCTTTGGACCAATATCATGCTGGTGGCTCCTCTCCGTTTGTACCGGGCCCTCAACGCCCTAGAGAGCCACTGAAGTCCCGATTCGTTCAAGGAGAGCCAAAGGCTTCCCACATTTGCTGAGGCCTCCTATATGCCTAAGCAAGCCTTTGGAGCAGTAACACCGCTGCAAAACAAGTGGCTCCGAATTCTTTGTTCCGGGTCAAACAACGCCCAAATGAGCCACTGTGGTTCTGATTAATTCAGGGTGGGTTCAGAGCCTACTTTTAGTTGTTGGGGACTTCTAGGATCTTAAGCATGCCTTTGGACCAGTATCATGCCAGTGGCTTCTCTCCATTTGTATCAGGCCCTTCAACGCCCTAGAGAGCCACCGAAGTCCCAATCCGTTTGAGAAGAGCCCAAAGGTTTCTCACATATGTTGAGGCCTCCTATATGCCTAAGCAAGCCTCTAGAGCAGCAGCACCATTGCAAGACAAGTGGCTTCTCATTCTTTTTACCGGGCCAAACAACGCCCAAATGAGCCACTGTGGTTCCGATTCATTTGGGGTGGGTCTAGAGCCTATTTTTAGTTGCTGAGGACTTCTAGGATCCTAAGCATACCTCTGGATTAGTATCATGCCGATGGCTTCTCTCCGTTTGTACCGGACCCTTAAACGTCCTAGAGAGCTACTGAAGTCCCGATTGGTTCGAGCAAAGCCAAGAGGCTTCCCATATTTGTTGAGGCCTCCCATATGCCTAAGCAAGCCTCTGGAGCAGCAGCATCGCTATAAGACAAGTGGCTCCTCACCTTTTGTATCGGGCCAAACAACGCCCAAGTGAGCCACTTCGGTCCCGATTCATTTGAGGAGAGTCCAGAGCCTACTTTCAGTTGCTGGGGACTTCTAGGATCCCAATCATGCCTCTGGACCAGTTTCATGTAGGTGGTTCCTCTCCGTTTGTACCGGCCCTTCAACGCCCTACAGAGCCACCGAAGTCCCGACCCGTTTGAGGAAAGCCTAGAGGCTTCCTACATTTTGTTGAGGCCTTTAACATGCCTAAGCAAACCTCTTGAGTAGGAGTACCACTGCAAGATAAGTGGCTCCTTATTTTTTTTACTAGGCCAACCAACGCCCAAGTGAGCCACTGTGTTTCTGATTCATTCGGGGCAATTCCAAAGCCTTATTTCAATTGCTGGGGACTTTTAGGATCCTAAGCATGCTTCTAGACTAGTGTCATACTAGTGGCCCCTCTCCGTTTGTACCGGGCCCCTCAACACTCACGTTAGCCTCCTAGGTTCTGGTTCATTCGAGGATTGGTGGTGACCTCTACATTCGAAGAATTTTTTTTGAAGTGATCGATCTACAATTAAAGCTCCTTTTTTAAAAGATTTGATCGACTGACCGATCTACGACAAAGCGCCTGAAGACCGGGATTCCTGGTGCAAGAAGGCCCGATGCCTTGGACTTAGACTAAACCTCCTCTAAGAAGTGATTGTGGTTCCAAAGTGGCCTTAGTTGCTTACCATGATCATTGCCTAATTGGGATTCCTGGTATAGGAGTGCCCGATGCCTTGAACTAAGACTAGACCCCCTCCAAGAAGTGATTGAGGTGCCAAAATGGCCTAAGTGGCCTTAGTTTCCTACCATGATCATCACCTAGCCATGATTCCTAGTGCAGGAAGGCCCGATGCCTTTGACTGGGACTAGACCCCCTCCAAGAAGTGATTGTGGTGCTAAAGTGGCCTTAGTTGCCTACCGTGATCATCGCCTAGCCGGGATTCCTGGTACATGAAGGCCCAATATCCTTTTTCCCCAGTTCAAATCTAGGTGTCGCCTGACTAACAAAAGACAAGACTCGAAATCCCTTATCTTTATTCTCCTTTGCTGTTATAACTCGCCAAATTTTTCCCAGCAAAACACGAATAGTCTTGAGACTTTCTTGATTGGAAACAGCTGGGGGTTCCCTTCTTTAAATTAAAGTGTCGTAACTCGTTGTATTTAGGACTCAAGGAAAGATTATAGTAGTGGAAGGGCTATCATATCAAATAAAGAGTTACCGATTTTTTTCCATTACTAATGTCGTGTCTACTGGCCGGGTCTTAAATTAGATTGGATGGATAATTGGCTTTTTTCTTTTACTTAATGATAATGAAGGACAAGAAAAATAAAGAATAGGTATCAGTATTCCTACATATATATATATATATATATATTAGTAGCATTCCCTTTGATACTTCAAAAGAAAAGCGTAACTGCAGTTTAATTTTTCATATTTATTGGATTCTTTCATCAAGGGTGTTGGGTCAGAATCCCCTTTTGACTGTGCACCAGTGATTCCACTATTATTAATAAACACTAATGGAATAATTCCTTCATATTTAGAGAGATAGGGGACATAATTCACATGGATATAGTAAGTCTCGCTTGGGTTGCGTTAATGGTAGTCTTTACATGGACTGGGGCTAAACCCCCTCCAGTAAGGAAAAACGTTTGCACGCGGCTGAAGTGAGACTAAAAGAGTTTAGTATAGTTTTAAAAATATTTCATATTTTGAACCTTAACCCTTTAATTAATTAAACATATACACCAAAGATATCATACCTTTGTCGCATGATCCGATTGACTATGCGTCAATGGTAATCCGTAAGATCTTCCAATCCAATCACGAATGTGAATAACCTAAGAGCGTGGTCTCCCTTCTCTTTGAATTGTGTACCTGAGAATGGATAACAAAAACTTTTCTGATCTTTGTTAGTCACAATAAATTCCAAGAGATTACAAAGAATGTCCCGGTCACTTTTGAATTCACAATCGTTAGATTGAAACTCACGTAAACCTTATTCGAAATTGTGCACAAATCCTTTTCATGTAAAAGTTACTAGTACACTATATAAATAAGAACAATCTCTTCTCTCAATCCCTTGATGACTCGCTTTTTGTGTCGTTACCAAATTGCGAATTACAAAAAGAATGTTTATAAAATGAATCTTTACACAATATATTTTAAGATTTGAAAATGAGTATTGTGGTAAGCTTAGAATTCGTTCCACAGGGAATTAGAGAAATATGTTGATTTAATTAGCTAATCTATAAACAATAAAATAAATCATAAATGATGAATGAGTGTATGGTTTGTCAAACCATCAAACATACATGCAAAATTAACCTAACTAAAAATATGGTGATATGAAAAATAGAAGACTCACAATCTTGATAAGAAAAATGGATGTAAACAATTAATGTTGATGCTAGGGAATTGATTGATTAGCAAGTAGGTATGGGTATTGCTTTTTAAGCCACTTTAAGGACCAATCTCTACATGTTAACCAATTTAGGTTTAGATTAATGTGGTTGATATACCCACCACTAATCTATCCTATTTATTGGGTTCTTAATCACTCAAGTGTGTCAATCCAAGAGTGATTATATAACATGTTATTCTAAACAAGATTGTAATTAACAAGTGGGTATACAAGTCAATCACATAATGAATAGAATCTAATGAATTAATAAATAGAACACATATAGAGATTCATTACAAAGCTTAAGCAAAAACCCACAACCAAATGTTTATCAAATCAATCCCCTAGATTAGGGGTTTAATTACACATAGTAGCAATCAAATAGAAACAAGTAAATGGTAAGGAAATCACCCTTGGGCCACCTTCTTTAGTGCTTGATCATTGTTCTCCTTTGATGCTCCTAGATGCAAAGAATGGAAGAGGATGATGTGTCTAGATAGGTGGATGGCTTATGGTGAGTGACAAAGGATTTGTGATGGAGAAAATGGTAGGGAAGGAATGGTCTAGGGAAGTAATCAAGATTTGGTGTGAGGTTTTGGATGGAAAAGATAAGTCCAAGTATAGAAATGGAGGAGTTTTGGAGATGATTAATGGAGGAAAGGGAGATTGGTAGGAGAGAATAGGCTTGAATTGGTTTGGTAAGGCTTGGTCTCAAAATTGAAAAGAGGGATGGATTTATAGTATTTTTGAATTAGGTCACGGATGGTAAAATTACCAAAACACCCCCTGTACTTGTCAAATTACCATTTTGGCCCCTCTAGGGGGCCTTTCTGTAAATTTCCTTCCAAAACTAGCCAATCAGAGATTGACACAGTGGAGGTCGCTGTGAACGTTTCATGGCGACAATTTGCCGACTCTAGGGCGACCTCATCAGGTACCAAAAATCACCCCCTGTCGCCATGGCGACATTGAACTACAAATGGAGACCAAGATGACCACATAGGCGTGGTTGGGGCTTGGAAATTGGGGACGACACCGGTGACTTTGGGGAAAGGATGGCGAGATCTGGCGGTTGGATTTCGATCATTTTGGAGCGCCGGGAAAGGTACGACCAGATTCCGCTCGTCCTTGCCGTTATTTTGGCACTAATAATGACCGGCGATGGCTCAGGAATCACCGGAAATAGCAACTGCAAAGGGGCTAGGGTTTGGAGGCCATAGCTGTCGTGAAGCTTGAGAAGGAAGATGAAGATGATAGGGGACGTTTAGCATTGGGGCGGGGTGTGTACAGCTGCTACACTTAGGCATTGAATGGGGTGCAATTAGCTGGTGGGCTAGGTGTAATTAGTCTTCACTTGATGAAGGTTTGGGCTCGTGATTGGGCTTGCGTTGGGCTTGTGCCCAATTCTCTAATGCTGTCCAAAACGCACAGCATCACTAATGACGTGGCGTGCATTGCTGCGTTGCGTGATAAATTACACAATGATCCCCTGTTCTCTTCAAATATTACCATATCTTCAATCTTGCTTCAATAATTTACGCTTTTACCCCTATTTCACCAAAATTACTCCAATGCCCCTGAATTCTATAAATTCCTGAAAACACTTAATTTACACCATTAAATCACAGAATAATGCCCAAGAATCAAACAAAAGGAGAAGGAAATGGGGGCCAAAATCATACCAATTTTGGTTCGATCAAATACCCCCAAACCTATCTTTTGCTCGTCCTTGAGCAAAACATTCACAAATCAACCCCCAAAGACATGCATCAAGCCATTTCAAATATTTTCAATAAAGTTCTAAACCACTTAAGCAAGGATCTACTATCCAGTGATTCGCATGTGAAACCAACAATGAAGAGATTAACACAATAATGCAAAAGTGAGGACTTAAACATGTAAGATAATGTCAAGTAAAGATTAAGAGCATGCCACTCTAGATATGATTGTACGCAATGCGACCTTACATTCAAAATGCCAAAGCTTCAAAGCAAATGTGCTATTCGGTTTAGAATGTAATTCGCCTCGATCTAATCCTCACTAGATTCTCTGTTTTCTTATCTTTGATTCCTAGGTTTCCCTCAAAAATACATATGCAATATGAGTTTATGTCATGGATATCAAATTGATTGCATATGATGTTATTTAAAGCGCAATTTCTGAAAATTAGGTCTCATGAATAGAATTGCAAATCATGAATTAGAAAGAACATGCAAACACCAAAACTCACAAGTGGACATCCCTAAAGATCATGAAGGTCTTTCTTAGGTTGTAATGGGGCTTAGGTGAATGGTGAGTCAATAAAATGGAGCAATAGATAACAAGGAACCCAATGATTTATACTAAGGCATACATTCTAATAATGATTCCCAATTGCTTTCACACATTTGTTTCACGCCTTTGGCGCCCGTTTCTTACACTATCATTTCACTTGCATATTTACTACTCACTTTTCTTTGAGTAGCCTATTTCAATTATAAACCCTCTATCTAGGCCACTTGTGCCTCATTCATGGTTCTCTTTTTCATTTTGTTTGGCTTTGCCCTTTCATTTCTTTTCTTTTGCATACATCTTTTATTTCAATCTTTTTCTTTTCTTTTGCTTTGCTTTTCTTTTTCTTTTGCTTTTCTTCTTCTTTTCTTTTTCTTTTTCTTTTTCTCTTTCTTTTTATCCACTCTTGCATTTCAATACTCTCTTATACAACTTTACATGCCTAGGTACATGTATCAACATTTTCTCTTAAAAGAGCTTACAACCATATCCTAAGCCTTAGCAAAATCATTTGGTTAAGGTAAGTCAATTATGTAGGCTATATGGTTCATGTGGATGTGGTTCAAAAATGAAAAGCTTAAGATGTGTTTGGCTTCAAAAGGGCTTGGGAGCACACATATTTAGAGGGTATGGAAGTGTTTAGGCCAATTTACGGTTTTTCACATGCATTGCCTAAAGTCATTTCTAAAGGATTGTCCACAAGCAAATCAAAGCATCCACAAGCAGTCCATAATATTCTATGATATGCAATATTTAAGTGCAAATGAGACGTATACATGCTTAAAAGTGTGTTTGAGAGTGAGTGTTTAAAGAGTGAATATTTGACAACTCAAAATACGCTTTTTAAGGCCGTGTTTGTGATCCTCACGGGAATCTCCACTATTAATTCCTAGCCTTTAAGCAAAATTGATAATTCACCCTAACATTATGAGAAAAAGATTAACGCACTTTGTTTAATGACACCCTAAGTGGCATGGTGTTAATCTAAACCAAACAATGGCAAAGATGCACAATTCCTCACTACTTCATGTATAGCACAATCTCAACAAGCAAAGTATGCTTAAATATGGCATTATCGCAAAATTTTGAAAAATTCGGCTCAAATTTGAAAAACCAAGCAAAGTGAGTAAAGTGGTGTTGTGCAAATGTACCCCCAAACCTAAATTAGACATTGTCCTCAATGTTCATGGGAGGCAAAATTTTTCAAAAGGCACAACCCAACAAATTCAAAACAAAAGATGCATATATATCCACAAATAATCAATGTATTTTCAAAATTTTTGGCAAAGTGCCCTCTCATCCTATTATGCACAAAATCATCTAAAAAGATGCTCAATCATGTATGGCATTTACCTCAATATTCCTATAATTCAAAAATCAACAATTAAGCACATTCATCCTAAATCCACTACCAAAATTCATCTCACACCCTTATTCTAAGCAAAAACGAAATAGAGATAAGGGAAATCAAAAATGAAGAGACTACTTAAAAATTAAACTATGAAAGAAATATACCAAGTGGGTTGCCTCCCACCAAGCGCTCTATTTAACGTCTAGGCAATATGTGGCATGGTGCTTCCGCACTTCGAACCTCCAAAAATGTTGCTTCCTAAGTGATAAGGTCCTTGCCCTTCTTATGAGCACTCTTGGCTTGCTCGTCCCTCCAAGACTTGCAAGTTGACTTTGTTTCTTTCCAAGAGATAAAGAACCTTGATTTAACGCACAAGCAACACACACTTGCTTCCTCAAGAAGCAAAAGAAAATCTATACACTCACAAAACACATTAGAAAGTTCCGGCAAAAATAAAAATATACTCAATTCAAGCAATTGCCAACACTAGCTTGAAACACCAATTAGTCAAAAGAAATAAACAAAATAAGCAATCAAAATAAAAAAGCATAAAAATAACATGCACCAATATTTTCAATGTTGTGCATTTGGGGTGGGATGAAGATTAATTAAGGGTGGTTTGATCAAGTTGGGAAATTCACTCTTCTTTACAATCCAAATAAATGTAGATGATTTCCCCATCATTTCCTTTCCCTTTTTTCTCATTTGGTTCATTGAATCTTTCCTCACCCAAATTTTTCTTATCCTAGGTGGACTCCTCCTATTCCTAGGCTTCTCAACCCATACCTTCCTAACATGCCTATATGTCTCTCTATGTCTAAAATTCCCTCGTGTGCCTTGCCTCTCATTTTCATGGTTTGGTGGTCTCAAGTGACCTATCTTATGGCAATGATGGCACATGGTGATAGAGTTAGGAATGATACCTTCTTGATGGTTCTTTGTTGGAGGTGAAGGTGGAGGGTTCTCATTCCTCCTGTTAGGTTTTTGGTTGTTGTTGGCATATATTCCATATCAAAATGTGTTTATCTTGTAAATGTTTATGTGGTCATGTTGATGATGATACAAAGCTTCAAAGAAAGATTTGACTACGGTACATTCAAGATGATGGCTTGCTAAGAGGAAATAAGCTTCATTGCTCATCAAAGGTAAAATCGACCTCATTCCTCTTACAAGGCATAGGCACACACACACAAATCATTCATGAGTGTCCCTGCATTGTTGTGCACCATTTTTATAACACATTCACATGATTTTGTATGCTCATGCATTGAACTCAAATGCTCATACATTTTAGAGTTGCATGTTCTAGGACTATGTCTAGGAAATGGCATTCATATGTGAACTTGTGTTTGTATGTTTGTGTTTCTTGTGTTCTGGACTTGTAATAGTGCTTAATTGATTCCTTATTGAGTTTCGGTCATTTCGGTTACTCATTCGTTAAGTTTCGAGTCCAAACGATGTAGCTACGCTACTTTTCGTTCTCATTCATTGAGTTGTGTTCGTCGTCGTTTTCCGAGATAAATTCTCAACCATTTTTCAAAGTTTCATAGTCTTCGTCGTGCGTGAGGGAGTCACGGTTCGTAATCCGAAAACGGATTCGAATTCGGAGTTCGGATGCCCGAATACAGCTGAAGAACGCGAGAGGTGCGCGAGGAGATCGCTTGGCCAAAAGCCAAGCAAAGGGTGGCCACGTGTGGACCACGTGTGCCACACGGCCAGAGCTCCTCTCTGGCCACGTGTGGCACACGCTGGCCACACGTGGACTTGCAAAAGTCCTCTCAAAAATTTGGACAATTTTGCCCCTTCTTTCATTCTTTTTAAACTCCTCCAATTCCCTCCATTCTCTCTTAAGAAGAAAAAGTTTGAAATCCCGTCTATGATTTTCTCTCAATTTTTCTCAACTTCCAAACACCATAACTTTCTCATCCGGAGTCGGAATTGAGTGATTCAAGTTGGAGATTGTTCCTATTCGAGTCCTCTACCTTTTCCAAGTGGTTGTGCAGCTGTTTGATCGAATTTCTGACAGATCTCCTCAGAAAAACGAACCAGCTCTTGTAATTGAGGTAGAGTTCATAACTTTGTGATTTCATCTTTTTAATCCTCCAATTTGCTTGGGGTTTCTTCTTCTATATATATATGTTTGTTTAGTGAATGCTATAGAGAAAGATAGCTTCATAATCAATCTAATTGAATAGTCTAATTAGAGACACATGTTGACTAGAATCTTGGATTCTTTGTTCTTAACATGATTGTGAGTTGTATTGTGATTAGATTGATATATAGGATTGTTTGAGACTTGATTGATCAAGTTTATGATTAATAATCCTTTCTATGTGACTTTGATCCATGATTGATGAAATCTAGGATTAGAGCCTTTTATGTGTTTTTAGAGATATATAGGATTGATTTGTTTTTAACATGTCTCCTATCTCTAAATCTTTGGCTAGAATAATTGTTGAATACATTTTATAATTCTAGCATTTTTTATGTATGTTTATGACATCTTGAACTTGTGCCTTATGAATATGAAATTGTTCAAGTGTTGTTTTGTATGAATGAATCTAGATGTTTTATGTGTTAATTGTATTCACATGCTCTAGGTTTTCATTCATGTTTTTGCATCTAGATTTCTATTGTTTGTGTTTTCACATCTCTAGATCTAGTTGTTCCATGGAATGTATTGATCACATGTTCTATGTTGTTTTGATTGATTGCATCACTTGCATTCACATGATCACACTATTGAATTGAGTTAATAACATCATCACCAACTATGTGCCATGTCTTCTTAAAGAAATGAGCATTATAGCCATCGAGACCAAGTGCCATATTAGGGTGAAGAGAGAAGCAAACCTCACGAATCTCATCATTTGTAACTTCTATACTCATGAAATCAGCATGATCATTGGAGATGTGTTTATCAATAACATTTCTCAGGGAACAAGAACCATGTCTAGAAGGCATAGAGCTTCCAAGGATATTTTGGAAGTGACGAATAGCTTCAGATTTGACCTGGGTATGTCCTTCAATCAAGGAACCATCTTCACTAGAAATAGAGAGGATCTCACTTCTATTGCGTCTCTCATTGATGGCTTTGAAAAAAGGCTAATTGGCACGGATACCCCCTGAACTATACCCGAATTTGCACATTACCCCCTGAACTTTTTTTTTCGCCATTAAACCCCCTGAACTCTTATAATTTTGCAATCACTGAAGGAATTTGCCCCCTCACCAAGGGGTAGATTCCTTCAGCGATTGCAAATTTAAGAGAGTTCAGGGGGTTTAGTGCCGAAAAAAAAAGTTTAGGGGGCACAATGCAACTTTTTGAAGAGTTCAGGGGGCATTTGTGCCAATTAGCCTTGAAAAAATAGGAGGAGTTACGGTCACCAGCTTTGAGCCATTGAACTCTTGATTTTTGTCTCAAAAAATCCTCCTCCGCCTAAAGATCCATTGTTTAAGAACTCATTAGCTCATTCTCTTGCATTCTAAGGCTTGAAAACTTCCTTATGGCTTGATAATTGGCACCCAGATGGCCCTATTCGTTCGAAATGGAGCTCCCGTGTAATTTATGACTCCAGCCTCTCTCTATCAATGCTAAGATTAATGCCATTGTTGTAGGTGATAATTAGAAATGGTATGTTGCTATGTCCATTGATCTTGCTAAAATTATAGGGAAAAATAAGTGCACGCAGCAGAAGCGAGACTAAAAAAAGAGTTTAGTATATTTTTAAAAATTTTCCATATTGAACCTTAACCCTTTAATTAATTAATCATACATACGAAAAGATGAAATACCTTTGTCGCGTTATCCGATTGACTAACGTCGATAGTAATCCGCAAGATCTTCCAAAACCGATCACGAACGTGAATCACCTAGGAACGTGGTCTCCCTTCTTTGAATTTTGAACCTAAGAATGGACAAACAAACACTTTTCTGATTCTGTTAGTCACTATAATCCTCAAAAGGTTGCTAAGAATGTTCTGGTCACTTTTGAATTCACAATCGTAAGATTGAAATTCGCGTGAACCTAATTCGAAAGTGTGTACAAGATCTCTTGATGTTATGATCACTAGTACACTATCGAAGCAAGAACAATTCTTCTCTCACAAACCCTCTTGGCTGAATTCTCACTACTATTAGAGTAGGATTTTTATTTTTTTCTCTTTAGCAAAAGAAAATAAATTCTTCAAAAGAAATTTCTAGGGTTGGCCGAAAATTCTCAATATAAATATATAGTGACCGAATTTTTTGCCCTAGATAATTTTGGGTGGCCGAAATCCTACCCTAGTTAATTTAGGGTTGCCAAATTCTTACCTTATCCAACAAGGTGATCACCAAAGTCCTTTTCCAAATAGGATACAAAGACTTCTTAGAATTCAAACCCTAATCCAACTCTTTAGTGTATTTGTGACTATATAAAAGACTTCCTAATTTGACTAAAACAAATAAAGTCTTTTATATTTAGTATAATACTAATAGTTTTGTAAAGGGTTGCTTTGCTATTCCTCTTGGTCAGGTTTTCGCTTTTGAGGCTGAGCTTCTGGCGGCCTCATTGACCATTAATTTTGCTTGGAAGTATGGGTGGCATCGAATCTGGCTTGAGAGCGATTCTTCTTATGTGGTTCAGCTTCTTTCTTCTCGTTCTGAGTTGGTTCCTTGGAGGGTTCGTCAGGCGTGGCAGCGCTGCATCTTCCAAATCTCACATATGGATTTTCAGGTTTCACATATTTTTAGGGAGGGTAATCAAGTTGCAGATACGCTTTCTAAGCATGCTTTGGAGCTTCAGACAGATTCTTGGTGGTTCTCTGCCCCGCCATTCTGTTCTTCTTTAGTTGGCAATGACTGCATGGGCCGCGAGTCTTTTCGTTTTTCTTGATGTTTTCTTTTTCTTTTTGGTGTGGCCTACGTGCCTCTTTTTGTTTGGGGTTGTTTTCCCTGGCTCTTTGTGCTTTGTTGCTTTTTGTCACTTTTTACTTTCTTTTATCTCTTTTATATACGGATAGTGTCTAGGGGTTTTTCAGTATATGATCGCTTGTGATGCTTTTTCCCCTTAGATCAGTCCAATTTTATTAAAAAAAAAACAGTATAATACTAATAGTAGTATACTACTTGGAAACATACTTCCTAATCAGAAAAAAGATTTGATTTTTAATTAAATAATTAATTAACATATTAATCAATTTCCATTTAATTAAATAATAAAATAAAACAATATTATGGGCTAAAAATTAGCCATTGCCGCCCATGACTAGAACTTGGGCCTACATATTGCTTTCTTATATTATTTAATCAATTTGGACTTATTAAAAAGCCCACATGTGAACTAGACCCATTCTTACTAAAATAAACAAGCTCACATGCCTTTCATTAATATATTAATATAATTAAACAGCCTATTAAATAAATAATGTGCAAATTATAATCTTAATATATTAAATACAATTCTAAATGGACTCATAAATAGTCCGGTAGAATATATTAAGTGATTCATGAAAGTCCGTGCGGATTGGGGATCTTGGCAGGCCTATCTAAATTTAAGCTCCAATAAATATAACCCAATCACAATCAACAAATGATTCACTTAGGTTCAATCTAATAATTTTAGTTCATTCCACTGAAGAACTAAAATTGCACTCTTAAATAAAGATGGAATAAGTTAACGATACTCATTCATACCCTAGACAATCATATGGGAGATAGTGAATCCTCGTGAAAAATATCAGTAATCACCAAGAGCTCATAGACCGCCTATAGCTCTCCAAGTTACCATATTTACTCATATGACCATACTTTGAACTTGGATATATATTATGACTTGTCCAGAAGTCATATTTCAATAAACACTATTAAAAACTCAACGTTAAGATTTTATACCCAAAACCACAAAGCATCCATATGATGATATTCTACTCACATTTAATAAATGGAGCCACGATGTCCATATCTATAACTGAAGTCCTCTATCGATTAACAAATGAATACCACCAAACTATCGAGGATGGACTATGCTATATAATCGTACTCATTGACGGCTCAAATGATAACACTTGCAACCATAAGTCCATCATTTATCTCAGGATTAAGATAGACTCTTTGATTGTCCTGATAATGAAAAGACTTTTATCTGTTGACGGTTCTAGAAAAAGTATTTCATTGTGATCCGGTTCAATGCACCCAGTGCACTAGATTCTTTTACTCGAAGACCCTTTGATGATTTTAGACTCATCACAACACATTTGATCCCACTCAAATGCTAGTAAAAGAATTCTACAACTTTAACAAGATAAAGGTACCCAACATTTAACTTAAGTTGTGAACGTTATTCAAGACTAACTAAAGAATTGTGTCTACCTCATACATATCCAGATGTACGAACAATTCTTCTTTTCTCATAGTCTTTTGACCTTATGATTATTTACTTTGACAATTATAATAATAAATGTTATATAAGATTCTGTTAACTAACAGAAATCACTTTATTAATATGAAAAGACTGTTAAGTACAACATTACACTCTTGCTATTGAGCATAACCCTAACAATCTCCCACTTGCGCTATAGCAAATGTGTCATATCTCTCAGTCCCATGTTCTCTAGATGCCTATCAAAACTCTTCTGTGGTAGAGCCTTTGTGAAGGGATCTGCTAGATTTTCTGCTGACGCGATTTTGGTAATCGTCATGTCACCCCTATGCACAATCTCCCTAAGAAGATGATACTTCCTTTCAATGTGTTTTCCTCTCTTATGACTTCTTGGTTCTTTCGAATTAGCCACTGCTCCACTATTGTCACAATAGATAGTGATCTGCTTATTCGCACTAGGAACCACTTCTAAGTCAATCAAGAATTGGTAGAGCCAAATAGCCTCTTTGGCAGCTTCGCATGCACAACATACTTAGCTTCCATGGTGGAGTCAACAATGCATGATTGCTTGATACTCTTCCATATGACTGCTCCTCCTCCAAGAGTAAACACAGATCCTGATGTGGATTTTCTGGAGTTAAAATCCGACAGGAAATCAGAATATGTATACCTTACGAGAATCAAATCCCCTCCAGAGTATACAAGCATATTGTCTCTCGTTCTCCTAAGATACTTGAAAATATGCTTGACTGCCGTCCAGTGATCAGGACAAGGTTTCGATTGAAACCTGCTAACCATGCCAACGGCAAAACAAATATCTGGTCTAGTGCAGAGCATTGCATACTTGAGACTTCCAACTGCCGAGGCATATGGAACCCTACTCATGAATTGCTCTTCATGCTTATTATTAGGAACTTGTTACTTAGAAAGTTTGATTTCATGCCTGAAAGGTAACATATCTTTCTTGGAATCTTGCATGGAAAACCTAGACAAGATTTTATCTATGTATAAAGCTTGGGATAGTGCAATTGTTCTATTCTTTCTATCCCTTATAACTTGGATACCAAGAATATAACTTGCTTCTCCTAAGTCTTTCATATCAAATTGTTTTGCGAACCATTCTTTTACTAATGTCAATATACCTACATCATTTCCGATAAGTAGTATATCATCAACATAAAGAATTAGGAAAACCAACTTGTCGTCCAGGATCTGGATGCTTGCTTTAATCCATATATGGATTTTTGCAACTTGCATACCTTTTCCATTTGACCTTTTTCAATGAATCCTTCTGGTTGCATCATATAGATGCTTTCGTCAAGACTTCCGTTAAGGAAAGCTATCTTAACATCCATTTGCCAAATCTCTAAATCTAAAGATGCCACAATGGATAAGAGTATCCTAATGGATTTAAGCATGGACACAGGAGAGAAGGTTTCCTCGTAATCGATACCTTATTTATATGTGTAACCTTTAGCTACTAATCTAGCTTAAAAGCTTTCCACCTTTCCATCCATACCTCTTTTCCTCTTGTATACCCACTTGCACCCAATGGGTTTTATCCCTTTAGGCAAGTCTACAAGGGACCAGACTTTGTTATTGAACATGGACTCAATCTCATATTGAATTGCCTTTTGCCAATGGCGACTATCAACATCCTCCATTGCTTCCTTATATGTGTAGGGATCATCGTCGTCCGGGAGATTCTCCTAGACCAATGTATCTCTCAGGTTGTCTTATAACTGATATGAACCTCACCAAGAGTAGTGAGACCCGAAACCAAGATACGGCAACGAAGGATCGTTTTCTAATTCAAGATATAAAAACAAAGAAAATAAAAGGACCGCGACCCGTTATCTATAAAGAGATAAGAACCAACGGTATCAAGAAGGTTGTAGACGCCACACTCAAGAACAAGAAAGAAGGTGAGTGATAAGTCAAGTTTGAACACCACAAGGTATAACCCTTGATAAGTTCATAGTTCAATGATGAACCAAGAGAAAACGTTCTCTCAAATAATATTATTCCATTCAAAAAGTCTACTGAATAATACATCAATGAGTCCCTTAAATACTAAAATATCTAAGACCTAAAAGGGAACAAATATTCGGCAATTAATGCCTTACAAAACGGGAAAGAAAATTAAACAAACTAAAACAAGCAACTATTGACTTATTTCCTAATTGAAAGGCTAAATTTGGAAGCAAATCAGCCCCTTAATTTCGGGAAACAATATTCTTTGCAAACTAAAAAGGAAAAACTGAAATTGAATCTTCTCTAACCCTAACTTGTACCACACACAAGTATGCTGAAATTAGGACTCCTCCAACCACAAGGAATTAAGCTGAAATTCGGACTCCTCAGCTCAAGTCTTCGCGCAACAAGCTAGATGTCCGAATTCGGGCTTGTTTTGATCTGTTACGAAGGACAGAGTCTTCATAACATCTGTAGGGCTCGTCTTGGGCTTTTCGAAAATATATTATAATAGACAATCCGACTCCATATGCCTTCTGTAGAGGCCCACGAAGTTCTGCTTGGCGTCCAGCTCTTTTCCAGCTCAAGTCTGCGCGTAATAAGATAGATGGTTGATTTTGGGCCTGTTGCGATCTATTACGGATGACGGAGTCTTCATAACATCTGTAGGGATCGTCTTGGGCTTTCCAGAAACATATTATAATAGATAATCCGACCCCATATGCCCTCTGTAGAGGTCTACAAAGTTTAGCCCGGATTTGGTCTTCATGTGGGCCGAACTTGTACTTCAGCAACTCAGAATCAATTATCATTAAATGCTTCTTTGATCCTCTTGGTTGATCCTCTTGGCCCTTGCAATTGGCCCAACTGGAACATGCAATTGAGCCTTTGGTGATGCTTCTTGATTCTCATCAATAACCCTCCCACTACGACGAGGAATGGTAGGTTGTTGATCTTGTGATGGTAAGGAACTTACAATTGGGCTAGGTTGTGAAACCTCTTGTGGAATTATATCTACTGACATATCATTTAGGACAATTCTACGTTTAGGTATAAACTCATTCATATAGTCCTTTTCCATAAATTTGGCATTTGTCAAAACAAATACTTTAAGATCTGAAGGACTATAGAAATAATACCTTTTAGTTCCTTTTGGATACCCTACAAATATGCATGTTTCTATACGGGACTCCATCTTTTCTGTCTTTCCTTTTAACACATGAGCAGGACAACCAAATATCCTTAAGTGCTGTAAACTAGGCTTTCACTTAGTCCACAACTCATGCGGTGTTTAAGGAACCAACTTCGATGGTACATCGTTTAGAATGTACACTGCAGTTTGTAGAGCATATCCCCAAAAAGAAACAGGAAGCGTTGAATAACTCAACATCGACCAACCATGTTCAAAAGAGTTCTATTTCTTCTTTCTGCCACCCCATTCTATTGAGGTG
Source organism: Acer campestre (assembly GCA_954870605.1). Classification (NCBI taxonomy): domain Eukaryota; kingdom Viridiplantae; phylum Streptophyta; class Magnoliopsida; order Sapindales; family Sapindaceae; genus Acer; species Acer campestre. The sequence goes on along the minus strand of OX940800.1, from coordinate 27,395,367 downwards.
GATCTGGTGCAGAAAACTGAGAAATAATCCCATTATCAATAAGATATTACTGAAACTCACCAGATAGATATTCTCCACCACGATCAGATCTCAGGATTTTTATGTGTTTCTCTAGCTGATTTTCCACTTCAGCTTTAAATGCTTTGAACATGTCAAAAGCATCTAACTTGTGTCTCAAGAGATACACATAACCAAATCTCGAATAATCATCTATGAAAGTGATGAAGTACTCATATCCACCTCTAGCTTGAATGCTCATAGGATCACATACATTAGTATGCATTAATCCTAAACATTCAGTGGCTTTTGTGCCTTTGGTCCTGAATGACCTTTTGGTCATTTTACCTTCCAAACAGGATTCACAAGTTGGTAGATCATCAACCTTTAAGTCACTCAAAAGTCCATCACTAACCAATCTTTTAATCTTATTAAGGTTAATATGACCTAGGCGCAAATGGCATAGGTTGCGTTAATTCTGTGTCTAACAAGTGAGAGATATTTCTATGTAAATAGACCATTTTCCAATGTACCTTTGCAAACAAATTTGTCATCCTTACTAATAATAAAATTTTTATTAAAAGTAACTGAATATTCAAATTTATTTAAACAAGAAACTGAAATTAAATTTCTCTTGAATTGAGGTACACAATAAATGTCTATCAAATATAAATGCCTACTAGCATCTAGATTAACGTTAATATCTCCCACTGCACTAGCAGACACCAACACTTCGTTGCCTAAATGCAAATTTATTTCATTCTTATTCAACCTTCTTCTTTCTTGAAAACCCCCTATAAGGAATAACAAACATGATTAGTGGCTCCAAAGTCTACGATCCAAGAATCTATAGAATCTGTCAGAAAAACATGTTTCAAGATAATTCACATTACCTTGTTCCTTCTTATTCTGAGACTTTGGGCAATTACTTTTCCAATGTCTCTTTTCACCACAAAAGAAGCACTTCCTTTTGATCTTGGTTACTTTCTTAGTCTCCTTCTTGGTAGGCCCAAGTTGTTTTTTCTTCTGTTATTCATTGACCTTCTGACGAGTCTTAATAGTAGCAACTTTACCAACCATATGAATCTCTTCTAGAGACATCATCATATCAGCAGCAGACCTCATTCCTTCATCCTGCTGTTGCAACACGTCGGTGATGGTAGCCATTTGGCCATCTCATTAGAGGTCTTCCACTGCTCATACTCGTCTCTTTGCATCACATTAGATTCATTAGTAGGAGCAGGTGGTTTAGGAGTAGTCAAAACAAATTTATGTTTTTCAGCTTGTAGCAACAACCCAATTTTCCTTTTCCATGTGACATAATTATTACCAGTTAAAGTTTTATCTTTTAGGATGATCATTAGGGATGGGATTATGATTTCTTAACAAAAATATATATGAGTAAATAATCATGGTATAGCATTTTCGAATATTTATATTGAATTAAATATTTATAATTCAATTGTAAAATTCAACGTTCGATCCAACACCCATAAATGTTACGCCTCCTTTGGGAGTTCGCACCATTTATTAGTTGGACTAGGTCTCATCTAATTGTTAACATAACAACCAACGTTTTCAATTTTACCCTTGTGATTTTATTAACAAGAACTCTTGGGAGGATATCAATAAAACCACATTGACTGTACTACCAAGATTTCGACCCTCAATATATTCCCTCACGAAAATCCCTCCTTAGGGAGTAGATCTCGTTTGAGTCAATTGTCTAGTATATCCTTGTAAGGAAGTATCTTGCTATATTCCATTCATGGACGCCCCTTGGGGGGATTACTAAAAATAATATAGCTCAACTAACCTTGGAGGCCATAGGTGTTTGCAATACACCTTCTCCCACTCAATTAATTAAGGCATGTGATTAAATCCTAAAGAATGATTTACCAAGTTATCTAGATGCCAATTAGATACATAAATCATTCAATGCATGTTCATACCAAAAGAGATATATGAGTGGCACTCCTATTCTACATGACATGTTATCAAACAATAACAAATATTGTAATATTTACACAATATAAATAGTCACGATTTTGATCCATCCTAGAAAAGCAAGTAAATTACAATTGTTTGGAATACAAAAAATCTCCTTTCTTGGCAAACAAATCTTCAAGCGGCCATGGATCACGTGAGCACCCACGACTGCCCAATTGGCGTGCACACTTCATAACCCTAACAAGGGCTGCCGTGTGCAGCCCATGGACTCCATGGGGCTGCCATGCGCAGCCCACAGTCCAACATGCACAGCTGCGTGCAATTTTACACGCGTGCACGTTGCTATACTGCGCATGGTCCCAAACTCGTTCCGGTTGCCATTAATTCTTCAAGTCTTCGAATCTTCAATGCTTGAACATATTACAAACATATTTAAACAATAAAAATACTGCAGTTTTTTTTTAATCACAGCAGTATTTAATACAAAAAAATACTGCACTATTTTTTAATACATAAAAAAAATACTGCAGTTAAATTTAATACATTAAAAAAATATATAGCAACTACCAAGAAGGAAATTGTGATGATAATAGGCCACCCCTCTTGTTAAAATTCCGAAACAAAAAATACATTGAAATTCTAGAATCAAAATCAAGCAATAACAATTCACTTTATATCAAAATATAACATATATAAATCCATACATTCCAATGTAATTATATATGAGAATACCTAAAGTGTCATCTCTTTCTAAACATGCATAATCACAATAAAAAGAAAAAGATTCATGTGTATATATATGTTAATTAATTAAAGGGTACAACCAGGCTCTGATACCAATTGTAGGGAAAAATAAGTGCATGCAGCGGAAGCAAGACTAAAAAAAGAGTTTAGTATATTTAAAAAAAATTTCCATATTGAACCTTAACCCTTTAATTAATTAATCATACATACGAAAATATGAAATACCTTTGTCGCATGATCCGATTGACTATCGTTGATGGTAATCCGCAAGATCTTCCAAAACCGATCACGAACGTGAATCACCTAGGAGCGTGGTCTCCCTTATTTGAATTGTGAACCTGAGAATGGACAAACAAACACTTTTCTGATTTTGTTAGTCACTATAATCTCCAAAAGGTTGCTAAGAGTAAGATTGAAATTCGCGTGAACCTAATTCAAAAGTGTGTACAAGATCTCTTGATATTAAGATCACTAGTACACTATCGAAGCAAGAACAATTCTTCTCTCACAAACCCTCTTGGCCGAATTCTCACTAGTATTAGAGTAGGATTTTTATTTTTTTCTCTTTAGCAAAAGAAAATAAATTCTTCAAAAGAAATTTCTAGGGTAGGCCGAAAATTCTCACTATACATATATAGTGAACGAATTTTTTGCCCTAGATAATTTTGGGTGGCCGAAATCCTACCCTAGTTAATTTAGGGTTGTCGAATTCTTACCTTGTCCAACAAGGTGATCACCAAAGTCCTTTTCCAAATATGATACAAAGACTTCTTAGAATTCAAACCCTAATCCAACTCTTTAGTGTATTTGTGACTATATAAAAGACTTCCTGATTTGACTAAAACAAATAAAGTCTTTTATATTTAGTATAATACTAATAGTAGTATACTACTAGGAAACATATTTCCTAATCAGAAAAAGATTTGATTTTTAATTAAATAATTAATTAACATATTAATTAATTTCCATTTAATTAAATAATAAAGTAAAACAATATTATGGGCTAAAAATTAGCCATTGCCGCCCATGACTAGAACTTGGGCCTACATATTGTTTTCTTATTTTATTTAATCCATTTGGATTTTAATAAAAAAACTCACATGTGAACTAGACTCATTCTTACTAAAATAAACAAGCCAACATGCCTTTCATTAATATATTAATATAATTAAACAGCCCATTAAATAAATAATGTGCAAATTATATTCTTAATATATTAAATACAATTCTAAATGGACCCACAAATAGTACGGTAAAATATATCAAGTGATTCATGCAAGTCCGTGCGGATTGGGGATCTTGGCGGGCCTATCTAAATTTAAGCTCCAATAAACATAACCCAATCACAGTCAACAAATGATTCACTTAGGTTCAATCTATTAATTTTAGTTTTTTTTTTAATAAAATTGGACTGATCTAAGGGGAAAAAGCATCACAAGCGATCATATGCTGAAAACCCCTAGACAGTATCCGTATATAAAAGAGATAAAAGAAAGTAAAAAGTGACAAAAAGCAACAAAGCACAAAGAGCCAGGGAAAACAACCCCAAACAAAAAGAGGCACGTAGGCCACACACCAAAAAGAAAAAGAAAACATCAAGAAAAACTAAAAGACTCGCGGCCCATGCAGTCATTGCCAACTAAAGAAGAACAGAATGGCGGGGCAAAGAACCACCAAGAATCTGTCTGAAGCTCCAAAGCATGCTTAGAAAGCGTATCTGCAACTTGATTACCCTCCCTAAAAATATGTGAAACCTGAAAATCCATATGTGAGATTTGGAAGATGCAGCGCTGCCACGCCTAACGAACCCTCCAAGGAACCAACTCAGAACGAGAAGAGAGAAGCTGAACCACATAAGAAGAATCGCTCTCAAGCCAGATTCGATGCCACCCATACTTCCAAGCAAAATTAATGGCCAATGAGGCCGCCAGAAGCTCAGCCTCAAAAGCGAAAACCTGACCAATAGGAATAGCAAAGCAACCCTTTACAAATGCTCTACAGTTCCGAAAGATACCACCACAACCACCAACCCCCGGAGAGCCCATAGCAGCGCCATCAGTATTCATTTTGATCCATCCGGGGGCCGGAGGCGACCAAACCACACAATCTATTAATTTTAGTTCATTCCACTAAAGAACTAAAATTACACTCTTAAATAAAGATGGAATAAGTTAACGATACTCATTCATACCCTAGACAATCATATGGGAGATAGTGAATCCTTATGAAGAATATCAGTAATCGCCAAGAGCTCATAGACCGCCTATAGCTCTCCAAGTTACCATATTTACTCATATGACCACACTTTGAACTTGGATATATATTATGACTTATCCATAAGTCATCTTTCAATAGACACTATTGAAAACTCAACGTTAAGATTTCATATCCAAAACCATGAAGCATCCATATGATGATATTCTACTCACATTTTTTTTTTTATAATAAAAATGGACTTATCTAAGGGGAAAAAGCATCACAAGTGATCATATGCTGAGAAACCCCTAGACAGTATTCGTATATAAAAGAGATAAAAGAAAGTAAAAAGTGACAAAAAGCAACAAAGCACAAAGAGCCAAGGAAAACAACCCCAAACAAAAAGAGGCACGAAACTATTCACATTTAATAAATGGAGCTACGATGTCCATATCTATAACTGAAGTCCTCTATCGATTAACAAATGAATACCACCAAACTATCGAGGATGGACTATGCTATATAATCGTACTCATTGATAGCTCAAATGATAACACTTGCAACCATAAGTCCATCATTTATCTCAGGATTAAGATAGACTCTTCGATTGTCCTGATAATGAAAAGACTTTTATCTATTGACGGTTCTAGAAAAGGTATTTCATTGTGATCCGGTTCAATGCACCCAGTGCACTAGATTCTTTTACTCGAAGGCCCTTCGATGATTTTAGACTCATCACAACACATTTGATCCCACTCAAATGCTTGTAAAAGAATTCTACAACTTTAACAAAATAAAGGTGCCCAACATTTAACTTAAGTTGTGAACGTTATTCAAGACTAACTAAATAATTGTGTCTACCTCATACATATCTAGATGTACGAACAATTCTTCTTTTCTCATAGTCTTTTGACCTTATGATTATTTACTTTGACAATTATAACAATAAATGTTGTATAAGATTTTGTTAACTAACAGAAATCACTTTATTAATATGAAAAGATTGTCAAGTACAACATTACACTCTTGCTATTGAGCATAACCCTAACAAAAATAAGGAGTCATATGCCATCTTACAACCCAAACTCTAATTTGGATGATAGTATTCGGTGGCTTCCTTCTTCAAATGGCATTTATTCAGCTGCTTCTACTATGGAATTTCTTAGAACCCCTCATCCTCTTGTTTCTTGGTATGAAATTGTGTGGTTCCCTCAGAATATTCCAAGAATGGGTTTTGTCCTCTGGTTGGCTATTAAAGGTTGGCTTTCTACCTTTGATCATGTTCAACGCTATGACTCTTAAGTTGTTGCTATGTGTGTCCTTTGCAACTCTCAAGCCGAGACTCATGCTCACCTTTTCTTTGAGTGTTCGTACAGCAAAGCCATATGGACACAACTTTTGAATAAATGTGGTTGTCCTTGGATTGGTCTCAACTGGTATTATTTTATAGAATGGGTGTCCATTCATTGGAAGGGGAACTCTCCCTCCATGGTGACTAAAAAGCTTTATCTTGCGGTGGCTGTCTATTTTATTTGGAGAGAACAAAATTGTCAAAATTTTTAAAGCTCTCGAAAGCTTAATGCTGAGGTTGCCGGTCTATTATTAACACTATCCGTTGCCAGCTCTCCTCTGTCAACTTGAAGGATTAGCCTCTTCTTGCATTGAATTGGAACATCAACTCTAGATAATCCATTGTGTTGTAGGCTTGCTTGTTTGCTTTTGGCTTTTGTGTTTGGTTGTGATTTGTTGTAGCCTTTGTTTAGCTCTTGTTTGAGCTTTGTTGTGCTTGTTTTTGGGCCTTTCGGTTCTTGTCTCTTTGCTTCCTTGGGGTATGCCCCTTGAATTTGTACATTCTTTCCTTCTTTTCTATGATACTATTTTTTTATCCACAAAAAAAAAAAAAAAAAAGTATGCTGCTCTTTATGAGGATGGTGATTCTTGTACTGACCAATGCAATGATCAATGTAATGATGCTGATTCTCCTACTACAGTCTCTCCGACCATTCTCTTTGGCACTCAAAGATCAAAAATATTGATGGGGTCAAAATTATAGGGCTGTCCAGCCCCATGGATTCCTCTAGTAAAAAGAAGAAGAAGAAACGAGGTACTAAGAAAGGCAAGGATAATAGCTCGCAAGCTAAGGTGATGCATTCTCAACCTCTTAATGATAAATTTCGCTTGTTGGTATATTAGGGGTCTTAATGCTACCCCTAAACAACTGGAGGTAAGGAAGATGTTGATTGATTTAAAGCTTAGTTTGGTTTGCTTGGTTGAAACTCGGGTGAGAATTATTAATAAACCCAATGTTATCAAATCTGTTTTCAAAGAATGGGACATGCTTGACAACTACAATAGTCATAGCCTTGGAAGGATTTGGGTAGGTTGGGAGCTTAGAATTCTTAAGTGAGCAAAATTTGTGAAACCGACCAGATTATCCACTGTCATGCTTGTCTTCTTGATAATAATGACACTTTTAGAATCTCTTTTATTTATGGTTCTAATGATGATAGAGCAAGGAGAGATCTTTGGGAGAATATGTGTGCTAATCTTTCAGCTGGTACCCCTTGGATTGTTCTTGGAGACTTTAACGTTGCTAGAGGGGTGCATGATACTAGTGGGGGTTCTTAGTGCCGGACAGCCCTAAACAATCTCCACCGATGTCAAACACACTCACGGACAGCCCACACACAAAAGAAACCCAAACCAGTCCATCTCACACACGAACAAGTAATGATAGATTGACTAATTTTCCAAGGGATACAGATATCACCACCCTTAGTAAACTAGTAAGGTATATAGAAACATCACCCTCTTAGCTGACCAAGGATACAGAACCAAAGCAAAACTCACCACTCAATGGAAATCCACCAAAGAGATACAGAGTTGAAAGATAAAATCTCAAAGAGATAATATTATGAAATGCAATATTCATTAACTTACTTTTTACAAGGATAAAGGCTCATTATATAGCCTAATCAAGGAACAACCCTCCATGCATAGGAAAGGAATGAAAATAAAAGATAACAACAAATTTCAAAGCATTTTAAACAAAGAAATTAAATATATTAAAGAGTGTGGTTTGGTCGCCTCCGGCCCCCGACTGGATCAAAGTGAATACTGATGGCGCTGCTATAGGCTCTCCGGGGGTTGGTGGTTGTGGTGGTATCTTTCGGAACTGTAGAGCATTTGTGAAGGGTTGCTTTGCTATTCCTCTTGGTCAGGTTTTCGCTTTTGAGGCTGAGCTTCTGGCGGCCTCATTGGCCATTAATTTTGCTTGGAAGTATGGGTGGCATCGAATCTGGCTTGAGAGCGATTCTTCTTATGTGGTTCAGCTTCTCTCTTCTCGTTCTGAGTTGGTTCCTTGGAGGGTTCGTCAGGCGTGGCAGCGCTGCATCTTCCAAATCTCACATATGGATTTTCAGGTTTCACATATTTTTAGGGAGGGTAATCAAGTTGCAGATACGTTTTCTAAGCATGCTTTGGAGCTTCAGACAGATTCTTGGTGGTTCTCTGCCCCGCCATTCTGTTCTTCTTTAGTTGGCAATGACTGCATGGGCCGCGAGTCTTTTCGTTTTTCTTGATGTTTTCTTTTTCTTTTTGGTGTGGCCTACGTGCCTCTTTTTGTTTGGGGTTGTTTTCCCTGGCTCTTTGTGCTTTGTTGCTTTTTGTCACTTTTTACTTTCTTTTATCTCTTTTATATACGGATACTGTCTAGGGGTTTTTCAGCATATGATCGCTTGTGATGCTTTTTCCCCTTAGATCAGTCCAATTTTATTAAAAATATATATATATTAAAGCTGGACTCTTCAAATCCCTCAATTGTTGACTGCTGAACGTTGAAAGTAAAAAGAGTGATAACTGCTTCTAGGAAACCTCAAATGATGCAATCCAATAGTGGAAATTGTAGTTACGACGTTGATCTTTCCAATGACATAAGGCACGTCAGCTAATTCTTCCAGAATCAAAAGTTATGAAGTGTCAAATTTGCCCCTCGGACATGATTTGCTGCTCAACAAATTAAAGTAAGAATTTGGAAACTTTTTGCTCCTTGATCATGAGTCATGTAAATGGACACTCCACACTCCCGTGTCATTTCGAGTTGAAATGATAGAGTTATGATCAAAATAAGAAAACTAAAATCATGAAGAAATTCTGCACATTCTTTCTTTTTCAACTTTTCTTCACTTATGTTTGGAGAGAATGAGGAGAGCTTTTAAAAGAATCCAAGAGAGGGAAAAAAATGAGCCAATTGGAACGTGACAATTCACCAGGCCATGTGGAGCACGTGTGGCACACATGGGTAGAGAGGCTGCCAGGCTGTGCGGCACACGGCCTCCACACGTGCTCCTCCTAGCTTGGCCATTGGTTGAGCAAGGTTCCCTCGCGCTTCTCCAGCATTCTTTGATGGTATTCGGGCCTCCGAACTTTGATTTTGAATCTGTCTTCAGATTACAAATTGTGATTCCCTTACACACAACGAAGACTACAAAACTTTGACAAATGGTTGAGAATTCATCTCAAAAAATGACAACGAAGAACACTCAACGAATGAGAACACAAAGTAGCGTAGCTACATCGTTTGGACTCGAAACCTAATGAATGAGTAACTAAAATGATTGGGACTCAATAAAGAATCATATGAGATCATGTTAAAGTCAAAAACATGAGAAACTCAAACAAATAAACATAATGTCACACAAGCATGCCATATCCAAGCGATAGTCATAAAACATGCAATTCTACAATGTTTGTCAATATGAGAATAATGCATGTGCATACTTAAATGAGTGTGAATGTGTTATACCAAATGTTTATGGATTGTGTGTGTGTGTGTGTGTGTGTGTGTGTGTGTGTGTGCGCGCGCTTATGCCTTGTAAGAGGAAGAAGTATCTTGATACCTTAGCATCCAAGTATACGCTTTTCCTCTTGAAGACGATATTTGCAAGATAAGTTGCTTTTCTCCTTTGAAGCTTCTTTTCACCAAGAACCGCCTAAGCAACTAACCATTACAAATAAAGAGAATTTTGCAATGGAATCAAGCCAAAAAAGATCTAGGATCTTACAAATTGTTGATAGGAATTGGAATTCATGGATTGATATGCTTGGTGGAGTAAATGAAAATATGGTTAGAGAATTCTACCATGAATTCAAACAATGTACATTCCATGAAAATGCTTTGGAGAACGTTAGAGCTGTTGACTTTAGAGTGTCTTCAGATCACATCAATAAGTTCCTTGGTCTTTCATGTGACATATCTTCGGAATTGCTTGATGTGGATGATATTCATGATCTAAATGAAATAGGAAGAACTCTATGTGAGAACAACAAGTTTGAGTGGGGAAAGCGAGTTTATATCAATCAAAGCGAGTTAACCAAAATTAGTGCATTTTGGCATTTGTTTGTTTTTGCAAATCTTGTTCCTTAAACTAATGCAACCGAGTTGAATAAGGAGAAGGTCAAGATAGTGTATGCCTTGGTTACCAATAAGCCTTTAAACCTAGGAGAGATTCTAATAGAGCACATTGAGAGTGCGGCTTGCACACATAGTGTAGGAACCTAGGGTTACAGATTGTGCAGCGGAATGGTTTTAAAAAAAATTATGCAATCATAAATTAACCCATTTGTATAGCAATAATCAAATACAATAAGAAGGAGATGAAGTTATTTCATACCAATGTTTGTAGGCTCCTTCTTCTTTTCGATCTGCTTCCTTATTTCAACAACAAGATTTTCATGGCTATCACCCGGGATTGGTAACGGCGTGTGGGTGCATTACAGTACTCAGGAACAAGGAGGATGAAGAGACACACGGAACAACTCTTTTGCTTTGTGTATAGAATGCGGCAAGCCTCGAAAAGCAGTGATACGCCCTATTGCGGATAAGATCTTGTCTAAATTCGCTAAATGGAAGGGCAAGTCTCTCTCTCTGGCCGGTCGTGCTACTCTTATCAGGTCAGTCATCACTGGTTCATTTGTGCACTCTTTCATGATTTACAAGTGGCCTTCTTCTTTACTGTCACTAATTAACCGCAAGTTGAGAAACTTTTTGTGGACCGGTTCCTGTGAGGAGACTAAGTTGGTTCGGGTTGCATGGGATCGTTGTTGTAGGCCTTACTCACAGGGTGGTCTTGGTTTGAAAGATATTGGGTTGCTGAATGACTCACTGTTGCGGAAATTCACCTGGAAGTTTATGACCTCTGATGGTTTTGCTTTCTCTTTTCTTCGGGAGAGGTATCTCAGGCATTTGCAGAAGCCTCATGGAGGGTATGTCACCTCCTCGATTTGGTCTTCTCTTCGGTCTAATTATAGTTCCCTTCTTAAGGAAGGTATTTGGCTGATTGGCGAGAACTCTCAGAGGGACTTTTGGCGGGATAATTGGTTGGGGGTTCCCATTGTGGACCTTTTAGGGATTCCTGATTATTTATCTAATCAGCTCCAGGCGAGGGTTTCGGATTTTATTCATCAGAGTAGATGGGTGCTAGACGATTGTTTCCGAGCTCGCTTCCCGGATCTGTGTTTTCGGATTGATCGTATTGCAATTTCTCCTGTTGTGGATTCTCTGGTTTGGGCTAATTCTCGGGATGGTCGTGTTTCTTGCAAGGCTGCTTATTCCCAGTTTTTCCGTGATATTCCTCAGGTTGTTTGGTGGAGAGATGTTTGGTCCCGTTTTATTCCTCCCTCTCGCTCTGCTTTGACTTGGCGTTTGATGTTGAACAAGCTTCCTACTGAGGATCGCCTTTGCAGGTCTGGGTTCCAGTTGGCTTCTCGTTGCAGTATTTGTGGGGTTAGTAGTGAATCTGCAGATCATCTTTTTCTTCATTGTCCCCTAGCGGTTGCTCTTTGGGAGGCGGTTTTCTCGACTTTCCAGCGACGTGTCTCTACCGATACTTGGCAATCCTTCTTCTTGCAGGCCATGTCGGTTTCCTTTAGTGAGTAGGTTAGGATTTTGTGGAAAGCGGCTTTCCATGCAATGATATGGGGGGTGTGGACTGCTCGTAATCAGTGTATCTTTGAAGGGAAGTCGGTGGATTTTAGATCCGTCCTTTCTTTGGTCTGGTGTGCCGTTTTAGAGGCTAATCGCTTAGAGATTGGTTGTATGCGTAACTGTATGGATGACCTTTTGATTCTTCGTCGATTTGGTCTTCAGGGTCGCCCTTCTAAAGCCCCAGTTATCAAGAGTGTGGTTTGGTCGCCTCCGGCCCCCGGCTGGATCAAAGTGAATATTGATGGTGCTGCTTTGGGCTCTCCGGGGGTTGGTGGTTGTGGTGGTATCTTTCGGAACTGTAGAGCTTTTGTGAAGGGTTGCTTTGCTATTCCTCTTGGTCAGGTTTTCGCTTTTGAGGCTGAGCTTCTGGCGGCCTCATTGGCCATTAATTTTGCTTGGAAGTATGGGTGGCATCGTATCTGGCTTGAGAGCGATTCTTCTTATGTGGTTCAGCTTCTTTCTTCTCGTTCTGAGTTGGTTCCTTGGAGGGTTCGTCAGGCATGGCAGCGCTGCATCTTCCAAATCTCACATATGGATTTTCAGGTTTCACATATTTTTAGGGAGGGTAATCAAGTTGCAGATACGCTTTATAAGCATGCTTTGGAGCTTCAGACAGATTCTTGGTGGTTCTCTGCCCCGCCATTCTATTCTTCTTTAGTTGGTAATGACTGCATGGGTCGCGAGTCTTTTCGTTTTTCTTGATGTTTTCTTTTTCTTTTTGGTGTGGCCTACGTGCCTCTTTTTGTTTGGGGTTGTTTTCCCTGGCTCTTTGTGCTTTGTTGCTTTTTGTCACTTTTTACTTTCTTTTATCTCTTCTATATATGGATACTGTCTAGGGGTTTTTCAGCATATAATCGTTTGTGATGCTTTTTCCCCTTAGATCAGTCCAATTTTATTGAAAAAAAAAAAAAAAAAAAAAAGAATGCGGCAAGCCTAAAATAAAATCAAACTTTTTTTATTTTGCCGCACCCTATCTCTCTTTCTTCTTTTTTGTGTGTTGTTTTTGTATCTGATACAATTTTCAATTCTATTTTTAAAAAACATATGCCCGAAGCCGCAAGAAGCTCCTCCTCTATAAGAAGAAGCAGTCGACGACGATGAAGACGAAATGCCGAAGCAGATTCACGAGATCAAGGATTTCCTTCTTACTGCAAGAAGGAAGGATGCTCGTTCTGTTAAAATCAAGAGGAGCAAGGATGTGGTCAAGTTCAAGGTTCGCTGCTCCAAGTACCTATACACGTTGTGCGTTTTCGACTCTGAGAAAGCCGACAAGTTGAAGCAATCTCTACCCCCAGGTTTGAGCGTGCAAGACCTGTGAAGGTATTGGTCGACGTTGAGGGAGCAGCTTTAACGGTGATTGAAATCGAAGAAATTTTGTTTTATGATTTTCCTTGAAATTGTTAGCCTTAACTTTGTATACTATGGTGATAAATTTTATCAATTTCCATTAGTTTTCTTTAGCACTTGATATGTTAATTGGCATTGGTTTTATAAGACTGTATGTGTTTGGTTTTTGTGTATCAAAAAAAAAATTATATATATATATATTAAAAATAAACTAATTAATTAAATCTTTTAAGATATATAATGTCTTTAAAGATATTAATTAATATTAATTTATTTGATTTGATTTGAATTCAAATTTAAATATTTAATTTAATGAAAATAAAATAATCAAATTATCTTTTCTTCATTCAAAATTAAATATCAATCAACACCCTCCATCTAATGATTGATTACACAATTAAATAATCTAATTATTTAATTAACATAATCATTAATATTCATTAATTAAATAATCTTATTATTCAATTAATTACCGAATAGACAAGTGTCACATTCATAACACAATTAATTGGACAATCCAATTAATTAACTGTGACCCTTGTTACCTTAAACAATCAGGCTAGCAAGGGGACCCAATGGACCCACAATATTTTGAGCTCCAATAATCCTTAGAATTAATTAATTAAACTCTTTAATTAATATTTCATGATTATTAACTTCGGTGTTATTCCACTAAAAACCCGAAGTTGTACTCTTTCAGCTGTAGATGTTTTTACACAAACCAATAACATTCGGTGTCCATCGATATAGCTATTACATATGGTACAATCCTCTACAAGTAGTTCATAATTAGAGCTGACTCATAATGTCCGTTATACCCCTCTAATTACATATTTCCATTAAGTACCATTGATTCTCTAATGAACACTAAATCCTACATTCCTTACGGAATTAGGAGAGCGCTCATATTATTCAAGCCCCGAATCAACCCTTAAGGGAACTACTATCTACTTCTCACAAGAAGAAAGAAGAAGTGGATTCCACTATTGTGTGCAGACCTTCCTAGCCACAAGCCAAACCGCAATTCCAACATATGAAGTTATTGATCGAGAATGCAACTCCGATCTCACCCATAGTATATCAAAAACCACGATCTAACATGAAGGAGTCGATAAGATACTCAGGATTAAGATCACCCATATATAGGCATCATTTGTTGATATATATGAATCTCATCTTATAACGAATCTTGGTGAGAGATTCATATAGATCATGGTCCAATCCTATATGATCACATCATATAAGGTGCATTTATTCTCATATCACTATATGAATAGTCTAGGTTAAGACCATTGTACATTACAGAACAGACCGCAGCTATAGATTAACTACAAATAAAGTACCCAACTCTATTTGCTATCTACGGACTCTTTAGATTGCTTATCTCAAACTGAATATCTCTGTATATGACACTCATATACTCAGTTAGAGATTACATCCGACAATCTTAGATGTTAAGTACACATGATATAAATGTATGAGACAAGTATATAGAATGAATAAACTACTTCTTTTATTAATGTTTAATTCACATTTACAAATTACAAGCTTTATGGCAAAAACCCTAACACTTAGAGCGGATAAGAAACTTCCCTTTCCGGGGTTTATTACTCATTTGTGTATGGCAGATGGAGTAAAGAGAGTTAAGAAGGATGTGCTTCTCCCACCATTGGAAAGTTTTTGTGAAAAACGTGTGGCATATATGTCATACAAAGAGAAGGGTGGTAATGATACTTTGAAACTTTATGGAGAGATTCAAAAGTCAAGCAATGTGTCAAGCTTGTCTTATCTTCTGGATTGAGCCATTCAATTGAAGGAAGATCTTGTGGCATCAAGGAAGGAGATAGTGGAGTTAAAGGCAAGAGTCAAGTGCTTGGAGGAAGACAACTCTTCAAGTAAGGATTCCAATTCCAAATTTTACGTGAGATCTTCGATGCGCTCAACGTACTTTGGTGGCACTAGTGGCTAACAAAGCATTTGTGATCTCAAGGTATTATTTCTTTTTTCTTTTTGGCTTCATATTATGTCAAAAAGGGAGAGAATTATGATATGTCTATATCTATCTTCTTTTGATATTTTTATTGTGTTTTTGAACTTCTTATGACATGTAATAGCTTGAGTAGGTTATTTGAAATGATTTGGGATATTTTTGTGAGTATGCACCTATTGAGGGGGAGAATACATGTACTATTTGTACGTAACTACTATTGAACTTAAATGTTATATTCTTGTTGAGTATAAATTTGCCACATGGTCTCTTGTATATTCTTGTACTTTCAAGCCTATTTTTAGGTGATATCAAGATAAGCTCATTTGAAGAAGTTCAAGACTTGTTGAAGATTAGTTTAGGATGATAACTCATTGTAATGTGAGGGTGAGTTTTTCTGACCAATCTTCGTTTGTAATGTTTAAAAGCATACAAGTTATAAATTAATTTAAAAGCATACAAGTTATAAATAAGATAAATTGATAAGTAAAAACACTAATTGTGTAAGATAATAGTATTCAACATACCATACCATGTGTGTTGAAGAAGACCCATGCATTAGCACAAGCTAGATGATCCTAGATGATGCTTAGATGATGATTTATGCATGTGGAAATGGGTTTAGAGAAATAAAGATGTAATCTTTAAGCTTTTTCTCTCAAGTCTCTTTAAATATCTCTCTAGGGTTCTTAGAATCAAAGACTTGTGTGTTGAACCAGTGATAAGGATATATTTATAAAGAGTAAAAAAGGTTGGGTGAAAAGGCAAAATTGTCCCAACTTTACGGGCCAAATCGACGGCCTATTCTACTACCAGTGCCAGTATAATCAAGGGCACAGAAATGCACCTGACATACTGGTTTGAAATCGGCGCCCTAAATCAGCGGTTACGGGCCGTAGAAATCCGCCACAGTGCACAACTCAATATTTGAGCGCACAGAAACATAACTAAACAACATTGAAACCTTTCATATGATATATTGTTGGAAAGGTATGGAAGTCTAACTTCTACTCCAATTTATGGAATGACATTTTGATATCTGTAGAAAAAGTTATGGTCAATTGAGTGACCAATGGTCAAATTCTGATAACAGCTGTAATGCCCTGTTTTAGTGGTCACTTTGGAGATTTCAAAACCAATCCAAACAGTCATGAAACATTACGAATAATATACCACTAGAAAGGTATAGGTGTCTAGTTTGTCCACAATTTTACAAAACTCAATTTCAATCTTTTTATAAAAAGTTATGGTCACAAGACCATACAAATATCAGTTTTGAAAAATATTTAAATCATTAAAATCCAATCTTTTGAAACTAGACACTTCACTCCAAATAACCAAACCGAATCTACCACTTATCCAAGAGAAGAATGAGACCTTCTCAAATGTTCAACCATCATGCTAAGACATGCACACCATCGTGCAAGCACGGACGTTTCCGATCACTCAAACGGAAACGAATTACACCACACGTAAATCTATCATACATGAAGTGCATGTGTGGGTAGTGAATGCATCCTAATGCCTAACATGCCATGGCATTGTCATTGAACAAGATGCAATCAATAAAACATGCATGAATAGAATTCATGACTTCGCTTCCTAATGCTTAAACATGTCATGGCATTTCAATGAACAAGATTCGATCAATTAAACATGCATGAAGAGATAACAATGAACATGAATGCACTCGTATAAACCACACAACATATAAGAATTAGAGATATGCATGAGTTGTGTGTGTGTGTGCAACTAGATCTCTTCAAAGCAAGTAAGCACAAGAATATACCTTTGGTGCTTCTTCTCTTGAGGTCTTGAGAGGGCCTTAGTTGCAAATCACCAACCATCAAATTCCCAAGCTACACTTACATCAAGCCCCACATGTAGTTTGTCTACAAAATAAGACAATCAAAATATGAGACCTTACAAGTTGGATATAGTTGCTCATTAAATTGAATGATTGATAAACTCTATATCCTTGCTTTAATTCATGACAAATGGTAAAATTGGTTTGAATTCTATTGGAAACCTTTGTCATTTGCTTTTCCAAATACAATTGTATTTTGGACTTGAATGCAACATGTCTTGTATGCAAAGCATCTTAATCACACATTTTCATAAAATAAATCTCCTTGTTTCTCTCCAATTAATTGAGTTGCATAAAGTGGCTTATATGATTATTCAAATGACTTATATGCTATTATCTCTCTTTGCTACAAGTGACCCAGTTGAGGGATACTTATTTGCCTATCTCATGACAAAAAGGGGGAGTAGTTTGTGGCAAGGGAGATTGCAAATTTAGGGGAGTAACCCGTTGAGGGGGGACATTGCATTGCACATTCATTACATGATGTTGCTTAATTTCTTTTAAATGCAAATGCTTGTTTTGATTTCACTTGATCATCTCACATTCACTTGTCTTGGAAAGTGTAGAAACTTACTTTATTTTTGAAGGATTGATTATTCTACAAGAGATTGAAGACTTCAAGTTTTAACTTTTAATTATCTCTATGTAATGTACAAAATTATTGTTGACCTTTAGTTTCAATTTTGATGTAAGGATCAATGTGAGTGGTGGTTTTGTCATGAAATAGCCAAATGGGGAGATTGTAAGTTCCTCAAGATTGATTGGCATATTTCGGTGACAAACCACATTTGGGGTTTGTAATGTAAGGGTAGCTTAGTCATTGATGATCAAGCTCAAAAGCCCTCTCAAGACCTCAAGATGATAAGCACACCAAAGGTAAAACTCTTGTTCTTATTCACATTGAAGAGATCGTAGTTGCGCACACACACACACACAACTCATGCATATCTATACTTCTTGTATTTTGTGTGCTCTCATGTTTATGCATCAATGTTCTTAACTCTTCATGCCTTTGATTATTGCCATGCCATTTAGTAGCTTAAGATTGCATGATTTTCGCTTGGCATGCTTTGGCCCAGGTGATCGTTGTCGTTACCGTTGCGGCCTTCACAGCAGTAGCCACAATGGTGAAATACCTATCTTGGCCTCCCTCTTGACCATTGTGGTTTTCCGCAGCAGTAGCATAGCGGTTTTGCAAATAGAGCATATCGCTGTCATAACCGTTTTGGACGATAAGCACAGCGTTTTGACCTGATGCTTTTTAATTGACCACCGCTGCAGGTACTGCTGCTATTTTTTCAAAATGGTGTTGCATCAATTTGAACACCTATTTAAACATTGCTTTCTCTTTAGGTCGTCCCAATGACTCAAAAATCATAATTTTAATTGAGAGCATTTTCAAAGAGAGATTTTCATTCAAGAACTCATCTTTGATCACTCAAATCATTTTCCATATGCATAAATCATCATCTAAGCATCATCTAGGATCATCTAGTATGTGCTAATGCCTGGGTCTTATTCAACCCACATGTTATGGTAAGTTGAACACTAATTTCATCTAATCTTAGTGTTTTTACTTAGCAATTTATCTCATTTATAACTTGTATGCTCTTAGATTAATTTCTACTTACAAGATTGAGATTATGTGTTGATTGATTGAGTGTTGTATTGTAATAGCTATAACCTAGGATTGCTTTATCTATGATAGCTATGTTGTATGCCATGTCATATAACAATTGATGTCTAGGATTGATTTAATTGTCATTATTTAATCCTAGATAAGCATTTAGTGTAACCTAGCATTAATTGCATATTTGGATATCATGCATATTCACATAGGTAGATTAATCTCTTCATTAAAAAGTAAGTCGTTGTGGTGATGAGAATCAAGAAGCATCACCAAAGGCTCAATTGCATGTTACAGTTGGGCCAATTGCAAGGGCTAAGAGGATCAAAGAAGCATTTAATGATAATTGATTCTGAGTTGCTGAAGTACAAGTTTGGCCCACATGAAGACCAAATCCGGGCTAAACTTTGTAGACCTCTACAGGGGGCATATGAGGTTGGATTATCTATTATAATATGTTTCTGGAAAGCCCAAGACGAGCCCTACAAATGTTATGAAGACTCCGTCATCCGTAACAGATCGCAACAGGCCCAAAATCGGCCATCTATTTTATTACGCGAAGACTCGAGCTGGACAAGAGCTGGACGCCAGGCAGAACTTCGTGGGGCCTCTACAGAAGGCATATGGAATCGGATCGTCTATTATAATATGTTTTCGGAAAGCCCAAGACGAGCCCTACAGATGTTATGAAGACTTCGTCCTCCGTAACAGATCACAACAAGCCCGAATATAGACATCTAGATTGTTGCCTACCTTGTCTTCTAGAACCTATGTTATTTAATATTTGTTTCCTTTTTGAATTAGGCATGAATTAGGCATGGTGTCTACCTTGTTTGTTTCCTTGAATTAGGCATGTTGCCTACCTTGTCTTTTCCTTGAATTAGGCATGTTGCCTACCTTGTCTTTTCCTTAAATTAGGCATGTTGCCTACCTTGTCTTTTCCTTAAAATTAGGCATGTTGCCTACCTTGTCTTCTAGGGTTTTAGTATAAAAGGAACCAACCTCTATGTTTTTGGGTAGCTTTGAATTTGAATGAAAAATGAGAGAGTTTTCTCTTTGTTCCTTGAGAACTAATTGGAACTTATCAGATTTTCTCTGTGGCGTTCCTCCCTGACTTATCAATCAAGTCTTTCATCCTTGATTGTGGCGTCTTCATTATACCAAGGTTCACATCTCGCTATAGGTGTTGGGTCGCGGTTTCCATCCGAACCAGAGGTTAGAACGATCCGAGGCATCATCCTTGTTACAATCAACGAGGATCGTATCATGTGGCTAAGGTGGTTTAGTG